>OZ018322.1:92141039-92741039 GCA_963969495.1 Ceratothoa steindachneri
TCTTTAACATTTTAAAATTTTATAATTGACAAACAAACCAGAAAACATAACCCTTATTACCATCAACTCTCGCTAATAGGAGTAATTTTACCATAACACTCATCTCTGCTGATAGTCATGGATAACAAAATGTCACTGTATCCATGTATGAAATGGGCGTGTAATAATCCCATGAATGTTTTAACCATGGAGTTGGTGGGGGATTCACTGATCACGCTCAACCTGTAAGTTGCCTATTATGGTAGGCTTTCTTTTACCCTTAATGCTATCCACGCATGTTAAAGTTATGATGAGGGTTCCATCATTTTTACCACTGATTTGTGGGCTTCGAACCATGGGTCTCTAAGACGTAGGGCAGCCACCGTGAAGGCATTTTGCACCCTTGAATGTACCCTTAAAAGTACCACATGGACCAAAAGGTCCCAAGCATGGCGCTGACGGGTTCCTCCATTTTCTTGGTGTGGCGCTTTAAGGGTTAAAGAGAAATACCAATGCGAGTGAATCATGCAAGAAGTTTGTAAGGAGAGATCTGTAAGGAAAGTGGTGAAGATGGGGTGAGTGAAAATATGTGGAAGATATATAGATTAGTGATGGGACGAGTACTCAGTATCGGTAGTATCGGCTGTTTTTAGTGGTATCGGAACTCGTAAAGGTATCGGGACTTTTATGTCTCATTTCTGATACCAAAAGGAACAAGCACAGGCCAAACTACTAGTTTACGCGTATGTGAAAAATTCACGTAATTGCAATCAATCAAATGACTGCAGTTAGTTTGGTATAAATAATATAATTTTATTTAAATGTTTAACTCAATATTCATAAATTTCAATAATTTTATCCTGTTCAAAAATATTTTGAAAATAGTGTACACGTGCCATCATAAATGACGTAAATTTTTACACTATTTTCATCTCCATTATTATTGGGTAAATCTTGAACAAAATATTAGAATCTCTAAAGAGTCACTTCCATCACAATGAAAATTATTATTACACAAAAAATACATGCAATTAGCTTGAAATCAAAGCCATTCCATATATTCATATTGTATGTATGCTAATTTCTATTTTTATTCCATCATTTTTTCTGACAAATTTATTTCGTTTAAAACAGCTGAGAGTTAAGTTTTAAATAGACCCTTTAATCTTTATGTAAAACTTTTATCTATAAATGTTATTTGTTTTATATTCTTTCGATATTCATATTGAATTTTCACCCATTGCAGAATGAATATGAACAGTTACATAAGATAAACAGTAGTGTTAGAGAGTAACCATATCAAACATGTTCAAACGGTGTTCATTCAAACGAACACACACGAAACATACGACTCAAGATTTGATATTGTATTACTATTCTTTTAATCTATAATCAAATGCGTAGAAATGTCTTTTTAATTAAAAATTATTTAGAATATTGGGTTTGAAATACGACTAATAGTCAAGTTTACATCTATATTGTCTGTTGTTTTTATTTAGTTGCTAGAGGAATTAGTTGTATAATTGGATGCCTAAGTATTCTATTTTGTAATAGAATTAAACAAAGTCCCATTGTTCAGTAGTAATATTCTTCAAACAAATGAATGGAAACCTATATAAGTATTTACTAATACATAAACACGTATATATATATATATATATATATATATATATATATATATATATATATATATATATATATAAGTACTTGGTACTCGTACCAGAATAGGGAGTATACAGTGGTATCATACTTGGTATCAGTACTCGCTTGAAAATCTGGTATCGTCCCATCGCTAATATAGATGCCGATTATCATCCTGCTGTCATTGGGGTCAGGAGGGTACACAATCTTACAGATGTCAGATGTAGCAGTTGTTCAAGATACACATAGCGTCCCATTAGAAGAGGAAAGACATGATATGGGCACTAGAAGGGAGAAAGGATGGGAAGAGTGCAGGCATTACCCCCAACCCCCTCCTAAACTGGAGGCAAGAGGGGTAAGTGGTGTTTCTACATGGCTATGCTGTTGCCTCTATTATATAGAAAACCTATAGATTACTAGTCATAGACACAATAGACACAAAGACTATATTAACCCAACAGAAAAATGGAGAACCTAATAGCTAGGACCACTAAAATATATAACCCATTCCCCCTAAGTAAACCATTCTTTAGAACTTATAGAGAACTTTACATTTTGAAAGATGCATAGGTGTGGGAATGTCCTTGACACATCCATCTGAATAAGCTTCAAGGTAGACTCCTGATCGGCTGGCTCATTGCTACTATCTTTTGATTCAAATGACTTACTGCGATTAAGTCTCGAAAGCTTCTCTAAAGACCTGAAAGAGTAATGAGGTCAACAGACCTAAGTCTCGTGCTCTCAATTATTCGGAGACTAATAAATTCCTCTAAAAAAACAAGAATGAAGCAATACAAAGTAGTACATTAGTACATTACTTCAAAACTTGTTGTACACTCGCATCCAAATTTTATCTCCCTACTCTTTTCAGGTTGTTTGGGGTGGGAGAGTGTGATTAGATTTAATGGCATTGATAAGAACCAATCACACTTGGCGGCAAAATGTCTGAAACTGAAGACTCTCCTTTCCATCCTATGGTATTAATGCATGTATGCACACAGAATCAACCTTGCTGCAACACCAGCATACACCAGATGCAACCAAACCCCAGACAACATCAACATCTACTCTTAGACAGACCAAACCTCATACAAGCCTGCAATACACACCTCTTTTCTTAATGATCATTGGACCTACCCAGGAAGCATGGCGATCTTCTTAATGGCCATTTACTTCATACAGCGAGGTAGGGCAGGCTAGCAAGTAATGAATGTAACACATACTACTAATTAAAGTGTTGCTGTTGCTGATGCTAAAGCTGTCTGGCTGAGCAGCTAAGAAACGAGACTACTTGCAGCGATATTTAATGTCCTTCCATAAAGTTTTGAAAAGGATTCATGACTGAGGATTACAGGAAAACAATTCTATATTCTGTGATGTCATGCCCATACCAGGCAAGATGACTAAAGGTTGTCAAAGTAGACTGAGAAAAGCCCTTACTCTGTAATCCCATGGCACAAGTGGAATCCAATAGCCTACAGTGGCTGAAGTGCCAAGCTTTCAGAATTCACACTTGTATCAAAATTTGCCAGGATTAGAAAGGGCAAAGGCGGCAAAGGATTTGTTGCAACTTAAAAGTGTTAAAAAATAAACGTCTGAACAGGAGCTGCCACATATAGGTTATTGATTAGCCTAAAGAATACTACTCCTTTTCTTATATTCCAAAGGAGTGTGTTTGAAATAAAAGTTTCAGGCATCTTTATATTTTCCTCATTAAATAGGTATTTCGATATTTATTTCAATCAGGGTGGGCAAATCAAAAAACCCAGCCCTAAAAAAAACATTTTTGGGGTGTTTTTTTCAAAATTACTTTTTTTCAAGAAATGAATGCTACTTATCTTTATTTTATTCAAAATTGATATTTATGTTTATAATTTCAGCAAATATGTATCAAATTAAGGTTATTTCTCTGATACTGACTCATAATAATTCATCTCTCCTTCTACAGGTTATGGCTATCATGGGACATGGGTACCCCAAATTCTCAATCAGTGATCTGTTACTGAGATCTCTTCTTACTATAATATAATTATTAAACTAAGTAATTATTAATATTATATAAAAATGGAGATAGCTATTCTTTTTCCATGTTATTCTAGTGCTTGTAGCATTTGTTTTTTGAAAAAATCCAGAATAAAACCCAGGTTTTATTGGTCCTTTTCAAAATTTGGGGGGTTTTGCCAACCATGATTTCAATGCCATCAAAGCTTCCAGAAACATTTCCACACCCACCTCACTCAACACTATCTAGTCACACTCGCACAACACCCTATTGCATGCACGGCACCCTGACATCCACCCTATCTTGTGAGGATAGTCCACCTAGACCTTCTAAGGTACTAGAAAAGGCAGGATGTGACCATGGACAGATAGATCCTGGCAATGCACCTCTGCTAATGCAGAGGTGCACTGCATACAATCACACACACCAACAACACATACCCTCCATGAGGGGTCTATGGGAATACTGGGTGCAGACTATATGCTTCCTCAGGGTTTCGGGGCTGCTGGGACAGACAGTTTAACGACAAGAAGTGGGTGGATATGACAGATAAAACGTGGAGCATATGGAGGGGAAAATCATTCCTGTGATGTATTTTTAATCAACATGAACAAGTTTTAACCCTTTATGCCTCTATGTGATGAATTTGTCACAGAAAATACAGACTTATAGCTAGAAAAATTACATGCGTGGAGTCAAGCAAGCAAGTGTGATGAGTATGACATGTTTTGTTTAGGTTCACACAAGGATTGCATTAAAATTTGCGCATCATTTACCACTTAATAGAAATGATAAATGTAATTAATATTTTTTCCTCTTTAAATTAATTTAGGGCATAAAGGGTTAGGAAAGAGACATTTTCGGTATTTGCCAACTAAATGATGAGTTTTCTTAAAGATAGCTAACTAGCTTAGCATCAAGATTCTCAAATGAAAACATTAGTTTAATAAAACTGTTGACAGGATTTTATAATACCTAAAATAGGCATCATTTGTATAATACTTCATACATTCAGAAGGTATATTAAGCATATTGAAAATGCCCGCTTTGCTTTATAATATACAAACCCACATTCCAGCCCCCCCCCCCCCCTGTAGCAAGTGATGGTTCTGATTCTACATTAAACTATACCCCCCCACAGAGATATGCATCAGGCAGTGCAAATTGGGTATAAAAATCATACAAATGTACACAGTGCTTAAAAGTTTAACTCTACCATTTGTGAATCACTATTGTGGGTATAATCACAAAACTGCTTTAACTTTAACCAAACTATTGACTACTACTACAATAGCACCCCCCCCTCCCCCCAATGATTTGCACCCCAAAAATAAACATCCCAATCCACCAAAAAAAAATCCCTACATCTGAAGAGAAAGCTAGAAGTAGTCACAGTAGCAGAGGTAAGAACAAAAATGCGTATTATAATCATGAAAGATCCTCTTGCATAAAGGTCAATTCACACATATCAGTACCCAGTTCCGTGTCAGTGAAATCTGTGATGCTTCAGTGATGTCTATGCACACATATCAGTAGTGACTGTGTACAGCCACTGACTCAAACCAGTGATTTCCAAGATGGCAAAGTTTTCAGACGTGGAGTTGGCAATGATTGCCATAATTCTTGAGGAAGAGGAAGAGGCTGACCATAAGGTGAAGAAAAGAAAGTGGGTACATGAAGTGTGGAAGAAAAGAGAAAGTGAAGGAAAGTTTGCTACTCTGTACAAGCAATTAAATGATGAAACAAAAAAATTTCCAGTACTTTAGAATGACCAAAACCTGTTTCCAAATACTGTTCAACAAAACAGAGGCACACCTGAAGAAGCAAAACACCCACTGGAGAAAGGCTATAACACCAAAGGAACGATTAGCAGTTTATTTTAGGTAAAACAATACAAATATTTTGTAGTAGGCCAGTTACTGTGTTTATCTATTCAAATCCATACTGAAGATTTTCCTTACAGACAAACAAATCCTAGGAATTTATTTTGCTACTAAGTGACAGTACATTACTTGGTATATTGTATGTTCTTAAAATGGTTGAGGCGAAGGTAGTGGAGTCAAAGCTGATGATATGGAGGCTGAAGGCTCAGTTCTTCCATCAAATGAATGTTAATGTATCTGTAGCCGTCTCCCAACATACGTTATGCTCAAATTTCAATGGCCTGTATCTTTCTTAAACTAAGTCGCAAAGAGCATATGCTTATAGAACATTTTCAAATTAGAATGGCTTGAATTATTATAGCCCAAAGTATGTACCTTAACTCGTGGGACACCCTGTATTTCATGTTGTTACTAAAAATGAAGAATATATTAACTACATCAATAAAAAAAAGTACTTACCATCTACTTTCATTTCTTGTCCTATATTATTCCATATATCTTGTTTCAAACTGATGTCCATATATTTTGGTTCTGACAAATCATACAGAACAAGATGATTTCATACCAGTTCAATAAGTAGTTAGTCATTCATTTTTCTTGATACAACTCATCCAACGTCTGTGAAAAACTAAAAAATATCGGTGGCAACGATATTCAACTTGATGAAACGGCGAGATAACTGACACAGATAGTCAAAACATGGTACGGTACTGAACCGGATGTGTGTGAATGCATCAGCCAAATTTAAAGTAATGATATTTTTTTCACTGACACTGATGAACTGAGTGGACACGGCACTGATATGAGTGAATCGACCTTAAATCAATCTAAACAAACCAAAACATGAGCCCTATCATAATTCAAGTACTCACTGTTGAAGAAGTACCAAACTGTTGCACAAGCACCAAACTGTTACACAAGTACCAACCGTTGCACAAGGAGTTTGTACAATTGGGCGGAGATGCTCAAATCATTCCCAATGGCAAGTTTCCAAACCTTCCCCCGGATGCAGGATGGAAGGCCACTCCACCACAAATCCTGGCACTTTTTGTGACTGCGCCTGGAAAAATCAAATCTGATTAAGTATTAAGTCAACATTATCATCATAAACCTCCCCCCCACAAACAAAAAATGAGGGGGGGGTCTGTCTGTTTGCATTGATCACAGAAAAAAAAATACTCATGTCTGTTTGGATGAACTACTCATCCTTTCATTCATACTATTGACCCTTTCAAAGTGATGGGGTGAGATGAACTCTTACACATTCAGTCCTGGTTAATTCCAGGAAAGAACCAAGCACATGCCAATAACCCCCCCGCCCCTCTGTGTTGTTAATTGCCCCCTAGGAGCAGATGACTTCTGCTCCCTCCTACTGCTTGGAGGATTAAGGCAGATAGTCTATGATCCTACATCCAGTAGCTGTAGCTCACGCCAGGTACAAAATATCAAAAATTTGGGTTGATTTGTCATGATTCACTATCAGTCCACTACACTTTTTCCTAATTACTCTATCACCATGTTCAGATTTATTTCCTGTTACATGCAACTTCAATCCTTTGTCCAATACATGTGTACTTATAACTATTTTTATTATCACCTAGTGTAGCAAAACCTACCATTACACCATCACTATCTTTCATGTATTTGTTTATTCATAAATACCCCTTTTCCAATTTCATCCACTACTCACCATCATTCCAGAACTTTCACACTCAGGAAAAACTAGTAAAAGTGGTTTTAAAACTTGCATTGTACTCCATTTGGGTAAAATAAGAGTATTCCACACATGGACAGAATCACCGAGCTGTTTTTCTTGTTTTAGAAGCAATGCTTGAGCTTTCCTCCTTTCTTTTGCTTCTTTAATTTCTGCAAATTAAGACGTATATCATTTATTTAAAACATATAAGAGATGAGGCTTAGCAATACCTCACTAAACCTGAATTTGAAAGTGGCAGTAATAACATCAGAAAAGAAAACAAAGACCCAAGAAAAGAGGTTCATTAACCCATTAGTCACACAAGGGCATTTATAGGACATTGATTCAGCGCTAGGTAATCACCTGAGGGCCTTTTGTGGCCTTTCACCTTAACTCTTATTCACCTTGATTATTATGATAATTCATCTTTTGTTGTCAAACCCTTATGTTAGAGAGTAATCATCTAATTAAAATACATAAATTACTTAGGTCAGTCCTTCTTTGTTTGTAAAAAGAGATTTAGGAATGAGAATAACTAGACTCTGTTCAAGGCCACACCATAAAGCGACAGCAAAAAAAAGGGGCTGATTTATGGTTCACACATCTAAACAGCTGGTTTTTTAAGGACTTCCTTTTCTTTGTGTTCAATAGACTAATGTTTTTTTTTGTTTTTCATCCAATTAAAATCATTTAAAAATAATTCAATTAAAATCGCCATGTTATTAAAAGTGGACTAAGGGGAGAGAGCCTATTCAGCTAAAAAGTGTGAATTTTTTTTTCATTTTTCGCTGAATTTTTAAAATTCTTTCATATAAAAATATTAGCCATAAGATATAAGCAAGATTTTCTATAAAATGGCATTGCCTTAGAAGCAGTAACTAAAATGTAACAATTAATTTCTTCAGTTAACAAGAAATAACTTTGAGCAACAAGCAAATATTTCCAATCAGAATTCTAAATATCTAGAAGGCTATTAATAATTTTTATGTTAGATCAATAGAATAATTCTTTGCAATTAAAATGATATATTATTTGATTTATAATAAAGAATTTAAATATTTTATTTTATTATTTTCCATAATGAGGTAGCAAGGATAAATTGATTGAGGGTGATTTCATAGCAATTCACTCGGCGCTTTAAGGGTTAAGAGCATGCACAAGGGCAAATTATAAGTCAATGGATGACAAAAGCCATTAAAGACAATTAGAGGTCATCCAAGTCAACAAACCCCATAAATTGTATCCAAACTTCTTAAAAAGCCATCCCTATCATGGCATGTCAAAAAAATAAATCATGCAATATACATTAATAATATAATATATATACAAATTAATATTACAATATGTAATTTGTCCCAATACAACTTAAAAGCCATGATAACCACTCTTCCCATATACTCATCTAACCTGGGCTTAAAACATTTAAATTTGGAGTGCTTATCGTCTCCTGTGGTAAACCATTCCAGTAATCTACCACTTTGTTGGTGAAAAAATACTTTATCACATTCAACTTACACCTCTCTTTTTATAAATTCTCAAGTGGTGGCCCCTAGTCTTATTACTACCTTCCAATTCAAAGAAAACTTGCTAAAATCCAAAGTATCTACCCTAGAACAAATTTGAAAAAGCTCAATCATATCTCCCCTCACACACCACCTTTCAAATGAGAAAATATTTAGTAACCTCAAACCATCTACATATTCAGGAGGCTCTCCTCACTTCCAATACCAGGTGTAGCAGTGCAGTATGCACAAGAGGTACCCCTCTGCGAATCAGAAAGTAGTGAATAAATGTAGACATGAGTGAAAATAAAAGATACAAAGCTGGGAGGATGTGCTGTTTCTTCCTGTACCAGGTGCAGCAGTCAACGCAGTGTATGTCACTGCAGAGAGAAGTGAATCAAGGACACTCCATCATTGGCAAAAACAGCTGGTAAACTAGGAGTGGGATTCGGTATGAAAGGGGGTGTAAGGCCATCATCCCCTTTATGACCTTAAACAAACACTAGGTCATAGCTATTGAACAGCAAGATGAAATGTTTGAGTGCTCAGTATTGTCTTGAGGGCAGGCACCATGACTCCTTTACACCAGGGTGAGTGTGAAACTGCGCTCAAGCCAGATCCAGGTATAAAAATCTTGGGGTTAGCTAAGCGCTGATATGTGTTGGAGGTGGGGGTAAAAAGAAATTTAAAAGGAAACTAAAAAGGGTATCTTTCAGGCAAAAGTTTGTAAGGGGAGATCTATAAAAGGTAGTAAAAATTGAGGAAATATGTACATAACCACAGATCTTACTATAGGTATTAAGATTGAAAGACATGAATGTCAAAAAGGCAAATATAAAAATAACCATTCAAAGATGACTGAGCCCCAAAATATATCATAAATATATGCTTGTTTAGTTAACCCTTCAAGTGCCACATTAAGAAAATGGAAAACCCCACCGGCGCCAGAGAAAAGGTTTAAAAGAAATTAAACTTCCTCATATTGAAAGACCCCTGAGTAAATGATTTGAAAAAGACTATAAATAAAATTAAATAGG
This sequence comes from Ceratothoa steindachneri, assembly GCA_963969495.1. Classification (NCBI taxonomy): domain Eukaryota; kingdom Metazoa; phylum Arthropoda; class Malacostraca; order Isopoda; family Cymothoidae; genus Ceratothoa; species Ceratothoa steindachneri. Next base: position 92,150,780 of record OZ018322.1, read on the forward strand.
AAATACATCATGAGAGAAAATACCTTTGCCACTCAGGACCTTTTGGTCTGCATGGTGCTTAAAGGGTTGAAACAAGGCAATTATAAAATAGTTTTATATTTTTAAAATGTTAAAATACCAGAAAAAATACCTTTTTTCTTTGCAGCAGAGATAATGCTTTTATATTCCAGTTGATGTTTTTGCTGTTCTAAAAGAGTTTTGGCTGGTAGATCTCCAGGTCGCTCTTCCATAATCAATCCAACAGAGCCAGCTTGCAATTCATGAGTGAAATCCTAATAGGTAAACAAACAAAGCTAAAATTGACAGGAGTAAGAAAAATCTAAATAGAAACGAGCATCTACAACATATGGAGTACAAATTAAAAATAGCAACCCACTAATTTTTATTATTTTATAAAAAGAGGGACTAAATGTGTGATTACTTTTGAATCAAGAGTAGAGGCACTTTCCGCTTTGGAGAAGATTTTCCATGGTGAAGAGGGTTCTTCTTGCACAGTAAGTGATGTGGAATCTTCATTTTCTGACTGATCAAAATAAAATTTTCCATCTTTTTTCGATCTCCAAGGAAACAAATTTCTGAAAAGTATAGATGCGCTTTGAGTCAAAAAAGAGCATTTACTGCATATGAATTCAATATTACAGTGTATTATTAATTATTGAGATATTTTTTACTAATGCAGAATGCAATTATTCATTCCCAATTAATTACAGAAATAATTTTTTACCCTTTTAATGCCCATCTGGTGAATGCCTACCAGGACACAAGTCGCTGTAATTATCCCACAGATAAATGCTAGGCTAGATTAAAATCAAAGGAGCAAAATACCCCCAAAAAGCAAAAAGAAATGTTATGAGTGTATGGTGGATAAGGCAGTAGCTCTGGACCTAGACTATTCAGTGTATCTTGCAACACATACACAAGCATACATTGTCTTGCATGTAATTGACATGCAGTGGATACTTTTGGCAAAGTACTATTTGTTAAAGAAAATCAAGAATTAAAAAAAGAAACGGTATATATGATGTAGAAAAGTTGACAAAGGTAGCTAAAACAAAAATGCCAGCAACCTAACATATTTTAACTACAAACAATTCCCAGAAAAAAGGTATGAAAACTGACATCCAAGGCTTTCACACTTGGAAGTCACAATGACCAAGATGGCATCGGTTAGTTTTAATATGCTCATAATTAAATAAAAAGTGACACAATTTCCTTAAAATGGAACGAAAAAATTAATAAGTACAAAAGAAGTGCCGATGCAAAGGCAATACTTCAAAACTGAACCGAACCTTGAACACATTTTAGTTACAAGTAAACTTCCCCTTGATTTATGTTACTGGTTGTGGCCAGTCATAGTACACAATATCAACTCTAATCGCCCAAACACACATCATCACTTTCTTTCAATGAAACTCCGGCCCATAAGTTTGAGGCTGAGCTTCACCTGGAGTGATCATACATGGGCACTTTTGATTGCCACAAAGGATTGATTTTTCATCACATCAACAATCAATCCTAAAAATGGTTCATTCTTTTGTAGTAAAGGAAGTGATAAGCAAATTGTGGGTCACCGCTGTTTATTTTGCTCACTGGGTTTGTAGGTTACCCATTTTCCTAAGTATTATTTTCTAATGTGATGCAACTAAATACAAGTACTTTCTGCGCTTTCAAATTATCAACAAAAGTCTTCAATTCTGCAGCTTCAACTTTTTCACTAATCCTTTATGAGGCCAATCTTCAAGAGACTCATTTCATGAATTTTAACTACTTTTGTAAAGTGTAGTTACTTAATACATATTTGCTAAATGCTGTACAAATTCCTAAGCTGTTACTCCTGCTTCTTTCTAAGTTTAAGAGACTCACTCACAACAGCCTTTGGCGGTCATATTCTCTACACTTCTTGTTGCTGCCACCACTTGTTATGGTTATTTGGTAGAGAATAATTTCTGTCTTATTGCTCAATATACTTAGGAAGTATGGCCATTCGAGGGGCACAAGTTTTATTAAGTATTAAATAAAAGAAGAAAAACTGCCTGAACTTTTTTTTGATACTTAATATTAACCTTAAAGATGAGAAACTTAAATATGGGGAAATTTTAGAATAAAATACTCAATTTCTGAAAGAATGCCTTTTTAAGGTTGCATTTGCAACTTTTAATAGTTTCTTTCAAGAGATCATCCCTATAGGACTAAATAAATACTATATAGCTATTCTATGAATAGAGAAAAGGAACTGTATTGAGGACAATGTCAGTTTTTTATATATATTTAGTCCCTGTGGGTCAGGAAGAATACCCACACCATCTTCCAACAATTTTTTTTAACAGCTCATCTGGCGACTGCCTACTTGGGCATTAGTCGCTGTATTAAAACTGGCCTAGTTCTAGGCTATTTTAAAATAAAATTAAAGAGACAAAAAAAAAAAGGGGGGGAAAGGAAGCAAGCTGGTGCGTCGGGGGGAGGTCCCCCCCAGTGCAGGAGCGTGCAACCTAAAGGGAAAAAAGAAAACAAATGCAAAACACAAAACAAAAAAACAAACCCTGCTTAAATAATAGGGAGAAGGCCGGCCTCCCACAAGAAGTCAACAAGTCCACCAGTCAATGTGCACGCACTTGTCCCGAGTACAAGGGACAGGCGGTAGCGGCCCCACCCATCCCGGTACCGGGACAGGTAGCGTGCGTGAAGATCATCCAGACTGGAACATTGGACAAGAATGTGCCAAACAGTTTGGGGGACGACGCAGTCGTCACAATAGGGCGCAGGCGAGCGCTCCATCAAATAGCGATGCGTCACACGAGTGTGTCCGATTCGGAGTAGACAGAAAGCGACCTGAAGCCGTCGCAGCATTGGGGGATAGGTCCATGGGAACAGTCGCGGCGCAATGGCACGCAACTTTAAGTTCCCTTCGACCGTCTCCCATCTTCTTTGCCAAGCAGTCCGAAGAGTTGCCTGTATTCCTGCCATGTAGTCGGTGTGAGGAAGAGCGAAACGCTGGTCCAGTCGCAGAGTCCTCGAGGACTCTTTGGCGTCCTCATCGGCGCGCTCATTCCCCGCAATTCCTACATGTCCAGGAACCCAACAGAAGATAATCTCGACATCTGCCCGGCTCGCCAAAACCGTGGCGTCACGGATTTCGCGAACCAGGGGATGCAGAGATTCCAATGCCCCGAGAGCACTCAGGGCGCTTTGTGAGTAGCTATAGATCACAATCCGGTCTCCGAACCGGGCACGTCGCGTAATCACCCGTACCGAGTGGTGTATTGCCACCAGCTCGGCCGTAAAGACAGACGCAGCACCTGGCAGAGCCTCGCTGACTTCAAACAGAGGGGATACGGCGTGGAAGCCGACCCCCTCTTGGGACTTGGAGCCATCCGTATACACTGGCACGGTTCCAGCGTGACACGAGGTGTGCTCCAAAAAGGTCAAACGCAATACTCCCGACGCCGTACAAGCTTTGGGAGCAGAGGCAGGGCGACAAATAGCCAAATTTGGTACCCTCCAGGGATGCAGCAGGGGCAAAACCAGGGGCGCCACCGGCCCGAGAGCTATATCTAGCTCTCGAAGGAGTTTCCTGGCCCTAAACACTAAGGGCTTAGGGTATGACTGGCGTCTCTCGGCGGCATAGGCACCGGCGAGATCAGCTGCGGATGCAGTGAAAGCTAATGGCGACTGAGGGAGGCACCGTGCTCGCGCGTACAGGCGAGTGATACACTGCACGCGGCGCAGAGCGAGTGGCATCTCCCCAGCATCGACCAACAGGCTCTCAATGGGGAAAGTGCGGAAGGCACCGGTCGCAAGGCGGAGGCCGGTGTGGTGGATCGAATCCACCTTCCGCAATAAACGCTCGGCTGCAGATGCATAAAACTCGCATCCGTAGTCGAGCTTCGAACGAACAAAGGATCGATAAAAAAGTAGGGCAGTAGCCCTATCAGCGCCCCAAGCGCTGAACGTCACGGAACGGAGAATATCCATGGCGCGAGTACAAGAGACTCTAAGGCTGCGAATATGATCCTCCCAGGTGAGGCGTCGGTCGAATACAAGACCAAGGAAACGGTGCGACTCCACCACATCCAGGCGCACCCCATTAAGAAACAAATCTGGGTCGAGGTGGAGCCGTGTATGGCGGCAGAAATGCACCACCTGTGCGCTTCGGCATAGCGAGAGACGCGGTTCAATGCCTGTTGGAGTCGACGCTCCAGAGTTGGCATCTGGGCCGCGCCAAAAGAGATCGAAAGGTCGTCCACGTAGAGCGTAGCGAGAACATCTTTCGGCAGCATCGAGGTGATGCCGTTGATCCTCAGGGCAAAGAGTATGATACTGAGGACACTTCCCTGCGGGACACCCTCTTCCTGCTCCTTTGGGCCGGAGAGTGCTGCCCCCCACTCGTACGCGAAATCGACGATCTCGCAAAAATTCAGATATAAAGACTTCTCCAGATCGAAAAAGACCGTGGCGTAGTGCTGTCTACGAGGGAAAGCCTCGCAGACGGCATTTTCCAGTCGGAGCAGAGCATCCGACGTGGAGTGGAACTTACGGAAGCCGCACTGTGCAGAAGACAGATGGCCTCCGCTGTCCAGGAAAAAGGCTAGTCTAACATTTACCAATTTCTCCATCAACTTGCACACGCAAGAGGTTAGAGAGATTGGGCGGAAACCGGTCGGAGTAGAGTGATCTCTCCCCGGCTTGCGAAAGGCGAGCACAGTAGCGATTCGACAGGAATCTGGGAGACGACCTTCCACCCAGATCCTGTTGAACAGATCTAACAGAAAGGCCATGCCTCGCTCACCCAGGTGTCGAAGCATGGCGTACGCGACATCGTCGGGACCATGGGCGGTGTCCGCCCACGAAGCGAGAGCGGAACGCAACTCACTCACAGTAAACTTGTCGTTGAAGGGTTCTCCGCCTCTGGAGGTAAAGTCCAGCCGGCGGCCTTCCGCGACATCACGATGTGCATTGAATGCTGGCGGAGCAGCATCACGGCTAGAGAATGCGGAAAAAGCGGTCGCGAAGGATTCCGCCACGGACGCGGGGTCCGAGATTGCAGGCCCATTCTCCTGGAGAACGGGAGGGGGGTCCTGCGAGAACTTGCCCCAAATCCTTTTGACTCGTCTCCACACCTCTGCTAAAGGGGTCTTCCCGTTAAGTGAAGACACGTATGCCAGCCAAGAAGAGCGGCGGGCGTGCTTCGAAATATACCGGAACCTAGCACTAGCCCGACGAAATTCACCGACAGTGAAATCGTTGGGGCGGCGCTTATAGCGCATGTAGGCATAACGCTTCTGTTTGAGGGCCGTCTCACACTCGGCCGACCACCATGGGAGTGGTCGGCGTGCAAAACGGCCAGACGTTCTAGGAATAGTAGTCATGCCCGCGGCGATGAGGTTGTTGGAGAACTCAACGGCCTCATCTACCGACCTAAACTCCTCGACTGAGATAGAGAATTCAGTCATTTCCTGAAATGCAGGCCACCGCGCCCGCGCCAAGCACCAGGCAGGAGTTGCCCTGAAAATGATATTTGAATGGGAAAGTGATCACTACCATGGAGGTCATCAACCAACCCTAATCAAAATCAGGCTGTGCATCCGAAGAGCACAAAGATAGGTCAAGGCAAGAAAATGAAGCGGTTCTCGGACAGTGATGCGTAAACTCATCCACGTTTAGGACACCCATCTCAAGCTCTTCGATCAGATCGGCAAGGACTTGTCCCCTGGGATTTATGGAGTAATCTCCCCAAAGAGGATGCCTCCCGTTCAGATCTCCAAGCAAGAGAAAGGGCCTCGGCAACCGTGCCGCGACGGAAGTCCCCCACGTCGAAGTCAGCTGATGGTGGAATGTACGCAGAAATGATAGTATACCTCATATCCAGGTGCAGCTGCACAGCCACTGCCTGAAAGGGGGATGCGCGGGTGTAAACCGCGCATCCCCATGGGCTCGCCATGAGTCTTTTTCCTCCCTCCGCCTCGAAACCTTAGGCGGGCGTTGCGGCTTCGGAGGGGTAAGGGGGGCTCTTTTCGAAGAACCACCGTCTCCGAACCACTCGCTCCACCTCGGGGCGTGGGCGAAGGAGCCGAAGCTCCTTTGTTGCTGTCCTCCTTTCGGGGAACAGCTTTAGGAACCCCGTAAGATGGCCTAGCGACCATCTTCAGGGGTGTTGCCTCCTGTGAGTCTAACGACTCGGGGGAGGCGCGTGGCCGTTTCGCTTTACGGGAAACGGTCACGCTGGGGAAAGAGGGGGGAGCCCTGGTTTTAGCCGGGGCTGGGTATGAACCCATTTTGCCACCAGCTTTACCAGGGGAGCACCGGGGTTGGGTAGAGCCCGCAGAAGGGCTCCGAATGAGCGCGGAAACAACCGTGCTCGTTGGCCTGGATGGGCCAGGAGCAGAGGGTGCCTTTCTAACTATTGAGGCATATGATGTCCCAGGCAGAGACGGGCGCGCCAGGACCAAGTCCTTAGCCTCGCGGAATGAAAGTCGATCCTGGGCCTGAACACGGCCAGGATTTCTTTCTCAAGGAGATATGCACCACATTGCTTCGAAGAAGCAGGGTGCGGCTCTCCGCAATTGACACACATGGCCTTGGAGCAATTTACACATACTTTGGGTGACCCCGACTTTGCACATCTACACGAGCGATCCGTATGGCCGAAGTGGTGACAGTAATAGCACCGCCACTGCAGTGGCACGAATGCCTTCGCGCTGTCGCGGTACCAACCCGCACGCACCGACTCAGGGAGCTTGTCACAGTCGAACGTGACGAAGAGTGTAGGGGTGGGTCTCGAGGCCCCTCCCTGTTTTCTCATCACACGTTCGACCTTGACAGCCCCATGGTCGGCCAGCTCTAGGGTGATGTCCTCAATGGAGTAGTCAACGAGTTCCCTCACATAAACTACTCCTTTCACATGATGGATCATGTTGCCCTTGGACAACATGGTGCCATCAGTGGAGTAAATAACGAGGAAGCGCTTGAAGCCAGCGGGCTCTAAAACGCCAGGTAACCTCTGAATGAGGGGGCCCCGATGTCATCGAGGCTCGGCCCTGTGCACTCTTGGTCTTAGTCAGGGGCTCCGCAAACAGGGAAGGAGAGGGGCCGGATGTGCCGATCTTGGCTTGGTCGCCTACCAAAGTGGCAGCAGACCTATCCGTCCCCGCAGCCCCCACGGATGGAGAGGAGCCCCGAGTCTTCTTGGTCTTTTTCTTTTTCTTTTTTTGAGAGGAGGGTGGGGAATGAACCCGCTTCTCACCTCCGCCGGCAGAAGTACCCAGGCCAGATGGACCGGCCTCAGCCAGGTCCTTCTCTGAAATGGAGAAGGTCCTGGTAGTCGTAGTGGCCCCTGTCGGAGGAGATCCCTCCCCTCCTTGTACTGCCTCAGAAACCCCATCCGTTTGTGGAGGACCTTGCATAGGGGTGGATTCGGGTTCGTTGTTTGGCGCAGAGCCCGGATTCCCCCCCTATGGAAGGCCCTACGGTCTGAGGCTGGGGTTCCCCAAGGACCATGTGTGTCACGGGAGGGGCCTCCAGTTGGCCATCCCCTCCCAAGACATCGCAGGTCCCGTTGGCTGTATTGTCACTAGTCTTGTGTGGGGAGGCACAGGCCTTGACCCCGGCAAGGTTCAATATTCTTGCCAGCAGGTCTTTAGAGGGAAGCAACCGAAGGGGCTTGGCTTCCATCTCCCCCCCTAAGGGGGTTTGCCCTACCGAGCCGCTTATACGAGGGGCGGGTGAGGGGTGTCCCCAGCACCCATAGGCAGAGAGGAGTAAGCCTCCTCTCCGGTTAGAGAAATATGGAGGATCCCCTGCGCAAGCACAGGGATGGGGGGGCTCCATTTTTTCAGTGGAGCTGCACGAGGGCGGCTCTGTCGTTGTTATAGGGGGAATTAAGGGGAGATAGGTTTTTGGGGGCATCATTGGGCATGGTGACCCTCTTTGTTTTACGGGACGCAATCGCTCACCACCTCTCGCAGTAGCCCGCACTGCAAGAGGTGCTTACAGGCCCGGCAGAGCCAGGCGCCGGCATTTGGGACAACCCCTCCCATCTGGTAGCCTGGCAGTCCATCGGCATGGCGGCTCCACCTTGAACACAGCATAAAAAAGATAGATTTTGAAGACGAGAGGAAAAGGGATGTGAGGAAAGTATGGGTGGGGATGAAGCAGGTTGTTAAAAACCAACCACCCCAGACCGGAGCTCAGGGGTTAGGGAACATTGTCCCCTCCCCCCCTCAGCCCCGATCCGGGATGGTTGGCTGAGAAGAAGGTTAGCATCTACCCTGTGGAATTAGAGGCTGACCAAAGAAAGCTGTGGGAGAGCGAGTTTGAAAAGCGACGAAGTAGGGGAGAAATACAGGCTATCTGAAGGAAGGAAGAGTGGCTAAGCTAGGGCCAGACGGAGTGCTGGATCCCGTCAGCACGGCGGCCAGGATGGCAAATTGCCGCGCCCCTTACGGGGCATCTTCCAACAAGCATCCTAAAAGGTAACCAAGCTCAAATAATGGCCACCCACCTGGGAAGGAGCACATCCCAAAGTTTTGTTCCTGCAAGTGTGATGCAGAATGATGTTGCTGCACACCAGCCCACACATTAGTATGAAAGCAGTTGATGATGATACGAGGCACAAATACTTTTATTGGATCATAACATAAAATGACTAAATAATCATGCAGGATTTCTTTCTATTGTATATAACTATAAATATTACAGACTAACAAAGATCTTTAGATCCACACTTAGGCTAGTAAATATGAGTCAAGGTTTTGCTAACAATTTGCAGCAACTGGTGATTTAATTTAAGAACCTTAATTTACTTTCTGCACAACACCATTAAGTAGACCCAATTAGGCTCCTATATAACTAATAGGAGGGGCGGTCAATAAGTTTTGCAAATCAGTAGGGCAAAATAGAGGAAGGGGGATGGCTGTTTGTGGGGGGTGTTAGGACAAGTTATGACAAGTCAGGACCTGCAGCCGCACACTCCTGCCTTGTCTATTTAAGAAGCAGTAGCTGATTGCAGATCGTCAGTCACAATTTTTTCAACAATGGAGAAGGTTGAGCACCGCGCATTGATCAAATTTTTTACCAAGGAAGGCAAGAATGCAAAGAGATCCATGAACGCATGGTTGCAGTGTACACCGACACCACCCATTCCTATGCAACCATTGCTCACTGGAATAGGGAGTTCCGCCATGGTCATGAGTTCCTTGAAGATGATCCCCATCAGACGTGACCAACGAGAACAATGTGGCCCGTGTCGAGAGGATGATCCTCGAAAATCGATGGGTGAAGGTCGAAGAAATCAAGCGACAACTTGGAATATCACATGGAAGTGTTATGAACATCATCCCCAACAATTTGGCCATGACCAAGCCCATTTGGTCCCAAGAAACCTCCTGCTCCATGATCCACTTCAACATCGTCAAAGTCCACAAGGCCAGAGTTGCACAAGCTGCCCTGCACAAGTGAAGATTCAAGGAGCTCAACCATCCCCCTACAGTTCAGATCTGGCCCCTAGCGACTAATTTTTATTCCGCCAACTCAAGGCTGCACTGCGTGGATGCCGGTTTGGGGACGATGAAGATGTCCAGCTCACCATCCAGGAGTGGATTGAACAGCAGTCGGGAGATTTCTGGTTGTCGGGAATTCAAAGCCTCAGGGACAAGTGGTGCAAGTGCATTGAAGTCGAGGGTAGTTATATTGAAAAATAATAAAACACTTTTCCTCATATCTCGTTTCCTTATATCCGAACTGCAAAACTTATTGACCGCCCCTCGTAATATCCAATAGGCACAACTTTGCTTATGGTGGGGTTTCACTCCACACAATTCCTAACTATAATTTGGATGTTTAATACAATAGAATGCACAGAAATTAAAACCAAGGAATAAACCTTCAAAGTTTGACAACTGTAAACTTACCGGGTAAAGAGGTCTGTTATTCCTTTTCTCTTTTTAATAGTTGATGGCTCAATAGAATCTGTAACAACTGATTTTAAAGGTGATGATATGGATTGTGATTCCGATGCCTGTTTATTATCCAGAGAAAGACAGGTTCCATTTTTAAGCAATATAGATTCAGCATCTGGAGTTGTAGTAAAGGTACGACTTTCACTTCCCTCCTGAACACCAGAACTCCTTAAATCTGCTCCAAGCTTTTCATTAATAGAGGAATCATCAAGACTAGAACTAGATATTAATTCACATAATTCTTCATCAATAAATTTATTGTTTTGTTTGATAGTTTTCACAGTGTTTTGTTTGACCTGATATTTTCGGCTTAAATGGTTGCTCACTACAGACCCTACAGTGCTATTTAACTTACTTTTTAACTTTACTATCTGCAATTGTTTTGTACCTGGATTATACACTAAAGGGAGTGATTCAAGAAGAGAATCTAGCGATAAATTTTGATTTGTGTCAATTTTTTCTAAATTTTCATTCTCCAATGCCTGTTTTCTGTCCATTGTCCATCCATTTGACCCACAAGTTGATAATAGACAAGTTCCACTTTCTGTTTTATCAGGTAACACATCAAGACTCATAATATTATTCTTGTATGATATTTCATACAAGTGAGGAGTGATGCTCAATGTTTCATGTGCCTTTTTCTTTATCCTAAGGGGCCACGTTTTAAACCAACAATCGAAAATGGGGTTGTTGGTCATGAATTCCTTGCATGACTTTGTAGATTAATGACAGATCATTTTGGTTGAAAAATTATTCAATATTGTCTGAGAACTAGATTTGCTAGCAAAGATATCCATGATATTTTTCATCATTTACTTAACTTGATTATCACAGTGCCTGAAAAGATATTAGGAAATTAGAAAATTTTAACAGACACCAGATTCCCACTATTTCATGGAAGAATAACTCCATATAAGCAATTTCCCACAATTCCATATTCAAATCTCTCTTTGGGGACTCCCCTTGTTATTATTTTAAATTGGAAACCATGACTAGGATAAGACATTCCACCCAGCAAAGGTGGAATAAGTAACTAGCAACACAACCATAGAATTTTAAAATGTCTGGTAACACCATATTCCACTTTTACTTAATTACAATGCCTCAAACTTAGGTCCATGTATCAGTTCAATAGCTTCAATGAAATCTGCCTAGGGAACAGGGTACTCCCAGAGATCCGGCACCAGTTCAGGAGCCTGGATGAAGTCTGCCAAGCGGATGGAATACTCCCATTGATCCAGCACCTCATATATTTGCAAGTTTTGTCTCAGTTGTTTTTGTACCAGTTATATTGTGAATATGTGGTTCTTGGTTGCAACAGGGGCATTGCATATTTTGAGGGGGGTTACTGTATTAGAGCATTGCCAGGGTGACAATACGGGATTGATGTTTCGTCAGGATTGCTATCTGGTGGAATGGTATTGAAGAGATAGTGTAGAACAGTGATTCGCAATATGGGGCCTGAAAATTTGGGGATGGGGTACATTTTTTAATAATTTAACTAAATGGCCACTTGCCAACCAAAAAGTATAACAAATAGAATAAAAATTGATTTAGCTCAGTCACTTCAACTTGCTTATCAATGGCATTTGTGTTAAGTTGTGATTTATCCTGTATTTTCTGTCTTAGATGCAGTGTCTTAGTAGCTAAATAGGCCAAGAAGAAATTTTATTTATTTATTCTTATTTTGTCAATAAATATGTTAGTTTTTTTATTTAGTCATTCTCCATACATTGGAGAAATGACAACCATTTATTAGAATTCTACAAAGAAAAATCACAAAAAATTGATGGAATGTAAAAAATGTTGGGAAAGCAAAATGACATTTCGCAGAGGCGATTTAAGGGATACCGTGGAAAATAAGGGTGGATGGATGGGGAAAAGATGGTCGGAAGGCCCAAAAAGGATGAGGTGCATTTTTGGCGGGCGTCGGCGAGCGAATGTGCTTGTCCCAGGTCCTCACCGCCTTATATAGGCGGGAGGACTGGGCTACCCTGGAGCGCAGCGGAAGATTCCTCGAAGGTCCGGGACGGGCCATCTGCCGGGTTACACCCAGAACGAACGTAATAGATGTTTTTGACAGACAACCGCCAGGCGTGAGAAAAGTCCCTTAGCACAGGGCGCGACAGAAGTTCTAAAAAGGCCGCCAGCAACTTTACTTGTTTTGTATTGGTGTCAGAAGCGAAAGGTGCAAGGTGTGCAAGTGAAACCACCGATGTTGAAAGTGGATGCGAAAGAACCGTTTGAATTGGTAGTGATTGATTGTGTGTCTTTACCGCATACGAGTGCTGGGAATGTTGGTATGGTTGTTATGGTTGATCATAAAAGTAAGTTTGTGCATGCAGCGCCTGTGAGAGATAAAAGGAGTGTGACTGTTGCGCGTGTGGTTGAGCAGTTGTTTTTTCCTATGTGTGTATGGAAGCCTAGAAGATGTCTGAGTGATAATGGGCCTGAATTTGTAGGGGAAGTGTTTGAGCAAATGTTGAGAGAGAATGGTGTGGAGCATGTGAGAACAACTCCGTATGTACCGTCTTCAAATGGATTGGCTGAACATACTATAAGAACCTTGTGTGAGATGTTGAGAATGATGAGTACGACAGTGAATGACTGGGATGTATGTCTGGGGAGAGTGTTGTGGGCGTATAATTCAACTGTGCATAGTGCAACTGGAATGTCCCCATGTCAGCCTGTGATGAATTTTGAAAGGCGAGTGAAAGATAGGTTTTGTTTGAGTGAAAGTGAGCAGAGTGTATGGCATGAGGCGCATGAAAGGTTCCATTCATTTGAATTAGGAGCAAAATTATTGAAGGTGAAAGAAGTGAAGGGTAGGTTGAATGTGTCAAAGATGAGTGAGAAGTTTGATGGACCTTATAGAGTTGTGAGAGTTTGGGAAAATGGGGTGATGTATGTTTTGGAGAGTTTGAATGACTGAGAGAGTGGGGGCTCATCAGAATCAGTTAAGGAGATGGAGAGAACCTCCTGACTACCTGGTGAGCCATCCGGTGTATGAATTGTGTAGAGAGAGAGGTAAAGTGCATGATGATGAGATTGAATGTGATAGTATGGATCTGTCTGGGAAAGAGCTTGTCTTGGTCTCGAAGAGTAGAAAGCGCACAAAGAAGAGTGAAAGGAAAAATGCAAGTACAAATGAAAGTAAGTCTGAGCAGAGTGTTTCTGGTATGGGGGATCTTGAAAGGGAGATTGAGTTTTTGAGTAAACAGGTGAGTGATTTGGCTGGTATAAGTAGACGAGTGAGTGAGCTGCCTGTGCCTGATTTTTCTGGTTTTGGGAACAGTATGAATGATAGTGTATTTGGGCAGAATGAACCTAGTGTAGCTGATTTTTCAGGTTTTACGAATGGAAATAGTAGGGATGAGTTTGATGTAGTGAATGATGAAGTGGCTGATTTTTCAGGTTTCTGGTGGGAACCAGTCAAAGGGGTTTCTGGTATGCCTGTTGAGAATACAGGGGATGTGAGTGACCTGTCTGTTTCGCAAGAATGTACCTTGAGTTGGATGAGAGCTGTGAGTGAGGAGCTGATGAATGGGGGTATGAAGAGTGAAGGTTCTGAACAGAAGAGTATGAAAGAATTCTGTCGTGAGATGGGAGAACTGGTAATGAGGGCTAAGAGTATGGTTGACGAGATGATAAATAGTGACGATGAGACTGACAGGACGACTGACGAACAACCCCGACCAATTGCTACATGTAGCCAGGGACCAGTAGATGAGTGTGAATGGGTGCAGAAGATGCGATTGAGTATAAAAGGTACCGTTAGTAATGATTGAGAGTGTATTGTGAGTGACTGTGGTTGAATGGCTTAAGGAAGGAGGGGTGTGGTGGAGCGAATGTGAGTGTGTGTATAAGGGGCCATTCTCCCACCTTTTTCCCAATACCCTCTCCCTCCCTCTGTAAGAATGTATGTGTGAGTGGGAATGAGGTTTTTTATATTTTCTCTTGTATATATATGTATTTGATTTCATGTATTAAAATTGTTTTTTTCTTTCTTAGATTGTACTTTGTTTATAATATTCCTTTAGCAAAATTGTACTTTGTTTAAAATAATCTTGTATCAAAATACTACTTTGCCCTAAGTAAAGTTAGCGAACTAAATGTTGAATAGTTTGTTGAAAGACCACTCCAGTAGACGTAATCGCCACCATTTGTAAGGAGTGGCGGAGGTGGTAGGGTTCTGCTAACTGAGCAGAAAGAAGAAATTGTCAAGTCCCGCTAGGACAGAGAGAGAGAGGGCTTTGATAGCTTCAAGACGTTACCAAATTATATTGCATGTTCGAAGGCACCAGTTTTGGTTTGTAAAACGCTTGAGATGCCAATACCCACCTGGGTAACACGTGAGCCCTTCCTTCTTTTTTCTTGCTCCTCTTGTTTGCTTTAGGCCTCCTGTTAGTGACTTCTTGTCTACTGTGTGATCGTTAGTGGCAAAGATATTTTGTTGTTAGACTTAGGCTATCCCTTTTACATATACATATAGTCTAATTAAAGGTTGGTTATAGTCTAATTAAGATTGGTATTCTGGTATCTGTCAGATAATATTGTGTGTATAGGAGAAAATATATATATATATATATATATATATATATATATATATATATATATATATATATATATATATATATATATATATATATATATATATATATATATATATATATATATATATATCTATATCTATATCTATCTATATCTATCTATCTATCTATATCTATCTATATCTATCTATCTATATCTATCTATATCTATATCTATATCTATCTATCTATCTATCTATATCTATATATATCTATCTATCTATCTATCTATCTATATATATATATATATATATATATATATATATATATATATATATATATATATATATATATATATATATATATATATATTTGTTGTGTGAATATTTACCCCATATTTTTGTAAATATAACTATTCTTTTGTAAAGTAAAGGACTGTATATCAAATTGTATCAATTCTTCCTGGGGGTTCTCAAGGTCCATAAATCCTAGGATAAGGTTGGAATGCGGGTTAGTCTAGATTTTCGGCCCGCTACAGCGTAAGTACGGATTTGGGAATGTTGATGCTAAGGCTTGAATTAAAGAATTTGTTTAACGTGTTAAGAAAGTTGTCCAGGGGTCCCACCAGGATGAAGTCGTCAAGGTAGGTGAATGCCTGGCAGCCTGTGACCTTCGCAAAGCAGTTAGCAACGGCCTCCATGACCTGTTCGAAGGTCAGTCTTCGACTGACCTTCGAACAGGTAGCACGTGTTTTATAGAGCTCTCAGTCTGTTGATCTATTTTTCAGATTTTTCTATAGTTTGTTTGTTTTTTTGTTTTTTTTTCTCACCACAATCAGCGAAAGCTAAGTTGCTCTTCTTTTTTTATTTCTTATTGCTACTTAAATTCTTTCTTTGTTTGAATAAGTGATGGAGTTTGGGGATGAAAGTGAGCATGAGTGTCGGAATGTATGCATTGGTTGTGGTGTATTAGGTGAGGGGTATACATGTGTTGTATGTGGGCTGCGTGAATGCATTGTAGATTTAGAGGGGATGAGAAGGCAGGATTTAGACAGGATATGTAGGCTGGAGGGGTTAGTTGCTGAGCTCAGGAGGGAACTTAGTGTTAGGCCTAGAGCTGGGAATAGGTTAGGTGGTGAGATAGGCCAGTTAGATGTTTCAGGTGAAGGTAGAGGGCCAGTGGAGGAGGTAGGATGTGATAGTTCTAGTGATAGTGAAGTTAGCCCCCTTAGATTAGTTAGAAATAGGCCTAGTGAGGATGGGGGACAGAAGAGAGTGGTTAGGAAACATGAAGTTAGGGAGGCTTCTCCTGTTCTTTGTGAGAATAGGGTTGCCTCTGTTGAGGTGGTTAGCCAGGGGGAGAATAGGTGTGTGAGTCAGAGGGACACAGATCCTATTAGCTTGACTAATAGATTCAGTGCCCTAAGAGAGGAAGTAACTGGAAGTGATATGACTGATGGGGGTGGGGGTGGAGTTCGAGTGACTGGTAGTTTGAATGAGAATAGGAGTGGGGATGGAGTTAGGTCTGTGGGGGTTAGGAATAGGAGTCTGACTGAAGTGCTTGTGATGGGTGATTCGCGAGTTAGATATTTAGATAGGAAGTTGAATGCAAGTAGATTGAATGGTTTGAGGGTGTGTTTGCCGGGTGCTGGAGTGAGAGATCTGTCTGATAGGTATGAGGAACTGGTGTCTGGCTGTGCAAGGGATGCGGTTGTGATTACACATGTAGGAGTGAATGATGTGAAGAAAGTGGGTGCATGTGAGTTACGTGAGAGGTACAAGAGGTTGATTGAAAAGGTGAAAGAAAGTAGAATGAAAGGTGTTGTGACAGGTGTGCTTCCAAGAATGGATGTTGGGGTAGAATGGATGTCTCGTGCAATTGGGCTGAATGATTATGTGAGGAGGATGTGTGAGATGGAAGGTGTCATGTTTGTGGATGTGTGGGATAGGTTTGTTGGAATGAAAGAAATGTATGCGATGGATGGACTGCATTTGAGTAGGAGGGGGGTAGATGTGTTGTGGGAGGAGTATGATCGTGTTATTAGGTCTTTGCAGGCGGGAAACTAGATACTAATAGTGGTCAGGGAATTATGAGAGGACATTATAGTACTGAAAGTAGAATGGACTTGGCAGATAACAGAAATAGGTTCCAAGGCGATAGAGGTGAGGTCATTCAAGTTTCAAGAGGTGCTTCAGGGATAGGGGGGTTAAATTGTTTCTATACAAATGCTCGTAGTCTTAGAAACAAGAAGGATGAGCTATTTAGTTATATTAGCAATGAGGATATAGATATATTATGCGTTACTGAATCATGGGTTAATGAAATAGAATTTAGTGACACTATAAGTGAATTTGATTTTCAGGGCTATAATATGTACATTAGTCAAAGGACAGGTAGGATTGGTGGAGGAATAATTATCTATATAAAAAACAACATTGTTTCAAGTTTAAATACTTCAATAAAGCAGGATGGAGTTGAGTCACTTTGGATAGATATTAGGTTCAGTAAAAATAGAATGGTGCATTTGGGAGCTTTTTACAGGCCACCTGGGCAGACTGATGATATAGATGAACTAATGATAAGGGAAATAAGTAAGGGATGTGAAACAGATGCAGTTATTATTGGGGACTTCAACTTAAACTCTGTGGACTGGGAAAATATGATAGGTAGGGATAGAACAAGTGGCAGGTTCATAGAATACTTTGAGGATAATTTTTTGAATCAATTTGTTAACGATTCAACGAGGGGGGACAATATATTAGATTTAGTGCTTTCTAACAGTGATCATTTAGTTCAAGAATTGACTGTTGGGGAAGCATTGGGAAATAGTGACCATCAGATAGTTCGTTTTAACTTGGGAATTGAGAAGGGTAAAATAACTGAGAATGCTGAAAAAGTTCCAAATTTTCATAAGGGAGATTATGTAAAACTTCGAAGCTTGCTAAATTTGGTAGACTGGGATATAGAATTCAGAGGTAAAAATGCTTATGGGATGTGGGATACTTTCAAGCATATAATAAATGTAGTCCAAGAACAATGTATCCCAATGAAGGCCATTAGGAACAAAAGTAGGAAACCATTATGGTGGAATCAGGAGATAGCTAGAAAAATTTCAGAGAAGAAAAGGGCATATAAAAAATTACAGGTAGAAAATAATATTCAAAATTTAAGTGATTATAGAATGGCTAGGAATGAGTTAAATAAGATTATAAAGAAGAACAAAAGGGTGTCAGAAATTAAATTAGCTCAGGATAGCAACAAAGATCCTAGAAAGTTCTTTAGTTACTATAAAATTAATAACAAGTGTGGCAGAGTTAAAATAGGACCTATCAAATATGAAGGGTTTGTGAGAGAAACTGATGAGGAAATAGTTGAGGTACTAAATGGTCATTTTGCATCAGTATTTACAAAAGAGAAACTAAATAGTCCTATGTATAGTACTCATAGGTCAGGAAAAGAGCTGTTTACTAACATTTGTGTGGATCGGAGGATGATAAAAGGACTAATAGGTGATTTAGATACTACCAAGGCCTCCGGCCCTGATAATATTCATTCTAGGATACTTAAAGAAGGGGTAGAAAGTATCTCAATAGCTCTGGACAAGTTATATACTAGGTCATTGGAATATGGAGAAATACCCGATGATTGGAAGAGAGCGAATGTAGTCCCCATTTTCAAGAAGGGTAGTAAAGAGGATCCAAATAACTTTAGACCGGTTAGCCTAACTCCTGTAGTCTGTAAA
The DNA here is from genome assembly GCA_963969495.1 of Ceratothoa steindachneri. Lineage (NCBI taxonomy): Eukaryota > Metazoa > Arthropoda > Malacostraca > Isopoda > Cymothoidae > Ceratothoa > Ceratothoa steindachneri. Next base: position 92,169,004 of record OZ018322.1, read on the forward strand.
ATTCTTGAGAAAATAGTTAAAAAAGGGATTTGCCAACATCTAGAGAGGGAGGGGTTAATCAGCGATGCTCAGCATGGGTTTAGATCAGGTAGATCATGTTTGACTAACTTACTAGACTTTCTGGAGTTTGTAACAGATCAAGTAGATAAGGGAGAGAATGTAGATATAATTTACTTAGATTTTAGTAAAGCATTTGATAAGGTACCACACAGGAGACTAGTTCATAAATTAAAAATGATTGGGATATGTGGGGGTGTTTCAAATTGGATAGCTGAGTGGCTGAAAGACAGGAAGCAAAGGGTAGTGCTAAATGGTGTAAAGTCAGAGTGGAGGGATGTTATCAGTGGGGTTCCTCAGGGATCAGTTCTCGGTCCATTATTATTTGTCATCTATATAAACGATCTTGGGGAGGCAGTTAATAATAAAGTGTCAATTTTTGCGGATGATACCAAATTAGCAGCTGTAGTTAAAGATATTGATGATAATTTTAAAGTGCAGGGGGACTTAAATAAATTGTTATCCTGGGCACATAAGTGGCAAATGACTTTCAACCTTGATAAGTGCAAAGTTATTAATATGGGAAAAGATAATAGAGAATTTAACTATGAAATGGATGGGCATTGGCTGAGCTCAGTAGAGGATGAGAAAGATCTAGGAGTAGTAATAGATAAGTCATTAAGGTTTTCTAAGCAGTGTATTGAAGCAAGAAATAGGGCAAATAGAGTGCTGGGTTTTATTAAGAGAAATGTCAGTTACAAAAGTAAGGAGGTTATTCTTAAACTCTATAACTCTTATGTTAGGCCACATCTAGAGTACTGTATACAGGCATGGTCCCCACATTTTAGACACGATATTAACCTTCTTGAGTCAGTGCAACGGAGGGCAACAAAGATTATTCCTTCCCTGAGGCACCTTGAATATGAAGATAGACTGAGGGTATTAAATATGTTCTCGTTCGAAAGGAGGTGTGTGAGAGGGGATATGATTGAGCTGTTTAAAATTTTTTCCGGGATAGATAAATTGGATGTTAGCAAGTTTTTTGAGTTAGATGATGGAAATCGGACTAGAGGTCACCACTTGAAAATTAAAAAGCAAGGGTGTAGGTTGGATTTAAGAAAATATTTTTTCACCAATAGAGTGGTAGACTTCTGGAACAAATTGCTGCAGAGGGTATTAGGTAGTCCAAATCTAAATGTATTTAAGAGTAGGTTGGATGAGTTTATGGGAAGGGAAGGTTGTGATGGTTCCTAAGTTTTGTATATATTAATATTGTTTGTATATATCTATAGCTGCATGATTTAGTTCTTGACAAGCCTTGATTGGTGATACCCTTGTTTCTGGATGCAATCCTCTGGATGTAGTTTTCCTGGGAGTTTGGGTGCCTTGAAAAAGAGGCCGCTTGACTCGGATGACCTATGATGAGCCCTTGTGGCTTTTGTCATCCGTTATATTATATTGTGGGGGACTTTGATTTTGTCTTCCCCTGGTGATGGTGCTTTTTGTGGGTGGGTTTTGACGGAGGCGGATGACCTTTGATAGGCCCTTGTGGCTTTTGTCATCCGTGTAATTATGTTATGTTATGTTATGTTATGTATGGGGCTCCCGAAAAACCCATAGGGAGACGGCAAAACCTCCAGGTTTAGTTTCCCACACGTATCCCGAATTGGTGACGGGCGTTTGGATGGATCGGAATGTGATAAAATCTGCTAGCGAGGTCTAATTTTATAGCATAATCCGTGGGTGCATATTTCTGTAGAACCTTCCGAATATTTGGCAGTTGGAAGCTTGGTGCATCAAAAACTGGGGTGAGGCGTGACATGTCTTAAATCAGCCTCATTATCTTATCGTGCTTGGAGACTCAAAAAACCCTATGAGTTTGTGTGAAGTTTGCAGAACGATCGATGATTCCTGCCTTTTCAAGGATTTCCAGGGTAGGTAACATTTCGGTGGAGCTGGGTGCAAAGTTGTGGTAAGATCGAGGAAGGAAAATTTTTATCCTTTTTCCTTGGGCAGCTTTAACCATGTTGCTGGCTGCTGGTACACAACTCAGATCTCGAGGGGGACCCTCGAGATCCGGACAGGCGATTGCTGGTCCGGGTCATCAGTGTCGTCGTCCTTCTTGACTCTGTCTCGTTTACCTTGATCGCGGTCTGACCTTTTGTGTGCCGTTGCCAGCATTGCCCTGGTCATGTATGTCCAGGGGACCACTAGACGCAAAGGCTCTAGGGTCATAGTCCAAGCTGCTGGTGAAGGAGGTATCGGAGATTATTGAATGGACTGGGGAGTCAGGATGATCCTCTAGTTGTAGGGTTATTTGGGCATCCAAAGTAGGGATGCATGGTGAGAGGTGAAGGTCACCCAGTTCTCGGGCCATATTTTCAAAATACGACCGGAGTTGGTGTCCAGGAGAGGAGACGGAGAGTTCACAGTAATCACTAATATTGACATCTATTACTTCACTAACTGAAACCACTGGGGGAGTAGCAACATGGACCACAGGGTCAGGAATTGTTAACACTGGGGGTTCCACGTAGGAGTCGTCACATAGGGATAAAGCACTGAACTCTAGATCTAAATCACTTGTAACACTATCACAGGGTCTTGATGTGTTGGTGTCGTCTTCCCTCCTGGCACTGGGGACACTATTTCCTAGCTCGCTGAGTATTCTTGCCGCGAGCTGGAGGCCTTCTTGCATGCCCTGGTCCGCGGCGCAGACCCATGGTAGGCGCCGGGGCAAATGCCTTGCTGTGTGGTGCCCGAGGGCCCCACCCAGTCCGAGAGTTGGATGCCAGATCAAAGGGTGGCACGCTCTCGGGCATCACAGAAAATGGGACCCCAATCATAGTGGAGCACGATGTAAAACAGACGGAACCTGTTTCATAGACTGTCGCTCTATTGATTGTAGAGCTGTCCGAACCCGGTACAGGGTAAGTTGCGCAATTTCTTCTCTATCCCGTCATTTGAAAGCTGTTGAGCTAATGTGGGAAGCGAGGTCCTCCGTAATGATGGTCCAGTCTACACCGTCAGTAGGGGGAGGCTTCCCTGCAAGGATCTGGATGAGCCTGGATTCTTGCTGCCCGACCAGGAGTGGTCGAGGTCAACGGTAAGTCGGCGATTGGAGATTTAAAGGCAAGACCAAGGATGCAGGCTGCTGCGGTTGTTGTTGCCTAGGGGCCTGTTGAGTGTCCTGCTCCTGGGAGCTAGATGCCCGACCAGGAGTGGTCGAGGTCAACGGTAAGTCGCCTGATTGGAGATTTAAAGGCAAGACCAAGAATGCAGACTGATGCGGTTGTTGTTGCCTAGGGGCCTGTTAAGTGTCCTGCTCCTGGGAGCTAGATGCTTACCGGCCAGGTAAGCAACAGGAGCAAGGAAGGCCAATGGGGTCGGACCATATAGCGTGCGAGACGCTCGTTCACTGGTAGATCCTTTGTCGTCTTCTGGTTGAAGGGGCGATGAAACCAGTGTGAGGCGAAGTCTCAATGCGTAGTCAGACAGAGGGTCGCCCGAGGCCGTCGAATCCTGGGGCACTAGCAGCCTCTGTCTTTCTTGTAGTAACGCGGAAGCGGGAACCAAATCCACCTCTTTGATGGTGTGGATGATCCCAGGCACAGGTGATGCCTCTTGCTCACTTGGGCTTAATACAACTCCAGTATCGGAAGATAAAATATTGACACGGTATCCAGAACCTTGATGACCTGTGATGCTTTTTGCAGATGATGCAAAAATTTTCAAAGAGATTAGATCACTGGACGATATTGAGGAAATGCAGAGATCTGAGGAAGTTAGAAACTTGGAGTGAGAAGTGGCTGTTGAGAGTTTAAATGCTGATAAGTGTGTCACCATGCATATTGGTCACAGGAATCCCCATAGCAGCTATAACCTCAACAGGGTACAGCTAAAAGAATCAGCTGTGGAAAAAGACCTAGGAGTCTATGTATCAGCAGATCTAAAACCCTTGCATGTTAATGTGGCAGCGGCAAAGGGCAACCGTATGGTTGGTCTAATAAGGATACATTTTCCTGAAATTGATTTGGACACATGTTGTACCATGTAGTGTGCCCTAGTAAGGCCGCACCTTGAATAATATGCTGTCCAAAGTAGGTCACTGTACTACATGAAGGATATAGGAGAATTGGAAAAAGTCCAGAGATGAATGACCAAGCTTGTTCCTGAAATGAAAGACCTTGAGTATGAAGCAAGATGCGAGCGTTTGGGACTCACAACACTTAAGAAGAGGCGACCTGATTGAGACGTACAAGATTATAAATGGATTCAAGAACATCGATTATAAGGTTTTCAAGTACAGTGAGACAAACACACATTCTAACTCTCAGAAGCTTAAGAAAAAAGGCCACTGGAGGACCTTAGTTAGGGTCAACTCCTTCAGTGTGAGAGTGGTCAATAGTTGGAATGCCCTCCCAGAGGAAGTAGTAAACACGCCAACTATTAGTCAGTTTAAGTCAAAGATAGACTACTAACTGTGATGTGTTAACCAGTACTTGAATAGCAAAATAAGTTAGATGTATTTATACTTGATATGAATAGTATTTTCTGTAGTGTTAAAGAGATTTTATTTTATTTTTCGAGGAGTGAATGAGTGAAAAATATGATTTTGTAACCCGAGTTCTACTCGTCTACGCATCGCAAGAGTCGAGATGGGAGTACAACAAGACAAGTCTCTTAACCTCTCATGTTATTGAAATAGGTAAGCAGCAATCACAGTACTTAAAACAGTTGAAAGAAACACTACCACATCAGAGTCAGGCAGTTATATTAGGTGATTTCTCTGAAAATTATTCTTTATTGTCCAAGATGCTGCCCAAGGATTACACTGGAACAATTCGCAGTAAACATTACAATTGGCAGCGCGAATGATGGGACATAAACTATCTTGTCTGTGTTCCAATATGTTTCACATTTTTGGAGTAAATTCAAGGGGACTGCTCATAGGGTGTTTAAACACTGCAGGGGGGACCCCCCCTTATGATGATCCTGAGTTTCAATCAATTAGGGGGGGTCTGGGAAGCACAGCCCCCCAGTATATTATCATAATTATTTATAGAATAATGTTCTAACATTTATAGAAATAAATGATTTAACCAAATCATTTTGCAACTTTAATCGTTTTGCGAATTATAATGGGGGTAGGGGTGGGGTCTGACGTCAGAAAGGAATGAAGTGAAATTTTTTTTTTTTTACTTAATATCTTTTTATTATCCTCATTTGTAGTCATTTTTATTTGTCAATATATTTTTCCCATTTTACTATTTTTATTACTTTTTTTATACATTGAAATATACTTAGCTAGATTGTTTAAAGGAACTAGTTTTTGTGGAGCCTTTTGGGTGGAGGAAAGACGACTTTTAAGCGGTAAACTCAGTTTGAATAAGGCTTCCGTATGTGCAATTTGCCCTTTGTCTATTGTCGACCTTTGTGCTTTATTTTCGGATTGAGATAAACGTAACACTTCAGTTTCGGGGTGCGGGGTAGGTGGCGCTGTTTATAGGCTACAATTTTGGGCTACAATATATGTCTTATGATGTCAGACGGTAGCGTCAGATGTGAACAATTACGGTGTTATATTTTTTGGTATATGAGTATATACTGGGGGGTGGGCTGTGCCCCCCAGACCCCCCCTAATTGATTGAAACTCAGGATCATTGCAAGGTAGTCCCCCCGCAGTGATATCTCCCCAATGAGCAGTCCCCTTGAATTTACTGGGGGGTTTCCCAACAGCTTTTTACTGGCAGAAAAACCTAACCTAATGACAAACAATACTTACTTTTAAAGGTATATTGATTAGTTTATGCGCCTCTAAATAATCTAAAAGTTTTCCACAGTCATGCAAAATAAACTCAAATTCGAATAACAAAGAAGCACAACTAGAGCACGAAAAAGGAATAACGAAAGAGAAACAAATGCTAAGCGGGTTCTATTTATAGCTACGACGTTGCCAGTAAGAAGCTGTTATCGTTCACTGAGAAACAAAAATACGAAAACAAAAAAAGACAATAAAAGACATCAAGAAACCTTACCTAACTTAGAAAAAACTATAAACGAGCAGAGGCGCAGATATTTAGTAAATAATACAGACTAAAAGTTACAAATCCCCAAAATAAAAAAAAAATATAACGCCGTGATTGGTCACATCTGAAGCTACCGTCTGACGTCATAAGGGATATGCGGTAGCCCAAAATTGTAGCCTGCTAACAGCGCCACCTACAGTGCACCCCAAATCTGAAGTATACCAGGATAAATTGTTAACCTTTTTGGACAATCATAATTTACTTAAGATTAAAATTGATTGCGAGGTTTGTGGCCAGGCATTAGAGATTAACGATAATTTTGAATCCAGATGTTCTAAAACTAAACATGACTCAAGTGATCGCCATTATTTTAAGAAATCAGCATTGAATGTCTGCAAAGGATTCCCTGTTACCAAAACGGGGGTATTGAAGCAAGAAATAGGGCAAATAGAGTGCTGGGTTTTATTAAGAGAAATGTCAGTTACAAAAGTAAGGAGGTTATTCTTAAACTCTATAACTCTTATGTTAGGCCACATCTAGAGTACTGTATACAGGCATGGTCCCCACATTTTAGACACGATATTAACCTTCTTGAGTCAGTGCAACGGAGGGCAACAAAGATTATTCCTTCCCTGAGGCACCTTGAATATGAAGATAGACTGAGGGTATTAAATATGTTCTCGTTCGAAAGGAGGTGTGTGAGAGGGGATATGATTGAGCTGTTTAAAATTTTTTCCGGGATAGATAAATTGGATGTTAGCAAGTTTTTTGAGTTAGATGATGGAAATCGGACTAGAGGTCACCACTTGAAAATTAAAAAGCAAGGATGTAGGTTGGATTTAAGAAAGTATTTTTTCACCAATAGAGTGGTAGACTTCTGGAACAAATTGCCGCAGAGGGTAGTAGGTAGTCCAAATCTAAATGTATTTAAGAGTAGGTTGGATGAGTTTATGGGAAGGGAAGGTTGTGATGGTTCCTAAGTTTTGTATATATTAATATTGTTTGTATATATCTATAGCTGCTTGATTTAGTTCTTGACAAGCCTTGATTGGTGATACCCTTGTTTCTGGATGCAATCCTCTGGATGTAGTTTTCCTGGGAGTTTGAAAAAGAGGCCGCTTGACTCGGATGACCTATGATGAGCCCTTGTGGCTTTTGTCATCCGTTATATTATATTGTAGGGGACTTTGATTTTGTCTTCCCCTGGTGATGGTGCTTTTTGTGGGTGGGTTTTGACGGAGGCGGATGACCTTTGATAGGCCCTTGTGGCTTTTGTCATCCGTGTAATTATGTTATGTTATGTTATGTTATATGTAGATGAGTGGCCCGGCAGATAAGATGTACTATTCCGTCTGTGTTCCAAAATGTTTCACGTTTTTTGAGTACATTTATAGGGGATGGCTCGTGGGGGGGGGGTAAACACGATGCGTGGACCGCACTACGACGATCCTGAGTTTCATTAAATTAGGGGGGAGGCTAGGGAGCACAGCCCCCCAGTATATAATCCTAATTTTTATAATGTTCTGACGTTTACAGAGGTGAATGCTTGGTAATTGTGAAGACGATGGCCGGATCCTAGGCCTAGTTTTGGGGGGCTACTTTTCGTTGTTACTTTTTTAGAGATGAAATCAAAGAATTTTATGGCGATTTTCGTTTTTATACTGGGGGGCTGTGCCCCCCAGACCCCCCACAAAGGATTAAAACTCAGGGTCATCGCAGTGTTATCCCCGCGGCGAGCCGTACTCAACAGCGAGCCGACGCTCAAAATAATCGCATCCAGCCATCGTCTACACAATTACCGAATGCTTGGTAAATATGTAGATTATTGGCCCGGCCGATCCCGGCCGATAAACCGTAGTTTTTTCGTCTGTGTTCCAAAATGTTTCACATTTTTGGAGTACATTTAAGGGGACGGCTCATGTGGGGGTAAGCACAAGGGGGAGAACACACTACGATGATCCTGAGTTTCATTAAATTGGGGGGGGGGGTCTGGAGGGGCACAGCCCCCCAGTATATAATCCTAATTGTTATAATGTTCCGACGTTTACAGAGGTGAATGCTTTAACTACATCATGTCAGCGTATTTAATCGTTTTGCAAATTATAATAGGGGGTGGGGGGTGGGGGTATGACGTCAGAAATGCTCGATTTCATTTTTAAGGGGACAGCTCATATGGGGGTAAGCACAAGAGGGGGACCACACTACGATGATCCTGAGTTTCATTAAATTGGGGGGGGGGGGCTGGGGGGCACAGCCCCCCAGTATATAATCCTAATTGTTATAATGTTCTGATGTTTACAGAGGGGAATGCTTTAACTACATCATGTCAGCGGGGTGGGGGTGGGGGGTATGACGTCAGAAATGCTTAATTTTAATTTTTTTTCATACTTACTAGCTTTTTATTATCCCCATTCGGAGTCATTTTTAATTTTCAATATATTTTTCCCCATTTTACTCTTTTTATTACCTTCTTTTATACAATTAAATGTAATTAGCTAGATCATTTCAAGGAACTACTAATTTTTTAGCAGTTTGGGTGTCAAACATTCCCCTTTTACGCAGTTTGAAAATTCTCAATCGCACGTCTTCTCCGCAGTTTCAAAATGCAATCGAATTGTCAAGTTTGTCCGTCGTCTATTGCGGAATTATTAAGCCTAGTTTCTGCTAGAGATAAATTAAACAACCTTTTGGAAGTGCATAATTTAGTGCGAACTAAAAGTGAATGCGAAATCTGTGGCCGGCAATTAGAGGTGACCTCAGAATATTGAACGCGTCTGGCGAGATGCGAGAGGTTCAATTCCCAAATACGGGAGAAAAAACGCTCAATTCGACGCCTATCTTGCAACCGGCATCTTCTGCAAGCGCTTCCCGTTGACCAATACGGGAATTAAAGAACGATTCCACGCCTTCCTCATCGCTATTTCTGAAGTGTACCCCCCGAAATAAAGTAAGTTAACAGTGCTTATCGTTCTTTATTTTTGGATAAGAAAGATGGAGTCAGCTAGATTTCGAATACGACGCAGGCGCGCAAAATAAATAGGCTTCCCTCTCCGCTATTTCGGAAGTATAACCAATGCAATTAAGAACGGGAAACAAAGTGTTTCGTTTGTTTTTTTTCGGGCAATTTGGTAAATAAAATGGCCTACGTAAACAGCATTTTCAGTGGGTTTAACAGCATTTCCGGTGGGTTTAATTTCGAGATTTAAAAAAAAAATGGCGGCAACTAGCATTCGGACAAAACTCAAACGCGCATGAATATTCAAACACGGGTGAACGATAACGCGAACGAAGATTCAAACACGGGTGAACGATAATATTTACACAAAACAATTTTTCCCAGGCCGGGCTGATAATCTACATGTTTACCGAATGCTTTAACTACATCATATCAGCGCCTTTAATCGTTTTGCGAATTATAATAGGGGTTGGGGGTGGGTTATGACATCAGACGACTCAAACGCGCATGAATATTCAGACACGGGTGAAGGATAATATTTACACAAAATAAATTTTTCTGGCCGGGCCGCTCGTCTACATGTTTACCAAAACGGGAATTAAAGAAAGATTCCTTGCTTTCCTGATCGCTATTTCAGAAGTATACCCACCGCAATAAAGAGAGTAAACAGCGTTTTGGGTTTGGCTATTTTGGGGCATTTTTGTACAAAAATGGCAGAGGGTATATTTGAACTAGGACTCAAACGAGCCTGAATATTCCTGCACAGGTGAATGAAATATCGGTAATTGTGAAGACTATGGGCAGATGCGACTCTAGTTTATTTTTTGGGCTACTTTTGATTGTTTTTCTGCTATCGCACTGGCCAATCACAGATCTGGATTCAGTTTCATAAATGACCAATCAGAAAGCTGTATTTGTTTCAAGGCTTTTTGTGCTTTTTATATTGATCAAAACTTGGTTTTTCTTATATTTTAGATGTTTTTCCCCCTTATTTCTTTTCTATATATCCTACCTACCCTATGCCTGACATTATTTAGTCTTTTTATTTACTTGTTACTTAATTTCCCATTGTTTAATGCTTGATTAAACCATATTTCGGTTTTGTTAAGGAAGTCTTACGTCTTAATTCTGACGAAAACAGTACTTTTCCATTTTTTCTGTTCCGTATTTATTTCTCTTCTTTGATTTTTTTAACAGGTTTTTTACGACCTTCATTTTTATTATTGTTCCAAATGGATGCGTTAGGTATTAGTGTTTTTATTACTATATATGTGTAGTTCAAGAAACACAAATGGTCAATTTCAGTAAAAAAAAAGTCACGAAATTTCCGGGAACAATGCTCTACTTTTCCGTCCGCATCTCTCATATTTAAATGACCACCCACGCCGGTTCCCGCTCATTTGTCAAAATTTCATTTTCGTGTTAAGTTTGTTTGTTACCTATTCAACGTTTTGGTGCTATTTTAACTGACAACGAGAAATATGTTGCGTTTCTCGAAGCCCATGGGCCGTGTAGTGGAAGGGCAGTGGGTTTTGGGAGGGTTCCAATGTGGAACAAAGAGAATTTTTATTGTTTCGGTGGCAAATCGAAATCGAGAAACCCTCCTCGCAGCAATAAAAAAGTGGATTTTGCCGGGCATGACAGTCGTATCTGACAGATGGGCAGCCTATTCAAATTTGTCATCTGAAGGATACGAACATCGGTAAATATGTAGATTATCGGCGCGAACGATGGGACGTACTATTTCGTCCGTGTTCCAAAATGTTTCACGTTTTTGGAGTACATTTAAGTTGACGGCTCGTGTGGGGGTAAACACAATTGGGGGACTACACTACGATGATCCTGAGTTTCATTAAATTTGGGGGGGTCTGGGGGGCACAGCCCCCCAGTATATAATCCTAATTGTTTATAGAATAATAATTCGAAAAGGACTCAAACGCGCATGAATATTCCGACACGAGTGAACGATAATATTTACACACAATTTTTTTTCCGGCCGGGCCGCTAATCTACATGTTTACCCGAACATCTTACCGAATTCTGGCTTGCTGCCGGTAAACTCTACCCACCCGTCTGGCGTAAGTATTAACGATTATTTTGAGCGTCGGCTCGTTGTTGGGTACGGCTCGCCGTGGGGATAACACTGCGATGACCCTGAGTTTCAATCCTTTGGGGGGCACAGCCCCCCAGTATAAAAATGAAAATAGCCATAAAATTCTTTGATTTCATCTCTAAAAAAGTAACACCGGAAAGTAGCCCAAAATAGCAAAAAAAAACTAGGCCTACGATCTGCCCATAGTCTTCACAATTACCGAAATATCACCGCACAAAAATCCACTTTTTCAGGCGAGCCACCGATCTACATAATTTACCCAATTCGCAATAACATAATTTCACGGATGACAAAAGCCACAAGGGCCTATCAAAAACAATGTACAGTTCAGCCTTTCATCATCTATTATAGATCATCTGCAGACCAGGAATTTAACCATTTTAGTGTGTTTCTTATCTCCAGCACTAAAACACACTATAATGGTTTACTCATTTATAATAAAGCTTATGAACATTTGTGAAAAAGTGGGTGGAAATAGGAAGTTCCTATTAGTTTGCTTCAACAAAAAGAGATTTGAGGGGGCGAAATACCAGATAGATGTCTAAAAATCGTTTGTCACTTTACATAGCTCACTATGCCTCACGAGAAAGGATGCTAGCCCGACTCACAAATCAAAATATCACAATAATTAAGGAGGAATTTTCTCAATTAGTAAGCTTTCTAAAAATGTTTATACAAACTATGGAAACAAATTGCTTTAAGCTCTAGCAAAATTGCAAACCCCCTGCCCCGCCCTTCCCCATCATCTCGGTGTACCTTTTCAACTTCATTGACTTCAGCGAACATAGTATGGCACTTCCAATGATAAAACATATACACCCAATGAAGTGGGTATAATTGACTTTGGGGAGCTTACTCAAGGGCATTGTGGCTTTTGCCATCCGTGAAATTAAGGATAAAAGACTCACAACTTCCTCTACTGAATAATTTACTATTCCGTCATGTTTGCTTGATTAAAAATTGTCGTTCTTATTATCTGATTTTTAAAGATTGACGAAGGAAAGTTGTAGCATAACTGGAAATATTAAATTAACTAAGTAGATCTGAAACGTATTTTGTCCGCCCACTATGAAACGTATAGGTTTACATGTAAATGTAAGATGATAGACACGAACCCAAATAACGACGCTAATAAATGATTGAATTGCTGCATGAAACCATTAAATAATAAATAATATAAGGAGAAAAATATATTAGTTATTAGAAAGATAGCTATTCACACTTCAATCCATAGATTGCAGTTTTCGAACATCAGGGTAAACAGTACATTTATCAAAATGAACTGAAGGACAAAAAAAATTGTAGAAATCGAATTCTAAATAGTAATAATAATTGCACTGTTATAATTAATTAAGTTCATAACTAACCTGTGGGTTTTTTCTTTAGGTTTGAATATTAAATAAAATTAAAACAGATAGTGTGTCGTAATGTGCGATGGTGTGCGTAATGTATGGAGATGAAGATCTTGCATCTTCGACTGACCTTCGAACAGGTAGCACGTGTTTCATAGAGCTCTCAGTCTGTTGATCTATTTTTCAGATTTTTCTACAGTTTGTTTGTTTTTTGTTTTGTTTTTCTCACCACAATCAGCGAAAGCTAAGTTGCTCTTCTTTTTTTTCTTATTACTACTTAAGTTCTTTCTTTGTTTGAATAAGTGATGGAGTTTGGGGATGAAAGTGAGCATGAGTGTCGGAATGTATGCATTGGTTGTGGTGTATTAGGTGAGGGGTATACATGTGCTGTATGTGGGCTGCGTGAATGCATTGTAGATTTAGAGGGGATGAGAAGGCAGGATTTAGACAGGATATGTAGGCTGGAGGGGTTAGTTGCTGAGCTCAGGAGGGAACTTAGTGTTAGGCCTAGAGCTGGGAATAGGTTAGGTGGTGAGGTAGGCCAGTTAGATGTTTCAGGTGAAGGTAGAGGGCCGGTGGAGGAGGTAGGATATGATAGTTCTAGTGATAGTGAAGTTAGCCCCCTTAGATTAGTTAGAAATAGTCCTAGTGAGGATGGGGGACAGTGGAGAGTGGTTAGGAAACGTGAAGCTAGGGAGGCTTCTCCTGTTCTTTGTGAGAATAGGGTTGCCTCTGTTGAGGTTGTTAGCCAGGGGAAGAATAGGTGTGTGAGTCAGAGGGACACAGAACCTATTAGCTTGACTAATAGATTCAGTGCCCTAAGAGAGGAGGTAACTGGAAGTGATATGACTGATGGGGGTGGGGGTGGAGTTCGAGTGACTGGTAGTTTGAATGAGAATAGGAGTGGGGATGGAGTTAGGTATGTGGGGGTTAGGAATAGGAGTCTGACTGAAGTGCTTGTGATGGGTGATTCGCGAGTTAGATATTTAGATAGGAAGTTGAATGCAAGTAGATTGAATGGTTTGAGGGTGTGTTTGCCGGGTGCTGGAGTGAGAGATCTGTCTGATAGGTATGAGGAGCTGGTGTCTGGCTGTGCAAGGGATGCGGTTGTGATTACACATGTAGGAGTGAATGATGTGAAGAAAGTGGGTGCATGTGAGTTACGTGAGAGGTACAAGAGGTTGATTGAAAAGGTGAAAGAAAGTAGAATGAAAGGTGTTGTGACAGGTGTGCTTCCAAGAATGGATGTTGGGGTAGAATGGATGTCTCGTGCAATTGGGCTGAGTGATTATGTGAGGAGGATGTGTGAGATGGAAGGTGTCATGTTTGTGGATGTGTGGGATAGGTTTGTTGGAATGAAAGAAATGTATGCGATGGATGGACTGCACTTGAGTAGGAGGGGGGTAGATGTGTTGTGGGTGGAGTATGATCGTGTTATTAGGTCTTTGCGGGCGGGAAACTAGATACTAATAGTGGTCAGGGAATTATGAGAGGACATTATAGTACTGAAAGTAGAATGGACTTGGCAGATAACAGAAATAGGTTCCAAGGCGATAGAGGTGAGGTCATTCAGGTTTCAAGAGGTGCTTTAGGGATAGGGGGGTTAAATTGTTTCTATACAAATGCTCGTAGTCTTAGAAACAAGAAGGATGAGCTATTTAGTTATATTAGCAATGAGGATATAGATATATTATGCGTTACTGAATCATGGGTTAATGAAATAGAATTTAGTGACACTATAAGTGAATTTGATTTACAGGGCTATAATATGTACATTAGTCAAAGGACAGGTAGGATTGGTGGAGGAATAATTATCTATATAAAAAACAACATTGTTTCAAGTTTAAATACTTCAATAAAGCAGGATGGAGTTGAGTCACTTTGGATAGATATTAGGTTCAGTAAAAATAGAATGGTGCATTTGGGAGCTTTTTACAGGCCACCTGGGCAGACTGATGATATGGATGAACTAATGATAAGGAAAATAAGTAAGGGATGTAAAACAGATGCAGTTATTATTGGGGACCTTAACTTAAACTCTGTGGACTGGGAAAATATGATAGGTAGGGATAGAACAAGTGGCAGGTTCATAGAATGCTTTGAGGATAATTTTTTGAATCAATTTGTTAATGAGCCAACGAGGAGGGACAATATATTAGATTTAGTACTTTCTAACAGTGATCATTTAGTTCAAGAATTGACTGTTGGGGAAGCATTGGGAAATAGTGACCATCAGATAGTTCGTTTTAACTTGGAAATTGAGAAGGGTAAAATAACCGAGAATGCTGAAAAAGTTCCAAATTTTCATAGGGGAGATTATGTAAAACTTCGAAGCTTGCTAAATTTGGTAGACTGGGATGTAGAATTGAGAGGTAAAAATGCTTATGGGATGTGGGATACTTTCAAGCATATAATAAATGTAGTCCAAGAACAATGTATCCCAATGAAGGCCATTAGGAACAAAAGTAGGAAACCATTATGGTGGAATCAGGAGATAGCTATAAAAATTTCAGAGAAGAAAAGGGCATACAAAAAATTACAGGTACAGAATAATATTCAAAATTTAAGTGATTATAGAATGGCTAGGAATGAGTTAAATAAGATTATAAAGGGTGTCAGAAATTAAATTAGCTCAGGATAGCAACAAAGATCCTAGAAAGTTCTTTAGTTACTATAAAATTAATAACAAGTCTGGCAGAGTTAAAATAGGACCTATCAAATATGAAGGGGTTGTGAGAGAAACTGATGAGGAAATAGTTGAGGTACTAAATGGTCATTTTGCATCAGTATTTACAAAGGAGAAACTAAATAGTCTTATGTATAGTACTCATGGGTCAGGGAAAGAGGTGTTTACTAACATTAGTGTGGATCGGAGGATGATAAAAGGACTAATAGGTGAGTTAGATACTACCAAGGCCTCCGGCCCTGATAATATTCATTCTAGGATACTTAAAGAAGGGGTAGAAAGTATCTCAATAGCTCTGGAGAAGTTGTATACTAGGTCACTGGAAGATGGAGAAATACCCGATGATTGGAAGAGAGCGAATGTAGTCCCCATTTTCAAGAAGGGTAGTAAAGAGGATCCAAATAACTTTAGACCGGTTAGCCTAACTACTGTAGTCTGTAAAATTCTTGAGAAAATAGTTAAAAAAGGGATTTGCCAACATCTAGAGAGGAAGGGGTTAATCAGCGATGCTCAGCATGGGTTTAGATCAGGTAGATCATGTTTGACTAACTTACTAGACTTTCTGGAGTTTGTAACAGATCAAGTAGATAAGGGAGAGAATGTAGATATAATTTACCTAGATTTTAGTAAAGCATTTGATAAGGTGCCACATAGGAGACTAGTTCATAAATTAAAAATGATTGGGATATGTGGGTGTGTTTCCAATTGGATAGCTGAGTGTCTGAAAGACAGGAAGCAAAGGGTAGTGCTAAATGGTGTAAAGTCAGAGTGGAGGGATGTTATCAGTGGGGTTCCTCAGGAATCAGTTCTCCGTCCATTATTATTTGTCATCTATATAAACGATCTTGGGGAGGCAGTTAATAATAAAGTGTCAATTTTTGCGGATGATACAAAATTAGCAGCTGTAGTTAAAGATATTGATGATAATTTTAAAGTGCAGGGGGATTTAAATAAATTGTTATCCTGGGCACATAAGTGGCAAATGACTTTCAACCTTGATAAGTGCAAAGTTATTAACATGGGTAAAGATAATAGGGAATTTAACTATGAAATGGATGGACATTGGCTGAGCTCAGTAGAGGATGAGAAAGATCTAGGAGTAGTAATCGATAAGTCATTAAGGTTTTCTAAGCAGTGTATTGAAGCAAGAAATAGGGCAAATAGAGTGCTGGGTTTTATTAAGAGAAATGTCAGTTACAAAAGTAAGGAGGTTATTCTTAAACTCTATAACTCTTATGTTAGGCCACATCTAGAGTACTGTATACAGGCATGGTCCCCACATTTTAGACACGATATTAACCTTCTTGAGTCAGTGCAACGGAGGGCAACAAAGATTATTCCTTCCCTGAGGCACCTTGAATATGAAGATAGACTGAGGGTATTAAATATGTTCTCGTTCGAAAGGAGGTGTGTGAGAGGGGATATGATTGAGTTGTTTAAAAAATTTTCCGGGATAGATAAATTGGATGTTAGCAAGTTTTTTGAGTTAGATGATGGAAATCGGACTAGAGGTCACCACTTGAAAATTAAAAAGCAAGGGTGTAGGTTGGATTTAAGAAAATATTTTTTTCACCAATAGAGTGGTAGACTTCTGGAACAAATTGCCGCGGGGGGTATTAGGTAGTTGAAATCTAAATGTATTTAAGAGTAGGTTGGATGAGTTTATGGGAAGGGAAGCTTGTGATTGTTCCTAAGTTTTGTATTTATTAATATTGTTTGTATATATCTATAGCTGCATGATTTAGTTCTTGACAAGCCTTGATTGGTGATACCCTTGTTTCTGGATGCAATCCTCTGGATGTAGTTTTCCTGGGAGTTTGGGTGCCTTAAAAAAAGAGGCCGTTTGACTCGGATGACCTATGATGAGCCCTTGTGGCTTTTGTCATCTGTTATATTATATTGTGGGGGGGACTTTGATTTTGTCTTCCCCGGGTGATGGTGCTTTTTGTGGGTGGGTTTTGAGGGAGGCGGATGACCTTTGATAGGCCCTTGTGGCTTTTGTCATCCGTGTAATTATGTTATGTTATGTTTATGTTATCTACTAACTGGATTCCTAGGTTTGTGAAACCAACATTATACCGCTTATATTAATTCTTTGTTTGTGAAATCTGCATGTGCTTATACTTACAGATACTTACAGAAGACTTCATGGAAGAGGCTTATGCCTGTGACTCCAGATCTATATTATCAACCTGCGGCAGCGTGTGGTGGATTATCTTTGCCTTGTAATTGTATTTCAATTCTTGATTAAACCAAAATTTATCGAGTCTGACCTCAAACTGGTTGACTGATGCTGCTGCAATTACCCACTCAGGCAACTGATTCCAGTTATTTATCACCCTACACGGGAAAGCATACTTCCATATATCCAGCCGTGACCTTGTCTTAAAAAGCTTCAGTGAATTTTCCCTGATGATGTTTTCTTCTCGAAGTTTCAATATGCCTTGACTACATTTCCCATCATATTTTCCAGTGAGTATCTTGTAGGTCTCTATTAAGTCTCCCCGTGCTCTTCTTTATTCCAGTGTTGGTAGGTTCAGCTTCCTTAGTCTCTCTTCATAATTAAGTCCTTTAAGTTCCGGCACCATCCTTGTAGCCCTTCGTTGCACGTTCTCTACCATCTCAATGTCTTTAACCAGGTGAGGACTCCATACCTGATTATCATACTCTATATGCGGTCTTACTAAAGCTACAAACAAAGCTTTAAATATCGTTGCATCCAATGTAACAAAGGTCCTTCTGATTATTCCCACTAATTTGTTGGCTTTATTTACTTTCTCTTCCAGGTGATCTACACAACTCAATTTATCATTGATTATTACTCCCGCATCCTTCTCAGAAGTAATCTTTTTCAGCTGCTTCTCCATTTGGTAGCCTTGATCTTCAATAGTCGTTCTTCCTATTCTCATATAACTACATTTATCTGGATGAAAACTCAACAACCATTTTTTACTCCATGAGTATACCTCCTGCACATCCTGCTGCAGCTTTTGACAATCCTCTTGATCTTTTATGCATCTAAATATCTTTGTGTCGTCTGCATACAGGTATACTTCGCTGTCATTTACTATACTATTGGGGAGGTCATTGATAAACAAAACCAACAACAATGGTCCGAGAACAGTGCCCTGCGGCACTCCACTTGTCACTGGCTTCCATCTTGACATTTCCCCTTTCACCACCACTCTTTGTTGTCTTTGTGTTAGGAATGCTGCAATCCACTCTTGGTACTCCTTTCCAATTCCATAACTACTAATTTTACTAAATAGTCTTCTATGTGCAACTCTATCGAAAGCCTTCATAAAATCACAATATATTACATCCACTGCATGTCCATCATCAATAATTTCAGTCCATCTGTCCAGAACCTTTATGAGCTGTAGCACTGTTGATCGTCCTGAGATAAAGCCATATTGCTTGTCACTAAATAAACTATTGGTTCTCATGTGTGCCATTATCTCCTCCCTTATCATTGTCTCAAATATCTTACAGATTTTACTTGTTAAACTGACTGGCCTATAATTCTCTGGATCACACTTGGAACCCTTTTTAAATATAGGAGTAATATGAGCAATTAGCCAATCTTGAGGGAGTTCCTTATGTTTAAAGGAGTACTGATAAAGTATTTCTAAAGGCACTACTAATTGTTCCATAGCTTCTTTTATAATCCTAGAGTGGATACCGTCAGGTCCTGGGGATTTATGCCTCTTTAGATTTTTAATGATCTTCTTAATTTTTTCCTTATTAATTTCCAGGTGATTCAGTGTTGGTACATTTTTCATTACACAATATGGTACCTCATCTTCTGGCTCCATGACAAACACCTTCGAAAATTGTTTTGCTAAAACTTCAACTTTTTCCAGATCACTTTCAGTTTTTCCATCTTCAGCAGTGCCCTTGTATAAGTCAGGAATCCTTGGTTTCCTTTTTGTCTTAGTCTGCACATATTTCCAAAATATTTTAGGATTATCCTTCACATTTTTTGCAATCTCCCTTTCTTTTAGTTTTACAGCATTTCGGATTTCTTTTCTAATTTGATTATTCAGTTTTCTGTACTCCTTCTCAGTCTCTAAATACTCGTTCTTAGTAGATACATTCAGATTACTCTTCAAGGATTTCATTCTCATCCACAACCTCTGTTTCTTCTTTATCTTAGACCATAATTTCTTATTCATTAGTAGATTGCTATTCGTCCTTTTCCTGGATTGATTTAAATTCCCCATCTTTCTTGTGGGTACACTCTTATCTATTGCAACATACAATTTTGACTTGAATCTGCTCCACATTTCCTCAATATTGGTAGCCTCGGATAGGTATTTCACCCAGTCAATATTAATACTAAGTTCCCTTCTCAGCAACTCATAATCTGCTTTTTCATACAAATACATAGTTTTTCTATCATGAGCCACGATCTCCTCCATATTACATGTAACTTGTTCACAGCATGATCACTTCTCCCCAGTGGATTTCCAATCATGACCTCTTCAACTATTGATTCTTCATTTGTGAAAAATAAATCTAGGGTATTACCCACATTTTCACCCCTTATTCTTGTAATTTCCTCCACATGCTGGGTCAAAAAGCAATCACGCACCTTTTCCACAAATTTTGTTCCAAACTCATTCATTACAGTGTTAGTCGTGCAATTTTTCCAATTTATTTGTGGCAAATAATCAAAATCTTAAATGTAGCCTTCATCTCAGTTACCTCTTGCAATAAATCCAGCAACAGTTGGTCATTTTCCTCCTGGCTATTTGGACTCCGATATACTAGAGTTAGGTTAAGTTTCTCTCCTTGAAGCATAATTTCCAGACAGCAATACTCACAGAAACATGAAACCAAATCTCCCTTACTATACTTAATGCCACTTTTCACGTATATCAAGAGACCTCTACCTTCATTACCCAAAACATTACTTTCCTCTATCTCATACCCTTCGATGTTGTATTCTTCAAGTTCCCTTCGATATCTAAAGTGCTTAGGTTTAACTTCAGAGAGGGCAATAATGCTTGGCTTATCACTTAATGTATCAAGTAACGACCTTAATTCTAAAAACTTATCAAAAGTATATACATCCACATTTGTAAATATAATGCTAAACTTTCTATTTACATTATTTACATTCTCAGCACATGATGTACTTGAGTCAATTTCTATTGTGGCTGTGGTCTTTGATCCTCCACCTTGATGACCCTTCGGTTCCAGGGTGGACCTCTGACTACATGTTTCCCCTCTCCCATATCTGATAAGTTTTTTGCCTTTTTTAACAGTTCTTTGTCCATTTCTCTCTCTCTCTCTCTCTTGGTTAAATCATAGGCCACTCTAAAAATTTTCAAGTTTTCATCCTTGCCCAATTCTTTTATTTTTCTGAATATATCATTTCTCACTTCTGAGTCAGTGAGTGCAGCCAGTATTGGGCGATCTCGGCCTTCTACCTTTTTCCCAAGCCTTATCACTCTCATCATATTATCCTCATGAACCTCACATGTATTCAGAATTTTCTTAACAATCTGTCTGTCATAATTAATTCTTTCCTGGAACATGTTTGAATTGCTTTCAGGGACATTGTACCTCCTGTTTTTTCTGAGATGCCTGATGTCCTCCAATTGCCCCATGTACTACATTTATTTCATCAGTACTTGATTTCTTTATTTCAAGTATATTGATTTCAGCTCTCTCCATCCGTGAACTCAATTCTTGCACAGTCTCCCTGTCCCCATTCATATGTTCATTAGTATCCACTGCTCTAGCCTCCAGTACTGCTACTCTAGCAGTAATGTTGTTAAAATCTTCTTTATCCATTTTGACTGTCTCTCGTATCTCCTTAACCTCTTCCTGCAGTACATCTTGTTTCTCAATTAAGTCTGCTTGTATCTTCTCCAGTTTCTCAATATGAGATTTTAATTTTGCACATCCTTTCTTACAGGAGACGCAGTGCCATGTAAACTGGGATCCTGCCTCTTCTTCCACCATAAACTTATAAACATCCTCAGGTATCCTCTCACATTTGGCATGATACCAAGTCACACAGATATCACATAAGAGTGCCATATCATTATCTCTTACCAGTCCACTGCATCTCCCACAGCAATCACCTGCATTTTCTGTTTCCTCTGAAGACGCTTCCGTTGTTGTTCTACTTACTTTTCGTCTTCCTCCAGCAGAGTCCATCTATTTACTTGCCATATTTCGATAGATCACCAATATAAATGCAAATTTAAAGTATACCTTGTGTTCAAATATATCTCAAGCAAGCTTATGGTATCTAAAGATGATACTGTATAGCAGCAAACAACCTCAAAGGCATGAATTCAAGAGAGCACAAGCAACACATCCGCCACACGACACCGCCATCAAATTTTATGTATTATTTTCTTTATATACTCATGTTCTGTAATTGTTTATTTCAATGAAATAAAGCCGAACTTTGGAACCTTCCTTAACCTTTGGGCTACTTCAATTTATTTCACTAAGAAGAATGGAACTTGGTCTTCGTCCCCATCGTTTGGATGTTCTCCCAACTGCACCAGAAGTTACACGTGTATTTAAACACTGGTTGTTTTTCTTCTCGAGGTACAAAGTGTCAAGTGAAGATACAAACGATTCGTATTTGGGCCTCCTAGACAATTCAGTTTCTCCTGAAAGTTTCGAGATAATTTCCGAATTTACTACTTTCGACGATGCTCTTGCTGCTCTTAAAAGCGCCTTCATTCAACCTGTGAATGAGGTCGTGGCGCGACACAAGCTCGTGACCCGTAACAATCAGATGGTGAAACGATTCGTGAATATGTAGTGCTCTTCAGACACTCAGTTTGGATTGCAATTTCCAGGCTCTGAGTACTGAAACGAGTATATTCGAGATGCCTGTATTACTAGGCTTTAATCATCAAAAATCCAAACGAGGCTTCTAGATAATTATGACTACCCTGGCAGTGAGATGACACAAGTGACAGAACTCCTGAATTTTGTATAGATTATCACATTTAATCATGCTAATATAACATTTTTGCTCGCGACTTTAAACTGGCAAACGTCACACCAATCTTCAAGAAAGGTGACACAAGCAGGACGGGAACTATCGACCGGTTAGTCTGACGTCAGGAATTGGTAAACTGATGGAAAAAATTTGCGAGACAGAATTGTTGAACATCTAGAGAACAATGGCCTCATCGAGGACACGCAACACGGGTTCCGAAAGGGAATATCTTGCCTAACGAATCTTATAGACTTTTTTCATGACGTAGTTAACATGTACGATAATAATAGAGCTGTGGACGTAGTAGAGTTGGACTTTAGGATGGCATTCGACAAAGGCCCTCATGCGCGGTTGATAAAGAAATGTCACGCACACGGCCTGCGTGACAATGCATTTCGCTGGTTAGAAGATTGGCTTAATGATAGAGAACAAAGAGTGGTAATACACGGCGAGTGGTCAGATTGGAAACAGGTTACGAGTGGCGTACCCCAGGGGTCGGTCATGGGTCCAGTTTTGTTTCTTATTTTCATTGATGACCTTGATGAAGGGTTAAAAAGTAGGTTGATTAAATTTGCGGACGATACAAAGCTCATGGGAAGCGCACTTATAGATGAGGATAGGGCATCCTTACAGGAAGACTTAGAAAAGCTTTTTCAATGGATATAGAAATGGCAGATGGATTTTAATGTCGAAAAGTGTAAAGTCGTGTGCATGGGTTATTTTAATGAAAAAAATTTAGTATAATATGAGTGGTAGAAACCTTGATTCTGTGGAGGAGGAGCGGGACTTGGGTGTCCTTATAACCAAGGATCTCAAGCCCTCTGAGATGTGCATGCAGGCGTCAAAGAGAGCGAATAGGGTTCTGGGTTTCATCTCGCGTAATTTCGATTATAAATCTCGTGACGTAATACTCCCGCTTTATAAATCCTTGGTTCGACTCCATCTCGAATATGCCGTTCAATTTTGGTCACCCTTTTACGTCAGGGATATTGACAGGATGGAGAGGGTGCAGAGAAGAGCAACTAACTTGGTTCCAGAGCTTCGTGGTTTGGAGTATGAAGAAAGATTGAGAGAGCTGAAATTACCAACTCTTAAAAAGCGTAGACTAAGGGGAGATTCGATCGAAGTTTTTTAAATACTGAATTGTTACGATAAGCTAGATTTTGGGCGCCTCTTTACCCTCAGTGAAGTGAACAATACCCCGAGAAATAATGGTTTCAAGCTCGAGGGTCGTATTTTCGACACTGTTATAGCAAAGAATTTCTTCACGTATAGAATCATAGACAAATGGAACAAATTGCCAGCTGAATTGGTGGGAAGTGAATCATTAAATATATTAAAAAATCGTTTAGACAAGTATTTAGAAAATTGTGGGGTAATATAGGAGATTAAACCATTGTCATCATGACTCATAAAAATTCGCAAAACTTTTAGGGCTGCTTCAAGTGGGTTGGTTGGCCCTTGCATGCCTGTATCCCAATAAACTCAAAATGGTAGACTACATTGACCAAGCCATCCTACAAGCAGTAGCCAAGTGCGTTCCCACCAAGACAAACATCCTTAACAAGCTAAGGAAAACCCCTCTTTTGGATGAACCGAGCAGCATTGAAAAGGGTCAGGAAGAAGCATCATACATGGATACGATACCTGAATACTAAAAAAGATGGGCAAGACTATCAGATGTACATCGAAACCCGCAACTCGGCAACGCACACGCTACGGAAGGTTAGGAAAGAATATGTAAATAGAGTAGCTAGAGAAGCAGGCATAAACAACAAGGTTTTTGGAACTACCTAAATAGTCGCTGTAAAACAAGGGTCAACCTGGCTTACTTGAGAAATGAAGAAGGAGTCTTTGTAAGTGATGACAAAAAGAAGGCAGATGTGCTAAATAAACACTATTCAAGTGTCTTTACAAGAGAAGACAGATCAGCTTTTCCAAGTTTTACAAATAAAGAACTGCAATCAGAATTAAATATAACCATCACCAAAGAGAGAATGCTCAAGACACTTGAAAAACTAAGAACAGACAAATCACAGGAACCTGACCAGATCTACCCTCGAATACTGAATGAAATGGCAGATATATTAGCCAATCCTCTTACTATCTTGTTTGAAAAAAAGCCTGGAGAGAGGAGAGGTGCCAAAGTAGTGGAAGATTGCCACAGTGACCCCAATCTACAAAAAAAAGACCAGTCTCTAAACCTGCTAATTTCAGACCTGTGTCACTTATCTCGGTTGTTTGCAAAACCCTGGAGCGCATTCTCGCAGATGACATTATGAGTCACATTAGAGCGAACAATCTTCTCTGCAATCAACAACATGGATTTACCTCCGGAAAGTCGTCTACAACTAACTTGTTATAGGCCATGGAGATTTGGACCGAGGCGATAAGTCACAATCTGCCGGTGGACATAATATTCATGGACTATGCCAAAGCTTTTGATACGGTTCCACATGAGTGCTTGCTTGCACAACTGGCCGCCCTTGGAATCGGAGGTAGCACACTGACTTGGATTAGGGGTTTCCTTACAAGCAGAGAACGGTGGGTGATTGTCAACGGTTCGCTGTCAGAATGGTGCAACATCAGCAGCGGTGTTCCCCAGGGCTCTGTATTGGGCCCCTTGCTTTTCATCATGTTTGATTCAGACGTGCCAAACCTTCTGGATAATTACATATCTATGTATGCTGATGATAAAAAGATCTATCAAATAATAGAGCAAGAAGACCTGCAGCGCTCTTTACAAGGCGACATAGACAAACTCCAGAATTGGGCTTACAAGATTCAAATGCTTTTCAACCCAGAAAAATGTAAAGTAATGCACTTAGGCTCAAATAATCCTCTTAAAAACTATACAGTGCCATCAGACAACGATACATCACACCCCATGCTGGTAGCTAAAGAGGAAAAAGACCTAGGTGTCATTATGGACAACAAGTTAAGATTCTCTCAACATATCCAAGCACAGGTCAGCAAGGCCAACAGAGTCCTGGGAGCCCTCAAACAGACATTTTTAGCATTGGATAAGACGGCCTTCATTTACCTATACAAGAGCTTAATCAGACCTCACCTGGAATATGCTTCTGTGATATGGAGCCCATCACTGAGAAGGGACATGGATAACGGGGCGGGTCCAGCGCAGAGCAACGCTACTGGTACAGGGACTGTCGCATTTCTCCTACTCTGATCCACTAGCAAGCCTTCAACTTCCGCCCCTACAATTCCGGAAACTACGAGCAGATGTTATTCAAACTTTCAAGATCCTCAAGAATATTGATAACATCAACTACAGTGAAGAATGTTTAACATGTGGGAAGGCAATGTTCCAACCAACAAGAAATAACACCACCAGGGGACACAACTTGAAAGTCCAAATTCAATACCAACCCGGACCAAGAAAAGGCTGTCTTCCTGCTTGAGTCTTGGAAGTTTGGAACAAGATAACGCAACACACCGTGAATGCTACCTCACTGGAGACATTCAAGACGAGACTTACCAAGGAGTGGCAGAACAGGCCCGATTTGTACCAGTCTAACTTTTCATATTAATTTGTTAAATGTGATTGTCCACAAGCCAAAAGGGTTGTCACAAAAATAAGAACAGAAAAAGCAACTGTGAAGAACTGATTAGATCTTATTACCCGTAAGAGTATCGAATGACCTCTACTGAAGGTAAATAAAAACAAAACTCTTATATTATCTTCAGCTGTTGATCAAGCAAGAGCGTTAGAGATTGCCACAATAAATTCGGAGGCCTATGTTTCATTCACTTCTGGTCATGTAGCTTCAGTAGAATCGCATGAGCTGGCCGCTGAAGACGACTGCTCTAATCCTAATCCTGAGAGTTTGAATTATGCTGCATCTCCTTCGCTTCGAAAACACACAAAAAAATATTATTATTGCGGAAATTCCTCGCACCAGAACCGTGCTCGCTGTCCGGCAAGTGACGATACTTACTTTAAATGAAAGAAAAGAGGACATTTTTCGAAAGTTGCAAGTCATCTAAAAATGAAGTCTCAGTATTAACCTCCAATCCTGTTCTCGTTAGTGTGTCATCAATTTTGAAAGAGGTCATCTCTAGAAGTGGAGGTGAATGGTTATTTACAAACCTGCGGATAAAACTGAAAGTAATCATGGAGAGTCAACAACATCAAACTGTATTACAGAAACCAGATCTCCACGGCCTATAAAATAGATAAAAAAAAACATCAAGGAGATTATTAACCGTAACATCAAGGTTAAAAATCAAACGGATAAAATCCAACTCATCATCTATTATAAAACAAAAAAAGCCAGCAATCTTCTGATGAAAAATAACATCTGCCTAAACTCCTCGAATCTCAAGTCAACCAACATAGTTTATGAGTTCATCTGCCCCGATAAAGACTGTAAGCTTTATAAAAACTCTAAATATATTGGCATGTCAACTATCACACTTTCGAGACGGTTAACTATGCATTTACAAAGCATAGGGCCTAAGAACCATATGGAGAGTGTCCATAATATTAACCTAAAAGAAAAGAGGTTAATAGAGCGAGGCTTAAAATCTTAGAAGCCATATTAATAAATGAAGATAAGCCGGCCATTAACAGTCAAACGACGAGCTGTAATCGCACATTAAAACCATTTGTAAAATCCCACTGACAGGAGTGGCTCATTTCCTCTAACGTTACGTTTAACCAAGGTGGAATGAATACCCCTTAAAAATCGTTTTCTTTCACTTTCTACCAGATCCTCACTCCACTCATTACATCGGTAAAGGAGGCAAGAACATTTCAAAACGCTCCGAAGATGATCGAATAAGATCGAAAGCTTAGCAATTTAGTTTGTTTTTTACCAAACAAATTCATTTAAAAAAGAGATGAATACTGGACAAGTAATCCACCATCTACAAGATGGAATAAAAAAGATAGTTAGAAGAAGAGAAAGTTGCCAAAAGAAATTAATTAAGGCAAAATACACAATTGTCTTCAACAAAATTTGATTATATATATATATATATATATATATATATATATATATATATATATATATATATATATATATATATATATATATATATATATATATATATATATATATTTGGTTGTACCACGCAGGGGGAAAAAAGATTGATTGTAGGTAGCACTTTCGTTATCTTAATAATATTTTTAAACTAGCAATGGTTTATGAAAAAGAAAGATACTGTATTTATAAAAAGCAATGTTTTCCCTATAAAATAAGATTGTCAGATGTAATTTTTTATGACATCTGATAAGTTTGATTTGAGGAAGAAACATGGGACTGGATATAGAGAAAACAAACCGGGTAAGGTAAAATTTTTATTCCCATTTTTATTCAGGTCATTCTGAAAATATTAAGACATCAGTATTTTCTTCCATGTATCGTAGGGCACTCAGAATCTTTGTTACCCGAAATATTTTTGGGAAAACTGCATGTATAAAGCTAAAAAAACATTCTATAACAGCAAGTTTAGGCAAAAAGAGCCCTTACACAACATATTACTTTTATCTTACCATGATGATTTCGTGTATGTTGTACCAATGTTAAAACAACTTGATATAAATTTAATTTTTAAATACAATTATACATTAAAAAATAATAATAAAACACAGCTCAAGGAACGATAATAGTGCAATATATAGTATACCTTGTTCGGATTGTAATTTATTCTATGTAGGTCAAACTTCTTAAAATATCTATGTAAGAATTATACAACATCGAAATGCAGTATCTAAGGGATATATAAATAATGCTTTGGCCATCCACAGGCTTAAGATGGGTCACCAGATTAACTGGTCAAAAGCAGATACCATAATGCATATTATAGCAATGCCCTCTGGCATTCCTATAAAATATTACATGTATCAATATTACATTGAATCAATAAATATTACCATGACCTAATATCATTTTAACGTAATGTACCTTGTGCATAAATATTATTGGGGCTCAGTCGTTGAGCGTCGTGGTTACAATAGCGATGTACGCTTGAGGACACAGGTTCGAATCCTACTCCTTTATTTATTTTCATATAACGGTTAAAATTACTTTTCACTATTTTTCTCTGTCTCTATATCTCACACTTTCTTTCTTAAGTTTTCAATGGTCGTCTTCCTTAGTGTCGTGATGTTAATTTTAATTTCTTTGAGCCTTTAAATGCAATCCATTATATCACGTGTCATGTGATTTAAGGTATATATATATATATATATATATATATATATATATATATATATATATATATATATATATATATATATATATATATATCATAGGTTGTGGCTTAGCTTAGTTCGTGACTATATTTTATTTAAACCATATTTTATATTTTATTCACTCGATAATATCCACCTTATATAGCTTATTCCTCTTAACATTATAATCTTTGGCCATTTCCCTACAGGCAATATATATATATATATATATATATATATATATATATATATATATATATATATATATATATATATATATATTATTTCATTAAAATACACATTATATTCAGTGACCATAATATCCAATTAAATAACCGTATTAACCAATTCAATAATTAAGCCATATTCTATTGTTATTTGTTAGTTCAATAAATCTTGGTAAATTTAGCGTCAGTACTTTTGAAACCTTCTCGGCTGAATTAGTTATCCTCTCTCACGTTTTCTCTTTCAACGCATTTTTATCTTTAAATTCCCATAGCAAGGTTTAATGGCTGCTATTTAGGCAAGTTTGTCATTAAACTAACCATCACCTAAAGTATAATTGGTGCCCTAGACCCTTTCTTTTTTTTCAATTAAGTATAATATTGCTTAACGTATAGTTACGTACAAATTATATTATTTTTTTCACGTGAGATTACGCCCGTTAACCACGAACCCAGCCACTCTCTCTCACTGACTCCGGCACGGCTTACGCCACGCCCTTCTTTTGTTTTCAATGTAAATTTGTTTTCATCTTACTTCAACCTCCTGACTTTTTTTTCTTAACAGTAAGTTTCAAAAGCACACATCCCTTATACATGAATAGTCAAGCCACGACGTTTACCTCTACTGCCTCGACCACGCTAGCGACCAGACCGCCTTAACTTTCACGACTACATGTGCGTCACCTGTGGCAATTAGTCATCCTGCAGCTATAAACCAGAATGTCAGCGCCCGAGGCATCAACCATACTTCAATCGATCTTCCCGCTTTCGATGCTAGCGATCCGATCACGTGGTTCAAATTATTCGAGGTTTTAATTGCACATCAAGCCATAACCGACCAAGAGCGCATAATAAGCATCACGCAAAAAGTCCCAATAAGTATCTCTACTTTGTTTCGGGGAATTTTGTTAGAAAGTGGGAGAAATGGTGCATGGGGGGAGTTGGGGCAAGCTTTCAAGCTTGAATTTGGTAGATCCCCTTAAGGGAACTTGTAAATGCTATCGCGGAACCAGGTTCACACGGCCCAAATAAAATACACACAAGAAATTTATAGAAGACCAGGGATCTAAAGGCCTACCAGAAATTCACCAGAATTTACCAGGACGGTGCTAAATTACGAGGTATCAGCAAGGGGTTAAATATATAAATACATAAAAGTATTTACAGTATTATTTACATCAAAATCAAAATAAAATAAATTGACTGCTAACAAATTATACGGGGGTACATCAAATAATAGAAAAAAAAGTCACAAATGCTTATCACCATCTACGACCACAAGTCGTTCTAACCATATAGATATTCGCGCATACAAAATTGGGTGCTATGAATAGATTGCTTAAAGCCGAAACGACACGCGCCGTTGAAGATGAAATAGGCTTCGCTACTCTAGTGACAGGTGTTCCCGGAATAACCTCCCTGTCTTACGTCCCTTACCCGAATGTCCAAAGTTACACGAATAAAACTTAATTAATTTAAAAGGGACATAAGAAGAAAGAAACACTCCAAAATACCTGATACCAGAGCAGTTAAGCAATAACCCACGTCTGAAACCCAGGCGAAAGAGGCTCGGCGACGATGAGTGAAATCAACCCAAGTCCACAGGGGTGAATGCGATGACGGTATTCGGCGAGGAGAAACGCACAGACGGCGATATCGGGGCGAAAGGCGCCGAGACCACGGGAACGATGATTCGAAGGCCCAAGGATCCGAGAGAAGGAATTCGAGATGACAGAATTCCCCAAAGAGGAGATGGCGAGGTGACTAGGGGAGAGCTTTCACGTGCCCAAAGTGAACGCCTTCCCAAAGGAGAACACTTGCAAACGTAACTGGAAGAGTACAATTCGATGCAGCCGACAGAGGGGCAGCGACAACGCTGGCAGGGATTAATGGCAAAAAATCCTCGCTGCACGAAGGAATCCAGTACGGGTCTCCAAAAATGAATAACGTCAAGGCAAGTGAGGGAAAACGATTCAGCGGAGCAATCAAGGCAGAATCCTCGCAACAGAATAACTTAAAAGGCCTCACGGCCCTATTTATATGCTTCAGTCCGAAAGGGGAAAAAGGGAAGTTGGGCATTCCTCCCTCTAATCCATCTATTTCGCAAGTTCGGTAACCAAAGACGCCTTTTGGCAATAGGCCGGACCCGTGTAACGCCTCCTTTTCACATTCATCACTGGACTTGGCTGCCACTTTGGAGAGGATATAGGGAGAGCTGCAATAACTAAAACTCCAATGTGGGACCGAGCGACTTCACGGTCACAAGGGTAGACGGAGCGACAGGCGCCGTTCATCCTCTCGAAGAAGAAACCAACGAGGGCATTCCAGCACAATAGGTGAGACACAGCATTCCCCTGCTCATTCTTCCGCGTATCCCTCTACTCTTAAATCATCTCACTCTCAAACTAGGAGTCTATGCTGGCACTTTGATAAATATGATAGCGAAGCTGTATACTGTACACAACCTTGCCAATACTACCTATCATCCTATTTTCATTCTCAATTAAATGCTCGCTCTTCTCAAATTCGTCCTTCTAATCATAATGTTACTTTCATCCAACCAACTAATTGGTGCTGGTACCACAACAAATATGGTGCACAAACCGTAAAATGTTTACAACCCTGGACATATTACAACCAGTACCTCCCTGATCTAACGCTATTCCACCAATTTCACCTCAACAATCTATTCACTCTCCTCAAACTAATGCTCCAACTCACTCATCTCATTCTAATTGAAATTCTTTGACTAATTTAAACTGAGAACGCAAGTGATCAATGGCTCTGTCGTTCCTTCATCTCAGGTCGATCCACCATTTTACATTTATGACCCACTTTCTGGTTTCTCATATTTATTTGACACTGGTGCTCAATGTAGTGTTATTCCTACGTCTCTGGATGATAAAGCTTGTTCCTCCTCTGATCTTGTCCTTGAAGCCGTTAATTCCTCTGATATAAGGACTTGTGGAAGGCGCATCCTTCAGTTGGCTCTCGGCCTACGTAGAGTTTTTTGATAGACCTTTATTGTTGCCGAGGTCGACGTTCCTATTCTGGGCCTCGATTTTCTCTCTGCCCACGACCTTTTGGTCGACTTTAGTAACCACAAGCTTATCGATCGCACTACAATGCTAATAGTTTCGAGTTAATTTTTCCCTTCGCAGAGTTCTCTTCTCTCTATCTAGTTTCCTTCAGTCAATCCACAATTTCAGCGCCTGCTACAGGAATTTCCTGCAATTAGCATACCATCCTCTAAAGACAGGTCTATTAAACACAACGTGGTTCACCGGATAGAGACGATTGGAGGGCCTGTATTTTCCCGCCCCCATCGATTAGCCCCAGATAAACTCGCCTTAATTGAAGCAGGAGTTCACCTCCATGGTAGAAGCTGGTATAGCTAGCTCCTCTACTTCTCCTTGGGCCTCTCCTCTTCATATTGTAAGCAAACCTACTCCCGGTGAGTACAGAACGCTAGGTGATTACAGGCTGCTCAATGCCTGTACTATCCCCTATAAATATCCTCTTCCCTATCTGTCTGATTTCAATTCTGCTCTTTTCGGTTGTTCGATCTTTTCTTGATTCGATCTGGTTCGTGCTTTCAACCAAAAATTCTTTTATCATTCCACTGATTTCACAAAAAGAAATATTGTCGAGTGTCATTAATTGGCATTTTACCTAATATGAACATTTCCCCTGGCTTATTTAAATTCTACCCTGTATTAAAAAAAACTTGTACTAAATGAAGTAACTTCATAATGTAGTCTGTTGTCACTCTTTATTAGTGTAATATCATTCGCATTGCTTCACCCACCACGTGTCTTTTTGGGGTCTGTGGATAAACTCTTAGCCCCAAATGTTTTCG
The DNA here is from genome assembly GCA_963969495.1 of Ceratothoa steindachneri. NCBI lineage: Eukaryota > Metazoa > Arthropoda > Malacostraca > Isopoda > Cymothoidae > Ceratothoa > Ceratothoa steindachneri. The sequence goes on from OZ018322.1 coordinate 92,201,392, forward strand.
CTCTAATGATAATCCTTTAAAATGTTTGTGTTTTTTCATCCAACCATATTCCATTCATATACATGGCATTGTTGTGTGTATATCGTTTTAGGGATGCACATGTCTGTTATTAGGTGCCTATTGTTCTTTTTCCTGGTATTTTTCTGTCTTGTTTTTGTGTTTTTTCCATTGGTTTGTTCTATGTGATAGGCGTTCCCTACGTATCTCTGTACCCTATATAAGGTTGTCTTCTCTATTTTCATGCTATTCCTTGAAAATGAACTTGCAAATATAGTTCGAAAGTGCTTTTATTCATCTATTCATTTTTCTTGTGGGTTAATTTTTATATTATTGCTTTCCTCACGTGCCACTTTGTGAGTTTTTTCATTATATATATATATATATATATATATATATATATATATATATATATATATATATATATATAATATATATATATATATATATATATATATATATATATATATATATATATATATATATATATGTAAAAATCACGAGAGGTAACACGTGAATAAGTATAAATATTTGGTTGTATCACGTAGGGGAAAAGAAAGATTGATTGGAGGTAGCACTTTCGTTATCTAAATAACATTTTCAAACTCACAATGGTTTATGAAATAGAGAGACACTGTATTTATACAAAGCAATGTTTTCCCTATAAAATCAGATGGTCAGATTTTTTTTAGGATGTCTGATAAGTTTGATCTGAGGAAGAAAGATAGGATTGGATCTAAAGAAAACAAACCGGGGCTAATATTTACATTTCTCTCCTTTGTGCTGGAGATTAGGAACGATTCACTGATATTTCTGCTAATAAAATCATTTATATGCATTATGGTACTCGTATCTACTTTTGACCAATTAATCTGATGATCCGTCTTAACCATGTGGACAGCCAAAGCATTATTTGTATATCCCTTAGATACTGCATTTTGATGTTGCTTAATTCTTTAGAAGTTTGACCTACATAGAATAAATTGCAATCCAAACAAGGTATACTATATATTGCACTATTATCGTTCCTTGAGCTGTGTTTTATTAACATATTATTTTAATGTATAATTGTATTTAAATTATTACATTTATATCAAGTTGTTTTAACATTGGTACTACATACAAGAAATTATCATGGTAAGGTAAAAGTAATATGTTGTGTAAAGGTTCTGTTTTCTCTAACTTGCGGTTATAGAATGTTTTTATAGCTTTATACATGCAGTTTTCCCAAAAATATTTCCGGTGACACAGATCGAAGGCAATCTCTTCAATTTTTGTAAATTCTTGGTCTATATATTTATGTTTTAATATTTTTAGAATGACCTGAGTAAAAATGGACATAGGATCAATTATTTCTCGGTTTTCCGAAAATAGAAAACTTAAACCTGTCTGGTTGTCTAGTTATTAGAACGTCTTGAAAAGGAAGGCTATTATTTTCTTCTTTTTCTAAAGTAGATTTAATTGACGGAACTAATGAATTAATCAATAAAAGAAAACCATCGAGAGATAAAGCTTCCTTTAGAATTCCCACGACATGGTCTACATAGCGGTACCAAACAATTTGAGTGGACATTTGATACAATTTTCCCTCTTCCTGCGAAGAACTTTGCTGGTAAAATTTTAAAGCCAGGGCCATGCTCTCGACAAAGAACTTCCCTCCCAGTAACGTATTTGCAGAGAAAGAAAATTGCACATCCTAACTAGACAAGCAGGTACATTTCTAATATATGCATAGGGCAATGAAATTAACATCACTTATATGCTAATGCACATAGCACAAATAACATAGATCAGCGAGGCTTGTATATATATTTAGGCCTCTTGTGACATACAAATTCTAAGGTACCTAGAACAAACAACATGGATCAGCGAATCTTGTATATATATTTATGCCTCTTATGACATACAACTTCTAATGTACATAACACAAACACCATGGATCAGCGAAGCTTGTATATATGTATATTTAGGCCTCATATGACATACCACTTCTAAGCTACCTAGAACAAACAATATAGATCAGCGAGACCTGTCGTTGTTTTTGGTGCCGTTACAAGGCTTTATAGAGTTTCTATGACGCTCATCTGTGAGGACTCATATAGGATATATTTCGCCTTGCAACGCACATTTTATATTACTTATATAATTATTACATTGCTCAATAATAATACAAATTGTCCCTGGCAAACGAGATTCTTCTCCCAGAGCACGCGACCATTCCCGGCTGCACGTTTTCTTTCCCGGAACTAATCGAAGCCAATCCTAAATATGCACACGTCGGATTTCCAGACCGCCGAAAAGATACGGTGGTCATCTATGATTTGGCCCCAGCCGGAGAGAGCCACTTAAAAGAGATCGAAGATATTCCTAATCTTAATTCAGGTACAAAATCCCCCATTCGGTTTCTTGATGCTCCTATAAATGTTGAAACTGAACGAGATCCTAATTCATCATGTTCCTCCTCCAGTTGCTCTCCCTGAATCCTCCCCTGAAAATATCCCTCGTCGATTAACTCGATATAGAAAACTTGACTGTTCCTCCCCCAGCTGCTTCCCCTGACGCCTTCCCTGAATCTATTCTTCGTCGCTCTACTCGAATAGAAAGCCCGTTGAACGTTACATTGAAAACTGCTAAATCCTTTAAATACTCGCATTAGGCACTTGATCTATTATTTCATTGTATTTTAGCCTTTTTATTTTTGTAGAGAGAAAGATTGTTATAATTTATTAAAGAATAATTAATTAAGTTCATAACTAACCTGTGTTTTTTTAGGATTGAATATTAAATAAAATTCAAACAGATAGTGTGTCGTAATGTGCGATGGTGTGCATAATGTATGGAGATGAAGATCTTGCAGTTCCTCTACTAACTGGACTCCTCGGTTCGTGAAACCAACATTATGCCACTTATGCATATATTAATTCTTTGTTTGTGAAATGTACAGGTGCCTGTATTTGTGTGTGCTTATGTGAGAGTGTGTTTATTACATTTATTATTTTCTTTGTATACTCATGTTCTGTATTTGTTTATTTCAGTGAAATAAAGCGGAACTTTGGAATCTTCCTTAACCTTTGGGCTACTTCATGCAATAAAAAAAAATCGAGAGTGAAGCAGTGACAAGATGATGAGAATACATGAAACAAAAGGAAGACTGAACTTTTAATACTCTTGAGTTTATACTTGTTGCATCTCGGAGAGGATGTCGTGACAGTGTTTTACCCATGGTACAACAGAAACCTGAATTCAACATGCTCTCTGGGCATTGCCCACGTAGTCTCAAAGTACCTCGATCCTATTCTTTTACCTTCTCCCTTTCAGTCGTTTTCATCACTTGTTACGATCCCGCAGGTCACCTATTTTCACCGTCGGTGATTCATTTTGCAGGCTAGTCGCCAACCTGCAGTTAACGCTCACTCATCCCGTGAATGAGAACGAGGGCTGCTCCATGGACACTCTACCTTGGGTTAGAGTGGTGGTTTTTAACAAGCCTATATGCCTTTCTATACACGCACACATATTTACTTTTCCCTTCTATTTCTCCATTTTTGTATTTCCTTTTATCACTTTAGGCCCTAGAGTGCAGCGGCGCACCACGCCAGAGAGAGTCGGCCACCGAGTCGAAACATGGCTGACCGTTTGAACCGTAGTTCCATGCGCCCAACCCCAATCGGACTCCCGGTATGGATGTCTAGTATTTGCTTCCCAATAAACACATGAATCCCTATGCCCAATCATGATATTAACATAACATAAAGTAAATGATGGGAAAAGCAGTTAGGACTTATCTAATTTCATGCCCTTTCAAAACACGTTAGACCTTAGAGCTCACGTACTGGACACGGGTGGACATAAAAGGTTCCTTCTATTATTGAGGTTATTCCGGCTCACGGTAGAGAGGTTACCCCTACATCTGTTTCAAATAGTAAAAAGGTTTTCATCTTTGCAAAACCATCCAATATGTCAGCCGCCTTCAAGTAGCTTCGTCTCTAGTGCAGAAGTGCCCCCTCCCATTTTCCGTAACAGGGTGCCCTCCAAAAGAATAACAAACTCTACTCCTAAAGAGAGCCCAGGGGCCATCCAAATCTCTAAATAGGTCCATTTAACAAAAGCGGGCTACCAGGCCCCTTCCACATGAAGCTTGAGTGTTGGTTCCCAAGGACCTCTCCCTGGGGATCTTTAACGCCTCCAGATGATATGTCCTGATGGAGCGTCCCCTACTTGAGGTAAGCAATGAAACAAATATTGCGACTTAGCAGGCCGCCCCCAAGAAGATTGAACCTATCCGGGAAACTGAACATGGCGAAACGCGGACATCTCCCAAAGGTGATGTAGCGCCCAAATCGAAAGTAAAGTAGGCTTGGTTTAGTTTGTTTTTCCCTCTATATTTCTAATGTAATCAATTAGTCTCAAATTTAATATTCATGTTTCACAATTTTATTACATGTGTTAACTTTTTATGCATACATTTAACTCTGTATTTTGTATTCTTTCTCTAGCACTGATGATGGGATTAGTTATAATCCTGAAACGTTTGAAATAAATGTTACGAGGCATCTACGGCTCTGTCCTGGTTATCCTGTATATATATATATATATATATATATATATATATATATATATATATATATATATATCTATATATTCAAACGGAGTGGGCGATCAAGGTCAATTGAGTGACCTTCGCTCGTCTCCCAGCAGCGGCACAAGAGGGGGGCGATAGGGGAATGGGGTTTCCCAATTCGAGCGCGTGGAAGGATTTATTTAAAGAATTAGCAGTTAGTATAATAAAGAAGGCTGCGGGACTCTAGGGCTATGAAACGGAAGGTACCAAAATAATCTTTGATAATTACAAGAGATACAGGACATATATACAAATGAAGAAGGTTGCAAACGGATACATAGTGTATACAGGGGTCAGATTAAGGAGCGATTAAATAAACTCAAACGTGAGCTTACAAGCGGCTGCTGTTGAGCCAATATACCAACATACACTTTATGGATCGACTCTTCAAGAAACCACAATTTAGTGTCTGGAGCCTAGCATAGGGTTGGAGGCTTTATGAGACGACACAGGTGATGGGTGATCGAACGAGTAAATCCATCGAGGAGTGAATTCGAGGGAGTACTTGCGCCAGACGAGGTTAAAACCGATTCAAAAGATAGCTAATTGACTTGGGCTAAATTCCTTTGGTGAGGATTCTTGCCTTCAAGCTCGGCCGGCCTAGCATTATATATGGGCCGGCCGGAAGCGAAAATGCCTCAGGCCAAGGATGAAGATCTTCTTAACCAAATACTCCACCGGGGGATAGAGATGAACTCCAGCGGGGTTTCTTGATAACGCCCGGAGAGGCGGGCAGCTAATGAATGATGTAAGTGGGTAGGTGTGGGTAGGGGACAGAGAAAGGGTGTAGGGACAGATAGCTTAAAATACTGTAGTCAAGGGGTGAAAAGAGAAAGAAGTGTGGTAGCGTGCAAAGAGATGCTAAGTGCCTGGTGATCAGACCTATCGCTTTTAAATATTTTCTCGTTATGTGGTTCCTTTGTTGTCTTTGGGAGAATTTATATTATTATGGCGTTCAAGCCATTTGTCTTCTATAAAATTAATATTCTTGGATATGTTATGCGCATTTGCTGTTGTAGTAATAAATTACTTTAATCACTTTATTACCATGCTTAGCGTCTTCTTTTTTTTGTATATCTTGTAGTGAGTGTGAATCGTGTCTTTTTTTCTTTGATGTCTTCTTTGTTATAGTTGGGTCTTCATCGGCGAATTTTCTGTCGATATTCGGTGGATTTTTGTAGAAATTGGTGAGGTTTCGTAATTAGGTTTTCTTTTCTTGATCGGTTTTATTTGTCAATGGTTTGGGTAAAAAACATTCTTATTCCCATGCGTAGAACGGCACTTCTGTTCCGCCAGCTAAAAGCCCAGCGGAGCTCGTAAATCTAGCGCGACTTATACCTCTTCTGTTCTGATTAATCATTTGGACGCTATCATCGTTCAATTCTCGATTAACCAGTTTCTCCATATTCCTTGTCCGTTCTTCTATGACAACCCCGCCTCCCGGTGCAACTCTTCCTGGTGTCTTCTTTCTCGCCTGAGTGTACCTGTAATTAGGTACATACATTTGTTCTGTACCACTTATAGTTTCCTCTTTTGTGTCTTCGAGATACACGAGAGGGCGAAAGAGGGGTATAGAAGCGCCGATCCTACAAGTGCATTGTAGATCTTTTTCTTATTGCTTTCACGGAGATTTCTGAACATGTATAGAGTTCTGACTGCAGCTGTGGCCTTGGTGATTCTTTCTGCGACATGATTCGTGTACCCGGTTAAAGTAATCTTCATTACGAGTACATTGCACTCCGTGGTGTATGAATAGCGTCTACCGCCCACCCTGAAATCGTATAGTAGTCTCCTGCCTATGGGGACTACTTTGAACTTTTCTTGGTTCGTGCGGATTTTCCACCAGGCCTCGTAGGTGTTAAGGTTCTCAATTTCGGCTGCTGCCATACGAGCTTGCAAGGTGCATTCCTCCATGGACAAGTGATTATCTGGGTGAAATCATCGGCGAATTAAATATTAAAGCAAGTGGGGCTCATAGAGGCTGGGGCATCAGCGGTGTAAATCAAGTAAAGAGTGGGGGACAGACCCCACCCTTGCGGGAGGCCCGCAGTGAGCAGAAACTTTGGTCCGTCCGTGCAAACTAAACTGATATACGCCGCTCTCTCCATGACATAGTCACAGAGAGTTCTTTCTAAGTTTTCACTTAGGCCCAGTCGTAAGATCTTGCACTGCATTCCCTGTTGCCACACCTTATCAAACGCTTTTGATGCCTACCGACAAACAATGTCCACGTAACTTCTGTACCGTTTTTCTTGGGCTAGTTTTTCCGTGATGACATTAATCGCCATCTCCGTACTTCGCTTTCTCCTAAACCCGAATTGATATGGGTTGAAGAGGGAATTCTCCTCAGGGTGAGAAACCAGTCTTCGGTTGAGGATCTTTTCGAAGCGCTTCCCGCTAAATTCTAGAAATGAAATTGGCCGGTAGCTCTCTTTCAACATTGGGTCATTTCCGTGTTTGGGCAAGAAAATCATCTTGGCTGTTTTATAAGCATCTGGAAAGTATCCCGTGCTCAGACAGGCATGAAATATCCTTCTCATCCCTTCGATGACATTGGCTGGTGCCTTTTCAAAGTTTAACTTTGTAAGTCCCGATTGTCCTGGAGCTTTTTGATGGAATGAGCGAAGCGCGCCGAGTAGTTCTTCTTCGGTAATCTCTGCGTCTCCGTCGCGCTGTCTATCCACCTGGTGGTGAAGGTTCGTCTTGTGTATTTGGTCGTTAAGCTCGTCTATGATGTTGCTTTCAAACTCTAGGTCATAGTCTTCGTTTTCCTCCTCAGTTATACTTAAGATTTTTTTCTCAATAACCTTGGAATAGCTTTTCAATTCTTCCTTATTCTGTTTCGATGTTTCTTTCTTCTTTTAGTAGTTCGATCTTCTTCTTCAGAGTCGATTCTTTGAGACATCTAATCTTATTCCAAAACTCTTTGGGAGGTGCTTCGTGATCGAAGCTATCGTTCGCATCATCCCATCGTCTCCATTATTGTTTGAGGATCAACTGGTTGAGTTCTTCTTTGATTTCTTTACTTCGTTGTATTGAGTCAACTGATGCATTCCTGATGTTGATCTCATACAATAATTTTAGCTCACGGCATAAATCCTTCATGTATTCGGTCCATCTGCAGCGTCTTCTTGCACTGGCGCACTTGGAATTCTTGCTTCTGCCTTATCAGCTCAAGTGACTCGAGTCTCTCACGGTTCCCACGATCTTTCTCCGCGTCGCCCGACCTTGTGCCCAGCTTCATGACTTCTCGGTCAAATGGCGGTATTAACCTCTATTTCCGACATCTCCTTCCTTCCTAAGATGGAACTTTTGGGGGAAAATTGACATCTGACAATCGCTGTATGGGAAATAAGCGTCCCAATTTTCCCAACCTCAAAGGGTGAACAAACAATGGGGGATACCTGACCTTAGTTCGAACGAACTCAATTGGCTAACGCATATTTAAATACAACGAGTATCCAGGTACACAAAGAAGGAATAAATGAATTGATACAAGACAAAGAGAGTATTGACTTACAAGAACTAAAGTTAATTTCAAACGTAGGCTCGCTCACATCAGGTTAATAACCTCCTAGAGCTACACAATCAAATAACACACACATACACACACACACACACAACAAAGATAATTAATACAGGAACAAATACAAGAGGGAAATATATATTTCAAGGAAATCAATTGAGCCGGACAATACAAAGGGTTACCGGATCGTTCTCGGTTTGCGAACAGAAACATTTACTAATATATATATATATATATATATATATATATATATATATATATATATATATATATATATATATGCGCAAAAAAATCAATTATAAAATTTAGAAATTATATGATTTCCTTTAGATTAGCTTGTGGTAAGCTCTAGGGCGGTTTCTAATCAGGCTATCTATGACACAATTCTCTGAGCCTTTCATATATTCAATCTTAAATTGAAATTCCTGAAGTAATAAGCTCCAGCTCATAAGCCTAGCATTATTGTTCTTCACATTTCGAAAATATGAGACTCTTGTGATCGGTCTCTCCAAGGAGTTCTTTACCTAGGAGGTACATCCTATATTTTTGAACCGCCCATATGATGGCAAGGGCCTCTCGCTCGATGAGTAAGACGCAGCCTATCCCTTCGTTACTCGCGTCAGTCCTAATATAGAAAGGCTTGTTAGGGTTGGGGAGCCGGAGAATAGGGGCAGATGCTAATTTTCCATTAAGCTGGTTGAAGTAGGCGATGGTTAATGGAGTCCAGACATGGTGTTCGGGGAACTTTTTCTTTAGTAAATCGCACAGAGGAGCGGAGAGCGAGGCAAAATTGTAGACAAAGCGGCGGTAGAATGAAGCATATCCCATGAACGATCTCAACTGCATCTTATTGGTTGGAAGTGGCATATCCACGATGGCGCCGATTTTGTTCCCCTGGGGGGGGCAATTGGTTGTTCCTGATGTAAAACCCAAGATAGTTGATAGTGCCAAAGTCAAAATGGCACTTGCTGGGGCCGATCGTGAGGCCGTGCTCACGTAGTCGATGCAGCAGGGCTAGGCGGGTGACCAAGTGATGGTCCCAATCCAGAGTTGCTACGTAGATGTTGTCGAAGTAAAAGGTCGCGTTCGACAATCCATCTAATATTCTCCGCATCATACGGTTGTAGACACTACAGGGCGTCACCAGGCCAAAGGGAAGCCGGCGGAATTGCATTAACCCCTTGCACGTGGAAAAATCCGTATATCTCTTTACTCCTTTTTTAAGGGAAACCTGATAGTACACCTTACATAGGTCTAATTCAGTGATGAACTTGCCCTCTTCAAAGAGATGGAGGTTTAAGTCGATAAGGGAAATAGGCTCGGCGTCGAACACGGTAACGGTATTAAGTTTTCTAAAATCGACGCACATGCGGTATGACCCGTTTGACTTCTTGACCATTACAATGGGGGAGCAGTAACAGTACTCGAAGGATTCTATTACGTTTAATTTTAACAACTTATCGACCTCGGCATTGAAAGCCTCTCTTAAATGGATGGGGAAGGGGTACGGCTTGCAACGTATGGGCTCCAGGTTAGTGAGGATAATGTTATGTTCGAACTGCGCGGCACAGCCAGGAATCTCTGAGATCACATCTCAGAAGTGACTCAGTAACTGCTGCAGCTGACTTTCCAGGTCGGGTGGCATCTGATAGTTAATATCCAAGTCGGTTGAATAAGAATCGGTGGCGCTGGGCAAGGTGGACAAGGGATACTCCCTGTCCTGTTCCACACAAGTTACTTGCACCACATTTAAAGGATCCAAGGGGTAGTTCGCTTCCATGGCCGACTCCTCATCAATTACCACAATATTATTGGTGCAGGCTCGGCAGTGATACTTCTTTAGCATGTTTACATGGTACAGCTTTTCACCAGATGGTGTTCGGATTAAATATTCAACTGGGCCGCGATTTTCAATGACTTGGCAGGGGCTCTTCCATTGACTCAGGAGTTTATTACTCTCTGTGGGGAGTAATAATAAAACCTCTTGACTTGGCTTAAATTTCTGTTCTTTGGATTTGTAGTAAAAATACGTCTTGTATTTATTCAAGTTCGTGTCAGCGTTCTGAAATGCGATTTCCGCGTACCATAAGGTACGCGTAGGATGATTGGATTTCACGGTCCAATTCCTGATTAGAAAAAAAGGTTTTTTTAGTATGTTCATCGGGCATCGGACGTTTCGGCCATACAGTAGTTCAAACGGGGCAAATCATAAGGTGCGGTGCGGGATTTCCCGTTTATCGAACAAGGCCACGGGCAAGTAATGGTGCCACTCTCGGGGCTGGTCTCCACACAGCTTTTTCACGATTGACCTGATAGTAGTATTAAGCCTTTCGTAGATTCCGTTTGAGGCAGGGTGATAGGGGGTGGAAAAAGGGGTTTCACCATTAAGTGTTTACTAACGTACTCCATTAGTTCGGAGGTGAGCTGGCGGCCTCGATCGGGAAAAGATAGAGATGAGCGCCTCAGCACTAATTTGGTGCACTTGGTTGCGAGAACTGCTGTGAAATTGAGAGTTCTGGGGGCAGTTGGGGCTCATATGACCTTCAATACCGCACGAAAAGAGCACAATGGGCCTTCTGGGGAAGGATGAGGTCGGGGAATTTGATGAGAAAGGTTTGATGTCCCGAGGTCCAGAAGAAAAGAAGTTTCTGGGCTTCGAGGGGCCAGTTTCTTTCACAAACTTACTTGCGTCACGGGGAGTAAATTTTGGTTTGCCACTTTTTGCCTTAGGAGACGACGGTTCAGTCTTTCTTCCTTTCTTAGGGTAGCAGCTATGGCTTGCTGCGAATACATCGGCTTCTTCGATGCATTCGTTGAAGGTGGAAAACCTCCGGTCCTTCACAAACGATCTAATTTCGGAAGAGAGCAAAGCCAAAAGCTGGTACTTCAGGACAAAGTCGATTAGCGCTTCATAATCGTGGGGGACTTTAGACAAATCAAGCCAGAAATTGAAGTTCCTCTGAAGCGTATACCCAAAATGACGAAAAGTTTAATTGGGTTGAATACGGGCGTGGCGAAATTGAGCGCGGTAAAAATCCGGGGTCATATTATACGCAGTCAGCAGTTCTGCTTTCAACGTCGAATAATCGATTGTCGCCACCGACGGGAGGGATATAAAAATATTTCGGAGCTGGAAACTTAGCAACGGCAGGAGTTTGGCAACGCCATCTGCTTCGATATTCCAGTTGTTAACCTCAAATATTTTCTCGAAATGCGTTAAGTAAGACTTAAAGTCTTCACCTTCCTTGTAAACTGGGAGTTTCACAGATGCAGTTTGCGGGACGTCATTTCGCGAGTTTATGGAGAGCGTCTCGATTCTCTCTCTACTCATCTCCAATTCATGTTGGCAGATTCTTTCTCTTTCTTCTTTCTTCTTTCTCTTCCTCCTCTCTGTCTCTCCTTTCCGCTCTCTCAGCTCTCTCTTCCTCCTGTACGTATGACAGAAGATCCTTACCGGTTAGTCCAAGGGATTAGCCTTGCGATTTAAATCGGTCTAACGAAGACATGTTGTCGCATATTATCTAACTTAAATAACACACATACACACACACAAAATTACGCACACTGACGCGATTATTATTTTCTGTATAAGCACTCGGAAATAAATACCTCACCGAGCTTATGCGAGAGCCTTTACCTCTGCCTAACTAACACAAAGAAAAGTTCTTACTTAGCCTTTCACGGTCTAAAAGGATAAAATTCCGCTGGGAAATAAATGAGCTGCAAAGTCTCGAAAATTAAACACACTAACTATACATGGTTAATAATAAATGGGTACACAAAGGAAATGGTTTTCGGATGGCAAATGGGAGATTAAAATGTAAAAGATTATTTCTCCGTACCTTCTCAATAGCAAAAGCATTCAGCCTCATAACAATTTTAAAAAAAAAGAAAAGAAAACCTTTAAAAGACCCTTTTAAACCTGACACGGAATGGGCGTCAAGGTAAATTGAATGACATTCACTCGTCTCCCAGCAGCGGCAGACGAGGGGGATGATAGGGAAATGGGGTTACCCGATTCAAGCACGTGGCAGGATTTATCTAGAGAATCGAGTGCTATTGGCCGTTAGTATAATAAAAAAGGCTGCTGGACTCTGGGGCTATGAAATGGGCAGTACCAAAATAATATTTAATAATTACAAGAGAAAAAGGGCATATACAGAAATGAGAAAGTTTGCAAACGGATACTTAGTGTTTACGGGGATCAGATTGAAGAATTACCAGGAACGATTAAATAAACTCAAACGTTGGCTTACAAAAGGCTGCTGTTGAGCCAATATGCCAACATACACTTTACGGGTTGACTGGCCAAGAAACTACCATTTAGTCACTGGAGCCTAGCTTGGGGTTGAAAGTTTGATGAGACAACACAGGGGATGGGTGATCAAACGAGTAAATCGTAATCAATGGATAAACTCCATCGATGAATGAATTCGAGGGAGTACTTGCTCTAGACGAGGTTAAAACCGATTGCAAGGATAGGCAATTGACTGGGGTTAGATTCCTTTAGTGAGGATTCTTGCTTTCGAGCTTGAGAAGGGAAAGGAGCTGAATCGAGAAAACGATGTGTCTCGCGCAGAAAGGTGCGCCTATATAGCTTTTTCCCGGCTGAGCATACCATTATATATGGTGCGGCCGGAAACCTAAATGCCTCAGACCAAGGAGGGAGATCTTCTTAACCAAATGCTCCACCAGGGGATAGAGATGAACTCCAGCGGGGTTTCTTGATAATGACCGGAGAGGAGGGTGGCGTCTTCTTGCGCCTGCGAGCTTGGAATTCTTGCCTCTTCCTTAGCGGACGTGGCTCGAGTCTCTCACGGTTCCCACGGCTTTTCTCCGCGTCGCCCGACCTCGTTCCCAGCCTCATGGCGGTATTAACCTCTATTCCCAATATATATATATATATATATATATATATATATATATATATATATATATATTGAAGGCAAGCGGAAGTTGGAAGTGCGCGCGGGACACACGAATGTACGAACGCACGTAAGGTCAGAGACACCTGTGTCAATAAGACAGCGCATAAACAAACAATTCGTGTCTCAGAATAGATTTATTAAAGGAAGAGAGTCTACGAAGCACCTGGATAAATACACCTGTTGACCAAAAAACTTGGGATATTTAAGTAATTCGACATACACAGCTTTCGGTAGCTCCGCCTTAGGGGTGGAAAACAATGAACTCGACAACTGAAGCTCATCCCACGGACTATTCTAGGCTACGTTCTCTAGAAAATAAGCATATATATATATATATATATATATATATATATATATATATATATATATACCGGGTGTCCCAGAAAAAAGTTAACCGTACTTTGAATTAGTATGACCCCAAAACTATTTGAGATTTTGGAGTTCGGTGTAAAAAGTGTTTTATTTACCAACTATTAATCTGTCGATTCTGGAAATTTCATTAAATTCGCTTTTATGATGCTGATAGACTAATGGGTTTAGTGGAGGCTATAAAAAATATGTTTGCGCAAGGATGTAAAATAATGAAACGAAGCCTACGAAGGCTAGGCCATCGTGCACTTTCAAGAGAAGCGTAGGTAGCCTAGCTAGCTTAGGTTACTGTGCGATTCTTCAAGCAAAGCCTAGGCTATTTTACAGAGGTTTTTGACCACGCTGTGGTATGGTCTCGTCATTATTGCTTCCTAACAAATCAAAGCGTCTCTGCGTAAAAGTTTACTTCCATAGAGCCTTTTTAATCATGCAGTTAACAAAAGATCAACGCGTATTTGTAGTCACAAACTTTATTAAGACTGGCAGTATTAAACAAGTACAAGATTCATTTGAACAACGTTTTCCAGGTCGGCACCCACGAGGCAAGCCCACAATTTGGAAAAATGTTCGCAAATATCAACATGAAGGAACATGCTTAAATCTAAGCAAAGGTCGTTTGGGTCGTATGAGAACCATAAGAACAACAGAAAATATCGAAAATGTTCAGGTGACACTTCTTCAAAATCCACATGTATCAGTCAAAGTCATCATTTAACCGCATTATTTAACATGACTTAAAATGGCATCCCTATAAGATGCATGCAAGACACCAGCTTCTTGAAACTAATTTTCCTCGTCGTAGACAATTTGAAGAATGGCTTCTCATTAAACCTGATCGTTTCTTGGAAAACATTGTGATTGGTGATGAGGCAGCCTTTTTTATGAATGGAAAGGTAAATAGCCATAACATTCGGCAATATGCGCCGCTGGACCACCCCCCAGCATTCAACTTTGACACACGTATTTGTCAGCAGAAAGTGTCTCTGTGGATCGGAATATACGGGAATGGCTACTTGTCGGCCCATTGTTTTACGAGAATAACTTAAATAGTGCTGTCTACCTGAGCATGATCAACGAAAGGATCTTCTCGGAACTCCGCCAGATTTAGGGCATTCAATTCAATAGACTTTGGTTTATTCAGGACGGCGCGCAAGCTCATAGACACCTTGCTGTAAGAACAAAACTAAGAGAAACGTTCGACAACCGCATCGTCGCGCGAAATCATGCAATTGAATGGCCCCCCAATATACCCTGACTTAACACTGTGCGATTATTTATTATGGGGATATCTAAAGAATAAAGTGTATTCTACTCCAGCACAAAGCATCAACCAGTTAAGAGATAGCATCACATGTGAAGTCAAAAGACTTAAGGAAAATCACAAGTTAATCAAAAATGTTGTTCAATCAATGCGGTCAAATGCGCAACTGTGCTTGGAAAGAAATGGAGGACATATGGAAGGAAACGGTGCTTAGAAAAGTAAAAAATAAATTTGTATTGCCCATATGAAGAGGTGTTTTTGTTAAAAATGGATTTAAGTATATTTGTTGATTTTAAACTTCGAAGTTTCATTATTTTACTTCCTTGCGCAAACATAATTTTGATAGCCTCCACTAAATCAATTAGTCTATCAATATCGTAAAAGGGAATTTAATGAAATTTACAGAATCGACAAATAAATAGTTGTTAAATTTGCTTTGTTTTGCAGGACTCAAAAATCTCTAATAGGTTTTTGGTTATACTAATTCAAAGTACGGTTAACTTTTTTCTGGGACACCTTGTATATATATATTAGTGTAGATGGGTAGCAGTCTTTCTTGAATTCAAATTTTGTTGAAGACCATGGTATATTTCGCCTTAGTCCATTTTCTTTTGGCAACTTTCTATTCCTCTAGCTCTCTTTTTTATTCCATCTTGTAGATTGTAAATTACTTGTCCTGTATTTATCTCTCTCTTAAATAAATGGGTTTGGTAAAAACTAAACTAAATTGCTGAGCTTTCGATCTTATTCGATCATCTTCGGAGCGTCTTTATGTACTCTTTCTTCCTTTACCGATGAAATGTGCGGAGTCAGAATAGGACTGAATGAAAAGAAAACGGTTTTTAGGGGATATTTATTCCGCCTGGCTTGAGCGATACATTAAAGAAAATTAGCCAATTCGTTGAGTGGAATTTTAAAACAACTTTAATGTTCGATTCGAGCTTACTGCTTTACTATTGATGGTTGGCTTTTTTTCGTTTATTAAGATGGCTTCTCAGATGTTCAGCCTAGCTAATTCCTTCTTTTCTTTTAATTACGGTGTTGTCAACTAGAATATCTCTTGTTAGGTTGATGTTGTGCTGGCTCTCCATATGATTTTTAGGCCCTCCGCTTTTCAGATGCATGGTTAAACGTTTCGAAAGAGTGGTAGTTGTCATGCCAATATATTTTAAGTTATTATAAAGTTTGCAGTCTTTATTGGGGCAGATGAACTAGTAAACTATGTTGGTTGACTTTAGATTCGAGTAGTTTTGGCAGCTGTTGGTTTTCATGAGGAGATTGTTGGCTTTTGTCATTTTATTGTATATAATAAGTTGAATTTTGTCCATTTGATTCTTAACCTTGATGTTACAGTAAATAATCTCCTTGATGTTTTTTTCATCTATTTTATAGGCCGTGGACATCTGGTTTCTGTAATACAGTTTGACATTGTTTACTGCTCCCTGATTACTTTTCGTTTTATCCGTATCTTTGAAATGATTATTTAAAAATAATTGGAGTTGTTTTTCAATCATGCTGTTCGAGAAACCGTTGTTAACGAGTGTTTGTTTTACGCGTGAGATGTTATGGTGGGAAAGTTCCCACGTAGAGCAACATCTATATGTTCGGTGGATGTATGAGTCGATTACATTTATTTTATACCTTTCAGAGCATTCACTATCCGCATTGAGGCATCTTCTCATGTTTGTACTTTTTCTATATACTTTTGTGATATAGCTACCATTGATGTTTTGCACATCAACGTCCAAAAAAGCAAGTTTATTGTCCGTGCTCAATTCATAAGTGAATTTTAACATGGAATTCTCCTCAAATTGCTGTTTGATGTTTAGCAGATGTTCTTCGTTTTGGACGTTGATGTAGATGTCATATACGTACCGACAATATGTGTGTGGCTTATTTTCACTGTTGTCAAATAATCTTTCTTCAAGTTGACCCATATAGTAGTTGGTGAAGGTCGTTCCAAAGGGTGACCCCATAGCCACTCCATCCACTTGTGTCTATAGATTACCGTCCGGTGTCTTGAACGGAGCCTCTGATGTGCATGAACGTAACATGTTCCTTAAGGTGTTTGGGTCAAGATTTGGAGGAGACGTGGTAAGATGGTGGTACACATTTTGTATAATGATGCCGATGGTCTGAGCGATGGGCACATTCGTAAACAGGCTTTCCACATAAAGCGATGCCATTAGTCCTGCCGGTCTTGTAGAGTGGAGTATATTGATAAATTCCTCGGTAGACTTTATCCTATACTTCGAAGGGATGTACGGTTTTATTTCTTCATTTAGGGTTTTAGCTAAACGGTACGTTGGTGTCGTGACTTGAGTGATGATAGGCCTCAATGGGTTGTTCGGCATATGAATTTTTACATTTCCAAACAGATCTCCTGGTGTGTAATCGCGGATGATCTTTTGGAAGTGAAGTCATCCAATGAGTTATTTGTCTATTTATTTTCTTTTTTAAGCCTTCTGTTGAATCTTTTTTCCTACGTTTAAATTTAGTGGTGTCACTTAGGGTGGTATCTTAATAAACGAAGAAAAGCCGGCCATCAATAGTCAAGCGGTAAGCTGGAATCGAACATTAAAGTTGTTTTAAAATTCCACTCACCGGGTTTGCTCGTTTCCTTTAACGTATCGCTCAAGCCAGGCGGAATAATTATCCCCTAAAAACCGTTTTCTTTTCATTCACTCCTATTCTGACTCCACACATTTCATTGGTAAAGGAGGAAAGAATACATAAAGACGTTCCGAAGATGATCGAATAAGATCGAAAGCCCAACAATTTAATTTGGTTTTTACCAAACCCCAAAATTTAAAAGAGAGATGAATAAAGGACAAGTAATTTACCATCTACAAGATGGAGTAAAAAAGAGAGTTAGAAGAATAGAAAGTTGCCAAAGGAAATTGACTAAGGCGAAATATACTATGGTCTTCAACAATATATATGTATATATATATATATATATATATATATATATATATATATATATATATATATATATATATATATATATATATATATATATAGTCGGAGCAGTTCAGTTAGAATGAGAATTGTATTATTGAGATTATTAGATTACCGTCGTTAAGAAGATTACGAGTATCTCGTTCACGTACCCCCTTTTAAATTCACCAAGTTTTGTCGCTCCAGAATTTAATACTTCGCGTTGAAGATATATAGATTGCTAGTCGCCCACAAAGTAACTTTGTGACGTGCCGCTTGCCCCGTTAATAGGCCAATATTAGAATAAACTATAGTTTTGCAACGTCCTTCTTTACTTCGATTTACCCTGAAACCTTCGGTAAGCCCAGCCAAAATAAGAACACAGTGAAGAAATCAACTTTGTACTCAGATACTTAATTCACCTTCATATAAGCTGGTTACCGCTATAAATTGGTAAAACATCCACCCCTATAAGTCCCTCAAACCACGACCTGGGTGACGTCTGCGTAGTAGACATTTAGGGTTCTTTGGTCGAGTGGCTTTCGAATGTCTCTCATAAAGATGGTGAAGAGAGTGGAGCTAAGGCATCCTCCATAAGTGACAGCAGATAAGAGCTCGAAGGCCTCCCCTGTATGCTTCTCGAATGTGATGACAGCTTGCCTGTTTGTCATTTAGCTAGAGAGGATTTTTTTTTTTAGTTGGGTGAGTCTCAGTCACGAGATTGTGTATTTCGGGCTGTAGATCCAAATTTTTCGAAGGCCTTCTTTATATCTCTACATACGAAGTCGATCAAACACCCTTTAACCTGCCCTGGTGCGGCGTGCTGAAGCATGAAGGCTAAGGCTGTCTCAGTGCCACGGTATTTCTTGATTCCATGTTGTTCCTTGTTCAGTAAAGAGTGTTCTGACAGGTGGGTCGTTAGTCTTCTGTTGAGGACTTTCTCAAAAACCTTCCCAATGATCTCGAGCAGTGAGATAAGTCTGTAATTCATCGCTTGATTTACCGGCTTTGCAGGTTTCGGGATGAAAATCATTTTTGAAGACTTTAAGCCGTCAGGTAAGTATTACATTGCCAGGGACGCATTGATCAGGTTCAGCAGTCTAGTCCGAAGTCTTTCTTGCGCCTCTTCCATGTGCTTGAAGGTTATTAGGCTGAGGCCTGGAGGTTTGAGTCTGAACGTTAAAATCACCTTCCACAATTCTGTACTAGTGACGTTGTTGCCTTCCTGTGAGCTGCCATAACGGCGAGTCAGGTTCGTGTTTCTGTAAGGATTGAACCTGTCCTCCCTCATCTCCATTTATTCGAGAATCTGGTCCTCAAAGACTGGATCAAAGTTTTCCTCCCCTTCTTCGCAAATTTTGAAAAAATCTTTTCAGACTTCACACAAAAGCCTCTTTTTCACTAGGCGGGGTCGCCGTAGTTCCATGGTGCAATATTGCGGTTGGGCCATGCGTTCTGGTTGTCTCTTTTACCCTGCTGATTGTTGCCTAAAAAGACCTCGGATCACTGTCGTTGTCTAATCTTTCGATTAGTCAGTTCCACTTCGCCCTCAGTTCGTGAGTCAGTTTGGTGCTCAGCTGTCTTGTGAGTTGGTGAATGGGGTGGAAATCCATGGGATTTGTATAGCCCACGTCGAGGATGCGGTTTTAGGAAGCCGTAAACTGCTGTTGAATCACCACTCTCTCTTGTGTAAGTTTGGCTGGCAGTATATTTTTGAGAGAGACTACCGGAATAGCTAATGTGTTTGCGTGGGAAATACAGACGCTGATAACAGAAAGCTCATCATCGAAATCTTCTTCGGACATGTCGTCAAGATCAGGGAGGTCTAGCGGGAACACCCTCTGGTATGCATCCCATCTGCCTTCGGGAAGTCTTTCTCGAGTGCGACAGGAATAGGTAGAGGAGCAGCTGCTGCGTTGATTGGAATGTGGTCACTAGGTGTCGTAGCTCCTGGACGCATAAGTTGATATAATGGAAAGTTAGCGTTCATGAGAACGATATCCGGCTTAGTGGCTGTTCCTGGATACGGAATGTAGGGAAATCCGACCTGATATGTTCTACGATATCCATTCTCAACAACAGGTCAATATTCCTGCCTCTAGCGCCTGCCCTTGCGTAGCCTACTGTCATGTTCCTCTCGTTCAGTCCCCGGCGAATAGTACTTGGTGTTCATTCTTGAATAAGGTGAACATGTCATGGATAGGCAAATACGGATGGAGTGGAGGTTGGTATCATACGCCCATCTAGCTGTCAGCTTGAGAACAGCTCCGAATTATCGACAGGAAGGATTCGTCCAATGGAGGATTCCCTGGTATGTACTGCAAATCTTTATTGACTGCTATCATAGCTCTGTCATATCTGTCCTCTAACGTTCTTATGGAGAACGATGTACCCCAAAATATTCTGCTTGACGTCGTCATTGATGCCAGTGGCATCAATTGCTCGTGGCAATGCTCTCGTTATTTGCAAACCTGACAAAGGTCTGGGTGTGGTTGTTTTAGATAAAGATTCGTATCTCATCAAAATCTCTCAGATCCTTTCAGATTCTACTAAATTTAGAAAAATTACAAATACTGTACAGTCTTACACACTTAAAATTGAAGAAAAAATTAATAGGTTTCTTAGGAAATTAAAGTATTCTAACGCTCTCCCTGAAGATGTGTATAACAGTTTGGTTTGTTCTAGATCTTCACCTGGAGTTCTTTATGGACTTCCTAAGACCCATAAAACTGATTTGCCCCTAAAGCCCATTTTTTGTAGCATATAGGACCCCTTCATTTGCACTAGGCAAGTTTCTAGTTCCCGTTTTGACCCCTATACCCTCTAATGAGTTTACTCTTAATAATTCGTATTTGCTTGTGAAAGAGATTACGAACATTCCTCATGCATACAGATACATCATGGCCAGCTTTGATGTTGAGAGTTTATTCACTAATATTCCTCTTGTTGAAACGATTCGAATTTGTGTAAATTTCCCTCTTCCGTAACTCCACCTGCGTAATAGGTTTAACTAAGACCTTATTCAAAACTCTCCTTGAACTTGCTGTTTGTACTGGTAATTCATTCTTTCTGTCAAATAGCATTTTCTATGAACAACTCGATGGGGCTGGAATGGGACTATCTCTAGGCCCCTAGTTGGCAAATGTTTTTATGTGTTATTATGAAACACTTTGGCTCGATGATTGCCCCATTAATTTTCGTCCGGTTTTATATAGGCGCTATGTAGACGACACTTTTTTACTATTTAGACATAAGTTACATTATACACTTTTCCTCAATTATTTAAATTCGAAACATGCAAATATTAAATTTTCCTGTGAGCTCGAAAGCAATAATAGCATATCGTTTATTGACGTCAAGATTACCCGAATAGACAATCACTTCACGTCAAATGTTTACCGAAAACCCACTTTTTCAAACCTTGGTTTAAGTTTTTTTAGCTTCTGTTATTTTAAATTCAAAATTAACTCCATCCATACTCTCCTTCATAGAGCATATAACTTGTCTTCAACTTTTCCAGCCCTACATTTAGAATTCGAATTCTTAACAAAATTCTTTGCCTACAATGGCTACTCCAAATCACTATTTCTGAGAGAAATTAGTCTGTTTCTCAATAAAAAATACTCGACTCTGCCTCCACTACAAACTGTCAATAAATTAAAGATATTCTTTTCCTTACCATACTTTGGTCACCAATCCGAAAAACTTAAAAAAGAGTTGTTAAATTCAGCCTATCCTCAATTATTACCATCTATTGTTCTCATTAATGACTTCAGAGTGGGATCATTATTTAAGTTCAAAGATCAACCACCCACCAGTATGCAATCTAAAATTATATACATTTTTCGTTGTACGTGCAGTAGCACTGTATCATATGTGGGGGCAACAAGGCATACGCTTTACTCCCGCTTCATGCAGCACATGGATAGATCTGAAAGAACTGGACTACACCTTTCAAAACCTGATCCATCCCCAATTCGAAACCATCTGTCACAATGTGGCTCTAGGGCTACACTCGAGAACTTCAAGATACTTAATGCGGTAAGAAACATCTCGAACCTTTACCTGCTATATAAGCCTCCATTATATAAATCCATTAATAATAATTATAATTATTGATGTCTAATTTTGTTCTTCAAATAAATTTCCCCATTGTAATTATCATATTAATATTCATTAACAATTATCAATTTCTATATACAGCCTATCAATGATCAAAATATTGTCCCTTTTTTATTCGTTATATTTTTTTCGTTTCCTATAGCTTTTAGGTAAGGATAAATTTTTATTTTACAACTCATTTTATTCTCATTTCGAAATTTTATAGTAAGGTGTTATAAAGATTATAACTACCTTATATAACACGCCTAAACGATAAATAGTACCCATCCCAATTTAAATTAATATATACTTACCTCGATGGTCTAACCAACAAGATTGCTGAGTTACAAGTATTATTAAGTGAAGAGGACCCAGATATTATTTTTTTGGACGGAAACCAACTGTAATAATGAGGTGCTGAATCCTACACTGTTCAATACAGATCTGTATACAATTGTAAGCAAGGACAGAGTTGACCAGAAAGCCCCAGGGAGGGGAGTGGCAATACTAGTGAAGAAACACCTGTCCATAGATTTAAGTCCTGTAGCTTTCTTGCTGACCACAGTGCTCAAGAATCAGTTTGGTGTGAGATAAGATGCAAAGAGGGCAAGAACCTAGTTTTAGAACTATCTATAGAGCTCTTTCGTCGACAATTGAAAACAATGATCTCATTTTTGATCTCATACGATTAAGTGAAGTTTATTCTAGAAATAGTTAAGTGTTAGTTTGTGGGACCTTTAATTATGAAAATATTAACTGGGAAAAAACGGAGTCAGGGAGATCACTCAGCGTGTTACACAAGCAACAAACTTTTGGGGGGCGGTAAATGACAACGTTTGAACCCAAAATGCGGAATAATGGACACATCTAAGGGACACTGACCACTCATCCAGACTTGACCTTGTTTTCACAAAGACAGCTGGTGAAATTGATGATGTCAAATACCTTCCCCCACTAGGATTGAGCAAGCACGCTGTCCTGTGTCTCACCATCAAAGCAGATTCCAAGCCAAAGATGCGAGACTACTGTTCATGGAAACTTAGTTATTTCAAGGCTGATAATGTGAAAATGAGAGACATGTTTCAGGAGATAGACTTGGATATGCATATGAGGGACAAAACTGCAAGCCAAAAATGGGAAACATTCAGAGATCACCACAACAGGGTTGTGAAATTGTGTGTCCCTCCCCCGAAAGAGAGACAGCATGAAACCAGGCCCAATTGGATGACTACTGCATTGCAAAGACTAATAAGAAAGAAACTAGACACGTGGGGCAGATACAGGGCAAACAAAACTGATAGAAACCGTGAACAGTATAAAATAGCAAGGAACATGGAATATGAGTACGAGAAGAAGGTAGCAAAGGACGCAACCAGTAACATATGTACACTCCCAAACTACAGTAAAGGACCGCATCACAAAACTCAAGACCATCAATGGAGAAGACATAGAGGACGGCAAGGACATTGCACAGGAAATGAACAAAGCCTTCAACACAGTGTTTGTGAGGGAGGACACAAGCCTAGGCACTTTAACGCCAAGCCAAGTGCTCCACAGAAACCAGCTACAAGACATCACCATAACGATAAAATACGTCCAGAAAAAAACTCTCTGAGCTAAATGACACCAAGGCACCAGGTCCAGATAGAATATCGCCATATGTACTGAGGCAGTGTTCTGACATTCCTTGTGCACCAATACTGGACATATTTTATCATCTATGAGGACTGGCGATGTTCCACTTGACTGGAGGAAGGCCAACATCTCACCCATACACAAAAAAGGACCAAAGACAAATCCACTCAACTATTGCCCACTGTCATTGACCAGTATAGTGTCCAAAATCATGGAAAAGATCATAAGGGAAGATATTGTGCAGCATCTCACAGATAATGGATTAATAACGGATGCACAACATGGTTTCAGGAAAAACAGAAGTTACCTAACCAATATGTTGTGCTACCTAGACGACCTGGTTAATGAAGTGGACTGCGGACAATGTGTGGATGTGAATTACCTAGACTGTGAGAACGATTTGGACTGAGTCCATCATGAAAGGTTAATGATGAAACTGCAAGCAATAGGAGTAACTGAAAATGTCCTGAACTGGATTAGAAGCTTTCTCACGGCTAGGAGACATCGGGTTTGCATCAGAAAGGAGTGTTCAGGTTGGCTACCGGTGCTAACCGAAGTTCCACAGGGGTCAGTCCTGGGGCTGGTCCTTTTCTTGGTGTAAACGACATTGCCTTCAGCCTTAAATCATCTGTGAGTCTGTTTACTGATGATGCAAAGTTATACAGTCTTGAAGACCAAGGATGATGTAGATGCCCTCTAACAAAAAATGAAACGCCTGGAGGAATAGAGCGGTAAGTGGCTGCTCACATTCAACACCACCAAGTGCAAGACCATGCATATAGGCCGCAGCAACCAGCAATCAGACTACTAGCTTAACGGCGGCAGTAAGCTAGGGAAGTCTGACCAGGAAAAGGACCTCAGTATAATTGTGGCTGACGACTTCAAGTCCTCAACCCATGTTGCAACTGTGGCTGCCAAAGCGAACAGCAGACTGGGCATTATCAGGAGGAATTTCAGTGTGCTTACTAAGGACATATTGCTGCCACTCTATCTCTCTTTAGTCCACCCTATTCTAGACTATAGAGCCCAGTTATAGTCCCTGTACCTGGTGAAGGACATCCAGACCCTAGGGAAGGTGCAGAGAAGAGCAGCAAAGCTGGTACCAGGCCTCGCCCAGCTACCCTATGAGTCACGCTGCCAACACCTTGGTCTGCAGACGTTACAAGAGAGAAGAGTTAGGAGGGATATGATTGAGACATTCAAGCTCTTGCACGGTTATGAAGACGTTCCCTATACTACTTTATTCCAGCGTAACACTAACCAGCTGCGGGGCAACTCCCTTAAATTGCGTAAACCTAACCACTGGCGCACAATGAAAGGGAACTGGTTTGCCCTAAGGGTTATTAACCCCTCGAATGCACTTCCAGAAAGTATAGTAACTGCACCTACAATTGCCACATTTAAGTCAAGGTATGACAGGCACATAGGATTAGGGCATGTGGCCGACAGGTCATAGAGGTGGGAATCACTACAAGAAGAAACTTCTTAATTCTCCAACTATCTTTTCATAGGTAAGCATTCATAGGTAAGCGTTTAATTTCGTAGTAAATTAAGTTTCAGACTCATTTTCATAAAATTTCTTCCAACCTACATTTAGAAAAACGCTTTGTATCAGTTAGCCATATAATTAGTACCTTTGTTTTTTTATATTCAATAGTTTTCTAGGCTCATAACGGTAACTTGGCCATCTTGTTCAATTTTTCCTGCTTCATTGTATTCATGCAGAATTACAACAATTCCTTTATTAAACGAAATTACTTTGAGTATACATAACAATAGTTTCAATTTCTCAAACTAAGAAAGTATTATTCGAATCTAAATATTTTTAGAGACATTTTTACCTTTTCACCAACATACGATTTTTTTTTTACATTTTTTTTTACCTCCCCCAATCTTGACATAAACACAATACATCACGCTCATGAAATATGTATTACCATCTCCAACACACACAACTTCGATGGCATATTGCTTCTTTCAGACTCTCACCACATCATTAATATGTATGTCCACCACAACTTCATTAATCTTGGGACATATTCTAATTTAACCCGTTTACATCCCCACTCCAGTTAACCCCCATATGAGTTTGTAGGGGTGCGAAAATGTATCAGAGAAAAATTCCTTCCAACTCGATAATATAAATAGCCCATTATATTACCAACTCAAAACGGACTAAGCCGTGGCGTAATGGCTAGAGCATTGGCGTTTAAATCTACCGGTACCGCGTTCGAAACTCAAAAGTCCACAACCTTTTAAGAAGAAATCTCAAGAAGAAAACGGAACTCAAGGAAAACGCTTCCAGGACGAACTCAACTAGAATCAAGATAAATGGATCGCTTCGAGAAAGAATCAAGAAGGAACAATCAACTCAAGATAATTGGAAGAAATATGAAAATACATCAAGAAAGAAATTGAAGATTAAGAACCAACCCAGCCAAGAAGAATACGGAAGTCAAGATAATTGGAAGACAAATGTTTGAAAGGGCAACTTAAAGAAAAAAAAGGAATTTCAGTCAAGAAGAAGTAAATAGATGCGATAAAAGTGAAAATCGAGATGAAGTTAATATTGCTATAGTCATGCGACTATAGCAATGCCCTCCCACTAATAACCAATACCATACGACTTCATAATGTCTGTCATCAGGTTCAATGAAAGAAAGATTGCACGATATTTTCCCATAAGTACCTTTGGTATTTTCCAAAATATAATTAAACTAGCATAGATAGCCGACGTTGCCAGGGATAAAAAGACCTGTCCAGCAAATTTCAACATTTCTATTCCAGCCTATCGTACTCACACATGGAACTCACAGCAGACACGGTGGAGAGCCGCAGTGCCAGATTTATTGTGCTAGTGGCTCATAGGCTATACAAATTTTACCGCCTCCTCTTCAAGTCCATATGATTTATTATAACTTATGGTTTAGAAGGAAGCAAAAGCATGATTTGACACATACGCAGTGATTTATTTATACAGTACATCACAGAATTCGTGATAGGCAATTTCATTGGCCCATAGTTCAGTTATTCATCTACAATGAGGATATCCATAATTAAACATCGTTACAAAGTTTAGAGAGTTTTCAAGCGTGACATTTGCTCAGCTGACAGGTAAAATAACTTTATCATATTTCAGGGATTTGGTGAGATCACACCCAATTGCAAGCATGTCAAGACTGTTTAAACTTTCTTGACATAATGTTGACCTCAGGCAGTTTTTTATCCTTCTTAAACAAGAAAACGACCGTTCTGCTCTGCACTGCAGTTGCTTGCCAGTGTACAAAGGAAAATTCTTAGAGCAATGGTAACATTTCGATAAACAGCTCCCAGCTTATTTGTGAAGATAAATTCTGCCAAGCCACTTATTGCGTTGATGGGTGTTTCAATTTGCAGCAGGTGTGCACGCAGGTGCATGGCTTCATCGACTAATCTTTGTTCAATGTCACAGTCATAATGCCGCATGAGATTCAGTGCTTGACTGCTCAGGTCCTCTTTTGAAAGCTGTAGTAATTTTTCAAAGAAGGAGAAGTAATCAAAGAATTATAGGTGTTATTAAAAGGAGCAGGGAATTGATTCACCACTTATGGAGGGATCACTTGGTAACGGTTTATAAGAAAGCGAATTAAGTATCTAACTCCAAAGATGAATTCTTCACAGTGTTCTTATTTTGACTGGGCTTACCGAAGGTTTAGGGTAATCGAGATAAAGAAGGACGTTGCAAAATATATAATGTATTCTAATATTGGTCTATAACGCTGCAAATGGCACGGCACAGCACGGCACGAAGTTACTTTGCGTGCTATATATATATATATATATATATATATATATATATATATATATATATATATATATATATATATATATATATATATATATATATATATATCAACGTGAAGTATTAAATTCTGGAGCGACAAGACTTGGTGAACTTAAAAGGGGCTCCGTAAACCCTAATACGGGTATGACAATACTTAATAACAACTATAATGCTTAATTCTTAACTTTTCTATGCTTCTCATTGCTCGCCTATATATATGGTTTCATTTCCAGGGCGGCCGGGCCTAGACTTGCCTGCACAAATCTTTGTCGGCGGAGCTCATTAGTTCCACCTATGGGCGGACCTTTGAACGGCTGTGTATTACAATTTACTTACATCTCCCAAGTTTTATCTCTATAACAGGATACGCTTGTCGCAGCTCAGTGATACAATTTCCTTTGGTCATCGGGTATATTTAACCAAGTGTTCCGTGTACTTCGGTCTTTCGAGAAATCTATTGTGAAGAGGGGAAATGTTTATTTACGCCTTGTCTTATTGACACAAGTGATTCTGACCTTTCGCGCGTTCGTACATTGCTTGTCTCGCGCTCACTTTCAACGGTCGCTTGCCTTCTATATATATATATATATATATATATATATATATATATATATATATGCATTCTCAATTCCTTATTCCAATTTTAGACATTTATTTTATATGAGTAGAATATGCTGGGATTTAATAAGACCACCACACGTCCATTTTGTGGAGTTGTTGCTAGGCCTATTGAATCTTGCAATTTGGTTCCAGTAGCCTACCTATTACATAATCCGATCACTACAGAATGACTTATAAGCTACTGTTCTCTTTTCGATTTCAGATTTCCGACTACCAATTATGACAAGGAAGCAATTAATACGAAATTCATCCCTTGTACTCAGTATGGGTTAGTATGCTTGTTTTTCACCAAATGGGACTTTCTTTTGCTTTTTTCTGGAAGTAGGCGGATATTTATCCTGTCCAGCGATGGCTTTGCCTTCTTCTTCATATTTATCAAAATCCTCTCTGCATTCGTCTATAAATGTAGACTTTTGTAGATAGAAACTACACTGCCCATATCCACTCTAGCTAGCATTCTGGGAGCATGCGCTAACTGCTTTAAATCTACCCAATATCGGGTTCCACAATGCGACCATAATATCAGTTTCAAGCTTGTCTATATAGTTTGCCAGTAATGCAGCCTCACTTCGTGTGACTGGCTTTTGTGACATATCATCTGCTATGGCTAGCAGAGCTTGAATAATTTTTTTCCATGAATTTCTTAAACATGTTATAACCTCTTCCCTAGCAGACCATCTTGTAGTTAATAAAGTTTTCATAACACATGTTGTAGCGGACCGAAAATCTAGACTAATCCCAATCGATCCATCCCGCTTCCTACACTGATTCAGACGTGAGAAATCGAAGGAGAATGAAACGGATTGTATATAGTCGCTTTACTTAAAAAAACAAAACAATAATAATTACAAAATATGGGGTAAATATGCACACAATGAGCCTATTTATATATAAATAAAACAATCCTATCTTGGAATCCTCCCAATCGAAAATATATATATAAATACTAAAGAAAAATCCTATCTTAAAATCCTACCAGTCGAAAATACAAAAAAGAAGAGACAAGAAATACAAAAAGAGAGACAACAAAAGGAGGAGTTATGTTACGTGGTACCACGGTTTACGATTTGCTGGCCCCCCGGGGAAAAATCTTGCCGGCAGTCACTCTTGTAACAAAAATTGGGTGTGCGCGTCTTATGGGGCTTGACACCTCCGAGCTCAATTTTCTTCACGATCCAGTCACGTCTTTAGGCTATTAAAGCCCTCCGCAATGAACTACTATTAGAAGACTTATCAAATTTTATTTAAATTTCTTCAAAATGTTTCTATTCCAGTCACTTTTACAAAATGCAGGCAATGTTTATTTATTTCTTTACTTGAGTGCTGTCTCAGAAAAATATTTAACATTTAGTAGCTGAGAAAAAACCCCCATGCATTTTAACACAACATTAAATCAAATACATATCTACAAACAGAAAATATAATAAAAAAAAACATTCTCACTCACACACACATTCTTACAGAGGGAGGGAGAAGGTATTGGGAAAAGGGGTGGGAGAATGGCCCTTCATACACACTCACATTCGCTTCACCACAATGTTCCTACAAGATTCAGCGAATGAGCCGATCATGGAATGTAAACTGCTAACTTATTAACATCTTTAATTCGAGACTGCAGCGCTGAATAATGGCCTGACATATTCGAGGCAGTATCATAAACTGTCCCGTACAATTCTGAATATCAATATGATGTTTCTCAAGCATTTCAGTCACAGCATTAAACAACTCCTCTGCTTTATGTCTAAGGTTCTTGAAGAAGCCAAGAAATCTCTCAGTTGGATGACCATCATGGTTTATATATCTAATGATGAATGACAGCTGGCCCACGTGTGAAATGTCTGGTGTAGAAGCCACACTAATTGAGTAATACTTCTCAGTCCTCACTTCGTTGGTAATAACCTTGATCACTTCTTTAGCCATGATACCTATGAACTCATTGCTACTTGCTTTGGACAAGTAACTAGCTTTCCCTGAACCATCATCGCCATATCGTTTGATGTGTTCAGCAAGGAAGGGATCAAATTCAGCAATGAGCTCTAACAACATTAAATAATTCCCATTAGGTGAATTAGGTGATCCAAAATG
Organism: Ceratothoa steindachneri; assembly: GCA_963969495.1. NCBI lineage: Eukaryota > Metazoa > Arthropoda > Malacostraca > Isopoda > Cymothoidae > Ceratothoa > Ceratothoa steindachneri. The sequence goes on from OZ018322.1 coordinate 92,231,299, forward strand.
TTTATTGGTGCCTCTGATTGCTAACCTCCTGGAAGAGAGATCTTTCACAACAGCAACAAATCCTCTTCAAAACTTCTCTCCAATATTGCTTCTCTTTTTGTTGCTGATCAATCAGTTGTTTATCAATTCTGTTCCCTAAGGCAGATCTTTTTCTAAGCAACAAAACATTATCCTTATGAACTTGTGAATCTTCGTGTTCTTTTAAACATTTCTGTGTGCTTTTCCAGTCACAGAATCCTGAACATGAAGAAAACTGAGATGTACCACCAAAGAGGTGACAAGGTGTGCAAAACACTGCTCCAGTTTTGTTTGAATATGTCAGCCAGATCCTGTGACTGACTTCACCATTCTTCAGTTTCTGATTAAAATACTTTCGTACTGATGGTGCAAAATCTGCTTCAGCATTCTGAGGAATTCCGTTGAAAGCAATATGATCTATTAATTCATTGTTTATTTCCCATTCAGCTGGATCATCAGATGTTAGACTTTTTTTGAAGGGTACACTTCTTTGATCACTTTCTCACTGTTTTGCTCGGCACCACATTCATCAGATTCAAATGAATCTTTTGTTTCTACTATATCCTATTCTGAATTTACATCATTGATAGGCTTACACTGATTAGCCTTGGACTGACAAGGACTAAAGAAAGTATCTAACCTTGGTGTACTGTCCAATTGTTCTTCCAGACGCTTTGCTTTATTCTTGGCAAGTTCTCTGTAGGCGTCCAATGAGCTTTTTTCTTTTTTCCGACATCTTTAATCTGCGAAGAAAAACAAAAGCACCAGTCACAAACCACAAGGAAATAACATGAAATAGCTGTAAAAAAAGTGCTATTGGCGCCACCAAAACTTGTAAAGTTGAAAATAACAAAATACTATATAGTTTGTGATTTTAAAATAACCACACACTATAATAATGAATTGTTTATGGAGTAAAGTTTACATAAACTCATAAATGGAAATGAATATAATTTTTAAGTAAAGTTTAATTTTATAATAAGTAGAAAACAAAAATAAATTATTTAGTAAATGTGAAAAAAATGATATAGTTATTGGATTGAAATAATGATGACTTTAAACTTGAATTGGCAAAAGTAGGTCACAGATAAATGTATAAGATAGGATTATGTTATAGCAACTGACTATACAAAAGAAAGAGTAAGAATTTAAGTGAAAACCTATTTCTCTCCTATAGATCTGAAAATAAAATAAAGAGAATTATTTTTTATGAATATAGCAAAATTAGGGAATAATAAAATTTAATACAAAAATAATGTATTCTGAAAACAATGTGGGAAAACTTGTGGTTTAATATTAGTTAAAGCAACTTTGATTGAAGTGCTTGAATAAATAAATTATATAAAGTCTGCCAAATCATTGAGAATACTAAAGAATAATAGTTACCTCGAAAAAGAATACAAAATCACAAAATATTACAAAATACTGATGGCCATCTGACTTGTAAAGTAAACAAAAGTATTGCGTCTGCCAAATTCGAGAATATTAGGTTGGTTCTTTTTCGGGCCTTTGTAACGATACAACCAAATTATGGAACAATTTTCAAAAAACTGCCGCCCGTATCATCCTGCCGCCCTAGACTCTAGCCTAGAAAGCCTATATGCGAAATCCGGCCCAGCTGGAGAGGAGTAACGAAATAGCAATGATGTAGAATAGTTACCATACTACACATCCTGGTTCGGATTTCAGATTAAGCCGTAGGTCCCATGACTACCTAAATTTACTTTGTTGTTTCTTACTCTACTTCTTCGCTCTCCAACCTGAAAACTCCCTCTTTCCCCACCTCTCACTCCCACATACCGTATCCACACTGCCCGGATCCTAATGAAGCTTTGGACAATGGGGGTGCGGAGGAGTACAAATAAGCACTAAGCCCTCCACCCTCCCCTCACCTTGCCGCTCTTAAGAGGGCCAAGGGGGAAGGGGAAGGTTCGGACAATTTGTTCACCCTCTCTGACATTTCTTTTCATTTCATTTCATTTTATATGTATGTAGAGAAGAACCTTATTGATAACTCAAGGGTGTAACATATTCATATTTAAATATCTCTAAAGCATTTCTAAGATTATCAAGCATTAGTTTGCATTTTGACAACTAGCTGGCGCCACCTTTACTAAATCTGAGTAGACTATGTTAGTTCCTGTGTCAAGTTTGTTGGCCTTCAAGGTCGCTCTAAGTGGCCTTCTATAGCGGACATATATATATATATATATATATATATATATATATATATATATATATATATATATATATATATATATATATATATATATATAAACAGACTTTCGGAAATATATATTTGATAGCACATGGCAGGGTGAGGTAGGTATATCGAAGATCGTAGGTGGAGAAACTGCGTGAGCTTTTGCCCGTCCCCCCCAAAAAAAAATAATTTATAGACCATTTCTGAGAATTAATAACACAGGCTGGAGGTGCGAATTCTAATGGCATAAAACATCTTTTAAAAGAGATAATTATCCGGGCAATTCCTTATCACATTCGTCGCTTCCTGACCATCGTGGGCCCATGTCACTTGGAAGAATTAGCCAAAGTGGCTAACTTTCTTTCCTATTTTTAATAGCGCCCATCTGGCGACTGTCACCAAGGGCAAAAGTCGCCGTAATTCAATTTTCAGACTAATACTAAGATACTTAAAAATTCAAAAATATTAATACAAAAACAAGAAAAACAAACTAACAAAAACAGCAAGCCAATAAAAAACAATCAAAGAAAAACAAGAAGAGAGAAGCACGCTCCGGGGTCGGGGTATAGAGCGTGGAAGGGACCATGCTCGTAAGCACAGATGGGCCAGGAGCAGAGGGTGCCTGTTTCGGATTGTGATATATGACGTCCCAGGCAGCGACAGGCGCGCCAGAACCAAGTCCTTAGCCTCGCGAAATGAGAGACTACCCGTAGCCTGAACGCGCAGGATTTCCTTCTCAAGGAGATACGCACCACATTGCTTCCAAGAAGCAGGAGACGGCTCTCCACAATTAACACACTTGACCATTCACGATAAGGACTTATCGTCCGATTTAGAGTAAACCACGGACTCAAAATGCCAGGTAGTCTCTGAATGAGAAACCCCGATATAATTGAGGCTCCACTCACCACACCCTCTCCGCTAGAAGTCTTGGAAGAGCTTCTGAGAAAGCACAGAAGTTAGGGGGCAGCTCCGTCACAGAGCTCGAGCTGCCCGGGGGTGGCTCCGAAGATGACAACGAAGAAATCCCTTTGCCTCAACCAAATAGTTTGAGGGGGGCCCTCCACCGATCACAGTGGTGTCCTCTTTAAGCGATTCTGGGCGAGGATTTAGAAAGAAGGATGTAGTTCGAAATGTAAAAAAAAACAACATTTGGAGACCTGCCAACACACGGGAGCTCCTACACTTGTGACCACTAAAGAAGAAAAATAGGTGAGTTGGTGGTCTATTTACCATGCCCAGCCACTTCCAGCTCTACCGTCTCGGATTTTCGGACTTTTTAGTGATCGTGTTCGGGACCTCTGCAGCAAAGCAGACCAACCAGAAGTTGCCCAAATGTCGCATCTCCCAATTGAGGAGTGCTATAGGGCAGATTTCCTTAGTAGGACCTACTGATGATCGACAGGGCGGCCAAGATCTAAAAATCTGTTGTGGCACACCCAGAGACGGCGGTACCCGGACATTTGGTCGACGGACATTTGGCCGAGCGGACATATGACTGACGGACATTTGCCCGAGCGTACAGTTGGCCGAGTGGACGTTTTTAATTGTTTATTTTATTTCTAATTTGAAAAAAGGGATAAATAGGATAAAAAGATAAAATCATTGTATATAATTTTTTGCAAATTTACTGAAGGATATTCAGAAGTTGTTAAGTGTTGTGAAGTGAGTGCGTTTTACATTTATTTACATTATTTTAGTTATAGTTTATATTTCATTTTATTTTGTGATGCGTGTGTAATTATCTACGTTACCTGTTTTACCTACGTGATGTTTGTGTAATAACTTAAGTTAGCTCTTTTATGGTTTTAAGATGAATATATTTTTCTTTAAAGATCATTTAAATAATACCGACGCCAAGAGGAGGAAGAAAGGTGGTTTTGCTTTACAGCTACACATACATCGTTGACAAACGAAAAGACATTGTAACATATTGGCGATGCGAACGCAAAGGAAGTTGTGGGGAGCGTATAAAAACAGAAGACGAGGTTATTCTAGGAGCGGCAAGTAATCGTTCACATCCGCATGATGCCGGGAGCAACCTGTCCTTGAAAACAGTGCAGAAAATTAAAGAAAGATCCCCCGACAGTCAAAGGAAGTGACATCTACAATTATACAAAACTGCACCAGTGAATACCCACTCGATGCTGCAGGTACTCTTCCCAAGAAAGAAACTCTGGCACGACTGGTGCGCAGACAACGCACTGCACCGGACGGGGATGTTTTAAATGACGGCTTACAAAAATCAATTAGAGGAAAAGACTTTGTCATCCATGAAAGTGACAACCTGCTAATTCTATCAACGCCTCAGAACTTACATCTTCTTGCTTCCAAAGACGACTGGCTGTGTGATGGAACTTTTGATTCTGCGCTAAGTAGGTTTTCAGTTATATACAATACATGTTATGTTGGATGAGACCCATACAGTTTCCTTAGTATACTGTATCGCAAGGAACAAAAACCAAGCAACTTATGACTTAATTTTTAACCCTCAAGCAAGTGAAACCAGATCTTAATCCAGTTTCAATCACCATTGCCTATGAAAGGGCGGCTATTAATAGCATTACAGCATGTTTCCAAAACGCAAACATGTATGGATGCTTCTTTGCTTTCGGCCAGTGCTTGTGTAGAAAATTACAGGGCTTAGGACTACAAAGTTGGTATAATAATGCAATAAATGCTCTCATTGTCAAGTCTATTCAAGCTTTAGCATTTGTGCCTGTCAGTGACATTCCTACAAACTTTACCGTATTTGCCGCAATACTAGATAAAGAAACTGATGAAATCTTATCTGAGTGTCTTAGCTACTTTGAAGTGACGTGGATTGGTATTTTGAAGCGTGGGAGATGACGAAGACTAGCATTTGCACGCAATATGTGGAACACGTTAGGGAGAAGCGCACAGGGCCTTCCACGGACAATAAACACTCTAAAAGGATGGCACAGAGGGTTTAATCAGAGAATGGCAATCAGTCATCTCACCGTTTGCCGTATGGTTTCAAAACTAAGAAGAGAGCAGTCTGATTGGGAGTTGACGATTGAACAGGCAGCAGCAGGTGTGTAATTGAGGAAACTAAGGAAGCACCAGATCTTAAACGCAAGACTGAAGTCTTTCATTGAGAAATATGAAGATCATACTAGAATTGATTTCTTAAGAGCAATTGCCCACAATCTTTAAATTGTTGTTTCCCTTTTTATCCATTTTATTCATCGCCAAATTTTAATAAAACAATTACATTAATATCGCCTATCCTTCAATAAATAGGAAAAAATATGCAATTATGTTATCTTTTTATCCTATTTATCCCTTTTTCAAATTAGAAATAAAAGTAAACAATTCAAAATTTCATTCAGCCAAATGTCCACTCAGTGAAATGTCCGTCGGTCATATGTCCGCTCGGTCAAATGTCCGTCGGCAAATTGTCCGCTCGGCCAAATGTCCTTCGACTAATTGTCCGTCGGTCAAATGTCCGGCTACGAAGACGGCACCTAAGATTTTTTGTTGTCTTGGCAACCAACAATGCAGTAAAACCCGACCGCCATTAAGCCAAGACAGAAGGTTGAGGGGATAGTCGATGAAAAAAACCCGAATGCTGAGAGAAGACAAATTGGGAGCAAACAACTTGCCACGGCCGTGTCAGAGAGTTCAAATTAACCCATTGACGCGGCTTTCCTAATTTGTACTCAGGCTGAGAGGACTAAGTGTAACATGCTACACATGGTACTCACCTGCGGTGAAAGAGATGAGGAGAGTTGGTACAGAAAGTAGATGTTATAGGAAGAAGGAGTGAAGGCTAAGCCGGGGGCGGAGAGGGCTCTGAGTCTCGTTATCTTGGCGGCCAAGAAAACACATCAACGTGCCCCTTAAGAACTTAAGTGGCTGACCATCTTTATTGTAATCATTATTCAAATTGAGGAGCTTCACATTCTACATCCCTTACACCAAGTTCAAACTCAAATATTTATTTACGGGTCAAGGTCACAACGGAAATTCCAAACAACCAATCAGAATGTAACCACGGGGAGGCTCCTCTATTGTTGGAACTTGCAATCGCGGTAAATGGAATACGATATCAGCATTGAAATCTACAGTTACAACAAGGCGACAGGCTTCTGCATCAGCACAACCAACATAGACATCACCGGAGGCGTAGTTCGTCACCTCGACGACAGAACCAACGAAGGCGCTACATCAAAAGAGGTTAGGCACGTAACACTAATTTTTATATTACTTCTCACTCCAAACCTCACCTTAGTTTTCAGTCTTACTCCTCTGAATCATACTGGTATCACTGGAAATTTGGCAATGACACCGTACGTGTACAACCATGCAAAGTTTCCGCATCCTTCACTCCAGCCTTGTACGATTCACTCCATCAAACATCGTTGGACTTATGTTGGTACCCTCTCAAACACGGATATAAAGTTATATACTGAACACAGCCATGCCGTTATAACAATCCAAAGACTACATCATGAGCTCCCTCTACTTCACCCCATCACTCTTCCACTCAACAATCCTTTTCCTCCACTTCAGCACAATATTCTTTCACTTAACCATCCTCTTCTTCCAATTCACCACATCACTTCACCTCAATCAACTTTAAACAACTGACGATACAAGTCATGAATTGGCCCATCACCTCTGCCTCACCTTCAACTCCGTAAGTTAGTCAACCTTTCCAGCTATATAACCACTTTATAATCTTCCATTCCCGGTTGATACTACTTAAGGCAATGTCCTTCCAGCCCCTCAAGGCGACAAAGCTTGCCCTCGTCTGATCTAGTTCTTCGAGCGGAGAACCATTCTGATATTAGGAGTTATATAAGGCGTATGGGGGGGGGGGGCATATTTATATTTAATTATTGCTTGACTGAAGTTGCCCCTTGAAACATTTCTTCCAGTAATCTGACTCCATATTCTTATTGGCTGAGATTCCTTCTTCTTTAAGTTGGCTGGGTTTTGATCTTCGATTTTCTTTTCTGTCTTGATGTATCTTCCTATTAACTTGCATTTATCTTGATGTAATGATTTCTTCCAAATTCTTGATCACGTGATGATTTCTTTTTGATTTGATGTGAGTTAACCCTTGAAGTTATTTTCCTTGAGTTCCGTTTTCTTCTGGAGGCGATCCATTTATCTTGAGTCTTCTTGAGTTGCCCTTAAAGCGTTTTTCGTGGTCTCCGTTTTCTTCGAGAATTTTCTTCGCAAAAATTGTGTACTTTGGGATCGATCGTGGGTCTTTTGAATCCAGAGGCTAGCACTCTACCGTCACGCTACGGCAATGTCCGTTGGCGCTACGGCCAAGTCTGTGCTGACTTGGTAATTTAACGGGCTATTTATATTCTCGCTTTGGAAGGAAGTTTTTCTCTCATACATCTTCGAACCCCTACACAGGTCCCTTTCTAGAACTCGGAGCGAATTTGAGGATTGGGGAGAGACTACTATTGGATTTCTTAATCGAGGATTACTAGTAGCTCTCCCTCCCCGACCTCCGAGTCTGCGGGATGAGTGGAGTTAATTGGGTGGGATTGAGGAGAGCAAACGAAGACTTGTTTCTTAATCAATGAGTAATAATAGCATCTGCTTCCCGGATCTCCTGAAGTTCCCGCAGCACCTTTTTTTAATCTCTCTAGTAGGAGAGCAGGTGCAGTTGTAACGAAGATCAGAAGATTGTTCAGCCTTTTGAGGGTCACCAGTTATGGAGGCGCGGGGGGGGGGGCCTTTCTTATAACTTTTATTTATTTATTAATATCATACTTCATCTATCTTGAGATTTCTATATTCGAATCTGTTTACTTCTTCTTGACTGAAGATGCCCCTTGAAAATATTTTGTCTTTCAATTATCTGACTCTTCTTATTCTTATTGGCTGTGATTCCTTCTTCTTTAATTTGGCTGGGTTAATTTGCATCCTCGTAATTCTTTCTTCCTTGATGAATCTTCCATTTAACTTGCATTTATCTTCCTTCCAAATTCTTGATCAAAGTGGTGTTTCTCTTCCAAATTCTTGATCAGGTGATGATTTCTTCTTGCTTCTTGATGACTTCTTGATGAGTTGAGACGAGTTAGCCCTTGAAGTCGTTTTCTTTCCATTTTCCTTGACAGCGGTTTTCTCATGAGTCGATTCTTGAGTTCTCCATAAGGCGTTTTCCGTTTTCTTCTGGGATCTTCTTCGTAAAAAATTGTGGACTGAGGGATCGATCTCGGGTCTTTGAATCCAGAGGCCAGCACTCTGCCGTCACGCTACGGCCAAGTCCGTACTGACTTGGTAATTTAACGGGTTATTTATATTCTCGCTTTGGAAGGAAGTTTTTCTCTTATACATCTTCGCACCCCTACATAACCATCAGGTTTCCCTCGGCATTCCTCGAGTTTTTCGATGGAACTTCATCCTTGTCTAGGTCGACTTTCCTATTTTTGGCCTTGATTTTCTTTCTGCCCATCACCTTTGGTCGATTTTCGTCGCCGCAACCTTGTCGACCGTACGACATCTCTCATTATTTGTGGATCTTACTTTACTTCTCAAAGTTTTATCTAGTCTGTCCAGCTCCTTTCTGCTGAGCCTCACTTCCAGCACCACCTTGTGCAGGAGTTTTCTGAACTTACCCCCACCCCCTATAAGGGGCACGGCGATGTTTTTTTCTGGCCCTACTGTGCTGACGGGACTCAGCGCCACATCCGGCCCCAGCTTAGCCTGCCTCTCTTACATTCGTTCACCCCTAACTTAAATTATGCACCAACAATCTTTCGCACTCCATCGTCCTTCCATCCACCCTTTTTACTCCGGCACTTTATCTGCCCTTTCCTTGGCCCTTTTCCCGCAAGAGGGGTACCCAGTGTAGCCTATTACACCTGGTACCTAGATGAGTTGCACATCCTTCCAGCCTGTGTGCCCATTAGGGAGGCCCTGGCACTGGGTTGACATGAACACTCTGATGGGTGCGCTTTCCCCTCGCTCACTCTCAGTGCTATTTTACCTTTTTATTAATACTATTAGTTACTATTATTATCATTATTATTGTTATCATTCTTCTTAATATTATTTAGTGGCATTATTTATTTAGTATTATTATTTAGTGGTATTATAATTATTGGTTATTACCTTTGTTGTCTATTATTCTTGTTTTGAATTATTATTAGTATTATTTAATATTATTGGTATAATATATTACTATTATTTTTATTGATTATTATTATTATTTATATTATTTAGTATTATTATTATTATTACTGCTATGCCCACAACCTTTTCTACCCGCACTTTGTACCAGGAGGAGTGTTCCTTCCTGTACAGAGATCGGTCCGGTAACCATGATGCCCTGGTGGACTACAAGCCATCCTGGGATCAACTAACACCAAGGTATGATAATAATAGGCGAGCACCCACCCTACTGGTTAGTGGGCCCACCTATCTCTACTTCTCTTTATTACATACCATCTTACCCCCTTCCACACTTGCTCTTGTATCCACACAGGTTCTGGTTGCTCAGGTCACTTTCGTCCTCGTATAAGCCTTAGTCAAGGGGCAATGTATACCGCAAGGTTCATACCTGGTGCGAGGCCCAAAAGCACGCTGGCTAGGGCCAGTGTTAGGTACCGGGTGTGTTGGGCCGTCGACTCTGCTCACCTTCCTCCAATACACATACCTATGAGGTGACGACGCCGGCAGCATCCTTTATGGTTAAAGTTCCAGGACAATTTCGCCTAAATGACTGACTGGGTTGGCAAAACCCATCAATGCTAGACCGGGACCGATGACACCCTGAGCCACGTCAATAGCTTGGTAGGGAAAGTTAGGATTTCTCGGTTCTCTTTAAATCAATTTTGATGTAACTCTTCCCAAGTGGTCTGAACAATATGGCAACACTAATGTTATGTTTTCGTTTTCTTAGGCTGTGTTACGCCCTTCAATTTTTATTTCAGATGTGTCATTTTTTGGATGAACTATGCTAATGGTTTTTGAAGGAAAGTAGCCCATCTAGATATATTTTAGAGAAAACGAAGGATAATTATACATATTAAGCATACATTGCGTATACATATATTTAACAGAAACCCATAATTATGATACACGATTGATGGACAATAAAGTATTTGCCCACATGAGCGCATTTTCGATGGATGACTTCAAAAACCCTAGCATACATAGAATATGTCAATTTCTTAATATCAGTAGGTTAGACTACCTCTGCTGCAGCTTTGATGGTCGCACATAAGACTTGTTTAGACGAAAATTGACTTCAATGGGCATAAACGCATAAACATCTTGTTTAATGATGGACCACAAATTTTTGATTGGGTTGATATCCGGAAAGGCTGGTGGCTACTCCATCAACTTCTCACCTTGTATTCCGTAAGAGCCTAGGATCGCTTGGATGGCCCTGACAGATTGGGATGGACCATTATCATGCATGAAAACGAGAGTCCTTAAAAGTGACAACGGTATCTCATCTTGTTAGTGATACAAAGCCTCCTTCAAGAGATTCCAGTAGGTGGCTGAGGTCACTTTAACTCCATTAGGCACCGTTGCTGGGCCAACAAGTCTGTATCCAATTATACCAGCCCACAACATGACTCCTTCCTCCCTGCTGTTGACGTCGCAAACGTTGGTGAAGCTCATCTCCGAAATAGACCCAACTATTTGCCCAACCGTCAAGTCCGTCAAAGTTCGCCCTGGTGTCGTCGGGAAAGAGAACGCACCGCATGTCCAACGTCGTTACTTTCAAGCCCATTGAAGCCTAAAAGTCTTGTGACGGGGCGTTAAAGGAGGCAGTTTTAGGGGAACTCGCACGGAAGTCATGGCCCCTAGGATATGGTACCTGGTGGTCTTCGGTACATGAGGACGACCAGCGGCGGTGAAAATGTCCTTGTCTGTTTATCCGGGTTTTCCATGTAACTGGAGGCCAATATTCCTCAAATCCCTAGCTGCCTAAGTCCTGGAGGTTCCACAAATGGATTGCTTCTTCCTTAGTGAAAAGTCATTCATAAATCGTCTAACAGTGTCCACATGGCGAACTAACTTCTCCGCAATAACATGAACAGAGGCGCCTTCAACACTTTCCTTGATGAAACTTTTCTTCATCGTTGAGACCACTGCGACGTCCCATAGTTCTTATAGAGGATAGATAGCCTTAGCGTGGTTCACCCCCAAAACGACGAATCTGATATAAAAGTTGAACGACGTAACACAACATAATGAAAACGTAATATTAGTGTAGATCTTATGGAAACTTTTCTCTTAATCTTCCAAGTCATTGTGAGGTCATAGTATCTACTTTCCATGTATTTTTTTCTCTTATAATAAAATGGTTACAACAGAAGTCAGTAGTGGGAAATCGCATGAAGATCCGCCTCCAAGTCGCCTAGCCCTCCCTAGGTGTCGGGAGGACAAGAAAAATCGAGTCACGCCTTGGACCGGTGGAGGGCATCTCCTCTCACCATCACTATACGGCAAAGGGGCTTTCCTTGGCCATCTCTGGAGTCTCCCACGGTAAGCACCACCACTGATGAGAAAGTGGCCCTCCCTCTGTCTTCTCAGGGTCCCCTCCAAACGCCTTTTACAAGAGAGGAGGTTTACTTCGCCCCTTTTCTTTAACAGGGATAGCTGGTGCCCCTATGATAGCTGGTGCCCCTATGATAGCTAAGACATTCTCAATCTCGAAGAAGGATCTTGCTGAGGCCGGTCCCTCCGGCCTAGAGGTTCCGGCGGTGGAGAGAAACTTCATTCCCCCTCCCTTCCCCGCCTCTTCCAAAAAGAAAATAAGTAAGAAGCAGTAGACAAAGAAGACTAAAGGTTCCTCTCCCTCCGAGAGGATTCCGGAGAAGGACGGGTACGCAGCCGTTTTGGCAACCTTCCAGGCCAAGATCGGTACGTCCGGTCCCGAGGCCCCCTTGAGTGGGACAGCCTGTGGGGTTGAACCAAGTATAACATTCGAGTGAAAATTTAAACGGTTCACACATTGAACCTTATAAATTGGAAGATAGACTTCCCGGTATTATTCTTTTTTGTAAATGAGAAGATAGACTTCCCGGTATGTATTATTCTCATTTGTAAATGGGAAGATGGACTTCCCGGTATGTATTATTTTCTTTCGTAAATGGGAATATAAACTTCCGGGTTTGTAGTATTCTCTCTCTTTTGCATAGTGGGAAGTTTAACTTCCCATTTACAAAAGAGAATAATACCGGGAAGTCTATCTTCCCATTTATAAGGTTCAATGTGTGAACCGTTTAAATTTTCACTCGAATATTATACTTGGTTCAACCCCCACAAAGTTACAAGTGCGCTGAGCGAATACTCGATTAGCTCGGAGACCCTCATTGAGAGACTAACTTGCCTTTTGGAGGCGGCTGGCTTCAAACGCTTTCTTTCTGGTTATTCGCTTCACTGATGGTAGCATCTTGGGTAAAGGCAACATGATCCATCTGCGTAGACCATTAACTAGCCTGAGTGGTAGAGAGACGACGGTAACCCGTTTCGGGGGTGGTGGCCTGCTGGCGAATGCTTCGGATCCTTCGAGACGGCCATGATTAGTGCCCTTCGGACACTTAATAACTCGACAGTGAGTCTGACCCAGGATTCTACCATGAAATTCGTGAAAAGAATGGTTTATGCGAAGGCGCTCGTGGACTACTCCATAATGAGATCATCTTACAGCTGGCCGACCACATGGCAGCCATGGTCGAACATGTTGTGAGAAAACAGGGAAGGACCTCGAGACACACCCCTACAATCTTCATTACGTTCGACCGTGACAGGCTCCCTGAGTCTGTGCGTGCCGGTTGATATCGCTACCAGATGAAGGCATTCGTATCACTGCCAAGAAGGGGTTACTACTTCCACTGCTTTGGCTATACGAATCTCTGGTATAGATGTGCAAACTCGAGTTTACCCGAAGTCTGCAAATTGCTCCAAGGCCGTCAACGATAAGTCCTTATCATGTAAGGCTAAGTGTGTCAATTGCGGAGACCCGCATCACGTTTCTTGGAAGCAATGTGGTGTGTATCTCCTGGAGAAGGAAATCCTGGCCGTTCAGAGTACGGATTGTCGCTCATTTCGCGAGGCTAAGGACTTGGTCGTGGCAGGGCCGGCGCTTCCTGGGACGTATTATGCCTCAATTTTATAAAAAGCACCCTCTGCTCCTGGCCCCTCCAGGCCTACGAGCACGGGAATTTCCACGCCCATTCGGAACTCTTCTGCGTGTTCTACTCACACCGGGCTGTCCTTTAGTATAGTTAGTGGCACAAAGGGTTCACACTCAGCCTCGGCTAAAACCAGGGCTACCCCCGTTTCCGAAAGGTGGAACGGCCGCGCGCCTGCACCGAGTGGTGGACTCACAGGAGGCAACACCCCCGACTTCCGGGGTTCGTAAAGTTGCTCCTCGAAAGGAGGACTGCATCAAAGGAGCTTCGGCTCCTAATCCCTTCCCAAGGCTGGATTTTGTGGGTCAGAGACGGTGAATTTCCCTAAGGAGTGATCACTTTCCTATTCAAATATAATTTCCTGCGCCGTTGCAGTTCCGCCAGCATCCAATGCACGTTGTGATGTCGTTGAAGACTGCCGACTGGAATTTACCTCCAGAGGCGGAGAATCCTTCAACGACAGGTTTACATTGAGTGAGTTGCATTCTGCTCTCGCTTGGTGCGTGAACACCGCCCATGGTGCGAACGATGTCCCGTTTGTCATGCTTCGAAACATAGGTGAGCGAGCTATGTGTACAGTGCATTATTTGTATGTAAGAGCGAGCCCGGCACCTGCCTCATTTTCCAACGGCTCTCCGATCCTGACGTTGTCGATGCCGCCGAGAGTTGCCAGCCATGCCTTAAACACTTTGGGTTTAGGGTTAGGAAACTCCACCGAGAGGTCGGTGTAGCTCTCGGATCGTTGGTTCATCTAGTTCTACCAGGAGTCCGCCCTGGGGGCTACCATCTTTGACTATTTGTTGCCACGCCTCTGATCGCAAAGCTTCCACAGCACTGGGAGTATTGCGTTTGACCTTTTTGGTGCACATTTTGTGTGGATTCATACCAGTGTATACGGATGGGTCCAAGTCCCATGAGAGGGTCGGTTTCGACGCCGTATTTCCTCTGTTTGAAGTCAGCTGAGCTCTACCAGGCGCTCCGTCTGTCTTCATGGCAAGCTGGTTGCAACATCCCGCTCGTTACGGAGATAACTCGTCGTGCCTGGTTCGAAGAACGGATTGTGATATTTAGCGACTCGCAAAGCGCACTGATTGCTCTAAGGGCTTTGTTCGTGGTACACTTGACGCCGTGGTTTCTGCGAGCCAAGCAGATGTCGAGATTATCTTCTGCTGGGTTCCTGGACATGTATGAATTGCGGGAAATTAGCACACATATGAAAGTGGCAAAAAGCCCTCGAGGACCGAACGACCAGACCATCATTTCGTTCTTCCTCACACCGATTACATGGCAGAAATCAGGTTAGCCCTCCGAACTGCCTGGAAAATAAGATGTGAAACTATCGAGGGGAGCTTAAAGTTGCATGCCATCGCGCCACGACTGTTCCCATGGATCCCCTCCCCCATCCTTCCCCTCCCAAGCGGCAGCCGCTTAAGGTCGCTTTCTGTCGGCTTCTAATTTGGCACACTCGCGGGATGCATCGCCATTTGATGGGGTGCTCCTCTGCACCTTACTGCAACGACTCTCTTGTCCCCCATTTTGCTTCTTTCTTCCATCTTGCGTTTGTTTCGTTTTTGTTAGCTTTTGTATTGCTTGTGTTTGTTTTTATACTGTTTTTAAATGTTTTTATTGATTTTTTTCTTTTAATGTAGCCTAGCATTAGGCTACGACACATATTACAGCGACCTATGCACTTGGTATCAGTCGACAAATGGTCACTATAGAGAAACAAGGTCAGCTGATAAAAAAGTATCGTGCCCTCACTTATTCTGATTTATGACCTTACGACCTTCAAAACTTTAAAATAATTCCCGAAGTAGCCATAGGAGGACCTTGAGATAGCCACATACCTTAGCATAGCATAGTAGAGAACAGCCTAGCCTAGCATAGTGTAGTATTGTCTAGCATAGCATAGCCTAGTATAGCCTGAAAAAAGCCCAGCCTAAACTTGCCTAGTATAGCATAGCATATCATAGCCAAGCATAGCATAGTATACCCTACCCTGTTTTAACCTAGTATAGCCAAGCCTAGCCAAACATAGGATAGCCTAGCAGTCCTGGGCCTAACCTAGCCTAGTTTAGTATAATCTAGCTAGTCTAGTATAACCTAGCATAGTATAATCTACTTTATCTTACCTTAGCTTAATATAGCCTAGCCTAGCTTAGTAGACCCTATTCTAAACTAGCATATTATAGTATATCCTAGCGTAGCCTAGCCTAGTATATCCTTGCCTAGCGCAGCATTGCCTAGTGTAGCCTAGCTTACTATAGCCTAGCCTAGGCTAACCAGGTATGGCTTAGCAATGCATGCCAGAGCCGAGCCTAGCCTAGCGTCGCATAGAGTAGCGTAGCCTAGTATAGTCAAGGTAGAATAGGCTAATATAGTCTAGCCAATATATCTTTGCATACGATAGCTTAGCCTAGCATAGCATACTATAGGCTAGCTTGGTATAGCCTATCCTAGTACAACCACACTTAACATAATATAGCCAAGCGTATCATATTATAGCCAACCTAGTATATCTTAGAGTAGTATACCATACCATACCCTAACATAGTATTACCTAACATAGCCTAGCATAGCAGAGCATAGCCCTCCCCAGCATATTATACTTTGGCCTACCCTAGCATAGCATATACTAAGCCCTATCTAGCCTAGTATAGCTTGTCATAGCTTAGCCTAGCCTAGCATAGTTCCTATTTCAGAATATTACACATATTTTATCACACATTCCAAATTGTTGCTTGGATTTATTTCCTATTTCAGATAGTTGCATGGGATTGATTCAATAATTTATTCATAAATGAGCTTTATTTCATATTTTATTCTCTAATTAAGTTTTATTCCATCTTTCATTCTGTAAATGAGTTTTATTCCATATTTCAATCTGTAAATGAGTTTTATTCCATATTTCATTTTGCAAATGAAAGATGGAATAAAACCTATTTACAGATTGAAATATGGAATAAAACTCATTTACAGAATGAAAGATGGAATAAAACTTAATTAGAGAATAAAATATGAAATAAAGCTCATTTACGAATAAATTATTGAATCAATCCCATGCAACTATCTGAAATAGGAAATAAATCCAAGCAACAATTTGGAATGTGTGATAAAATATGTGTAATATTCTGAAATAGGAACTATGCTAGGCTAGGCTAAGCTATGACAAGCTATACTAGGCTAGATAAGGCCTAGTATATGTTATGCTAAGTTATGCTATGCTATGGTAAGCTAAAGTATTATAGGATAGAGAGGGCTATGCTAGGTAATACTATGTTAGGGTACGATAAGCTAGCTAACCAAGGCTATAATAGCCTAAGCCATGTAAGATTATTCTAGTCTAGGGTATGGTATGCTATACTAGTCTAAGATATACTAGGTTGGCTATAATATGATACGCTTGGCTATATTATGTTAAGTGTGGTTGTGCTAGGATAGGCTATACCAAGCTAGCCTATAGTATGCTATGCTATGCTAGGCTATCGTATGCAAGGATATATTGGCTAGAATTTGTGACCTTTTGTTCCATATCTAATACAGGCTTACACTCCCAAACTTTCAATAGGCTTCATTTTTTTTAATTCGACAAACAAGAAATGAAGCCTATTGAAAGTTGGGCTAGTTTTGGGAGGTGTCACCCTGTACTACAACAAACAGATTGTTGAACCTGCTATTCGAACACTGCTGTTATTTTCATTAACATGGCTCTGTGGGTTAACATTATCTGGGTTAACATTATCATCAGTGTTGCTGAAAATTAAATGAAAACAAAGATCAACTCTATAAACCCTGAACAATGACCGTTGTCCAGTTGCAAAATTTCACCTTGTTTTTAAAATAGGCTCTCACCACAAGGATTTAAATTTATTAAAGTAAATTCTTATTAATACAAAGTGTTATATATATATATATATATATATATATATATATATATATATATATATATATATATATATATATATATATATATATTCTATATATTTGTTTTAAGGGTACATAGCAACTCGTCAGAAGGCTCAAGGGGTAGAGAAGAAAGTGTTATGAATTAATAGTCTACTTGTTAAGATTTGCCTTCAAACTACCGAGTACTATTAAAAACAGCAACAACAACTGAGCGTTTGAAGAAAGCAACGCTAATCTAATATGCTCTTTTTTGATGAACATATTGTTTATTCCTGCATATTTCCCTCTCTAAACATGAGATTAAGTAGATTAGACTGTTTACGTTTACTCTCAGGTCACTTATTTAATATTAAGACCAGGCAATGGCTTCGCCACTCCCCCCCCCTCCCCTACGGGGGGAGCTTGCGCTTCGCTACTAAGATTAAAATTTAAAATCTAAAAAAAGCAGCCATGGCTAAATTTTTATAAATTTTCTCAACTTCGCCAATTATAATAATTTTAAAAAGGAACTCTAAACTAAATTTCCCCCCTTTCAAAATATCACGTTGCTAAAAGATAATTATAGAATAGAATAGAAGAATAGAAGAAGAAGATATATCAAATAAATTTTATGAACTTCACCATTTGTAATTCTTTGGGTTTTAAAAAATTCACAAAATTTCGATACTTATATTTATTTCTAAACTTCACCATTTTGTTTTTTGATATTATAAAAGAATTATTAGAAATAACTTTGATAAAAAACTTAAGTCATAACCAAACTAAGATGAAATTATCATCATCATCATCATCACTAACTCTATAATTTAAGAAGGGTATTTTTTGAGTATTTGAATAATAATTTCATCTTAGTTTGGTTATGACTTATGTTTTTTTATCAAAGTTATTTCTAATAAATCTTTTATAATATCAAAACACAAAATGGTGAAGTTCAGAAATAAATATAAGTTTCGAAATTTTGTGAATTTTTTAAAACCCAAAGAATTACAAATGGTGAAGTTCAGAAAATTTATTTTTATATATCTTCTATAAAATTATTATAATTGGCGAGTTTCAGAAAATTTATAAAAATTTAACCATGGCTGCTTTTTTTTAGATTTTATATTTTAATCTTAGTAGCGAAGCGCGAGTTCCCCTCGTAGGGGAATGAGTGGTGAATCCATTGCCTGGTCTTAAATTATAAAGTTAGTGATGATGATGATTACAAAATATAAAACTGTAAACAAGTCTGGTTCTTCCCCATGTTTTTTTTCTTCGTTATAAGATATTTCTCCATTCCTCGATCGAGGCCATTGTAAAAAAGAGCGAAATGGAGCGGTGGGAAGAGGACGCCGTCGCCTATGATCTTCAAAATGCTCTATTTCCATCGAATGAGTCACAAAGTTCATCAAAGTACTCGTACCTCTCGTCCTTATGATTCTCTGTTTCTCTTTTCTGTTTTCTCTCTCATTTTCCATCTTTTTTCCTTTTCTCCCCTGTTTTTATTTTTCTCTCTGTAGGGGTAGTTAATAGTACCAACATTAGGCAATCCAAGCATAGTCCGAATAGTCATTAGTACGCATAGCCCTCAAATTCCTGGCTGTGTTCCTTTTCTTCAGCACATTTTTTATCTTTCCCGCTTTTCCGTAACCGCGTATGTACTGTGCATTTTTTCTCTTTGTGCTTTCTCTAAATAGTACCCCCCGGTATGAACAGCAATGACCTTCGAAGTACTCTTAACCTCTGTGACCTTACTCTCTCATCCTTCCAGGAGATCCTGCCTTAACATTTATTTTCCCTTGGCATATTCCCGTAGTTCCTGCACAACACTCTTCCTCCTTTAAGATTATTAACATAGTCTTTGTTATTGTCTCCTCATTTACAAATCTCTACCTTTTTTCTTGTCTCTCTCCTTCCTTTTTTCCACCCCTCGGACCCCACAGTAAGTTAACCTCCCTAACCTTATCAGCGGGTCATGTAATCTTCTCTTTCCTTCCCGCTCTATATCATGGCCAAATTGCAAGTCTGTATATATCTCTTGCCTGATATTGCAAGGGCTACCCTTGATTTATCGGGGCATTACGCCTGAACTTTAACTTAATATTAAATATTTGCTCCTCTGTCTTACTCGAGCATCCTAACTGCATAACGGCAGATGGAATTTGCAAAGAAACCGCGCCGTCCCCTCTCTTCTTTGCATAATGTCACCTCTGAGATTCTAATGGCTAAATATATGATTCCTGACGGCTGCAGCTGCTTGAAAACGATTAAATCCAATTTGAATAGGTAAGTTTTGCGTTTCTTTTGTTTACGAATTATAAACAAAAGCACTTCAGACCTTCTCTCCTTCTCGTTTTCTCTCTTTCCCCCTCTCTGTTTTTTCCCCCCGCATACTGGCCACTTTTTATGCAAATTATTTTCTGGGGCTGTTTATCTGCCCGGAATGACGCTTGCATTTAATTATTATATTAAAACGCTGCTTTAATCAGTTTAATATTAAATAAAGACATCCTGAGGGTTGGAGGAGGGGGGGAGGGATTTTTCAGTGATCGTCATGAGTCCCTAATTCTGGTGTTTCCTTTTGTTGATCTCTATGTGTTTATTGACACCTGTAAACTTGATTGAGTCTGTGTTGTGTCGTTTCACACTTTTTTATGGCATGTTTAATTATTAATAAGCAGATATTTTTAGATTTTTTTTCTATTCCTACTTTCATTTTTTGCCTTTTTTTGCTCTTTATTCGCCTATTCTGTGCTTACGAAATACGACTTGGTGATCGATCTTTTATGAATCAAAATAAAATCAAGTCTTGTTATCATAAGAGGTCTTTATAATCGACCTTCCCAAGATTCAAAAATAAACGAACATCCTTCCAGTTGAGTCTCGGAAACCATGTCTCCAGCGATAGAGTAGTAGGCTCGAGATTTTATAAGTTCCTAGTTCAGGTAATGTTGGTCATGGTTAAGATTCAGCGAGACATACCATGCAATTCGAAATCTTTTGTTAAACTTGGACAGAATGAATACTTCACTTGTAATTTCAAGGATCTAAACTCGCAAAACTCGATTGCAGCTAAGCATGAATCTTTGTCTCCTACGAAAATAAAGGACAGCAGTTGCATCGACCTCTACATGATTGCCGGTTCCTTTATAAGTCATTTAGGGAGGTCTTATACTTCATGCATAGTAGTTTGGGTTTTTAAGTTCTACCATGACGCAAATAAAACAAGAGGCCTTCTCTTATCACTAACCAGGGTTCAGTAAGTTTGTAACCTAAAAGAAAGACCAAATAAAGTAGGTTAGTAGAAAAGTAACAGGATGATAATAATAAATATTTAAGAAATAAAGCATGAAAAGTCTGGATACCCAACACCTGAGGAAACAGTGCATCATAAATCAATGTGCTCAAATTGACCGAAATTTGGACTTAATGCTTCGGGTTCATCGGATGAATCTTGCAAAGCGCATAGAACTTTGCTTAACAAATGGTGTTAAAAATCATATTGAAGATGTTATTTATTAATATTTTAATTAAATAAAATGTAGTTAAACTTTTTATATTGAAAATATTCATTTTGCATGAGCCAATACTTTAGAAACACTATATTCCAAAAGCTCTTGGCGCAAGCAAGTTATCCCAGCAGTACAGAGAAAAATCCAAGAACATCCGACGGACCTGATACGATAAGTTAATTCTGAAATAATTATTCTAAGTATAGAATCGGACTGGCCTTTGAGTGGACTAAGTAGTCCTTGCTGGCTCCCTGTAACTATGTAACTAAACAACTATGTGAGAATAAGTAGTATTTAAATTAGTCCTGTCATCAAACGCCAAATCTTAAATTTTTTCACAGAGTTCCAGGTTCGTCTTCTGGGCGTCTTCATTCTTGGAACTCGTAAAATTATGTATAATTTCATTTTCCATTTGTTCGTCACGTGAATATTCTTTTATAAGTGATTTCCCATTGTCTGTTTTCTCCGTGTCGTTACATCTCTAATACCGCACGTGCTATTATTTTTAGCCATATACTTATTATGGTTTATTTTTCACCCTATGCACTGTATTTTAGATCAAATTTTATGGAGGTTAGCTTTTTTCAGCCGCCTTTCCTTTGGCCGGTCACTATTTCTAACAAAAACTTCTAACCAGTGAACTAGGCCCAAAAAGAAATTCTAAAAAATTATTACATGTTTAACGAAATTTTGTTGGATGTTTAGAATGTAATTTGTGTCCATCAGTTATATGTTGTTTGCTTCACTAATAAGGTCGTAAGAGAAATTCAATTTGAAATAGGTGAACACAAACTAGATGAATTTCACTTGATGTCGTGCCAAATCAACGGAAGAAATACTTGATTGAAAGATTATGACACAAGTTCGAGTAGTTAACTAAGGCGTGAATGCAGTCATGCCAAAATTTAACAAGTTGTGTCCCCTTTTGCGGAGAGATAAACGAGTAGAGAGGGCCGAGAGGTTTGGATGACACACAAAAATCTCACAATTGGCAGGGACGGAAGCCTACTTGTGTTAATACAGAAAACATAAGACGATAGGGGAAGAGCACTCTCAGAAACTGCTGAATTATTCAGGAAAAACACTGATAGATGCTAATTAAAATATGGGAAGAGCACTACCAAAAACCGTCTAACCATACGGGAAGAAAACTTACAGAAGACAACCTTGAGGAAAGAGCATGGTGGATGCCTCCTAACCATGCGGGAAGACTACTCCCAGAATCCGTCTAACCATCCGAGAAGAGCACAGCCAAAAATCCCCTAACTATATAAGAAGAGCCCTGCCAGAACCCTCTTAGCCATACAGGAAGAGTACTCACAGAAACCGCCTTACTGTAAGAGATTTGTAATCCGAAAAACCGCCTGACCCTACGGGAAGATCACTATTAGAATCCGCCTGACTACGGGAATACCACTTCCAGAAGCTAAACCAAACAACGTTACGGAAAGAGAACTGCCAAAATCCAAATAATTAAAGCTAAATAACACTCACAGGAGACAAGTATCAATATCAGAAGAGCACTACCAGAAGCGGCAATACACTATGGAAGAGCAGTCTCGGAAACTACCTGAGTCTACAAAGAAAAAACTACCCGAAACCATCAAATCATAGCCGAAGAGCACTTCACGAAGACGTTTAATCATCATATAGGAAGAACAGTTTCCCAGGCCGTCTGATTATATTAAAAGAGTAATTCCCAAAGCCGTCTAATTATCGAGTATGAGTAATTAGCGAAGACATTCAATCATAAGGGAAGAGCATTTTCCGAAAGCGTATAATCAACAGTAAGAGAATTTCCTCAAGCCGTCTAATTATACGAGAAGCGGCCGAAGTATTCAGAAGAGCACTTCTCGAAACCGTGTAAACATAGGAGAAGTGTACTTTTTAAAGGCGTCAAATCATTCGGTAAGAGCAGTCCTAAAAGAGTCTAATCATGCGCGAGGAGCACTTCACGAGCTATTTAACCATATGGGAGGAGAACTCCCAGAAGCTGCCTAACCTTACCAGCAAAACAGTCTCCGAAGCCATTAATCATATAGGAAGAGCACTTTTCTAAACCGTATGATCAGAGGAGAAGAACACTACCCGGATCAGTATAATCATACTGGAAGAGTACTTCTAGAAGCCGTCTAACCATACAGAAAGAGCACTTAACGAAGCCATTTAAAAAGCATCTTCCGAAAGCGCCTAGTTATACGGGAAGCTCACTTCCCAAAGTCCTCTAATGACACGCAAAGAGCACTTCTAGAAACATTCTAATCTTAAGGTAAAAGTCTAATCGTACAGGAAGACCAATTCCCGAAGCCTTCGTATCATAAGGGAAAATGACTTCCTGTACTCCTGTAATGATAGCGGAAGAATTCTCAAAGCAGTCTACACTTTCAGGAAGAGCAGTTTCCGTAGCTATCTAATAACCAGGGAAGAGCAGTTCCAAACATATCTCATCATAGGGGAAAAGTACCGTCAAATGCCAATTACCAAAGGTGAAGAGTACTAGGATAAGCCGCAAAAACATTAGTGAAGGGTATTCATAGAATCCAAAACGAATACCGGAAGAGCAATGCAAGGAGCCGTTTAACAATAGAAGAACAATCGCAGAAGCTGCATGCCAAACCATACAAAAGAGAAGTTACAGAACCTGCGTAACGCTACGCAAGGAGCACTGCCCGAAGGTGCCTGACCATAGAAAAAGAGCACTCTAATAAGTTGCCTGCCCCGAGTAGTAGAAGAGTACAAGAAACCATCAAATCATAGGGGAAGAATCTCTCTAATCATAAGGGAAGAGTACTACACGAACCGTCAAATCATAGGGGAGGATCAATCAGAGAAGACTCATAATGAGAAGGAGAGAGCACTACCGAAAGCGTCTATGTAACCATACCGAAAGAGCACTTCCCAAAGCCCGTCTAGTCATACGGGTAAAGTATTTCTCAAAGCCGTCAAATCATACGGGAAGAGCAATTCTCAAAGCCCGTCTAGTCATACGGGTAAAGTATTTCTCAAAGCCGTCAAACTATACGAGAAGAGCACTTCTCAAAGCCCGTCTAGTTATACGAATAAAGTATTTCTCAAAGCCATCAAATCATACGGGAAGAGCACTTCTCAAAGCCATTCTAGTCATACGGGTAAAGTATTTCTCAAAGCCGTCAAACTATACGGGAAGAACACTTCTCAAAGCCCGTATAGTCATACAAGTAAAGTATTTCTCAAAGCCGTCAAATCATACAGGAAGAGCAGCACTCAAAGCCCGTCTAGTCATACGGAGAAAGTATTTCTCAAAGCCGTCTAACTATACGGGAAGAGCACTTCTCAAAGCCCGTCTAGTCATACGGGTCAGGTATTTCCCAAAGCCGTCCAACTATACGGGGAGAGCAGTTCTCAAAGCCCGTCTAGTCGTACAAGTAAAGTATTTCTCAAAGCCATCAAATCATACGGGAAGAGCACTTCTCAAAGCCCGTCTAGTCATACTGGTGAAGTATTTCTCAAAGCCGTCAAATCATACGGGAAGAGCACTTCTCAAAGCCCGTCTAGTCATACGGGTAAAGTATTTCTCAAAGCAGCCAAATCTTACGGGAAAAGCACTTCTCAAAGCCCGTCTAGTCATACGAGTAAAGTATTTCTGAAAGCCATCAAATCATACGAAAAGAGCACTTGTCAAAGCCCGTCTAGTCATACGGGTAAAGTATTTCTCGAAGCCGTCCAACTATACGAGAAGAGCACTTCTCAAAGCCCGTCTAGTCATACGAGTTTAGTATTTCTCAAAGCCGTCAAATCATACGGGAAGAGCACTTTTCAAAGCCCGTCTAGTCATACGGGTGAAGTATTTCTCAAAGCCATCAAATCATACGGGAAGAGCACTTCTCAAAGCCCGTCTAGTCATACGGCTAAAGTATTTCCCAAAGCCATCCAACTATACGGGAAGAGCACTTCTCAAAGCCCGTCTAGTCATACGAGTAAAGTATTTCTAAAAGCCATCGAATCAAACGGGAAGAGCACTTCTCAAAGCCCGTCTAGTCATACGGGTAAAGTATTTCTACAAGCCGTCAAATCATAGGGAAAGAGAACTTCTCAAAGCCAGTCTATTCATACGATTAAAGTATTTCTCAAAGCCATCAAATCATACGAGAAGAGATCTTCTCAAAGCCCGTCTAGTCATACTAGTAAAGTATTCCTCAAAGCCGTCAAACTATACGGGAAGAGCACTTCTCAAAGCCCATCTAGTCATACGGGTAAAGTATTTCTCAAAGCCGTCAAATCATACGGGGAAAACACTTCTCAAGCCTGTCTAGTCATACGGGTAAAGTATTTCTCAAATCCGTCAAATCATACGGGAAAAGCACTTCTCAAAGCCCGTCTAGTCATACGAGTGAAGTATTTCTGAAAGCCATCAAATCATAAGGGAAGTGCAGACCTCAAAGCCCGTC
Organism: Ceratothoa steindachneri; assembly: GCA_963969495.1. NCBI lineage: Eukaryota > Metazoa > Arthropoda > Malacostraca > Isopoda > Cymothoidae > Ceratothoa > Ceratothoa steindachneri. The sequence continues at coordinate 92,256,488 of OZ018322.1, forward strand.
TATTCATACGAGTAAAGTATTTCTCAAAGTTATCAAATCTTACGGGAAGAGCACTTCTCAAAGTCCGTCTAGTCATACTGGTAAAATATTTCTCAAAGCCGTCAAACTTTACGAAAGGAGCACTTCTCAAAGCCCGTCTAGTCATACGGGTAAAGTATTTCTCAAATCCGCCAAATCATACGGGAAAAGCACTTCTTAAAGCCCGTCTATTCATACGGTTAAAGTATTTCTCAAAGCCGTCAAATCATACAAGAAGAGCACTGCTCAAAGCGCGTCTAGTCATACGAGTAAAGTATTTCCTAAAGCCATCAAATCATACGGGAATAGCACTTCTCAAAGCCCGTCTAGTCATACGGGTAAAGTATTTCTCAAAGCCGTCAAATCATACGTGAAGAGCACTTCTCAAAACCCGTCTAGTCATACGAGTTTAGTATTTCTCAAAGCCATCAAATCATACGGGAAGAGCACTTCTCAAAACCTGTCTATTCATACGAGTTTATTATTTCTCAAAGCCATCAAATCATACGGGAAGAGCACTTCTCAAAACCCGTCTGGTTATACGAGTTTAGTATTTCTCAAAGCCATCAAATCATACGGGAAGAGCACTTCTCAAAACCCGTCTAGTCATACGAGTTTAGTATTTCTCAAAGCCGTCAAATCATACGGGAAGAGCACTTTTTAAAACCGTCTAGTTATACGAGTTTAGTATTTCTTAAAGCCGTCAAATCATACGGGAAGAGCACTTCTCAAAACCCGTCTAGTTATACGAGTTTAGTATTTCTCAAAGCCATCAAATCATACGGGAAGAGCACTTCTCAAAACCCGTCTAGTCATACGAGTTTAGTATTTCTCAAAGCGGTCAAATCATACGGGAATAGCACTTCTCAAAACCCGTCTAGTCATACGAGTTTAGTATTTCTCGAAGCCATTACATCATACGGGAAGAGCACTTCTCAAAACCTGTCTATTCATACGACTTTATTATTTCTCAAAGCCATCAAATCATACGGGAAAAGCACTTCTCAAAACCCGTCTAGTCATACGAGTTTAGTATTTCTCAAAGTCGTCAAATCATACGGGAAGAGCACTTCTCAAAACCCGTCTAGTCATACGAGTTTAGTATTTATCAAAGACGTAAAATCATACAGGAAGAGCACTTCTCAAAGGCCGTCTAGTCATACGGGTAAAGTATATCTCAAAGCCGTCAAATCATACGGGAAGAGCACTTCTCAAAACCCGTCTAGTCATACGAGTTTAGTATTTCTCAAAGCCGTCAAATCATACGGGAAGAGCACTTCTCAAAGCCCGTCTAGTCATACGGGTAAAGTATTTCTCGAAGCCATCAAATCATACGGGAAGAGCACTTATTAAAACCCGTCTAGTCATACAAGTTTAGTATTTCTCAAAGCCGTCAACTCATACGGGAAGAGCACTTCTCAAAAGCCGTCTAGTCATACGGGTAAAGTATATGTCAAAGCCGTCAAATCATACTGGAAGAACACTTCTCAAAACCCGTCTAGTCATACGAGTTTTGTATTTCTCAAAGCCGTCAAATCATACGGGAAGAGCACTTCTCAAAGCCCGTCTAGTCATACGGCTAAAGTATTTCCCAAAGCCATCCAACTATACGGGAAGAGCACTTCTCAAAGCCCGTCTAGTCATACGAGTAAAGTATTTCTAAAAGCCATCGAATCAAACGGGAAGAGCACTTCTCAAAGCCCGTCTAGTCATACGGGTAAAGTATTTCTACAAGCCGTCAAATCATAGGGAAAGAGAACTTCTCAAAGCCAGTCTATTCATACGATTAAAGTATTTCTCAAAGCCATCAAATCATACGAGAAGAGATCTTCTCAAAGCCCGTCTAGTCATACTAGTAAAGTATTCCTCAAAGCCGTCAAACTATACGGGAAGAGCACTTCTCAAAGCCCATCTAGTCATACGGGTAAAGTATTTCTCAAAGCCGTCAAATCATACGGGAAAAACACTTCTCAAGCCTGTCTAGTCATACGGGTAAAGTATTTCTCAAATCCGTCAAATCATACGGGAAAAGCACTTCTCAAAGCCCGTCTAGTCATACGAGTAAAGTATTTCTGAAAGCCATCAAATCATAAGGGAAGTGCAGACCTCAAAGCCCGTCTATTCATACGAGTAAAGTATTTCTCAAAGTTATCAAATCTTACGGGAAGAGCACTTCTCAAAGTCCGTCTAGTCATACTGGTAAAATATTTCTCAAAGCCGTCAAACTTTACGAAAGGAGCACTTCTCAATGCCCGTCTAGTCATACGGGTAAAGTATTTCTCAAATCCGCCAAATCATACGGGAAAAGCACTTCTTAAAGCCCGTCTATTCATACGGTTAAAGTATTTCTCAAAGCCGTAAAATCATACAAGAAGAGCACTGCTCAAAGCGCGTCTAGTCATACGAGTAAAGTATTTCCTAAAGCCATCAAATCATACGGGAATAGCACTTCTCAAAGCCCGTCTAGTCATACGGGTAAAGTATTTCTCAAAGCCGTCAAATCATACGTGAAGAGCACTTCTCAAAACCCGTCTAGTCATACGAGTTTAGTATTTCTCAAAGCCATCAAATCATACGGGAAGAGCACTTCTCAAAACCTGTCTATTCATACGAGTTTATTATTTCTCAAAGCCATCAAATCATACGGGAAGAGCACTTCTCAAAACCCGTCTGGTTATACGAGTTTAGTATTTCTCAAAGCCATCAAATCATACGGGAAGAGCACTTCTCAAAACCCGTCTAGTCATACGAGTTTAGTATTTCTCAAAGCCGTCAAATCATACGGGAATAGCACTTCTCAAAACCCGTCTAGTCATACGAGTTTAGTATTTCTCGAAGCCATTACATCATACGGGAAGAGCACTTCTCAAAACCTGTCTATTCATACGAGTTTATTATTTCTCAAAGCCATCAAATCATACGGGAAGAGCACTTCTCAAAACCCGTCTAGTCATACGAGTTTAGTATTTCTCAAAGTCGTTAAATCATACGGGAAGAGCACTTCTCAAAACCCGTCTAGTCATACGAGTTTAGTATTTATCAAAGACGTAAAATCATACAGGAAGAGCACTTCTCAAAGGCCGTCTAGTCATACGGGTAAAGTATATCTCAAAGCCGTCAAATCATACGGGAAGAGCACTTCTCAAAACCCGTCTAGTCATACGAGTTTAGTATTTCTCAAAGCCGTCAAATCATACGGGAAGAGCACTTCTCAAAGCCCGTCTAGTCATACGGGTAAAGTATTTCTCGAAGCCATCAAATCATACGGGAAGAGCACTTATTAAAACCCGTCTAGTCATACAAGTTTAGTATTTCTCAAAGCCGTCAACTCATACGGGAAGAGCACTTCTCAAAAGCCGTCTAGTCATACGGGTAAAGTATATGTCAAAGCCGTCAAATCATACTGGAAGAACACTTCTCAAAACCCGTCTAGTCATACGAGTTTTGTATTTCTCAAAGCCGTCAAATCATACGGGAAGAGCACTTCTCAAAGCCCATCTAGTCATACGGGTAAAGTATTCCTCAAAGCCGTCAAATCATACCGGAAGAGCACATCTCAAATTCCGTCTAGTCATACGGGTAAAATATTTCTCAAGGCCGTCAAATCATACGGGAAGAGCACTTCTAAAAACCCGTCTAGTCATACGAGTTTAGTATTTCTCAAAGCCATCAAATCATACGGAAGTGCACTTCTCAAAACCCGTCTAGTCATACGAGTTTAGTATTTCTAAAAGCTATCAAATCATAAGGGAAAAGCACTTCTCAAAACCCGTCTAATCATACGAGTTTAGTATTTCTCAAAGCCGTCAAATCATACATAATAACACTTCTCAAAACCCGTCTAGTCATACGAGTTTAGTATTTCTCAAAGCCATCGAATCATACGGGAAGAGCACTTCTCAAAACCCGTCTAGTCATACGAGTTTAGTATTTCTCAAAGCTGTCCAATCATATGGGAAGAGCACTTCTCAAAACCCGTCTAGTCATACGAGTTTAGTATTTCTCAAAGACGTCAAATCATACGGGAAGAGCACTTCTCATAAGCCGTCTAGTCATACGGGTAAAGTATATGTCAAAGCTGCCAAATCATACGGGAAGAGCACTTCTCAAAACCCGTCTAGTCATACGAGTTTAGTATTTCTCAAAGCCGTCAAATCATACGGGAAGAGCACTTCTCAAAGCCCATCTAGTCATACGGGTAAAGTATTTCTCAAAGCCGTCAAATCATACGGGAAGAGCACTTCTCAAAGCTCGTCTAGTCATACTGGTGAAGTATTTCTCAAAGCCGTCAAATCATACGGGAAGAGCACTTCTCAAAACCCATCTAGTCATACAGGTAAAGTATTTCTCAAAGCTGTCAAATCATATGGGAAGAGCACTTCTCAAAATCCGTCTAGTCATACGAGTTCAGTATTTCTCAAAGCTGTCAAATCATACGGGAAGAGCACTTCTCAAATCCCGTCTAGTCATACGGGTAAAGTATTTCTCAAAGTCGTCAAATCATACGGGAATGCACTTCTCAAAACCCGTCTAGTCATACGAGTTTAGTATTTCTCAAAGCCGTCAAATCATACGGGAAGAGCACTTCTCAAAACCCGTCTAATCATACGAGTTTAGTATTTCTCAAAGCCGTCAAATCATACATAAGAACACTTCTCAAAACCCGTCTAGTCATACGAGTTTAGTATTTTTCAAAGCCGTCAAATCATACGGGAAGAGCACTTCTCAAAACCCGTCTAGTCATACAGGTAAAGTATTTCTCAAAGCCGTCAAATCATACGGGAAGAGCACTTCTCAAGACCCGTCTAGTCATACGAGTTTAGTATTTCTCAAAGCCCTCAAATCATACGGGAAGAGCACTTCTCAAAGCCCGTCTAGTCATACGGGTAATGTATTTCTCAAAGCCGTCAAATCATACGGGAAGAGCACTTCTCAAGACCCGTCTATTTATACGAGTTTAGTATTTTTCAAAGCCGTCAAATCTTACGGGAAGAGCACTTCTCAAGACCCATCTAGTCATTAGAGTTTAGTATTTCTCAAAGCCGTCAAATCATACAGGAAGAGCACTTCTCAAGATCCTTTTAGTCATACGAGTTTAGTATTTCTCAAAGCCGTCAAATCATACGGGAAGAGCACTTCTCAAAGCCCGTCTAGTCATACGGGTAAAGTATTTCTCAAAGCCGTCAAATCATACGGGAAGAGCACTTCTCAAGACCCGTCTAGTCATACGAGTTTAGTATTTCTCAAAGCCGTCAAATCATACGGGAAGAGCACTTCTCAAGACCCGTCTAGTCATACGAGTTTAGTATTTTTCAAAGCCGTCAAATCATACGGGAAGAGCACTTCTTAAAACCCGTCTAGTCATACAGGTAAAGTATTTCTCAAAGCTGTCAAATCATACGGGAAGAGCACTTTTTAAAAGCCGTCTAGTCATACGAGTTTAGTATTTCTCAAAGCCGTCAAATCATACGGGAAGAGCACTTCTCAAAGCCCGTCTAGTCATACGGGTAAAGTATTTCTCAAAGCCGTCAAATCATACGGGAAGAGCACTTCTCAAGACCTGTCTAGTCATACGAGTTTAGTATTTCTCAAAGCCGTCAAAAAATACGGGAAGAGCACTTCTCAAGATCCTTCTAGTCATACGAGTTTAGTATTTTTCAAAGCCGTCAAATCATACGGGAAGAGCACTTCTCAAAACCCGTCTAATCATACGAGTTTAGTATTTCTCATAGCCGTCAAATCATACGGGAAGAGCACTTCTCAAGACCCGTCTAGTCATACGAGTTTAGTATTTCTCAAAGCCGTCAAATCATACGGGAAGAGCACTTCTCAAAGCACATCTAGTCATACGGGTAAAGTATTCCTCAAAGCCGTCAAATCATACCGGAAGAGCACATCTCAAATTCCGTCTAGTCATACGGGTAAAATATTTCTCAAGGCCTTTAAATCATACGGGAAGAGCACTTCTAAAAACCCGTCTAGTCATACGAGTTTAGTATTTCTAAAAGCTATCAAATCATAAGGGAAAAGCACTTCTCAAAACCCGTCTAATCATAGGGGGTTTAGTATTTCTCAAAGCCGTCAAATCATACATAATAACACTTCTCAAAACCCGTCTAGTCATACGAGTTTAGTATTTCTCAAAGCCATCGAATGATACGGGAAGAGCACTTCTCAAAACCCGTCTAGTCATACGAGTTTAGTATTTCTCAAAGCTGTCCAATCATATGGGAAGAGCACTTCTCAAAACCCGTCTAGTCATACGAGTTTAGTATTTCTCAAAGACGTCAAATCATACGGGAAGAGCACTTCTCATAAGCCGTCTAGTCATACGGGTAAAGTATATGTCAAAGCCGTCAAATCATACGGGAAGAGCACTTCTCAAAACCCGTCTAGTCATACGAGTTTAGTATTTCTCAAAGCCGTCAAATCATACGGGAAGAGCACTTCTCAAAGCCCGTCTAGTCATACGGGTAAAGTATTTCTCAAAGCCGTCAAATCATACGGGAAGAGCACTTCTCATAGCTCGTCTAGTCATACAGTGGCGGCAACAAAAAAAGTGACATTTAATATTGGCAACAGAAATCGATACACAAAATCGTTTTCACGATTTTACTTGCCAACTAGCCAATGAAAAGGTGCGGGGCTTATGCCGCAAGTGGACGACTCTCCTGAGCTAAGACAAGAGAACTGCGCTTTACTGGAACTCAGTGTCTCGTTTGAGCTCGTACAGTTAGGCTTTAGTGTATGGCACTCCAGCGTGCTGATTTCCTGCATTCGTGCCTACATTTAACGTGCTATAACTTCTGTGCAAATGGATACAATGGGGCGGAAAAAGCTTTCTATGACAGAGAAAAGCCGTGCCTTGACCCTATTAGAGCAGGGAAAGTCTTTTATTGATGTAGCAGCAGATTTAGGAACCTCAAAAAATACGATTCATCGCTAAAACGGGCAGCTGAGTTATTGCCACCAGGTACCATACCAAAGATGAAGGAGGGCATTGGTGCAGCTAGGAAGACATCTCCAAGGACTGATAATATCCTAAGGCGTGAAGTGATGTCAGACCCTTCTGTAACCTCCGCTTCAATCAAGAAAAAACACCCAGACCTTCTCCAGAACGTCGCCCTCAGGACCATCCGTCATCGCTTACAGAAGGACTTAGGCCTACCGGCTCGCCGCGCTGCCAAGAAGCCACTTCTTACCAAGGCTATGAAGATGAAAAGGCTCAATTTTTGCAAGACCTATAAACATTGGACAGCTGCCCATTGGAAGAAGGTGATGTTCAGTGATGAGAGCACCTTTAGGCTGGTCAGAGGAGAGTCAAAGATCGTGCGTCGTCCCAGCAATGTGTCTCGGTATGACCCAAAATATACCGTGAAAACTGTGAAGCACCCTGATAGTGTGATGGTGTGGGGTGCCTTTAGTGGAAACAAGGGCAGAGGAGGTCTTTATTTTCTTCCCAAGAATGTAACCATGAGGGGGACTAACTATCTGGAAGTTTTGAGGCAGCACATGCTGCCATTTTGGGAAATTCATCAGTGTGAATTTTTCATGCATGATGGTGCCCCTGCTCACAGGTCCCAGTTAGTGAAAAGGTTCTTCAATGATAATAATATTGGTGTTTTGGAGTGGCCTGGTAATTCCCCGGACCTAAATCCTATTGAGAATGCTTGGAATCTGATGAAAACCAAAGTTCAAGAGCCAGCACTCGGCAGCATCAAGGATCTGATAGAATCACTGAAGAAGATCTGGGTTACGATCGACCCCACCTACTTCGCAAACCTTAATGAATCAATGCCCAATCGACTCAGGATGATCATCAAGTGCAAGGGCAACATGACCAAGTATTAACTTTCATGAAATATTCATAATAAAATATGTAAGTTACATTTTTCTGTTTCATTTTCTCTGAATTGTCACATGTCACTTTTTTTGTTGCCGCCACTGTACTGGTGAAGTATTTCTCAAAGCCGTCAAATCATACGGGAAGAGCACTTCTCAAAACCCATCTAGTCATACAGGTAAAGTATTTCTCAAAGCTGTCCAATCATATGGGAAGAGCACTTCTCAAAACCCGTCTAGTCATACGAGTTCAGTATTTCTCAAAGCTGTCAAATCATACGGGAAGAGCACTTCTCAAATCCCGTCTAGTCATACGGGTAAAGTATTTCTCAAAGTCGTCAAATCATACGGGAAGAGCACTTCTCAAAACCCGTCTAGTCATACGAGTTTAGTATTTCTCAAAGCCGTCAAATCATACGGGAAGAGCACTTCTCAAAACCCGTCTAATCATACGAGTTTAGTATTTCTCAAAGCCGTCAAATCATACATAAGAACACTTCTAAAAACCCGTCTAGTCATACGAGTTTAGTATTTTTCAAAGCCGTCAAATCATACGGGAAGAGCACTTCTCAAAACCCGTCTAGTCATACAGGTAAAGTATTTCTCAAAGCCGTCAAATCATACGGGAAGAGCACTTCTCAAGACCCGTCTAGTCATACGAGTTTAGTATTTCTCAAAGCCCTCAAATCATACGGGAAGAGCACTTCTCAAAGCCCGTCTAGTCATACGGGTAATGTATTTCTCAAAGCCGTCAAATCATACGGGAAGAGCACTTCTCAAGACCCGTCTAGTCATACGAGTTTAGTATTTTTCAAAGCCGTCAAATCATACGGGAAGAGCACTTCTCAAGACCCGTCTAGTCATAAGAGTTTAGTATTTCTCAAAGCCGTCAAATCATACGGGAAGAGCACTTCTCAAGATCCTTTTAGTCATACGAGTTTAGTATTTCTCAAAGCCGTCAAATCATACGGGAAGAGCACTTATCAAAGCCCGTCTAGTCATACGGGTAAAGTATTTCTCAAAGCCGTCAAATCATACGGGAAGAGCACTTCTCAAGACCCGTCTAGTCATACGAGTTTAGTATTTCTCAAAGCCGTCAAATCATACGGGAAGAGCACTTCCCAAGACCCGTCTAGTCATACGAGTTTAGTATTTTTCAAAGCCGTCAAATCATACGGGAAGAGCACTTCTCAAGACCCGTCTAGTCATACGAGTTTAGTATTTTTCAAAGCCGTCATATCATACGGGAAGATCACTTCTCAAAACCCGTCTAGTCATACAGGTAAAGTATTTCTCAAAGCTGTCAAATCATACGGGAAGAGCACTTTTTAAAAGCCGTCTAGTCATACGAGTTTAGTATTTCTCAAAGCCGTCAAATCAAACGGAAAGAGCACTTCTCAAAGCCCGTCTAGTCATACGGGTAAAGTATTTCTCAAAGCCGTCAAATCATACGGGAAGAGCACTTCTCAAGACCCGTCTAGTCATACGAGTTTAGTATTTCTCAAAGCCGTCAAAAAATACGGGGAGAGCACTTCTCAAGATCCTTCTAGTCATACGAGTTTAGTATTTTTCAAAGCCGTCAAATCATACGGGAAGAGCACTTCTCAAAACCCGTCTAATCATACGAGTTTAGTATTTCTCAAAGCCGTCAAATCATACGGGAAGAGCACTTCTCAAGAACCGTCTAGTCATACGAGTTTAGTATTTTTCAAAGCCGTCAAATCATACGGGAAGAGCACTTCTCAAGACCCGTCTTGTCATACGAGTTTAGTATTTCTCAAAGCCGTCAAATCATACGGGAAGAGCACTTCTCAAGATCCTTCTAGTCATACGAGTTTAGTATTTCTCAAAGCCGTCAAATCATACTGGAAGAGCACTTCTCAAAACCCGTCAAATCATACGAGTTTAGTATTTCTCAAAGCCGTCAAATCATACGGGAAGAGCACTTCTCAAGATCCTTCTAGTCATACGAGTTTAGTTTTTTTCAAAGCCGTCAAATCATACGGGAAGAGCACTTCTCAAAACCCGTCTAATCATATGAGTTTAGTATTTCTCAAAGCCGTCAAATCATACGGGAAGAGCACTTCTCAAGACCCGTCTAGTCATACGAGTTTAGTATTTTTCAAAGCCGTCAAATCATACGGGAAGAGCACTTCTCAAGACCCGTCTAGTCATACGAGTTTAGTATTTCTCAAAGCCGTCAAATCATACGGGAAGAGCACTTCTCAAGATCCTTCTAGTCATACGAGTTTAGTATTTCTCAAAGCCGTCAAATCATACGGGAAGAGCACTTCTCAAGACCCGTCTAGTCATACGAGTTTAGTATTTCTCAAAGCCGTCAAATCATACGGGAAGAGCACTTCTCAAGACCCGTCTAGTCATACGAGTTTAGTATTTTTCAAAGCCGTCAAATCATACGGGAAGAGCACTTCTCAAAACCCGTCTAATCATACGAGTTTAGTATTTCTCAAAGCCGTCAAATCATACGGGAAGAGCACTTCTCAAGATCCTTCTAGTCATACGAGTTTAGTATTTTTCCAAGCCGTCAAATCATACGGGAAGAGCACTTCTCAAAACCCGTCTAATCATACGAGTTTAGTATTTCTCAAAGCCGTCAAATCATACGGGAAGAGCACTTCTCAAGACCCGTCTAGTCATACGAGTTTAGTATTTTTCAAAGCCGTCAAATCATACGGGAAGAGCACTTCTCAAGACCCGTCTAGTCATACGAGTTTAGTATTTCTCAAAGCCGTCAAATCATACGGGAAGAGCACTTCTCAAAGCTCGTCTAGTCATACTGGTGAAGTATTTCTCAAAGCCGTCAAATCATACGGGAAGAGCACTTCTCAAAACCCATCTAGTCATACAGGTAAAGTATTTCTCAAAGCTGTCAAATCATATGGGAAGAGCACTTCTCAAAATCCGTCTAGTCATACGAGTTCAGTATTTCTCAAAGCTGTCAAATCATACGGGAAGAGCACTTCTCAAATCCCGTCTAGTCATACGGGTAATGTATTTCTCAAAGTCGTCAAATCATACGGGAATGCACTTCTCAAAACCCGTCTAGTCATACGAGTTTAGTATTTCTCAAAGCCGTCAAATCATATGGGAAGAGCACTTCTCAAAACCCGTCTAATCATACGAGTTTAGTATTTCTCAAAGCCGTCAAATCATACATAAGAACACTTCTCAAAACCCGTCTAGTCATACGAGTTTAGTATTTTTCAAAGCCGTCAAATCATACGGGAAGAGCACTTCTCAAAACCCGTCTAGTCATACAGGTAAAGTATTTCTCAAAGCCGTCAAATCATACGGGAAGAGCACTTCTCAAGACCCGTCTAGTCATACGAGTTTAGTATTTCTCAAAGCCGTCAAATCATACGGGAAGAGCACTTCTCAAAGCCCGTCTAGTCATACGGGTAATGTATTTCTCAAAGCCGTCAAATCATACGGGAAGAGCACTTCTCAAGACCCGTCTAGTCATACGAGTTTAGTATTTTTCAAAGCCGTCAAATCATACGGGAAGAGCACTTCTCAAGACCCGTCTAGTCATTAGAGTTTAGTATTTCTCAAAGCCGTCAAATCATACAGGAAGAGCACTTCTCAAGATCCTTTTAGTCATACGAGTTTAGTATTTCTCAAAGCCGTCAAATCATACGGGAAGAGCACTTCTCAAAGCCCGTCTAGTCATACGGGTAAAGTATTTCTCAAAGCCGTCAAATCATACGGGAAGAGCACTTCTCAAGACCCGTCTAGTCATACGAGTTTAGTATTTCTCAAAGCCGTCAAATCATACGGGAAGAGCACTTCTCAAGACCCGTCTAGTCATACGAGTTTAGTATTTTTCAAAGCCGTCAAATCATACGGGAAGAGCACTTCTTAAAACCCGTCTAGTCATACAGGTAAAGTATTTCTCAAAGCTGTCAAATCATACGGGAAGAGCACTTTTTAAAAGCCGTCTAGTCATACGAGTTTAGTATTTCTCAAAGCCGTCAAATCATACGGGAAGAGCACTTCTCAAAGCCCGTCTAGTCATACGGGTAAAGTATTTCTCAAAGCCGTCAAATCATACGGGAAGAGCACTTCTCAAGACCCGTCTAGTCATACGAGTTTAGTATTTCTCAAAGCCGTCAAAAAATACGGGAAGAGCACTTCTCAAGATCCTTCTAGTCATACGAGTTTAGTATTTTTCAAAGCCGTCAAATCATACGGGAAGAGCACTTCTCAAAACCCGTCTAATCATACGAGTTTAGTATTTCTCATAGCCGTCAAATCATACGGGAAGAGCACTCCTCAAGACCCGTCTAGTCATACGAGTTTAGTATTTCTCAAAGCCGTCAAATCATACGGGAAGAGCACTTCTCAAAGCACATCTAGTCATACGGGTAAAGTATTCCTCAAAGCCGTCAAATCATACCGGAAGAGCACATCTCAAATTCCGTCTAGTCATACGGGTAAAATATTTCTCAAGGCCTTTAAATCATACGGGAAGAGCACTTCTAAAAACCCGTCTAGTCATACGAGTTTAGTATTTCTAAAAGCTATCAAATCATAAGGGAAAAGCACTTCTCAAAACCCGTCTAATCATAGGGGGTTTAGTATTTCTCAAAGCCGTCAAATCATACATAATAACACTTCTCAAAACCCGTCTAGTCATACGAGTTTAGTATTTCTCAAAGCCATCGAATGATACGGGAAGAGCACTTCTCAAAACCCGTCTAGTCATACGAGTTTAGTATTTCTCAAAGCTGTCCAATCATATGGGAAGAGCACTTCTCAAAACCCGTCTAGTCATACGAGTTTAGTATTTCTCAAAGACGTCAAATCATACGGGAAGAGCACTTCTCATAAGCCGTCTAGTCATACGGGTAAAGTATATGTCAAAGCCGTCAAATCATACGGGAAGAGCACTTCTCAAAACCCGTCTAGTCATACGAGTTTAGTATTTCTCAAAGCCGTCAAATCATACGGGAAGAGCACTTCTCAAAGCCCGTCTAGTCATACGGGTAAAGTATTTCTCAAAGCCGTCAAATCATACGGGAAGAGCACTTCTCAAAGCTCGTCTAGTCATACTGGTGAAGTATTTCTCAAAGCCGTCAAATCATACGGGAAGAGCACTTCTCAAAACCCATCTAGTCATACAGGTAAAGTATTTCTCAAAGCTGTCCAATCATATGGGAAGAGCACTTCTCAAAACCCGTCTAGTCATACGAGTTCAGTATTTCTCAAAGCTGTCAAATCATACGGGAAGAGCACTTCTCAAATCCCGTCTAGTCATACGGGTAAAGTATTTCTCAAAGTCGTCAAATCATACGGGAAGAGCACTTCTCAAAACCCGTCTAGTCATACGAGTTTAGTATTTCTCAAAGCCGTCAAATCATACGGGAAGAGCACTTCTCAAAACCCGTCTAATCATACGAGTTTAGTATTTCTCAAAGCCGTCAAATCATACATAAGAACACTTCTCAAAACCCGTCTAGTCATACGAGTTTAGTATTTTTCAAAGCCGTCAAATCATACGGGAAGAGCACTTCTCAAGACCCGTCTAGTCATACGAGTTTAGTATTTCTCAAAGCCGTCAAATCATACGGGAAGAGCACTTCTCAAAACCCGTCTAGTCATACGGGTAAAGTATATGTCAAAGCCGTCAAATCATACGGGAAGAGCACTTCTCAAAGCCCGTCTAGTCATACGGGTAATGTATTTCTCAAAGCCGTCAAATCATACGGGAAGAGCACTTCTCAAGACCCGTCTAGTCATACGAGTTTAGTATTTTTCAAAGCCGTCAAATCATACGGGAAGAGCACTTCTCAAGACCCGTCTAGTCATAAGAGTTTAGTATTTCTCAAAGCCGTCAAATCATACGGGAAGAGCACTTCTCAAGATCCTTTTAGTCATACGAGTTTAGTATTTCTCAAAGCCGTCAAATCATACGGGAAGAGCACTTCTCAAAGCCCGTCTAGTCATACGGGTAAAGTATTTCTCAAAGCCGTCAAATCATACGGGAAGAGCACTTCTCAAGACCCGTCTAGTCATACGAGTTTAGTATTTCTCAAAGCCGTCAAATCATACGGGAAGAGCACTTCCCAAGACCCGTCTAGTCATACGAGTTTAGTATTTTTCAAAGCCGTCAAATCATACGGGAAGAGCACTTATCAAGACCCGTCTAGTCATACGAGTTTAGTATTTTTCAAAGCCGTCAAATCATACGGGAAGATCACTTCTCAAAACCCGTCTAGTCATACAGGTAAAGTATTTCTCAAAGCTGTCAAATCATACGGGAAGAGCACTTTTTAAAAGCCGTCTAGTCATACGAGTTTAGTATTTCTCAAAGCCGTCAAATCATACGGGAAGAGCACTTCTCAAAGCCCGTCTAGTCATACGGGTAAAGTATTTCTCAAAGCCGTCAAATCATACGGGAAGAGCACTTCTCAAGACCCGTCTAGTCATACGAGTTTAGTATTTCTCAAAGCCGTCAAAAAATACGGGGAGAGCACTTCTCAAGATCCTTCTAGTCATACGAGTTTAGTATTTTTCAAAGCCGTCAAATCATACGGGAAGAGCACTTCTCAAAACCCGTCTAATCATACGAGTTTAGTATTTCTCAAAGCCGTCAAATCATACGGGAAGAGCACTTCTCAAGAACCGTCTAGTCATACGAGTTTAGTATTTTTCAAAGCCGTCAAATCATACGGGAAGAGCACTTCTCAAGACCCGTCTTGTCATACGAGTTTAGTATTTCTCAAAGCCGTCAAATCATACGGGAAGAGCACTTCTCAAGATCCTTCTAGTCATACGAGTTTAGTATTTCTCAAAGCCGTCAAATCATACGGGAAGAGCACTTCTCAAAACCCGTCAAATCATACGAGTTTAGTATTTCTCAAAGCCGTCAAATCATACGGGAAGAGCACTTCTCAAGATCCTTTTAGTCATACGAGTTTAGTTTTTTTCAAAGCCGTCAAATCATACGGGAAGAGCACTTCTCAAAACCCGTCTAATCATATGAGTTTAGTATTTCTCGAAGCCGTCAAATCATACGGGAAGAGCACTTCTCAAGACCCGTCTAGTCATACGAGTTTAGTATTTTTCAAAGCCGTCAAATCATACGGGAAGAGCACTTCTCAAGACCCGTCTAGTCATACGAGTTTAGTATTTCTCAAAGCCGTCAAATCATACGGGAAGAGCACTTCTCAAGATCCTTCTAGTCATACGAGTTTAGTATTTCTCAAAGCCGTCAAATCATACGGGAAGAGCACTTCTCAAGACCCGTCTAGTCATACGAGTTTAGTATTTCTCAAAGCCGTCAAATCATACGGGAAGAGCACTTCTCAAGACCCGTCTAGTCATACGAGTTTAGTATTTTTCAAAGCCGTCAAATCATACGGGAAGAGCACTTCTCAAAACCCGTCTAATCATACGAGTTTAGTATTTCTCAAAGCCGTCAAATCATACGGGAAGAGCACTTCTCAAGATCCTTCTAGTCATACGAGTTTAGTATTTTTCCAAGCCGTCAAATCATACGGGAAGAGCACTTCTCAAAACCCGTCTAATCATACGAGTTTAGTATTTCTCAAAGCCGTAAAATCATACGGGAAGAGCACTTCTCAAGACCCGTCTAGTCATACGAGTTTAGTATTTTTCAAAGCCGTCAAATCATACGGGAAGAGCACTTCTCAAGACCCGTCTAGTCATACGAGTTTAGTATTTCTCAAAGCCGTCAAATCATACGGGAAAAGCACTTCTCAAGATCCTTCTAGTCATACGAGTTTAGTATTTTTCAAAGCCGTCAAATCATACGGGAAGAGCACTTCTCAAAACCCGTCTAATCATACGAGTTTAGTATTTCTCAAAGCCGTCAAATCATACGGAAAGAGCACTTCTCAAGACCCGTCTAGTCATACGAGTTTAGTATTTTTAAAAGCCGTCAAATCATACGGGAAGAGCACTTCTCAAGACCCGTCTTGTTCTACGAGTTTAGTATTTCTCAAAGCCGTCAAATCATACGGGAAGAGCACTTCTCAAGATCCTTCTAGTCATACGAGTTTAGTATTTCTCAAAGCCGTCAAATCATACGGGAAGAGCACTTCTCAAAACCCGTCTAATCATACGAGTTTAGTATTTCTCAAAGCCGTCAAATCATACGGGAAGAGCACTTCTCAAGATCCTTCTAGTCATACGAGTTTAGTATTTTTCAAAGCCGTCAAATCATACGGGAAGAGCACTTCTCAAAACCCGTCTAATCATACGAGTTTAGTATTTCTCAAAGCCGTCAAATCATACGGGAAGAGCACTTCTCAAGATCCGTCTAGTCATACGAGTTTAGTATTTTTCAAAGCCGTCAAATCATACGGGAAGAGCACTTCTCAAGACCCGTCTAGTCATACGAGTTTAGTATTTCTCAAAGCCGTCAAATCATACGGGAAGAGCACTTCTCAAGATCCTTCTAGTCATACGAGTTTAGTATTTCTCAAAGCCGTCAAATCATACGGGAAGAGCACTTCTCAAAACCCGTCTAATCATACGAGTTTAGTATTTCTCAAAGCCGTCAAATCATACGGGAAGAGCACTTCTCAAGACCCGTCTAGTCATACGAGTTTAGTATTTCTCAAAGCCGTCAAATCATACGGGAAGAGCACTTCTCAAGACCCGTCTAGTCATACGAGTTTAGTATTTCTCAAAGCGGTCAAATCATACGGGAAGAGCACTTCTCAAGCCCCGTCTAGTCATACGAGTTTAGTATTTTTCAAAGACGTCAAATCATACGGGAAGAGCACTTCTCAAGACCCGTCTAGTCTTTCGAGTTTAGTATTTCTCAAAGCCGTCAAATCATACGGGAAGAGCACTTCTCAAGATCCTTCTAGTCATATGAGTTTAGTATTTCTCAAAGCCGTCAAATCATACGGGAAGAGCACTTCTCAAAACCCGTCTAATCATAGGAGTTTAGTATTTCTCAAAGCCGTCAAATCATACGGGAAGAGCACTTCTCAAGACCCGTCTAGTCATACGAGTTTAGTATTTCTCAAAGCCGTCAAATCATACGGGAAGAGCACTTCTCAAGACCCGTCTAGTCATACGAGTTTAGTATTTCTCAAAGCCGTCAAATCATACGGGAAGAGCACTTCTCAAGACCCGTCTAGTCATACGAGTTTAGTATTTCTCAAAGCCGTCAAATCATACGGGAAGAGCACTTCTCAAGACCCGTCTAGTCATACTAGTTTAGTATTTTTCAAGTCGTCAAATCATACGGGAAGAGCACTTCTCAAGACCCGTCTAGTCATACGAGTTTAGTATTTTTCAAAGCCGTCAAATCATACGGGGAGAGCACTTCTCAAGACCCGTCTAGTCATACGAGTTTAGTATTTTTCAAAGCCGTCAAATCATACGGGAAGAGCACTTCTCAAGACCCGTCTAGTCATACGAGTTTAGTATTTCTCAAAGCCGTCAAATCATACGGGAAGAGCACTTCTCAAGATCCTTCTAATCATACGAGTTTAGTATTTCTCATAGCCGTCAAATCATACGGGAAGAGCACTTCTCAAGACCCGTCTAGTCATACGAGTTTAGTATTTCTCAAAGCCGTCAAATCATACGGGAAGAGCACTTCTCAAAGCCCGTCTAGTCATACGGGTAAAGTATTTCTCGAAGCCATCAAATCATACGGGAAGAGCACTTATTAAATCCCGTCTTGTCATACGAGTTTAGTATTTCTCAAAGCCGTCAAATCATACGGGAAGAGCACTTCTCAAAAGCCGTCTAGTTATTAGGGTAAAGTATATGTCAAAGCCGTCAAATCATACTGGAAGAGCACTTCTTAAAACCCGTCTAGTCATACGAGTTTTGTATTTCTCAAAGCCGTCAAATCATACGGGAAGAGCACTTCTCAAAGCACATCTAGTCATACGGGTAAAGTATTTCTCAAAGCCGTCAAATCATACCGGAAGAGCACATCTCAAATTCCGTCTAGTCATACGGGTAAAGTATTTCTCAAGGCCGTCAAATCATACGAGAAGAGCACTTCTAAAAACCCGTCTAGTCATACGAGTTTAGTATTTCTCAAAGCCATCAAATCATACGGAAGTGCACTTCTCAAAACCCGTCTAGTCATACGAGTTTAGTATTTCTCAAAGCCGTCAAATCATACGGGAAGAGCACTTCTCAAGACCCGTCTAGTCATACGAGTTTAGTATTTCTCAAAGCCGTCAAATCATACGGGAAGAGCACTTCTCAAGACCCGTCTAGTCATACGAGTTTAGTATTTTTCAAATCCGTCAAATCATACGGGAAGAGCACTTCTCAAGACCCGTCTAGTCATACGAGTTTAGTATTTCTCAAAGCCGTCAAATCGTACAAGAAGAGCACTTCTCAAGACCCGTCTAGTCATACGAGTTTAGTATTTTTCAAAGCCGTCAAATCATACGGGAAGAGCACTTCTCAAGACCCGTCTAGTCATACGAGTTTAGTATTTTTCAAAGCCGTCAAATCATACGGGAAGAGCACTTCTCAAAACCCGTCTAATCATACGAGTTTAGTATTTCTCAAAGCCGTCAAATCATACGGGAAGAGCACTTCTCAAGACCCGTCTAGTCATAAGAGTTTAGTATTTCTCAAAGCCGTCAAATCATACGGGAAGAGCACTTCTCAAGATCCTTCTAGTCATACGAGTTTAGTATTTTTCAAAGCCGTCAAATCATACTGGAAGAGCACTTCTCAAAACCCTTCTAGTCATACGAGTTTTGTATTTCTCAAAGCCGTCAAATCATACGGGAAGAGCACTTCTCAAAGCACATCTAGTCATACGGGTAAAGTATTTCTCAAAGCCGTCAAATCATACCGGAAGAGCACATCTCAAATTCCGTCTAGTCATACGGGTAAAGTATTTCTCAAGGCCGTCAAATCATACGGGAAGAGCACTTCTAAAAACCCGTCTAGTCATACGAGTTTAGTATTTCTCAAAGCCATCAAATCATACGGAACTGCACTTCTCAAAACCCGTCTAGTCATACGAGTTTAGTATGTCTCAAAGCCGTCAAATCATACGGGAAGAGCACTTCTCAAGACCCGTCTAGTCATACGAGTTTAGTATTTCTCAAAGCCGTCAAATCATACGGGAAGAGCACTTCTCAAGACCCGTCTAGTCATACGAGTTTAGTATTTTTCAAAGCCGTCAAATCATACGGGAAGAGCACTTCTCAAGACCCGTCTAGTCATACGAGTTTAGTATTTCTCAAAGCCGTCAAATCATACGGGAAGAGCACTTCTCAAAACCCGTCTAATCATACGAGTTTAGTATTTCTCAAAGCCGTCAAATCATACGGGAAGAGCACTTCTCAAGAACCGTCTAGTCATACGAGTTTAGTATTTTTCAAAGCCGTCAAATCATACGGGAAGAGCACTTCTCAAGACCCGTCTTGTCATACGAGTTTAGTATTTCTCAAAGCCGTCAAATCATACGGTAAGAGCACTTCTCAAGATCCTTCTAGTCATACGAGTTTAGTATTTCTCAAAGCCGTCAAATCATACGGGAAGAGCACTTCTCAAAACCCGTCAAATCATACGAGTTTAGTATTTCTCAAAGCCGTCAAATCATACGGGAAGAGCACTTCTTAAGATCCTTCTAGTCATACGAGTTTAGTTTTTTTCAAAGCCGTCAAATCATACGGGAAGAGCACTTCTCAAAACCCGTCTAATCATACGAGTTTAGTATTTCTCAAAGCCGTCAAATCATACGGGAAGAGCACTTCTCAAGACCCGTCTAGTCATACGAGTTTAGTATTTTTTAAAGCCGTCAAATCATACGGGAAGAGCACTTCTCAAGACCCGTCTAGTCATACGAGTTTAGTATTTCTCAAAGCCGTCAAATCATACGGGAAGAGCACTTCTCAAGATCCTTCTAGTCATACGAGTTTAGTATTTCTCAAAGCCGTCAAATCATACGGGAAGAGCACTTCTCAAGACCCGTCTAGTCATACGAGTTTAGTATTTCTCAAAGCCGTCAAATCATACGGGAAGAGCACTTCTCAAGACCCGTCTAGTCATACGAGTTTAGTATTTTTCAAAGCCGTCAAATCATACGGGAAGAGCACTTCTCAAAACCCGTCTAATCATACAAGTTTAGTATTTCTCAAAGCCGTCAAATCATACGGGAAGAGCAC
The DNA here is from genome assembly GCA_963969495.1 of Ceratothoa steindachneri. Classification (NCBI taxonomy): domain Eukaryota; kingdom Metazoa; phylum Arthropoda; class Malacostraca; order Isopoda; family Cymothoidae; genus Ceratothoa; species Ceratothoa steindachneri. The sequence goes on from OZ018322.1 coordinate 92,276,500, forward strand.
TTCTCAAGATCCTTCTAGTCATACGAGTTTAGTATTTTTCCAAGCCGTCAAATCATACGGGAAGAGCACTTCTCAAAACCCGTCTAATCATACGAGTTTAGTATTTCTCAAAGCCGTCAAATCATACGGGAAGAGCACTTCTCAAGACCCGTCTAGTCATACGAGTTTAGTATTTTTCAAAGCCGTCAAATCATACGGGAAGAGCACTTCTCAAGACCCGTTTAGTCATACGAGTTTAGTATTTCTCAAAGCCCTCAAATCATACGGGAAAAGCACTTCTCAAGATCCTTCTAGTCATACGAGTTTAGTATTTTTCAAAGCCGTCAAATCATACGGGAAGAGCACTTCTCAAAACCCGTCTAATCATACGAGTTTAGTATTTCTCAAAGCCGTCAAATCATACGGAAAGAGCACTTCTCAAGACCCGTCTAGTCATACGAGTTTAGTATTTTTAAAAGCCGTCAAATCATACGGGAAGAGCACTTCTCAAGACCCGTCTTGTCATACGAGTTTAGTATTTCTCAAAGCCGTCAAATCATACGGGAAGAGCACTTCTCAAGATCCTAATAGTCATACGAGTTTAGTATTTCTCAAAGCCGTCAAATCATATGGGAAGAGCACTTCTCAAAACCCGTCTAATCATACGAGTTTAGTATTTCTCAAAGCCGTCAAATCATACGGGAAGAGCACTTCTCAAGATCCTTCTAGTCATATGAGTTTAGTATTTTTCAAAGCCGTCAAATCATACGGGAAGAGCACTTCTCAAAACCCGTCTAATCATACGAGTTTAGTATTTCTCAAAGCCGTCAAATCATACGGGAAGAGCACTTCTCAAGACCCGTCTAGTCATACGAGTTTAGTATTTTTCAAAGCCGTCAAATCATACGGGAAGAGCACTTCTCAAGACCCGTCTAGTCATACGAGTTTAGTATTTTTCAAAGCCGTCAAATGATACGGGAAGAGCACTTCTCAAAACCCGTCTAATCATACGAGTTTAGTATTTCTCAAAGCCGTCAAATCATACGGGAAGAGCACTTCTCAAGATCCTTCTAGTCATACGAGTTTAGTATTTTTCAAAGCCGTCAAATCATACGGGAAGAGCACTTCTCAAGACCCGTCTAGTCATACGAGTTTAGTATTTCTCAAAGCCGTCAAATCATACGGGAAGAGCACTTCTCAAGATCCTTCTAGTCATACGAGTTTAGTATTTCTCAAAGCCGTCAAATCATACGGGAAGAGCACTTCTCAAGATACTTCTAGTCATACGAGTTTAGTATTTCTCAAAGCCGTCAAATCGTACGGGAAGAGCACTTCTCAAAGCCCGTCTAGTCATACGGGTAAAGTATTTCTCGAAGCCATCAAATCATACGGGAAGAGCACTTATTAAATCCCGTCTTGTCATACGAGTTTAGTATTTCTCAAAGCCGTCAAATCATACGGGAAGAGCACTTCTCAAAAGCCGTCTAGTTATTAGGGTAAAGTATATGTCAAAGCCGTCAAATCATACTGGAAGAGCACTTCTCAAAACCCGTCTAGTCATACGAGTTTTGTATTTCTCAAAGCCGTCAAATCATACGGGAAGAGCACTTCTCAAAGCACATCTAGTCATACGGGTAAAGTATTTCTCAAAGCCGTCAAATCATACCGGAAGAGCACATCTCAAATTCCGTCTAGTCATACGGGTAAAGTATTTCTCAAGGCCGTCAAATCATACGAGAAGAGCACTTCTAAAAACCCGTCTAGTCATACGAGTTTAGTATTTCTCAAAGCCATCAAATCATACGGAAGTGCACTTCTCAAAACCCGTCTAGTCATACGAGTTTAGTATTTCTCAAAGCCGTCAAATCATACGGGAAGAGCACTTCTCAAGACCCGTCTAGTCATACGAGTTTAGTATTTCTCAAAGCCGTAAAATCATACGGGAAGAGCACTTCTCAAGACCCGTCTAGTCATACGAGTTTAGTATTTTTCAAAGCCGTCAAATCATACGGGAAGAGCACTTCTCAAGACCCGTCTAGTCATACGAGTTTAGTATTTCTCAAAGCCGTCAAATCGTACAAGAAGAGCACTTCTCAAGACCCGTCTAGTCATACGAGTTTAGTATTTTTCAAAGCCGTCAAATCATACGGGAAGAGCACTTCTCAAGACCCGTCTAGTCATACGAGTTTAGTATTTTTCAAAGCCGTCAAATCATACGGGAAGAGCACTTCTCAAGACCCGTCTAGTCATACGAGTTTAGTATTTTTCAAAGCCGTCAAATCATACGGGAAGAGCACTTCTCAAGACCCGTCTAGTCATAAGAGTTTAGTATTTCTCAAAGCCGTCAAATCATACGGGAAGAGCACTTCTCAAGATCCTTCTAGTCATACGAGTTTAGTATTTTTCAAAGCCGTCAAATCATACGGGAAGAGCACTTCTCAAAACCCGTCTAATCATACGAGTTTAGTATTTCTCAAAGCCGTCAAATCATACGGGAAGAGCACTTCTCAAAACCCGTCTAATCATACGAGTTTAGTATTTCTCAAAGCCGTCAAATCATACGGGAAGAGCACTTCTCAAGATCCTTCTAGTCATACGAGTTTAGTATTTTTCAAAGCCGTCAAATCATACGGGAAGAGCACTTCTCAAAACCCGTCTAATCATACGAGTTTAGTATTTCTCATAGCCGTCAAATCATACGGGAAGAGCACTTCTCAAGACCCGTCTAGTCATACGAGTTTAATATATTTCAAACCTGTCAAATCATACGGGAAGAGCACTTCTCAAGACCCGTCTAGTCATACGAGTTTAGTATTTCTTAAAGCCGTCAAATCATACGGGAAGAGCACTTCTCAAGATCCTTCTAGTCATACGAGTTTAGTATTTCTCAAAGCCGTCAAATCATACGGGAAGAGCACTTCTCAAAACCCGTCTAATCATACGAGTTTAGTATTTCTCAAAGCCGTCAAATCATACGGGAAGAGCACTTCTCAAGACCCGTCTAGTCATACGGGTAAAGTATTTCTCGAAGCCATCAAATCATACGGGAAGAGCACTTATTAAAACCCGTCTAGTATACAAGTTTAGTATTTCTCAAAGCCGTCAAATCATACGGGAAGAGCACTTCTCAAAACCCGTCTAATCATACGAGTTTAGTATTTCTCAAAGCCGTCAAATCATACGGGAAGAGCACTTCTCAAGATCCGTCTAGTCATACGAGTTTAGTATTTTTCAAAGCCGTCAAATCATACGGGAAGAGCACTTCTCAAGACCCGTCTAGTCATACGAGTTTAGTATTTCTCAAAGCCGTCAAATCATACGGGAAGAGCACTTCTCAAGATCCTTCTAGTCATACGAGTTTAGTATTTCTCAAAGCCGTCAAATCATACATAAGAACACTTCTCAAAACCCGTCTAGTCATACGAGTTTAGTATTTTTCAAAGCCGTCAAATCATACGGGAAGAGCACTTCTCAAAACCCGTCTAGTCATACGAGTTTAGTATTTCTCAAAGCCGTCAAATCATACGGGAAGAGCACTTCTCAAGACCCGTCTAGTCATACGAGTTTAGTATTTTTCAAAGCCGTCAAATCATACGGGAAGAGCACTTCTCAAAACCCGTCTAATCATACAAGTTTAGTATTTCTCAAAGCCGTCAAATCATACGGGAAGAGCACTTCTCAAGATCCTTCTAGTCATACGAGTTTAGTATTTTTCCAAGCCGTCAAATCATACGGGAAGAGCACTTCTCAAAACCCGTCTAATCATACGAGTTTAGTATTTCTCAAAGCCGTCAAATCATACGGGAAGAGCACTTCTCAAGACCCGTCTAGTCATACGAGTTTAGTATTTTTCAAAGCCGTCAAATCATACGGGAAGAGCACTTCTCAAGACCCGTTTAGTCATACGAGTTTAGTATTTCTCAAAGCCCTCAAATCATACGGGAAAAGCACTTCTCAAGATCCTTCTAGTCATACGAGTTTAGTATTTTTCAAAGCCGTCAAATCATACGGGAAGAGCACTTCTCAAAACCCGTCTAATCATACGAGTTTAGTATTTCTCAAAGCCGTCAAATCATACGGAAAGAGCACTTCTCAAGACCCGTCTAGTCATACGAGTTTAGTATTTTTAAAAGCCGTCAAATCATACGGGAAGAGCACTTCTCAAGACCCGTCTTGTCATACGAGTTTAGTATTTCTCAAAGCCGTCAAATCATACGGGAAGAGCACTTCTCAAGATCCTAATAGTCATACGAGTTTAGTATTTCTCAAAGCCGTCAAATCATATGGGAAGAGCACTTCTCAAAACCCGTCTAATCATACGAGTTTAGTATTTCTCAAAGCCGTCAAATCATACGGGAAGAGCACTTCTCAAGATCCTTCTAGTCATATGAGTTTAGTATTTTTCAAAGCCGTCAAATCATACGGGAAGAGCACTTCTCAAAACCCGTCTAATCATACGAGTTTAGTATTTCTCAAAGCCGTCAAATCATACGGGAAGAGCACTTCTCAAGACCCGTCTAGTCATACGAGTTTAGTATTTTTCAAAGCCGTCAAATCATACGGGAAGAGCACTTCTCAAGACCCGTCTAGTCATACGAGTTTAGTATTTTTCAAAGCCGTCAAATGATACGGGAAGAGCACTTCTCAAAACCCGTCTAATCATACGAGTTTAGTATTTCTCAAAGCCGTCAAATCATACGGGAAGAGCACTTCTCAAGATCCTTCTAGTCATACGAGTTTAGTATTTTTCAAAGCCGTCAAATCATACGGGAAGAGCACTTCTCAAGACCCGTCTAGTCATACGAGTTTAGTATTTCTCAAAGCCGTCAAATCATACGGGAAGAGCACTTCTCAAGATCCTTCTAGTCATACGAGTTTAGTATTTCTCAAAGCCGTCAAATCATACGGGAAGAGCACTTCTCAAGATACTTCTAGTCATACGAGTTTAGTATTTCTCAAAGCCGTCAAATCGTACGGGAAGAGCACTTCTCAAAGCCCGTCTAGTCATACGGGTAAAGTATTTCTCGAAGCCATCAAATCATACGGGAAGAGCACTTATTAAATCCCGTCTTGTCATACGAGTTTAGTATTTCTCAAAGCCGTCAAATCATACGGGAAGAGCACTTCTCAAAAGCCGTCTAGTTATTAGGGTAAAGTATATGTCAAAGCCGTCAAATCATACTGGAAGAGCACTTCTCAAAACCCGTCTAGTCATACGAGTTTTGTATTTCTCAAAGCCGTCAAATCATACGGGAAGAGCACTTCTCAAAGCACATCTAGTCATACGGGTAAAGTATTTCTCAAAGCCGTCAAATCATACCGGAAGAGCACATCTCAAATTCCGTCTAGTCATACGGGTAAAGTATTTCTCAAGGCCGTCAAATCATACGAGAAGAGCACTTCTAAAAACCCGTCTAGTCATACGAGTTTAGTATTTCTCAAAGCCATCAAATCATACGGAAGTGCACTTCTCAAAACCCGTCTAGTCATACGAGTTTAGTATTTCTCAAAGCCGTCAAATCATACGGGAAGAGCACTTCTCAAGACCCGTCTAGTCATACGAGTTTAGTATTTCTCAAAGCCGTAAAATCATACGGGAAGAGCACTTCTCAAGACCCGTCTAGTCATACGAGTTTAGTATTTTTCAAAGCCGTCAAATCATACGGGAAGAGCACTTCTCAAGACCCGTCTAGTCATACGAGTTTAGTATTTCTCAAAGCCGTCAAATCGTACAAGAAGAGCACTTCTCAAGACCCGTCTAGTCATACGAGTTTAGTATTTTTCAAAGCCGTCAAATCATACGGGAAGAGCACTTCTCAAGACCCGTCTAGTCATACGAGTTTAGTATTTTTCAAAGCCGTCAAATCATACGGGAAGAGCACTTCTCAAGACCCGTCTAGTCATACGAGTTTAGTATTTTTCAAAGCCGTCAAATCATACGGGAAGAGCACTTCTCAAGACCCGTCTAGTCATAAGAGTTTAGTATTTCTCAAAGCCGTCAAATCATACGGGAAGAGCACTTCTCAAGATCCTTCTAGTCATACGAGTTTAGTATTTTTCAAAGCCGTCAAATCATACGGGAAGAGCACTTCTCAAAACCCGTCTAATCATACGAGTTTAGTATTTCTCAAAGCCGTCAAATCATACGGGAAGAGCACTTCTCAAAACCCGTCTAATCATACGAGTTTAGTATTTCTCAAAGCCGTCAAATCATACGGGAAGAGCACTTCTCAAGATCCTTCTAGTCATACGAGTTTAGTATTTTTCAAAGCCGTCAAATCATACGGGAAGAGCACTTCTCAAAACCCGTCTAATCATACGAGTTTAGTATTTCTCATAGCCGTCAAATCATACGGGAAGAGCACTTCTCAAGACCCGTCTAGTCATACGAGTTTAATATATTTCAAACCTGTCAAATCATACGGGAAGAGCACTTCTCAAGACCCGTCTAGTCATACGAGTTTAGTATTTCTTAAAGCCGTCAAATCATACGGGAAGAGCACTTCTCAAGATCCTTCTAGTCATACGAGTTTAGTATTTCTCAAAGCCGTCAAATCATACGGGAAGAGCACTTCTCAAAACCCGTCTAATCATACGAGTTTAGTATTTCTCAAAGCCGTCAAATCATACGGGAAGAGCACTTCTCAAGACCCGTCTAGTCATACGGGTAAAGTATTTCTCGAAGCCATCAAATCATACGGGAAGAGCACTTATTAAAACCCGTCTAGTATACAAGTTTAGTATTTCTCAAAGCCGTCAAATCATACGGGAAGAGCACTTCTCAAAACCCGTCTAATCATACGAGTTTAGTATTTCTCAAAGCCGTCAAATCATACGGGAAGAGCACTTCTCAAGATCCGTCTAGTCATACGAGTTTAGTATTTTTCAAAGCCGTCAAATCATACGGGAAGAGCACTTCTCAAGACCCGTCTAGTCATACGAGTTTAGTATTTCTCAAAGCCGTCAAATCATACGGGAAGAGCACTTCTCAAGATCCTTCTAGTCATACGAGTTTAGTATTTCTCAAAGCCGTCAAATCATACATAAGAACACTTCTCAAAACCCGTCTAGTCATACGAGTTTAGTATTTTTCAAAGCCGTCAAATCATACGGGAAGAGCACTTCTCAAAACCCGTCTAGTCATACAGGTAAAGTATTTCTCAAAGCCGTCAAATCATACGGGAAGAGCACTTCTCAAGACCCGTCTAGTCATACGAGTTTAGTATTTCTCAAAGCCCTCAAATCATACGGGAAGAGCACTTCTCAAAGCCCGTCTAGTCATACGGGTAATGTATTTCTCAAAGCCGTCAAATCATACGGGAAGAGCACTTCTCAAGACCCGTCTAGTCATACGAGTTTAGTATTTTTCAAAGCCGTCAAATCATACGGGAAGAGCACTTCTCAAGACCCGTCTAGTCATACGAGTTTAGTATTTCTCAAAGCCGTCAAATCGTACAAGAAGAGCACTTCTCAAGACCCATCTAGTCATACGAGTTTAGTATTTTTCAAAGCCGTCAAATCATACGGGAAGAGCACTTCTCAAGACCCGTCTAGTCATACGAGTTTAGTATTTTTCAAAGCCGTCAAATCATACGGGAAGAGCACTTCTCAAGACCCGTCTAGTCATACGGGTAAAGTATTTCTCGAAGTTATCAAATCATACGGGAAGAGCACTTATTAAATCCCGTCTAGTCATACAAGTTTAGTATTTCTCAAAGCCGTCAACTCATACGGGAAGAGCACTTCTCAAAAGCCGTCTAGTCATACGGGTAAAGTATATGTCAAAGCCGTCAAATCATACTGGAAGAACACTTCTCAAAACCCGTCTAGTCATACGAGTTTTGTATTTCTCAAAGCCGTCAAATCATACGGGAAGAGCACTTCTCAAAGCACATCTAGTCATACGGGTAAAGTATTCCTCAAAGCCGTCAAATCATACCGGAAGAGCACATCTCAAATTCCGTCTAGTCATACGGGTAAAATATTTCTCAAGGCCGTCAAATCATACGGGAAGAGCACTTCTAAAAACCCGTCTAGTCATACGAGTTTAGTATTTCTCAAAGCCATCAAATCATACGGAAGTGCACTTCTCAAAACCCGTCTAGTCATACGAGTTTAGTATTTCTAAAAGCTATCAAATCATAAGGGAAAAGCACTTCTCAAAACCCGTCTAATCATACGAGTTTAGTATTTCTCAAAGCCGTCAAATCATACATAATAACACTTCTCAAAACCCGTCTAGTCATACGAGTTTAGTATTTCTCAAAGCCATCGAATCATACGGGAAGAGCACTTCTCAAAACCCGTCTAGTCATACGAGTTTAGTATTTCTCAAAGCTGTCCAATCATATGGGAAGAGCACTTCTCAAAACCCGTCTAGTCATACGAGTTTAGTATTTCTCAAAGACGTCAAATCATACGGGAAGAGCACTTCTCATAAGCCGTCTAGTCATACGGGTAAAGTATATGTCAAAGCTGTCAAATCATACGGGAAGAGCACTTCTCAAAACCCGTCTAGTCATACGAGTTTAGTATTTCTCAAAGCCGTCAAATCATACGGGACGAGCACTTCTCAAAGCCCGTCTAGTCATACGGGTAAAGTATTTCTCAAAGCCGTCGAATCATACGGGAAGAGCACTTCTCAAAGCTCGTCTAGTCATACTGGTGAAGTATTTCTCAAAGCCGTCAAATCATACGGGAAGAGCACTTCTCAAAACCCATCTAGTCATACAGGTAAAGTATTTCTCAAAGCTGTCAAATCATATGGGAAGAGCACTTCTCAAAATCCGTCTAGTCATACGAGTTCAGTATTTCTCAAAGCTGTCAAATCATACGGGAAGAGCACTTCTCAAATCCCGTCTAGTCATACGGGTAAAGTATTTCTCAAAGTCGTCAAATCATACGGGAAGAGCACTTCTCAAAACCCGTCTAGTCATACGAGTTTAGTATTTCTCAAAGCCGTCAAATCATACGGGAAGAGCACTTCTCAAAACCCGTCTAATCATACGAGTTTAGTATTTCTCAAAGCCGTCAAATCATACATAAGAACACTTCTCAAAACCCGTCTAGTCATACGAGTTTAGTATTTTTCAAAGCCGTCAAATCATACGGGAAGAGCACTTCTCAAAACCCGTCTAGTCATACAGGTAAAGTATTTCTCAAAGCCGTCAAATCATACGGGAAGAGCACTTCTCAAGACCCGTCTAGTCATACGAGTTTAGTATTTCTCAAAGCCGTTAAATCATACGGGAAGAGCACTTCTCAAAGCCCGTCTAGTCATACGGGTAATGTATTTCTCAAAGCCGTCAAATCATACGATAAGAGCACTTCTCAAGACCCGTCTAGTCATACGAGTTTAGTATTTTTCAAAGCCGTCAAATCATACGGGAAGAGCACTTCTCAAGACCCGTCTAGTCATACGAGTTTAGTATTTCTCAAAGCCGTCAAATCGTACAAGAAGAGCACTTCTCAAGACCCGTCTAGTCATACGAGTTTAGTATTTTTCAAAGCCGTCAAATCATACGGGAAGAGCACTTCTCAAGACCCGTCTAGTCATACGAGTTTAGTATTTTTCAAAGCTGTCAAATCATACGGGAAGAGCACTTCTCAAGACCCGTCTAGTCATACGAGTTTAGTATTTTTCAAAGCCGTCAAATCATACGGGAAGAGCACTTCTCAAGACCCGTCTAGTCATAAGAGTTTAGTATTTCTCAAAGCCGTCAAATCATACGGGAAGAGCACTTCTCAAGATCCTTCTAGTCATACGAGTTTAGTATTTTTCAAAGCCGTCAAATCATACGGGAAGAGCACTTCTCAAAACCCGTCTAGTCATACGAGTTTAGTATTTCTCAAAGCCGTCAAATCATACGGGAAGAGCACTTCTCAAAACCCGTCTAATCATACGAGTTTAGTATTTCTCAAAGCCGTCAAATCATACGGGAAGAGCACTTCTCAAGATCCTTCTAGTCATACGAGTTTAGTATTTTTCAAAGCCGTCAAATCATACGGGAAGAGCACTTCTCAAAACCCGTCTAATCATACGAGTTTAGTATTTCTCATAGCCGTCAAATCATACGGGAAGAGCACTTCTCAAGACCCGTCTAGTCATACGAGTTTAATATATTTCAAAGCCGTCAAATCATACGGGAAGAGCACTTCTCAAGACCCGTCTAGTCATACGAGTTTAGTATTTCTTAAAGCCGTCAAATCATACGGGAAGAGCACTTCTCAAGATCCTTCTAGTCATACGAGTTAAGTATTTCTCAAAGCCGTCAAATCATACGGGAAGAGCACTTCTCAAAACCCGTCTAATCATACGAGTATAGTATTTCTCAAAGCCGTCAAATCATACAAGAAGAGCACTTCTCAAGACCCGTCTAGTCATACGGGTAAAGTATTTCTCGAAGCCATCAAATCATACGGGAAGAGCACTTCTCAAGACCCGTCTAGTCATACGAGTTTAGTATTTCTCAAAGCCGTCAAATCATACGGGAAGAGCACTTCTCAAGACCCGTCTAGTCATACGAGTTTAGTATTTTTCAAAGCCGTCAAATCATACGGGAAGAGCACTTCTCAAAACCCGTCTAATCATACAAGTTTAGTATTTCTCAAAGCCGTCAAATCATACGGGAAGAGCACTTCTCAAGATCCTTCTAGTCATACGAGTTTAGTATTTTTCCAAGCCGTCAAATCATACGGGAAGAGCACTTCTCAAAACCCGTCTAATCATACGAGTTTAGTATTTCTCAAAGCCGTCAAATCATACGGGAAGAGCACTTCTCAAGACCCGTCTAGTCATACGAGTTTAGTATTTTTCAAAGCCGTCAAATCATACGGGAAGAGCACTTCTCAAGACCCGTCTAGTCATACGAGTTTAGTATTTCTCAAAGCCCTCAAATCATACGGGAAAAGCACTTCTCAAGATCCTTCTAGTCATACGAGTTTAGTATTTTTCAAAGCCGTCAAATCATACGGGAAGAGCACTTCTCAAAACCCGTCTAATCATACGAGTTTAGTATTTCTCAAAGCCGTCAAATCATACGGAAAGAGCACTTCTCAAGACCCGTCTAGTCATACGAGTTTAGTATTTTTAAAAGCCGTCAAATCATACGGGAAGAGCACTTCTCAAGACCCGTCTTGTCATACGAGTTTAGTATTTCTCAAAGCCGTCAAATCATACGGGAAGAGCACTTCTCAAGATCCTAATAGGCATACGAGTTTAGTATTTCTCAAAGCCGTCAAATCATATGGGAAGAGCACTTCTCAAAACCCGTCTAATCATACGAGTTTAGTATTTCTCAAAGCCGTCAAATCATACGGGAAGAGCACTTCTCAAGATCCTTCTAGTCATATGAGTTTAGTATTTTTCAAAGCCGTCAAATCATACGGGAAGAGCACTTCTCAAAACCCGTCTAATCATACGAGTTTAGTATTTCTCAAAGCCGTCAAATCATACGGGAAGAGCACTTCTCAAGACCCGTCTAGTCATACGAGTTTAGTATTTTTCAAAGCCGTCAAATCATACGGGAAGAGCACTTCTCAAGACCCGTCTAGTCATACGAGTTTAGTATTTCTCAAAGCCGTCAAATCATACGGGAAGAGCACTTCTCAAGATCCTTCTAGTCATACGAGTTTAGTATTTCTCAAAGCCGTCAAATCATACGGGAAGAGCACTTCTCAAAACCCGTCTAATCATACGAGTTTAGTATTTCTCAAAGCCGTCAAATCATACGGGAAGAGCACTTCTCAAGACCCGTCTAGTCATACGAGTTTAGTATTTCTCAAAGCCGTCAAATCATACGGGAAGAGCACTTCTCAAGACCCGTCTAGTCATACGAGTTTAGTATTTCTCAAAGCCGTCAAATCATACGGGAAGAGCACTTCTCAAGACCCGTCTAGTCATACGAGTTTAGTATTTTTCAAAGACGTCAAATCATACGGGAAGAGCACTTCTCAAGACCCGTCTAGTCTTTCGAGTTTAGTATTTCTCAAAGCCGTCAAATAATACGGGAAGAGCACTTCTCAAGATCCTTCTAGTCATACGAGTTTAGTATTTCTCAAAGCCGTCAAATCATACGGGAAGAGCACTTCTCAAAACCCGTCTAATCATAGGAGTTTAGTATTTCTCAAAGCCGTTAAATCATACGGGAAGAGCACTTCTCAAGACCCGTCTAGTCATACGAGTTTAGTATTTCTCAAAGCCGTCAAATCATACGGGAAGAGCACTTCTCAAGACCCGTCTAGTCATACGAGTTTAGTATTTCTCAAAGCCGTCAAATCATACGGAAAGAGCACTTCTCAAGACCCGTCTAGTCATACGAGTTTAGTATTTTTTAAAGCCGTCAAATCATACGGGAAGAGCACTTCTCAAGACCCGTCTAGTCATATGAGTTTAGTATTTTTCAAGTCGTCAAATCATACGGGAAGAGCACTTCTCAAGACCCGTCTAGTCATACGAGTTTAGTATTTTTCAAAGCCGTCAAATCATACGGGAAGAGCACTTCTCAAGACCCGTCTAGTCATACGAGTTTAGTATTTTTCAAAGCCGTCAAATGATACGGGAAGAGCACTTCTCAAAACCCGTCTAATCATACGAGTTTAGTATTTCTCAAAGCCGTCAAATCATACGGGAAGAGCACTTCTCAAGATCCTTCTAGTCATACGAGTTTAGTATTTTTCAAAGCCGTCAAATCATACGGGAAGAGCACTTCTCAAGACCCGTCTAGTCATACGAGTTTAGTATTTCTCAAAGCCGTCAAATCATACGGGAAGAGCACTTCTCAAGATCCTTCTAGTCATACGAGTTTAGTATTTCTCAAAGCCGTCAAATCATACGGGAAGAGCACTTCTCAAGATACTTCTAGTCATACGAGTTTAGTATTTCTCAAAGCCGTCAAATCGTACGGGAAGAGCACTTCTCAAAGCCCGTCTAGTCATACGGGTAAAGTATTTCTCGAAGCCATCAAATCATACGGGAAGAGCACTTATTAAATCCCGTCTTGTCATACGAGTTTAGTATTTCTCAAAGCCGTCAAATCATACGGGAAGAGCACTTCTCAAAAGCCGTCTAGTTATTAGGGTAAAGTATATGTCAAAGCCGTCAAATCATACTGGAAGAGCACTTCTCAAAACCCGTCTAGTCATACGAGTTTTGTATTTCTCAAAGCCGTCAAATCATACGGGAAGAGCACTTCTCAAAGCACATCTAGTCATACGGGTAAAGTATTTCTCAAAGCCGTCAAATCATACCGGAAGAGCACATCTCAAATTCCGTCTAGTCATACGGGTAAAGTATTTCTCAAGGCCGTCAAATCATACGAGAAGAGCACTTCTAAAAACCCGTCTAGTCATACGAGTTTAGTATTTCTCAAAGCCATCAAATCATACGGAAGTGCACTTCTCAAAACCCGTCTAGTCATACGAGTTTAGTATTTCTAAAAGCTATCAAATCATAAGGGAAAAGCACTTCTCAAAACCCGTCTAATCATACGAGTTTAGTATTTCTCAAAGCCGTCAAATCATACATAATAACACTTCTCAAAACCCGTCTAGTCATACGAGTTTAGTATTTCTCAAAGCCATCGAATCATACGGGAAGAGCACTTCTCAAAACCCGTCTAGTCATACGAGTTTAGTATTTCTCAAAGCTGTCCAATCATATGGGAAGAGCACTTCTCAAAACCCGTCTAGTCATACGAGTTTAGTATTTCTCAAAGACGTCAAATCATACGGGAAGAGCACTTCTCATAAGCCGTCTAGTCATACGGGTAAAGTATATGTCAAAGCTGTCAAATCATACGGGAAGAGCACTTCTCAAAACCCGTCTAGTCATACGAGTTTAGTATTTCTCAAAGCCGTCAAATCATACGGGAAGAGCACTTCTCAAAGCCCGTCTAGTCATACGGGTAAAGTATTTCTCAAAGCCGTCAAATCATACGGGAAGAGCACTTCTCAAAGCTCGTCTAGTCATACTGGTGAAGTATTTCTCAAAGCCGTCAAATCATACGGGAAGAGCACTTCTCAAAACCCATCTAGTCATACAGGTAAAGTATTTCTCAAAGCTGTCAAATCATATGGGAAGAGCACTTCTCAAAATCCGTCTAGTCATACGAGTTCAGTATTTCTCAAAGCTGTCAAATCATACGGGAAGAGCACTTCTCAAATCCCGTCTAGTCATACGGGTAAAGTATTTCTCAAAGTCGTCAAATCATACGGGAAGAGCACTTCTCAAAACCCGTCTAGTCATACGAGTTTAGTATTTCTCAAAGCCGTCAAATCATACGGGAAGAGCACTTCTCAAAACCCGTCTAATCATACGAGTTTAGTATTTCTCAAAGCCGTCAAATCATACGGGAAGAGCACTTCTCAAGATCCTTCTAGTCATACGAGTTTAGTATTTTTCAAAGCCGTCAAATCATACGGGAAGAGCACTTCTCAAAACCCGTCTAGTCATACAGGTAAAGTATTTCTCAAAGCCGTCAAATCATACGGGAAGAGCACTTCTCAAGACCCGTCTAGTCATACGAGTTTAGTATTTCTCAAAGCCGTTAAATCATACGGGAAGAGCACTTCTCAAAGCCCGTCTAGTCATACGGGTAATGTATTTCTCAAAGCCGTCAAATCATACGGGAAGAGCACTTCTCAAGACCCGTCTAGTCATACGAGTTTAGTATTTTTCAAAGCCGTCAAATCATACGGGAAGAGCACTTCTCAAGACCCGTCTAGTCATACGAGTTTAGTATTTCTCAAAGCCGTCAAATCGTACAAGAAGAGCACTTCTCAAGACCCGTCTAGTCATACGAGTTTAGTATTTTTCAAAGCCGTCAAATCATACGGGAAGAGCACTTCTCAAGACCCGTCTAGTCATACGAGTTTAGTATTTTTCAAAGCTGTCAAATCATACGGGAAGAGCACTTCTCAAGACCCGTCTAGTCATACGAGTTTAGTATTTTTCAAAGCCGTCAAATCATACGGGAAGAGCACTTCTCAAGACCCGTCTAGTCATAAGAGTTTAGTATTTCTCAAAGCCGTCAAATCATACGGGAAGAGCACTTCTCAAGATCCTTCTAGTCATACGAGTTTAGTATTTTTCAAAGCCGTCAAATCATACGGGAAGAGCACTTCTTAAAACCCGTCTAATCATACGAGTTTAGTATTTCTCAAAGCCGTCAAATCATACGGGAAGAGCACTTCTCAAAACCCGTCTAATCATACGAGTTTAGTATTTCTCAAAGCCGTCAAATCATACGGGAAGAGCACTTCTCAAGATCCTTCTAGTCATACGAGTTTAGTATTTTTCAAAGCCGTCAAATCATACGGGAAGAGCACTTCTCAAAACCCGTCTAATCATACGAGTTTAGTATTTCTCATAGCCGTCAAATCATACGGGAAGAGCACTTCTCAAGACCCGTCTAGTCATACGAGTTTAATATATTTCAAAGCCGTCAAATCATACGGGAAGAGCACTTCTCAAGACCCGTCTAGTCATACGAGTTTAGTATTTCTTAAAGCCGTCAAATCATACGGGAAGAGCACTTCTCAAGATCCTTCTAGTCATACGAGTTAAGTATTTCTCAAAGCCGTCAAATCATACGGGAAGAGCACTTCTCAAAACCCGTCTAATCATACGAGTTTAGTATTTCTCAAAGCCGTCAAATCATACGAGAAGAGCACTTCTCAAGACCCGTCTAGTCATACGGGTAAAGTATTTCTCGAAGCCATCAAATCATACGGGAAGAGCACTTATTAAAACCCGTCTAGTCATACAAGTTTAGTATTTCTCAAAGCCGTCAACTCATACGGGAAGAGCACTTCTCAAAAGCCGTCTAGTCATACGGGTAAAGTATATGTCAGAGCCGTCAAATCATACTGGAAGAACACTTTTCAAAACCCGTCTAGTCATACGAGTTTTGTATTTCTCAAAGCCGTCAAATCATACGGGAAGAGCACTTCTCAAAGCACATCTAGTCATACGGGTAAAGTATTCCTCAAAGCCGTCAAATCATACCGGAAGAGCACATCTCAAATTCCGTCTAGTCATACGGGTAAAATATTTCTCAAGGCCGTCAAATCATACGGGAAGAGCACTTCTAAAAACCCGTCTAGTCATACGAGTTTAGTATTTCTCAAAGCCATCAAATCATACGGAAGTGCACTTCTCAAAACCCGTCTAGTCATACGAGTTTAGTATTTCTAAAAGCTATCAAATCATAAGGGAAAAGCACTTCTCAAAACCCGTCTAATCATACGAGTTTAGTATTTCTCAAAGCCGTCAAATCATACATAATAACACTTCTCAAAACCCGTCTAGTCATACGAGTTTAGTATTTCTCAAAGCTGTCAAATCATATGGGAAGAGCACTTCTCAAAATCCGTCTAGTCATACGAGTTCAGTATTTCTCAAAGCTGTCAAATCATACGGGAAGAGCACTTCTCAAATCCCGTCTAGTCATACGGGTAAAGTATTTCTCAAAGTCGTCAAATCATACGGGAAGAGCACTTCTCAAAACCCGTCTAGTCATACGAGTTTAGTATTTCTCAAAGCTGTCAAATCATACGGGAAGAGCACTTCTCAAAACCCGTCTAATCATACGAGTTTAGTATTTCTCAAAGCCGTCAAATCATACATAAGAACACTTCTCAAAACCCGTCTAGTCATACGAGTTTAGTATTTTTCAAAGCCGTCAAATCATACGGGAAGAGCACTTCTCAAAACCCGTCTAGTCATACAGGTAAAGTATTTCTCAAAGCCGTCAAATCATACGGGAAGAGCACTTCTCAAGACCCGTCTAGTCATACGAGTTTAGTATTTCTCAAAGCCCTCAAATCATACGGGAAGAGCACTTCTCAAAGCCCGTCTAGTAATACGGGTAATGTATTTCTCAAAGCCGTCAAATCATACGGGAAGAGCACTTCTCAAGACCCGTCTAGTCATACGAGTTTAGTATTTTTCAAAGCCGTCAAATCATACGGGAAGAGCACTTCTCAAGACCCGTCTAGTCATTAGAGTTTAGTATTTCTCAAAGCCGTCAAATCATACGGGAAGAGCACTTCTCAAGATCCTTTTAGTCATACGAGTTTAGTATTTCTCAAAGCCGTCAAATCATACGGGAAGAGCACTTCTCAAAGCCCGTCTAGTCATACGGGTAAAGTATTTCTCAAAGCCGTCAAATCATACGGGAAGAGCACTTCTCAAGACCCGTCTAGTCATACGAGTTTTAGTATTTCTCAAAGCCGTCAAATCATACGGGAAGAGCACTTCTCAAGACCCGTCTAGACATACGAGTTTAGTATTTTTCAAAGCCGTCAAATCATACGGGAAGAGCACTTCTTAAAACCCGTCTAGTCATACAGGTAAAGTATTTCTCAAAGCTGTCAAATCATACGGGAAGAGCACTCTTTAAAAGCCGTCTAGTCATACGAGTTTAGTATTTCTCAAAGCCGTCAAATCATACGGGAAGAGCACTTCTCAAAGCCCGTCTAGTCATACGGGTAAAGTATTTCTCAAAGCCGTCAAATCATACGGGAAGAGCACTTCTCAAGACCCGTCTAGTCATACGAGTTTAGTATTTCTCAAAGCCGTCAAAAAATACGGGAAGAGCACTTCTCAAGATCCTTCTAGTCATACGAGTTTAGTATTTTTCAAAGCCGTCAAATCATACGGGAAGAGCACTTCTCAAAACCCGTCTTATCATACGAGTTTAGTATTTCTTATAGCCGTCAAATCATACGGGAAGAGCACTTCTCAAGACCCGTCTAGTCATACGAGTTTAGTATTTTTCAAAGCCGTCAAATCATACGGGAAGAGCACTTCTCAAAGCAAATCTAGTCATACGGGTAAAGTATTCCTCAAAGCCGTCAAATCATACCGGAAGAGCACATCTCAAATTCCGTCTAGTCATACGGGTAAAATATTTCTCAAGGCCTTTAAATCATACGGGAAGAGCACTTCTAAAAACCCGTCTAGTCATACGAGTTTAGTATTTCTAAAAGCTATCAAATCATAAGGAAAAAGCACTTCTCAAAACCCGTCTAATCATACGAGTTTAGTATTTCTCAAATCCGTCAAATCATACATAATAACACTTCTCAAAACCCGTCTAGTCATACGAGTTTAGTATTTCTCAAAGCCATCGAATGATACGGGAAGAGCACTTCTCAAAACCCGTCTAGTCATACGAGTTTAGTATTTCTCAAAGCTGTCCAATCATATGGGAAGAGCACTTCTCAAAACCCGTCTAGTCATACGAGTTTAGTATTTCTCAAAGACGTCAAATCATACGGGAAGAGCACTTCTCATAAGCCGTCTAGTCATACGGGTAAAGTATATGTCAAAGCCGTCAAATCATACGGGAAGAGCACTTCTCAAAACCCGTCTAGTCATACGAGTTTAGTATTTCTCAAAGCCGTCAAATCATACGGGAAGAGCACTTCTCAAAGCCCGTCTAGTCATACGGGTAAAGTATTTCTCAAAGCCGTCAAATCATACGGGAAGAGCACTTCTCAAAGCTCGTCTAGTCATACTGGTGAAGTATTTCTCAAAGCCGTCAAATCATACGGGAAGAGCACTTCTCAAAACCCATCTAGTCATACAGGTAAAGTATTTCTCAAAGCTGTCCAATCATATGGGAAGAGCACTTCTCAAAACCCGTCTAGTCATACGAGGTCAGTATTTCTCAAAGCTGTCAAATCATACGGGAAGAGCACTTCTCAAATCCCGTCTAGTCATACGGGTAAAGTATTTCTCAAAGTCGTCAAATCATACGGGAAGAGCACTTCTCAAAACCCGTCTAGTCATACGAGTTTAGTATTTCTCAAAGCCGTCAAATCATACGGGAAGAGCACTTCTCAAAACCCGTCTAATCATACGAGTTTAGTATTTCTCAAAGCCGTCAAATCATACATAAGAACACTTCTCAAAACCCGTCTAGTCATACGAGTTTAGTATTTTTCAAAGCCGTCAAATCATACGGGAAGAGCACTTCTCAAAACCCGTCTAGTCATACAGGTAAAGTATTTCTCAAAGCCGTCAAATCATACGGGAAGAGCACTTCTCAAGACCCGTCTAGTCATACGAGTTTAGTATTTCTCAAAGCCCTCAAATCATACGGGATGAGCACTTCTCAAAGCCCGTCTAGTCATACGGGTAATGTATTTCTCAAAGCCGTCAAATCATCCGGGAAGAGCACTTCTCAAGACCCGTCTAGTCATACGAGTTTAGTATTTTTCCAAGCCGTCAAATCCTACGGGAAGAGCACTTCTCAAGACCCGTCTAGTCATAAGAGTTTAGTATTTCTCAAAGCCGTCAAATCATACGGGAAGAGCACTTCTCAAGATCCTTTTAGTCATACGAGTTTAGTATTTCTCAAAGCCGTCAAATCATACGGGAAGAGCACTTCTCAAAGCCCGTCTAGTCATACGGGTAAAGTATTTCTCAAAGCCGTCAAATCATACGGGAAGAGCACTTCTCAAGACCCGTCTAGTCATACGAGTTTAGTATTTCTCAAAGCCGTCAAATCATACGGGAAGAGCACTTCCCAAGACCCGTCTAGTCATACGAGTTTAGTATTTTTCAAAGCCGTCAAATCATACGGGAAGAGCACTTCTCAAGACCCGTCTAGTCATACGAGTTTAGTATTTTTCAAAGCCGTCAAATCATACGGGAAGGTCACTTCTCAAAACCCGTCTAGTCATACAGGTAAAGTATTTCTCAAAGCTGTCAAATCATACGGGAAGAGCACTTTTTAAAAGCCGTCTAGTCATACGAGTTTAGTATTTCTCAAAGCCGTCAAATCATACGGGAAGAGCACTTCTCAAAGCCCGTCTAGTCATACGGGTAAAGTATTTCTCAAAGCCGTCAAATCATACGGGAAGAGCACTTCTCAAGACCCGTCTAGTCATACGAGTTTAGTATTTCTCAAAGCCGTCAAAAAATACGGGAAGAGCACTTCTCAAGATCCTTCTAGTCATACGAGTTTAGTCTTTTTCAAAGCCGTCAAATCATACGGGAAGAGCACTTCTCAAAACCCGTCTAATCATACGAGTTTAGTATTTCTCAAAGCCGTCAAATCATACGGGAAGAGCACTTCTCAAGACCCGTCTAGTCATACGAGTTTAGTATTTTTCAAAGCCGTCAAATCATACGGGAAGAGCACTTCTCAAAGCACATCTAGTCATACGGGTAAAGTATTCCTCAAAGCCGTCAAATCATACCGGAAGAGCACATCTCAAATTCCGTCTAGTCATACGGGTAAAATATTTCTCAAGGCCTTTAAATCATACGAGAAGAGCACTTCTAAAAACCCGTCTAGTCATACGAGTTTAGTATTTCTAAAAGCTATCAAATCATAAGGAAAAAGCACTTCTCAAAACCCGTCTAATCATACGAGTTTAGTATTTCTCAAATCCGTCAAATCATACATAATAACACTTCTCAAAACCCGTCTAGTCATACGAGTTTAGTATTTCTCAAAGCCATCGAATGATACGGGAAGAGCACTTCTCAAAACCCGTCTAGTCATACGAGTTTAGTATTTCTCAAAGCTGTCCAATCATATGGGAAGAGCACTTCTCAAAACCCGTCTAGTCATACGAGTTGAGTATTTCTCAAAGACGTCAAATCATACGGGAAGAGCACTTCTCATAAGCCGTCTAGTCATACGGGTAAAGTATATGTCAAAGCCGTCAAATCATACGGGAAGAGCACTTCTCAAAACCCGTCTAGTCATACGAGTTTAGTATTTCTCAAAGCCGTCAAATCATACGAGAAGAGCACTTCTCAAAGCCCGTCTAGTCATACGGGTAAAGTATTTCTCAAAGCCGTCAAATCATACGGGAAGAGCACTTCTCAAAGCTCGTCTAGTCATACTGGTGAAGTATTTCTCAAAGCCGTCAAATCATACGGGAAGAGCACTTCTCAAAACCCATCTAGTCATACAGGTAAAGTATTTCTCAAAGCTGTCCAATCATATGGGAAGAGCACTTCTCAAAACCCGTCTAGTCATACGAGTTCAGTATTTCTCAAAGCTGTCAAATCATACGGGAAGAGCACTTCTCAAATCCCGTCTAGTCATACGAGTTTAGTATTTCTCAAAGCCGTCAAATCATACATAATAACACTTCTCAAAACCCGTCTAGTCATACGAGTTTAGTATTTCTCAAAGCCGTCAAATCATACGGGAAGAGCACTTCTCAAAACCCGTCTAATCATACGAATTTAGTATTTCTCAAAGCCGTCAAATCATACATAAGAACACTTCTCAAAACCCGTCTAGTCATACGAGTTTAGTATTTTTCAAAGCCGTCAAATCATACGGGAAGAGCACTTCTCAAAACCCGTCTAGTCATACAGGTAAAGTATTTCTCAAAGCCGTCAAATCATACGGGAAGAGCACTTCTCAAGACCCGTCTAGTCATACGAGTTTAGTATTTCTCAAAGCCCTCAAATCATACGGGAAGAGCACTTCTCAAAGCCCGTCTAGTCATACGGGTAATGTATTTCTCAAAGCCGTCAAATCATACGGGAAGAGCACTTCTCAAGACCCGTCTAGTCATACGAGTTTAGTATTTTTCCAAGCCGTCAAATCCTACGGGAAGAGCACTTCTCAAGACCCGTCTAGTCATAAGAGTTTAGTATTTCTCAAAGCCGTCAAATCATACGGGAAGAGCACTTCTCAAGATCCTTTTAGTCATACGAGTTTAGTATTTCTCAAAGCCGTCAAATCATACGGGAAGAGCACTTCTCAAAGCCCGTCTAGTCATACGGGTAAAGTATTTCTCAAAGCCGTCAAATCATACGGGAAGAGCACTTCTCAAGACCCGTCTAGTCATACGAGTTTAGTATTTCTCAAAGCCGTCAAATCATACGGGAAGAGCACTTCCCAAGACCCGTCTAGTCATACGAGTTTAGTATTTTTCAAAGCCGTCAAATCATACGGGAAGAGCACTTCTCAAGACCCGTCTAGTCATACGAGTTTAGTATTTTTCAAAGCCGTCAAATCATACGGGAAGGTCACTTCTCAAAACCCGTCTAGTCATACAGGTAAAGTATTTCTCAAAGCTGTCAAATCATACGGGAAGAGCACTTTTTAAAAGCCGTCTAGTCATACGAGTTTAGTATTTCTCAAAGCCGTCAAATCATACGGGAAGAGCACTTCTCAAAGCCCGTCTAGTCATACGGGTAAAGTATTTCTCAAAGCCGTCAAATCATACGGGAAGAGCACTTCTCAAGACCCGTCTAGTCATACGAGTTTAGTATTTCTCAAAGCCGTCAAAAAATACGGGAAGAGCACTTCTCAAGATCCTTCTAGTCATACGAGTTTAGTATTTTTCAAAGCCGTCAAATCATACGGGAAGAGCACTTCTCAAAACCCGTCTAATCATACGAGTTTAGTATTTCTCAAAGCCGTCAAATCATACGGGAAGAGCACTTCTCAAGAACCGTCTAGTCATACGAGTTTAGTATTTTTCAAAGCCGTCAAATAATACGGGAAGAGCACTTCTCAAGACCCGTCTTGTCATACGAGTTTAGTATTTCTCAAACCGTCAAATCATACGGGAAGAGCACTTCTCAAGATCCTTCTAGTCATACGAGTTTAGTATTTCTCAAAGCCGTCAAATCATACGGGAAGAGCACTTCTCAAAACCCGTCAAATCATACGAGTTTAGTATTTCTCAAAGCCGTCAAATCATACGGGAAGAGCACTTCTCAAGATCCTTCTAGTCATACGAGTTTAGTTTTTTTCAAAGCCGTCAAATCATACGGGAAGAGCACTTCTCAAAACCCGTCTAATCATATGAGTTTAGTATTTCTCAAAGCCGTCAAATCATACGGGAAGAGCACTTCTCAAGACCCGTCTAGTCATACGAGTTTAGTATTTTTCAAAGCCGTCAAATCATACGGGAAGAGCACTTCTCAAGACCCGTCTAGTCATACGAGTTTAGTATTTCTCAAAGCCGTCAAATCATACGGGAAGAGCACTTCTCAAGATCCTTCTAGTCATACGAGTTTAGTATTTCTCAAAGCCGTCAAATCATACGGGAAGAGCACTTCTCAAGACCCGTCTAGTCATACGAGTTTAGTATTTCTCAAAGCCGTCAAATCATACGGCAAGAGCACTTCTCAAGACCCGTCTAGTCATACGAGTTTAGTATTTTTCAAAGCCGTCAAATCATACGGGAAGAGCACTTCTCAAAACCCGTCTAATCATACGAGTTTAGTATTTCTCAAAGCCGTCAAATCATACGGGAAGAGCACTTCTCAAGATCCTTCTAGTCATACGAGTTTAGTATTTTTCCAAGCCGTCAAATCATACGGGAAGAGCACTTCTCAAAACTCGTCTAATCATACGAGTTTAGTATTTCTCAAAGCCGTCAAATCATACGGGAAGAGCACTTCTCAAGACCCGTCTATTCATACGAGTTTAGTATTTTTCAAAGCCGTCAAATCCTACGGGAAGAGCACTTCTCAAGACCCGTCTAGTCATACGAGTTTAGTATTTCTCAAAGCCGTCAAATCATACGGGAAAAGCACTTCTCAAGATCCTTCTAGTCATACGAGTTTAGTATTTTTCGAAGCCGTCAAATCATACGGGAAGAGCACTTCTCAAAACCCGTCTAATCATACGAGTTTAGTATTTCTCAAAGCCGTCAAATCATACGGAAAGAGCACTTCTCAAGACCCGTCTAGTCATACGAGTTTAGTATTTTTTAAAGCCGTCAAATCATACGGGAAGAGCACTTCTCAAGACCCGTCTTGTCATACGAGTTTAGTATTTCTCAAAGCCGTCAAATCATACGGGAAGAGCACTTCTCAAGATCCTTCTAGTCATACGAGTTTAGTATTTCTCAAAGCCGTCAAATCATACGGGAAGAGCACTTCTCAAAACCCGTCTAATCATACGAGTTTAGTATTTCTCAAAGCCGTCAAATCATACGGGAAGAGCACTTCTCAAGATCCTTCTAGTCATACGAGTTTAGTATTTTTCAAAGCCGTCAAATCATACGGGAAGAGCACTTCTTAAAACCCGTCTAATCATACGAGTTTAGTATTTCTCAAAGCCGTCAAATCATACGGGAAGAGCACTTCTCAAGATCCGTCTAGTCATACGAGTTTAGTATTTTTCAAAGCCGTCAAATCATACGGGAAGAGCACTTCTCAAGCCCCGTCTAGTCATACGAGTTTAGTATTTCTCAAAGCCGTCAAATCATACGGGAAGAGCACTTCTCAAGATCCTTCTAGTCATACGAGTTTAGTATTTCTCAAAGCCGTCAAATCATACGGGAAGAGCACTTCTCAAAACCCGTCTAATCATACGAGTTTAGTATTTCTCAAAGCCGTCAAATCATACGGGAAGAGCACTTCTTAAGACCCGTCTAGTCATACGAGTTTAGTATTTCTCAAAGCCGTCAAATCATACGGAAAGAGCACTTCTCAAGACCCGTCTAGTCATACGAGTTTAGTATTTCTCAAAGCCGTCAAATCATACGGGAAGAGCACTTCTCAAGACCCGTCTAGTCATACGAGTTTAGTATTTTTCAAAGACGTCGAATCATACGGGAAGAGCACTTCTCAAGACCCGTCTAGTCTTTCGAGTTCAGTATTTCTCAAAGCCGTCAAATCATACGGGAAGAGCACTTCTCAAGATCCTTCTAGTCATACGAGTTTAGTATTTCTCAAAGCCGTCAAATCATACGGGAAGAGCACTTCTCAAAACCCGTCTAATCATAGGAGTTTAGTATTTCTCAAAGCCGTCAAATCATACGGGAAGAGCACTTCTCAAGACCCGTCTAGTCATACGAGTTTAGTATTTCTCAAAGCCGTCAAATCATACGGGAAGAGCACTTCTCAAGACCCGTCTAGTCATACGAGTTTAGTATTTCTCAAAGCCGTCAAATCATACGGGAAGAGCACTTCTCAAGACCCGTCTAGTCATACGAGTTTAGTATTTCTCAAAGCCGTCAAATCATACGGGAAGAGCACTTCTCAAGACCCGTCTAGTCATACTAGTTTAGTATTTTTCAAGTCGTCAAATCATACGGGAAGAGCACTTCTCAAGACCCGTCTAGTCATACGAGTTTAGTATTTTTCAAAGCCGTCAAATCATACGGGAAGAGCACTTCTCAAGACCCGTCTAGTCATACGAGTTTAGTATTTTTCAAAGCCGTCAAATGATACGGGAAGAGCACTTCTCAAAACCCGTCTAATCATACGAGTTTAGTATTTCTCAAAGCCGTCAAATCATACGGGAAGAGCACTTCTCAAGATCCTTCTAGTCATACGAGTTTAGTATTTTTCAAAGCCGTCAAATCATACGGGAAGAGCACTTCTCAAGACCCGTCTAGTCATACGAGTTTAGTATTTCTCAAAGCCGTCAAATCATACGGGAAGAGCACTTCTCAAGATCCTTCTAGTCATACGAGTTTAGTATTTCTCAAAGCCGTCAAATCATACGGGAAGAGCACTTCTCAAGATCCTTCTAGTCATAAGAGTTTAGTATTTCTCAAAGCCGTCAAATCGTACGGGAAGAGCACTTCTCAAAGCCCGTCTAGTCATACGGGTAAAGTATTTCTCGAAGCCATCAAATCATACGGGAAGAGCACTTATTAAATCCCGTCTTGTCATACGAGTTTAGTATTTCTCAAAGCCGTCAAATCATACGGGAAGAGCACTTCTCAAAAGCCGTCTAGTTATTAGGGTAAAGTATATGTCAAAGCCGTCAAATCATACTGGAAGAGCACTTCTTAAAACCCGTCTAGTCATACGAGTTTTGTATTTCTCAAAGCCGTCAAATCATACGGGAAGAGCACTTCTCAAAGCACATCTAGTCATACGGGTAAAGTATTTCTCAAAGCCGTCAAATCATACCGGAAGAGCACATCTCAAATTCCGTCTAGTCATACGGGTAAAGTATTTCTCAAGGCCGTCAAATCATACGAGAAGAGCACTTCTAAAAACCCGTCTAGTCATACGAGTTTAGTATTTCTCAAAGCCATCAAATCATACGGAAGTGCACTTCTCAAAACCCGTCTAGTCATACGAGTTTAGTATTTCTCAAAGCCGTCAAATCATACGGGAAGAGCACTTCTCAAGACCCGTCTAGTCATACGAGTTTAGTATTTCTCAAAGCCGTCAAATCATACGGGAAGAGCACTTCTCAAGACCCGTCTAGTCATACGAGTTTAGTATTTTTCAAAGCCGTCAAATCATACGGGAAGAGCACTTCTCAAGACCCGTCTAGTCATACGAGTTTAGTATTTCTCAAAGCCGTCAAATCGTACAAGAAGAGCACTTCTCAAGACCCGTCTAGTCATACGAGTTTAGTATTTTTCAAAGCCGTCAAATCATACGGGAAGAGCACTTCTCAAGACCCGTCTAGTCATACGAGTTTAGTATTTTTCAAAGCCGTCAAATCATACGGGAAGAGCACTTCTCAAAACCCGTCTAATCATACGAGTTTAGTATTTCTCAAAGCCGTCAAATCATAGGGAAGAGCACTTCTCAAGACCCGTCTAGTCATAAGAGTTTAGTATTTCTCAAAGCCGTCAAATCATACGGGAAGAGCACTTCTCAAAATCCTTCTAGTCATACGAGTTTAGTATTTTTCAAAGCCGTCAAATCATACAGGAAGAGCAGTTCTCAAAACCCGTCTAATCATACGAGTTTAGTATTTCTCAAAGCCGTCAAATCATACGGGAAGAGCACTTCTCAAAACCCGTCTAATCATACGAGTTTAGTATTTCTCAAAGCCGTCAAATCATACGGGAAGAGCACTTCTCAAGATCCTTCTAGTCATACGAGTTTAGTATTTTTCAAAGCCGTCAAATCATACGGGAAGAGCACTTCTCAAAACCCGTCTAATCATACGAGTTTAGTATTTCTCAAAGCCGTCAAATCATACGGGAAGAGCAATTCTCAAGACCCGTCTAGTCATACGAGTTTAATATATTTCAAAGCCGTCAAATCATACGGGAAGAGCACTTCTCTAGACCCGTCTAGTCATACGAGTTTAGTATTTCTTAAAGCCATCAAATCATACGGGAAGAGCACTTCTCAAGATCCTTCTAGTCATACGAGTTTAGTATTTCTCAAAGCCGTCAAATCATACGGGAAGAGCACTTCTCAAAACCCGTCTAATCATACGAGTTTAGTATTTCTCAAAGCCGTCAAATCATACGGGAAGAGCACTTCTCAAGACCCGTCTAGTCATACGAGTTTAGAATTTTTCAAAGCCGTCAAATGATACGGGAAGAGCACTTCTCAAAACCCGTCTAATCATACGAGTTTAGTATTTCTCAAAGCCGTCAAATCATACGGGAAGAGCACTTCTCAAGATCCTTCTAGTCATACGAGTTTAGTATTTTTCAAAGCCGTCAAATCATACGGGAAGAGCACTTCTCAAGACCCGTCTAGTCATACGAGTTTAGTATTTCTCAAAGCCGTCAAATCATACGGGAAGAGCACTTCTCAAGATCCTTCTAGTCATACGAGTTTAGTATTTCTCAAAGCCGTCAAATCATACGGGAAGAGCACTTCTCAAGATCCTTCTAGTCATACGAGTTTAGTATTTCTCAAAGCCGTCAAATCATACGGGAAGAGCACTTCTTAAAACCCGTCTAATCATAGGAGTTTAGTATTTCTCAAAGCCGTCAAATCATACGGGAAGAGCACTTCTCAAGACCCGTCTAGTCATACGAGTTTAGTATTTCTCAAAGCCGTCAAATCATACGGGAAGAGCACTTCTCAAGACCCGTCTAGTCATACGAGTTTAGTATTTCTCAAAGCCGTCAAATCATACGGGAAGAGCACTTCTCAAGACCCGTCTAGTCATACGAGTTTAGTATTTCTCAAAGCCGTCAAATCATACGGGAAGAGCACTTCTCAAGACCCGTCTAGTCATACTAGTTTAGTATTTTTCAAGTCGTCAAATCATACGGGAAGAGCACTTCTCAAGACCCGTCTAGTCATACGAGTTTAGTATTTTTCAAAGCCGTCAAATCATACGGGAAGAGCACTTCTCAAGACCCGTCTAGTCATACGAGTTTAGTATTTTTCAAAGCCGTCAAATGATACGGGAAGAGCACTTCTCAAAACCCGTCTAATCATACGAGTTTAGTATTTCTCAAAGCCGTCAAATCATACGGGAAGAGCACTTCTCAAGATCCTTCTAGTCATACGAGTTTAGTATTTTTCAAAGCCGTCAAATCATACGGGAAGAGCACTTCTCAAGACCCGTCTAGTCATACTAGTTTAGTATTTCTCAAAGCCGTCAAATCATACGGGAAGAGCACTTCTCAAGATCCTTCTAGTCATACGAGTTTAGTATTTCTCAAAGCCGTCAAATCATACGGGAAGAGCACTTCTCAAGATCCTTCTAGTCATACGAGTTTAGTATTTCTCAAAGCCGCCAAATTTTTACGGGAAGAGCACTTCTCAAAGCCCGTCTAGTCATACGGGTAAAGTATTTCTCGAAGCCATCAAATCATACGGGAAGAGCACTTATTAAATCCCGTCTTGTCATACGAGTTTAGTATTTCTCAAAGCCGTCAAATCATACGGGAAGAGCACTTCTCAAAAGCCGTCTAGTTATTAGGGTAAAGTTTATGTCAAAGCCGTCAAATCATACTGGAAGAGCACTTCTTAAAACCCGTCTAGTCATACGAGTTTTGTATTTCTCAAAGCCGTCAAATCATACGGGAAGAGCACTTCTCAAAGCACATCTAGTCATACGGGTAAAGTATTTCTCAAAGCCGTCAAATCATACCGGAAGAGCACATCTCAAATTCCGTCTAGTCATACGGGTAAAGTATTTCTCAAGGCCGTCAAATCATACGAGAAGAGCACTTCTAAAAACCCGTCTAGTCATACGAGTTTAGTATTTCTCAAAGCCATCAAATCATACGGAAGTGCACTTCTCAAAACCCGTCTAGTCATACGAGTTTAGTATTTCTCAAAGCCGTCAAATCATACGGGAAGAGCACTTCTCAAGACCCGTCTAGTCATACGAGTTTAGTATTTCTCAAAGCCGTCAAATCATACGGGAAGAGCACTTCTCAAGACCCGTCTAGTCATACGAGTTTAGTATTTTTCAAAGCCGTCAAATCATACGGGAAGAGCACTTCTCAAGACCCGTCTAGTCATACGAGTTTAGTATTTCTCAAAGCCGTCAAATCGTACAAGAAGAGCACTTCTCAAGACCCGTCTAGTCATACGAGTTTAGTATTTTTCAAAGCCGTCAAATCATACGGGAAGAGCACTTCTCAAGACCCGTCTAGTCATACGAGTTTAGTATTTTTCAAAGCCGTCAAATCATACGGGAAGAGCACTTCTCAAAACCCGTCTAATCATACGAGTTTGGTATTTCTCAAAGCCGTCAAATCATACGGGAAGAGCACTTCTCAAGACCCGTCTAGTCATAAGAGTTTAGTATTTCTCAAAGCCGTCAAATCATACGGGAAGAGCACTTCTCAAGATCCTTCTAGTCATACGAGTTTAGTATTTTTCAAAGCCGTCAAATCATACGGGAAGAGCACTTCTCAAAACCCGTCTAATCATACGAGTTTAGTATTTCTCAAAGCCGTCAAATCATACGGGAAGAGCAATTCTCAAGACCCGTCAGGTCATACGAGTTTAATATATTTCAAAGCCGTCAAATCATACGGGAAGAGCACTTCTCTAGACCTGTCTAGTCATACGAGTTTAGTATTTCTTAAAGCCATCAAATCATACGGGAAGAGCACTTCTCAAGATCCTTCTAGTCATACGAGTTTTGTATTTCTCAAAGCCGTCAAATCATACGGGAAGAGCACTTCTCAGAGCACATCTAGTCATACGGGTAAAGTATATGTCAAAGCCGTCAAATCATACTGGAAGAGCACTTCTCAAAACCCGTCTAGTCATACGAGTTTTGTATTTCTCAAAGCCGTCAAATCATACGGGAAGAGCACTTCTCAGAGCACATCTAGTCATACGGGTAAAGTATTTCTCAAAGCCGTCAAATCATACCGGAAGAGCACATCTCAAATTCCGTCTAGTCATACGGGTAAAGTATTTCTCAAGGCCGTCAAATCATACGGGAAGAGCACTTCTAAAAACCCGTCTAGTCATACGAGTTTAGTATTTCTCAAAGCCATCAAATCATACGGAACTGCACTTCTCAAAACCCGTCTAGTCATACGAGTTTAGTATGTCTCAAAGCCGTCAAATCATACGGGAAGAGCACTTCTCAAGACCCGTCTAGTCATACGAGTTTAGTATTTCTCAAAGCCGTCAAATCATACGGGAAGAGCACTTCTCAAGACCCGTCTAGTCATACGAGTTTAGTATTTTTCAGAGCCGTCAAATCATACGGGAAGAGCACTTCTCAAGACCCGTCTAGTCATACGAGTTTAGTATTTCTCAAAGCCGTCAAATCATACGGGAAGAGCACTTCTCAAAACCCGTCTAATCATACGAGTTTAGTATTTCTCAAAGCCGTCAAATCATACGGGAAGAGCACTTCTCAAGAACCGTCTAGTCATACGAGTTTAGTATTTTTCAAAGCCGTCAAATCATACGGGAAGAGCACTTCTCAAGACCCGTCTTGTCATACGAGTTTAGTATTTCTCAAAGCCGTCAAATCATACGGTAAGAGCACTTCTCAAGATCCTTCTAGTCATACGAGTTTAGTATTTCTCAAAGCCGTCAAATCATACGGGAAGAGCACTTCTCAAAACCCGTCAAATCATACGAGTTTAGTATTTCTCAAAGCCGTCAAATCATACGGGAAGAGCACTTCTCAAGATCCTTCTAGTCATACGAGTTTAGTTTTTTTCAAAGCCGTCAAATCATACGGGAAGAGCACTTCTCAAAACCCGTCTAATCATACGAGTTTAGTATTTCTCAAAGCCGTCAAATCATACGGGAAGAGCACTTCTCAAGACCCGTCTAGTCATACGAGTTTAGTATTTTTCAAAGCCGTCAAATCATACGGGAAGAGCACTTCTCAAGACCCGTCTAGTCATACGAGTTTAGTATTTCTCAAAGCCGTCAAATCATACGGGAAGAGCACTTCTCAAGATCCTTCTAGTCATACGAGTTTAGTATTTCTCAAAGCCGTCAAATCATACGGGAAGAGCACTTCTCAAGACCCGTCTAGTCATACGAGTTTAGTATTTCTCAAAGCCGTCAAATCATACGGGAAGAGCACTTCTCAAGACCCGTCTAGTCATACGAGTTTAGTATTTTTCAAAGCCGTCAAATCATACGGGAAGAGCACTTCTCAAAACCCGTCTAATCATACGAGTTTAGTATTTCTCAAAGCCGTCAAATCATACGGGAAGAGCACTTCTCAAGATCCTTCTAGTCATACGAGTTTAGTATTTTTCCAAGCCGTCAAATCATACGGGAAGAGCACTTCTCAAAACCCGTCTAATCATACGAGTTTAGTATTTCTCAAAGCCGTCAAATCATACGGGAAGAGCACTTCTCAAGACCCGTCTAGTCATACGAGTTTAGTATTTTTCAAAGCCGTCAAATCATACGGGAAGAGCACTTCTCAAGACCCGTCTAGTCATACGAGTTTAGTATTTCTCAAAGCCGTCAAATCATACGGGAAAAGCACTTCTCAAGATCCTTCTAGTCATACGAGTTTAGTATTTTTCAAAGCCGTCAAATCATACGGGAAGAGCACTTCTCAAAACCCGTCTAATCATACGAGTTTAGTATTTCTCAAAGCCGTCAAAACATACGGAAAGAGCACTTCTCAAGACCCGTCTAGTCATACGAGTTTAGTATTTTTAAAAGCCGTCAAATCATACGGGAAGAGCACTTCTCAAGACCCGTCTTGTCATACGAGTTTAGTATTTCTCAAAGCCGTCAAATCATACGGGAAGAGCACTTCTCAAGATCCTTATAGTCATACGAGTTTAGTATTTCTCAAAGCCGTCAAATCATACGGGAAGAGCACTTCTCAAAACCCGTCTAATCATACGAGTTTAGTATTTCTCAAAGCCGTCAAATCATACAGGAAGAGCACTTCTCAAGATCCTTCTAGTCATACGAGTTTAGTATTTTTCAAAGCCGTCAAATCATACGGGAAGAGCACTTCTCAAAACCCGTCTAATCATACGAGTTTAGTATTTCTCAAAGCCGTCAAATCATACGGGAAGAGCAATTCTCAAGACCCGTCTAGTCATACGAGTTTAGTATTTTTCAAAGCCGTCAAATCATACGGGAAGAGCACTTCTCAAGACCCGTCTAGTCATACGAGTTTAGTATTTCTCAAAGCCGTCAAATCATACGGGAAGAGCACTTCTCAAGATCCTTCTAGTCATACGAGTTTAGTATTTCTCAAAGCCGTCAAATCATACGGGAAGAGCACTTCTCAAAACCCGTCTAATCATACGAGTTTAGTATTTCTCAAAGCCGTCAAATCATACGGGAAGAGCACTTCTCAAGACCCGTCTAGTCATACGAGTTTAGTATTTCTCAAAGCCGTCAAATCATACGGGAAGAGCACTTCTCAAGACCCGTCTAGTCATACGAGTTTAGTATTTCTCAAAGCCGTCAAATCATACGGGAAGAGCACTTTTCAAGACCCGTCTAGTCATACGAGTTTAGTATTTTTCAAAGACGTCAAATCATACGGGAAGAGCACTTCTCAAGACCCGTCTAGTCTTTCGAGTTCAGTATTTCTCAAAGCCGTCAAATCATACGGGAAGAGCACTTCTCAAGATCCTTCTAGTCATACGAGTTTAGTATTTCTCAAAGCCGTCAAATCATACGGGAAGAGCACTTCTCAAAACCCGTCTAATCATAGGGGTTTAGTATTTCTCAAAGCCGTCAAATCATACGGGAAGAGCACTTCTCAAGACCCGTCTAGTCATACGAGTTTAGTATTTCTCAAAGCCGTCAAATCATACGGGAAGAGCACTTCTCAAGACCCGTCTAGTCATACGAGTTTAGTATTTCTCAAAGCTGTCAAATCATACGGAAAGAGCACTTCTCAAGACCCGTCTAGTCATACGAGTTTAGTATTTCTCAAAGCCGTCAAATCATACGGGAAGAGCACTTCTCAAGACCCGTCTAGTCATATGAGTTTAGTATTTTTCAAGTCGTCAAATCATACGGGAAGAGCACTTCTCAAGACCCGTCTAGTCATACGAGTTTAGTATTTTCAAAGCCGTCAAATCATACGGGAAGAGCACTTCTCAAGACCCGTCTAGTCATACGAGTTTAAGATTTTTCAAAGCCGTCAAATGATAAGGGAAGAGCACTTCTCAAAACCCGTCTAATCATACGAGTTTAGTATTTCTCAAAGCCGTCAAATCATACGGGAAGAGCACTTCTCAAGATCCTTCTAGTCATACGAGTTTAGTATTTTTCAAAGCCGTCAAATCATACGGGAAGAGCACTTCTCAAGACCCGTCTAGTCATACGAGTTTAGTATTTCTCAAAGCCGTCAAATCATACGGGAAGAGCACTTCTCAAGATCCTTCTAGTCATACGAGTTTAGTATTTCTCAAAGCCGTCAAATCATACGGGAAGAGCACTTCTCAAGATCCTTCTAGTCATACGAGTTTAGTATTTCTCAAAGCCGTCAAATCGTACGGGAAGAGCACTTCTCAATGCCCGTCTAGTCATACGGGTAAAGTATTTCTCGAAGCCATCAAATTATACGGGAAGAGCACTTATTAAATCCCGTCTTGTCATACGAGTTTAGTATTTCTCAAAGCCGTCAAATCATACGGGAAGAGCACTTCTCAAAAGCCGTCTAGTTATTAGGGTAAAGTATATGTCAAAGCCGTCAAATCATACTGGAAGAGCACTTCTCAAAACCCGTCTAGTCATACGAGTTTTGTATTTCTCAAAGCCGTCAAATCATACGGGAAGAGCACTTCTCAAAGCACATCTAGTCATACGGGTAAAGTATTTCTCAAAGCCGTCAAATCATACCGGAAGAGCACATCTCAAATTCCGTCTAGTCATACGGGTAAAGTATTTCTCAAGGCCGTCAAATCATACGAGAAGAGCACTTTTAAAAACCCGTCTTGTCATACGAGTTTAGTATTTCTCAAAGCCATCAAATCATACGGAAGTGCACTTCTCAAAACCCGTCTAGTCATACGAGTTTAGTATTTCTCAAAGCCGTCAAATCATACGGGAAGAGCACTTCTCAAGACCCGTCTAGTCATACGAGTTTAGTATTTCTCAAAGCCGTCAAATCATACGGGAAGAGCACTTCTCAAGACCCGTCTAGTCATACGAGTTTAGTATTTTTCAAAGCCGTCAAATCATACGGGAAGAGCACTTCTCAAGACCCGTCTAGTCATACGAGTTTAGTATTTCTCAAAGCCGTCAAATCGTACAAGAAGAGCACTTCTCAAGACCCGTCTAGTCATACGAGTTTAGTATTTTTCAAAGCCGTCAAATCATACGGGAAGAGCACTTCTCAAGACCCGTCTAGTCATACGAGTTTAGTATTTTTCAAAGCCGTCAAATCATACGGGAAGAGCACTTCTCAAGACCCGTCTAGTCATACGAGTTTAGTATTTTTCAAAGCCGTCAAATCATACGGGAAGAGCACTTCTCAAGACCCGTCTAGTCATAAGAGTTTAGTATTTCTCAAAGCCGTCAAATCATACGGGAAGAGCACTTCTCAAGATCCTTCTAGTCATACGAGTTTAGTATTTTTCAAAGCCGTCAAATCATACGGGAAGAGCACTTCTCAAAACCCGTCTAATCATACGAGTTTAGTATTTCTCAAAGCCGTCAAATCATACGGGAAGAGCACTTCTCAAAACCCGTCTAATCATACGAGTTTAGTATTTCTCAAAGCCGTCAAATCATACGGGAAGAGCACTTCTCAAGATCCTTCTAGTCATACGAGTTTAGTATTTTTTAAAGCCGTCAAATCATACGGGAAGAGCACTTCTCAAAACCCGTCTAATCATACGAGTTTAGTATTTCTCAAAGCCGTCAAATTTATACGGGAAGAGCACTTCTCAAGACCCGTCTAGTCATACGAGTTTAATATATTTCAAAGCCGTCAAATCATACGGGAAGAGCACTTCTCAAGACCCGTCTAGTCATACGAGTTTAGTATTTCTTAAAGCCGTCAAATCATACGGGAAGAGCACTTCTCAAGATCCTTCTAGTCATACGAGTTTAGTATTTCTCAAAGCCGTCAAATCATACGGGAAGAGCACTTCTCAAAACCCGTCTAATCATACGAGTTTAGTATTTCTCAAAGCCGTCAAATCATACGGGAAGAGCACTTCTCAAGACCCGTGTAGTCATACGAGTTTAGTATTTTTCAAAGCCGTCAAATCATACGGGAAGAGCACTTCTCAAAACCCGTCTAATCATACGAGTTTAGTATTTCTCAAAGCCGTCAAATCATACGGGAAGAGCACTTCTCAAGATCCTTCTAGTCATAAGAGTTTAGTATTTTTCAAAGCCGTCAAATCATACGGGAAGAGCACTTCTCAAAACCCGTCTAATCATACGAGTTTAGTATTTCTCAAAGCCGTCAAATCATACGGGAAGAGCACTTCTCAAGACCCGTCTAGTCATACGAGTTTAATATTTTTCAAAGCCGTCAAATCATACGGGAAGAGCACTTCTCAAGACCCGTCTAGTCATACGAGTTTAGTATTTCTCAAAGCCGTCAAATCATACGGGAAGAGCACTTCTCAAGATCCTTCTAGTCATACGAGTTTAGTATTTTTCAAAGCCGTCAAATCATACGGGAAGAGCACTTCTCAAAACCCGTCTAATCATACGAGTTTAGTATTTCTCAAAGCCGCAATATCATACGGGAAGAGCACTTCTCAAGACCCGTCTAGTCATACGAGTTTAGTATTTTTAAAAGCCGTCAAATCATACGAGAAGAGCACTTCTCAAGACCCGTCTTGTCATACGAGTTTAGTATTTCTCCAAGCCGTCAAATCATACGGGAAGAGCACTTCTCAAAACCCGTCTAATCATACGAGTTAAGTATTTCTCAAAGCCGTCAAATCATACGGGAAGAGCACTTCTCAAGACCCGTCTAGTCATGCGAGTTTAGTATTTTTCAAAGCCGTCAAATCATACGGGAAGAGCACTTCTCAAGACCCGTCTAGTCATACGAGTTTAGTATTTCTCAAAGCCGTCAAATCATACGGGAAGAGCACTTCTCAAGATCCTTCTAGTCATACGAGTTTAGTATTTCTCAAAGCCGTCAAATCATACGGGAAGAGCACTTCTCAAGATCCTTCTAGTCATACGAGTTTAGTATTTCTCAAAGCCGTCAAATCGTACGGGAAGAGCACTTCTCAAAGCCCGTCTAGTCATACGTGTAAAGTATTTCTCGAAGCCATCAAATCATACGGGAAGAGCACTTATTAAATCCCGTCTAGTCATACGAGTTTAGTATTTCTCAAAGCCGTCAAATCATACGGGAAAAGCACTTCTCAAAAGCCGTCTAGTCATACGGGTAAAGTATATGTCAAAGCCGTCAAATCATACTGGAAGAGCACTTCTCAAAACCCGTCTAGTCATACGAGTTTTGTATTTCTCAAAGCCGTCAAATCATACGGGAAGAGCACTTCTCAAAGCACATCTAGTCATACGGGTAAAGTATTTCTCAAAGCCGTCAAATCATACCGGAAGAGCACATCTCAAATTCCGTCTAGTCATACGGGTAAAGTATTTCTCAAGGCCGTCAAATCATACGGGAAGAGCACTTCTAAAAACCCGTCTAGTCATACGAGTTTAGTATTTCTCAAAGCCATCAAATCATACGGAACTGCACTTCTCAAAACCCGTCTAGTCATACGAGTTTAGTATGTCTCAAAGCCGTCAAATCATACGGGAAGAGCACTTCTCAAGACCCGTCTAGTCATACGAGTTTAGTATTTCTCAAAGCCGTCAAATCATACGGGAAGAGCACTTCTCAAGACCCGTCTAGTCATACGAGTTTAGTATTTTTCAAAGCCGTCAAATCATACGGGAAGAGCACTTCTCAAGACCCGTCTAGTCATACGAGTTTAGTATTTCTCAAAGCCGTCAAATCGTACAAGAAGAGCACTTCTCAAGACCCGTCTAGTCATACGAGTTTAGTATTTTTCAAAGCCGTCAAATCATACGGGAAGAGCACTTCTCAAGACCCGTCTAGTCATACGAGTTTAGTATTTTTCAAAGCCTTCAAATCATACGGGAAGAGCACTTCTCAAGACCCGTCTAGTCATACGAGTTTAGTATTTTTCAAAGCCGTCAAATCATACGGGAAGAGCACTTCTCAAGACCCGTCTAGTCATAAGAGTTTAGTATTTCTCAAAGCCGTCAAATCATACGGGAAGAGCACTTCTCAAGATCCTTTTAGTCATACGAGTTTAGTATTTTTCAAAGCCGTCAAATCATACGGGAAGAGCACTTCTCAAAACCCGTCTAATCATACGAGTTTAGTATATCTCAAAGCCGTCAAATCATACGGGAAGAGCACTTCTCAAAACCCGTCTAATCTTACGAGTTAAGTATTTCTCAAAGCCGTCAAATCATACGGGAAGAGCACTTCTCAAGACCCGTCTAGTCATACGAGTTTAGTATTTTTCAAAGCCGTCAAATCATACGGGAAGAGCACTTCTCAAGACCCGTTTAGTCATACGAGTTTAGTATTTTTCAAAGCGGTCAAATCATACGGGAAGAGCACTTCTCAAGACCCGTCTAGTCATACGAGTTTAGTATTTTTCAAAGCCGTCAAATCATACGGGAAGAGCACTTCTCAAGACCCGTCTAGTTATACGAGTTTAGTATTTTTCAAAGCCGTCAAATCATACGGGAAGAGCACTTCTCAAGATCCTTCTAGTCATACGAGTTTAGTATTTTTCAAAGCCGTCAAATCATACGGGAAGAGCACTTCTCAAAACCCGTCTAATCATACGAGTTTAGTATTTCTCAAAGCCGTTAAATCATACGGGAAGAGCACTTCTCAAAACCCGTCTAATCATACGAGTTTAGTATTTCTCAAAGCCGTCAAATCATACTGGAAGAGCACTTCTCAAAACCCGTCTAATCATACGAGTTTAGTATTTCTCAAATCCGTCAAATCATACGGGAAGAGCACTTCTCAAGACCCGTCTAGTCATACGAGTTTAGTATTTCTCAAAGCCGTCAAATCATGAGGGAAGAGCACTTCTCAAGACCCGTCTAGTCATACGAGTTTAGTATTTCTCAAAGCCGTCAAATCATACGGGAAGAGCACTTCTCAAGATCCTTCTAGTCATACGAGTTTAGTATTTTTCAAAGCCGTCAAATCATACGGGAAGAGCACTTCTCAAAACCCGTCTAATCATACGAGTTTAGTATTTCTCAAAGCCGTCAAATCGTACGGGAAGAGCACTTCTCAAAGCCCGTCTAGTCATACGGGTAAAGTATTTTTCAAAGCCATCAAATCATATGGGAAGAGCACTTCTCAAAACCCGTCTAATCATACGAGTTTAGTATTTCTCAAAGCCGTCAAATCATACGGGAAGAGCACTTCTCAAAACCCGTCTAATCATACGAGTTTAGTATTTCTCAAAGCCGTCAAATCATACGGGAAGAGCACATCTCAAAACCCGTCTAATCATACGAGTTTAGTATTTCTCAAAGCCGTCAAATCATACGGGAAGAGCACTTCTCAAGATCCTTCTAGTCATACGAGTTTAGTATTTCTCAAAGCCGTCAAATCATACGGGAAGAGCACTTCTCAAGACCCGTCTAGTCATACGAGTTTAATATTTTTCAAAGCCGTCAAATCATACGGGAAGAGCACTTCTCAAGACCCGTCTAGTCATACGAGTTTAGTATTTCTCAAAGCCGTCAAATCATACGGGAAGAGCACTTCTCAAGATCCTTCTAGTCATACGAGTTTAGTATTTTTCAAAGCCGTCAAATCATACGGGAAGAGCACTTCTCAAAACCCGTCTAATCATACGAGTTTAGTATTTCTCAAAGCCGCAATATCATACGGGAAGAGCACTTCTCAAGACCCGTCTAGTCATACGAGTTTAGTATTTTTAAAAGCTGTCAAATCATACGGGAAGAGCACTTCTCAAGCCCGTCTTGTCATACGAGTTTAGTATTTCTCAAAGCCGTCAAATCATACGGGAAGAGCACTTCTCAAAACCCGTCTAATCATACGAGTTAAGTATTTCTCAAAGCCGTCAAATCATACGGGAAGAGCACTTCTTAAGACCCGTCTAGTCATGCGAGTTTAGTATTTTTCAAAGCCGTCAAATCATACGGGAAGAGCACTTCTCAAGACCCGTCTAGTCATACGAGTTTAGTATTTCTCAAAACTGTCAAATCATACGGGAAGAGCACTTCTCAAGATCCTTCTAGTCATACGAGTTTAGTATTTCTCAAAGCCGTCAAATCACACGGGAAGAGCACTTCTCAAGATCCTTCTAGTCATACGAGTTTAGTATTTCTCAAAGCCGTCAAATCGTACGGGAAGAGCACTTCTCAAGACCCGTCTAGTCATACGGGTAAAGTATTTCTCGAAGCCATCAAATCATACGGGAAGAACACTTATTAAATCCCGTCTAGTCATACGAGTTTAGTATTTCTCAAAGCCGTCAAATCATACGGGAAAAGCACTTCTCAAAAGCCGTCTAGTCATACGGGTAAAGTATATGTCAAAGCCGTCAAATCATACTGGAAGAGCACTTCTCAAAACCCGTCTAGTCATACGAGTTTTGTATTTCTCAAAGCCGTCAAATCATACGGGAAGAGCACTTCTCAAAGCACATCTAGTCATACGGGTAAAGTATTTCTCAAAGCCGTCAAATCATACCGGAAGAGCACATCTCAAATTCTGTCTAGTCATACGGGTAAAGTATTTCTCAAGGCCGTCAAATCATACGGGAAGAGCACTTCTAAAAACCCGTCTAGTCATACGAGTTTAGTATTTCTCAAAGCCATCAAATCATACGGAACTGCACTTCCAAAACCCGTCTAGTCATACGAGTTTAGTATGTCTCAAAGCCGTCAAATCATACGGGAAGAGCACTTCTCAAGACCCGTCTAGTCATACGAGTTTAGTATTTCTCAAAGCCGTCAAATCATACGGGAAGAGCACTTCTCAAGACCCGTCTAGTCATACGAGTTTAGTATTTTTCAAAGCCGTCAAATCATACGGGAAGAGCACTTCTCAAGACCCGTCTAGTCATACGAGTTTAGTATTTCTCAAAGCCGTCAAATCATACGGGAAGAGCACTTCTCAAGACCCGTCTAGTCATACGAGTTTAGTATTTTTCAAAGCCGTCAAATCATACGGGAAGAGCACTTCTCAAGACCCGTCTAGTCATACGAGTTTAGTATTTTTCAAAGCCGTCAAATCATACGGGAAGAGCACTTCTCAAGACCCGTCTAGTCATAAGAGTTTAGTATTTCTCAAAGCCGTCAAATCATACGGGAAGAGCACTTCTCAAGATCCTTTTAGTCATACGAGTTTAGTATTTTCAAAGCCGTCAAATCATACGGGAAGAGCACTACTCAAAACCCGTCTAATCATACGAGTTTAGTATTTCTCAAAGCCGTCAAATCATACGGGAAGAGCACTTCTCAAAACCCGTCTAATCATACGAGTTAAGTATTTCTCAAAGCCGTCAAATCATACGGGAAGAGCACTTCTCAAGACCCGTCTAGTCATACGAGTTTAGTATTTTTCAAAGCCATCAAATCATACGGGAAGAGCACTTCTCAAGACCCGTCTAGTCATACGAGTTAAGTATTTTTCAAAGCCGTCAAATCATACGGGAAGAGCACTTCTCAAGACCCGTCTAGTCATACGAGTTTAGTATTTTTCAAAGCCGTCAAATCATACGGGAAGAGCACTTCTCAAGACCCGTCTAGTTATACGAGTTTAGTATTTTTCAAAGCCGTCAAATCATACGGGAAGAGCACTTCTCAAGATCCTTCTAGTCATACGAGTTTAGTATTTTTCAAAGCCGTCAAATCATACGGGAAGAGCACTTCTCAAAACCCGTCTAATCATACGAGTTTAGTATTTCTCAAAGCCGTCAAATTATACGGGAAGAGCACTTCTCAAAACCCGTCTAATCATACGAGTTTAGTATTTCTCAAAGCCGTCAAATCGTACGGGAAGAGCACTTCTCAAAGCCCGTCTAGTCATACGGGTAAAGTATTTTTCAAAGCCATCAAATCATACGGGAAGAGCACTTCTCAAAACCCGTCTAATCATACGAGTTTAGTATTTCTCAAAGCCGTCGAATCATACGGGAAGAGCACTTCTCAAAACCCGTCTAATCATACGAGTTTAGTATTTCTCAAAGCCGTCAAATCATACGGGAAGAGCACATCTCAAAACCCGTCTAATCATACGAGTTTAGTATTTCTCAAAGCCGTCAAATCATACGGGAAGAGCACTTCTCAAGATCCTTCTAGTCATACGAGTTTAGTTTTTCTCAAAGCCGTCAAATCATACGGGAAGAGCACTTCTCAAGACCCGTCTAGTCATACGAGTTTAATATTTTTCAAAGCCGTCAAATCATACGGGAAGAGCACTTCTCAAGACCCGTCTAGTCATACGAGTTTAGTATTTCTCAAAGCCGTCAAATCATACGGGAAGAGCACTTCTCAAGATCCTTCTAGTCATACGAGTTTAGTATTTTTCAAAGCCGTCAAATCATACGGGAAGAGCACTTCTCAAAACCTGTCTAATCATACGAGTTTAGTATTTCTCAAAGCCGCAATATCATACGGGAAGAGCACTTCTCAAGACCCGTCTAGTCATACGAGTTTAGTATTTTTAAAAGCCGTCAAATCATACGGGAAGAGCACTTCTCAAGCCCGTCTTGTCATACGAGTTTAGTATTTCTCAAAGCCGTCAAATCATACGGGAAGAGCACTTCTCAAAACCCGTCTAATCATACGAGTTAAGTATTTCTCAAAGCCGTCAAATCATACGGGAAGAGCACTTCTTAAGACCCGTCTAGTCATGCGAGTTTAGTATTTTTCAAAGCCGTCAAATCATACGGGAAGAGCACTTCTCAAGACCCGTCTAGTCATACGAGTTTACTATTTCTCAAAGCCGTCAAATCATACGGGAAGAGCACTTCTCAAGATCCTTCTAGTCATACGAGTTTAGTATTTCTCAAAGCCGTCAAATCACACGGGAAGAGCACTTCTCAAGATCCTTCTAGTCATACGAGTTTAGTATTTCTCAAAGCCGTCAAATCGTACGGGAAGAGCACTTCTCAAGACCCGTCTAGTCATACGAGTTTAGTATTTTTCAAAGCCGTCAAATCATACGGGAAGAGCACTTCTCAAGACCCGTCTAGTCATACGGGTAAAGTATTTCTCGAAGCCATCAAATCATACGGGAAGAGCACTTATTAAATCCCGTCTAGTCATACAAGTTTAGTATTTCTCAAAGCCGTCAACTCATACGGGAAGAGCACTTCTCAAAAGCCGTCTAGTCATACGGGTAAAGTATATGTCAAAGCCGTCAAATCATACTGGAAGAACACTTCTCAAAACCCGTCTAGTCATACGAGTTTTGTATTTCTCAAAGCCGTCAAATCATACGGGAAGAGCACTTCTCAAAGCACATCTAGTCATACGGGTAAAGTATTCCTCAAAGCCGTCAAATCATACCGGAAGAGCACATCTCAAATTCCGTCTAGTCATACGGGTAAAGTATTTCTCAAGGCCGTCAAATCATACGGGAAGAGCACTTCTAAAAACCCGTCTAGTCATACGAGTTTAGTATTTCTCAAAGCCATCAAATCATACGGAACTGCACTTCCAAAACCCGTCTAGTCATACGAGTTTAGTATGTCTCAAAGCCGTCAAATCATACGGGAAGAGCACTTCTCAAGACCCGTCTAGTCATACGAGTTTAGTATTTCTCAAAGCCGTCAAATCATACGGGAAGAGCACTTCTCAAGACCCGTCTAGTCATACGAGTTTAGTATTTTTCAAAGCCGTCAAATCATACGGGAAGAGCACTTCTCAAGACCCGTCTAGTCATACGAGTTTAGTATTTCTCAAAGCCGTCAAATCATACGGGAAGAGCACTTCTCAAGACCCGTCTAGTCATACGAGTTTAGTATTTTTCAAAGCCGTCAAATCATACGGGAAGAGCACTTCTCAAGACCCGTCTAGTCATACGAGTTTAGTATTTTTCAAAGCCGTCAAATCATACGGGAAGAGCACTTCTCAAGACCCGTCTTGTCATAAGAGTTTAGTATTTCTCAAAGCCGTCAAATCATACGGGAAGAGCACTTCTCAAGATCCTTTTAGTCATACGAGTTTAGTATTTTTCAAAGCCGTCAAATCATACGGGAAGAGCACTACTCAAAACCCGTCTAATCATACGAGTTTAGTATTTCTCAAAGCCGTCAAATCATACGGGAAGAGCACTTCTCAAAACCCGTCTAATCATACGAGTTAAGTATTTCTCAAAGCCGTCAAATCA
Source organism: Ceratothoa steindachneri (assembly GCA_963969495.1). NCBI lineage: Eukaryota > Metazoa > Arthropoda > Malacostraca > Isopoda > Cymothoidae > Ceratothoa > Ceratothoa steindachneri. The sequence goes on from OZ018322.1 coordinate 92,319,921, forward strand.
TACGGGAAGAGCACTTCTCAAGACCCGTCTAGTCATACGAGTTTAGTATTTTTCAAAGCCGTCAAATCATACGGGAAGAGCACTTCTCAAGACCCGTCTAGTCATACGAGTTAAGTATTTTTCAAAGCCGTCAAATCATACGGGAAGAGCACTTCTCAAGACCCGTCTAGTCATACGAGTTTAGTATTTTTCAAAGCCGTCAAATCATACGGGAAGAGCACTTCTCAAGACCCGTCTAGTTATACGAGTTTAGTATTTTTCAAAGCCGTCAAATCATACGGGAAGAGCACTTCTCAAGATCCTTCTAGTCATACGAGTTTAGTATTTTTCAAAGCTGTCAAATCATACGGGAAGAGCACTTCTCAAAACCCGTCTAATCATACGAGTTTAGTATTTCTCAAAGCCGTCAAATTATACGGGAAGAGCACTTCTCAAAACCCGTCTAATCATACGAGTTTAGTATTTCTCAAAGCCGTCAAATCATACGGGAAGAGCACTTCTCAAGACCCCTCTAGTCCTACGAGTTTAGTATTTTTCCAAGCCGTCAAATCATACGGGAAGAGCACTTCTCAAGACCCGTCTAGTCATACGAGTTTAGTATTTCTCAAAGCCGTCAAATCATACGGGAAAAGCACTTCTCAAGATCCTTCTAGTCATACGAGTTTAATATTTTTCAAAGCCGTCAAATCATACGGGAAGAGCACTTCTCAAAACCCGTCTAATCATACGAGTTTATTATTTCTCAAAGCCGTCAAATCGTACGGGAAGAGCACTTCTCAAAGCCCGTCTAGTCATACGGGTAAAGTATTTTTCAAAGCCATCAAATCATACGGGAAGAGCACTTCTCAAAACCCGTCTAATCATACGAGTTTAGTATTTCTCAAAGCCGTCAAATCATACGGGAAGAGCACTTCTCAAAACCCGTCTAATCATACGAGTTTAGTATTTCTCAAAGCCGTTAAATCATACGGGAAGAGCACTTCTCAAAACCCGTCTAATCATACGAGTTTAGTATTTCTCAAAGCCGTCAAATCATACGGGAAGAGCTCTTCTCAAGATCCTTCTAGTCATACGAGTTTGGTATTTCTCAAAGCTCTCAAATCATACGGGAAGAGCACTTCTCAAGATCCTTCTAGTCATACGAGTTTAGTATTTTTCAAAGCCGTCAAATCATACGGGAAGAGCACTTGTCAAAACCCGTCTAATCATACGAGTTTAGTATTTCTCAAAGCCGTAAAATCATACGGGAAGAGCACTTCTCAAAACCCGTCTAATCATACGAGTTTAGTATTCCTCAAAGCCGTCAAATCATACGGGAAGAGCACTTCTCAAGATCCTTCTAGTCATAGGAGTTTAGTATTTCTCAAAGCCGTCAAATCGTACGGGAAGAGCACTTCTCAAAACCCGTCTAGTCATACGAGTTTAGTATTTCTCAAAGCCGTCAAATCGTACGGGAAGAGCACTTCTCAAAACCCGTCTAGTCATACGAGTTTAGTATTTCTCAAAGCCGTCAAATCATACGGGAAGAACACTTCTCAAAACCCGTCTAATCATATGAGTTTAGTATTTCTCAAAGCCGTCAAATCGTACGGGAAGAGCACTTCTCAAAGCCCGTCTAATCATACGAGTTTAGTATTTCTCAAAGCCGTCAAATCATACGGGAAGAGCACTTCTCAAAACCCGTCTAATCATACGAGTTTAGTATTTCTCAAAGCCGTTAAATCATACGGGAAGAGCACTTCTCAAGATCCTTCTAGTCATACGAGTTTAGTATTTCTCAAAGCCGTCAAATCATACGGGAAGAGCACTTCTCAAAACCCGTCTAATCATACGAGTTTAGTATTTCTCAAAGCCGTCAAATCATACGGGAAGAGCACTTCTCAAGATCCTTCCTAGTCATACGAGTTTAGTATTTCTCAAAGCCGTCAAATCGTACGGGAAGAGCACTTCTCAAAGCCCGTCTAGTCATACGGGTAAAGTATTTCTCGAAGCCATCAAATCATACGGGAAGAGCACTTATTAAATCCCGTCTAGTCATACGAGTTTAGTATTTCTCAAAGCCGTTAAATCATACGGGAAGAGCACTTCTCAAAAGCCGTCTAGTCATACGGGTAAAGTATATGTCAAAGCCGTCAAATCATACTGGAAGAGCACTTCTCAAAACCCGTCTAGTCATACGAGTTTTGTATTTCTCAAAGCCGTCAAATACTACGGGAAGAGCACTTCTCAAAGCACATCTAGTCATACGGGTAAAGTATTTCTCAAAGCCGTCAAATCATACCGGAAGAGCACATCTCAAATTCCGTCTAGTCATACGGGTAAAGTATTTCTCAAGGCCGTCAAATCATACGGGAAGAGCACTTCTAAAAACCCGTCTAATCATACGAGTTAAGTATTTCTCAAAGCCGTCAAATCATACGGGAAGAGCACTTCTCAAGACCCGTTAGTCATACGAGTTTAGTATTTTTCAAAGCCGTCAAATCATACGGGAAGAGCACTTCTCAAAACCCGTCTAATCATACGAGTTTAGTATTTCTCAAAGCCGTCAAATCATACGGGAAGAGCACTTCTCAAGACCCGTCTAGTCATACGAGTTTAGTATTTTTCAAAGCCGTCAAATCATACGGGAAGAGCACTTCTCAAGACCCGTCTAGTCATACGAGTTTAGTATTTTTCAAAGCCGTCAAATCATACGGGAAGAGCACTTCTCAAGACCCGTCTAGTCATACGAGTTTAGTATTTTTCAAAGCCGTCAAATCATACGGGAAGAGCACTTCTCAAGACCCGTCTAGTTATACGAGTTTAGTATTTTTCAAAGCCGTCAAATCATACGGGAAGAGCACTTCTCAAGATCCTTCTAGTCATACGAGTTTAGTATTTTTCCAAGCCGTCAAATCATACGGGAAGAGCACTTCTCAAAATCCGTCTAATCATACGAGTTTAGTATTTCTCAAAGCCGTCAAATCATACGGGAAGAGCACTTCTCAAAACCCGTCTAATCATACAAGTTTAGTATTTCTCAAAGCCGTCAAATCATACGGGAAAGGCACTTCTCAAAACCCGTCTAATCATACGAGTTTAGTATTTCTCAAAGCCGTCAAATCATACGGGAAGAGCTCTTCTCAAGATCCTTCTAGTCATACGAGTTTAGTATTTTTCAAAGCCGTCAAATCATACAGGAAGAGCACTTCTCAAGACCCGTCTAGTCATACGAGTTTAGTATTTCTCAAAGCCGTCAAATCATACGGGAAGAGCACTTCTCAAGATCCTTCTAGTCATACGAGTTTAGTATTTTTCAAAGCCGTCAAATCATACGGGAAGAGCACTTCTCAAAACCCGTCTAATCATACGAGTTTAGTATTTCTCAAAGCCGTCAAATCATACGGGAAGAGCACTTCTCAAAACCCGTCTAATCATACGAGTTTAGTATTTCTCAAAGCCGTCAAATCATACGGGAAGAGCACTTCTCAAGACCCGTCTAGTCATACGAGTTTAGTATTTTTCAAAGCCGTCAAATCATACGGGAAGAGCACTTCTCAAGACCCGTCTAGTCATACGAGTTTAGTATTTCTCAAAGCCGTCAAATCATACGGGAAGAGCACTTCTCAAGATCCTTCTAGTCATACGAGTTTAGTATTTTTCAAAGCCGTCAAATCATACGGGAAGAGCACTTCTCAAGACCCGTCTAGTCATACGAGTTTAGTATTTTTCAAAGCCGTCAAATCATACGGGAAGAGCACTTCTCAAGACCCGTCTAGTCATACGAGTTTAGTATTTTTCAAAGCCGTCAAATCATACGGGAAGAGCACTTCTCAAAACCCGTCTAATCATACGAGTTTAGTATTTCTCAAAGCCGTCAAATCATACGAGAAGAGCACTTCTCAAAACCCGTCTAATCATACGAGTTTAGTATTTCTCAAAGCCGTCAAATCATACGGGAAGAGCACTTCTCAAGATCCTTCTAGTCATACGAGTTTAGTATTTCTCAAAGCCGTCAAATCATACAGGAAGAGCACTTCTCAAAACCCGTCTAATCATACGAGTTTAGTATTTCTCAAAGCCGTCAAATCATACGGGAAGAGCACTTCTCAAAACCCGTCTAATCATACGAGTTTAGTATTTCTCAAAGCCGTCAAATCATACGGGAAGAGCACTTCTCAAGATCCTTCTAGTCATACGAGTTTAGTATTTCTCAAAGCCGTCAAATCGTACGGGAAGAGCACTTCTCAAAACCTGTCTAGTCATACGAGTTTAGTATTTCTCAAAGCCGTCAAACCGTACGGGAACAGCATTTCTCAAAATCCGTCTAGTCATACGAGTTTTGTATTTCGCAAAGCCGTCAAATCATACGGGAAGAGCACTTCTCAAAACCCGTCTAATCATACGAGTTTAGTATTTCTCAAAGCCGTCAAATCGTACGGGAAGAGCACTTCTCAAAGCCCGTCTAATCATACGAGTTTAGTATTTCTCAAAGCCGTCAAATCATACGGGAAGAGCACTTCTCAAAACCCGTCTAATCATACGAGTTTAGTATTTCTCAAAGCCGTCAAATCATACGGGAAGAGCACTTCTCAAGATCCTTCTAGTCATACGAGTTTAGTATTTCTCAAAGCCGTCAAATCATACGGGAAGAGCACTTCTCAAAACCCGTCTAATCATACGAGTTTAGTATTTCTCAAAGCCGTCAAATCATACGGGAAGAGCACTTCTCAAGATCCTTCTAGTCATACGAGTTTAGTATTTCTCAAAGCCGTCAAATCATACGGGAAGAGCACTTCTCAAAGCCCGTCTAGTCATACGGGTAAAGTATTTCTCGAAGCCATCAAATCATACGGGAAGAGCACTTATTAAATCCCGTCTAGTCATACGAGTTTAGTATTTCTCAAAGCCGTCAAATCATACGGGAAGAGCACTTCTCAAGACCCGTCTAGTCATACGGGTAAAGTATATGTCAAAGCCGTCAAATCATACTGGAAGAGCACTTCTCAAAACCCGTCTAGTCATACGAGTTTAGTATTTTTCAAAGCCGTCAAATCGTACGGGAAGAGCACTTTTCAAAGCCCGTCTAGTCATACGGGTAAAGTATTTCTCGAAGCCATCAAATCATACGGGAAGAGCACTTATTAAATCCCGTCTAGTCATACGAGTTTAGTATTTCTCAAAGTTATCAAATCATACGGAAGTGCACTTCTCAAAACCCGTCTAGTCATACGAGTTTAGTATTTCTCAAAGCCGTCAAATCATACGGGAAGAGCACTTCTCAAGACCCGTCTAGTCACACGAGTTTAGTATTTCTCAAAGCCGTCAAATCATACGGGAAGAGCACTTCTCAAGACCCGTCTAGTCATACGAGTTTAGTATTTCTCAAAGGCGTCAAATCATACGGGAAGAGCACTTCTCAAGACCCGTCTAGTCATACGAGTTTCAGTATTTCTCAAAGCCGTCAAATCGTACAAAAAGAGCACTTCTCAAGACCCGTCTAGTCATACGAGTTTAGTATTTTTCAAAGCCGTCAAATCATACGGGAAGAGCACTTCTCAAGACCCGTCTAGTCATACGAGTTTAGTATTTTTCAAAGCCGTCAAATCATACGGGAAGAGCACTTCTCAAGACCCGTCTAGTCATACGAGTTTAGTATTTTTCAAAGCCGTCAAATCATACGGGAAAAGCACTTCTCAAAACCCGTCTAATCATACGGGTTTAGTATTTCTCACAGCCGTCAAATCATACGGGAAGAGCACTTCTCAAAGCCCGTCTAATCATACGAGTTTAGTATTTCTCAAAGCCGTCAAATCATACGGGAAGAGGACTTCTCAAGACCCGTCTAGTCATACGAGTTTAGTATTTTTTAAAGCCGTCAAATCATACGGGAAGAGCACTTCTCAAGACCCGTCTAGTCATACGAGTTTAGTATTTTTCAAAGCCGTCAAATCATACGGGAAGAGCACTTCTCAAGACCCGTCTAGTCATACGAGTTTAGTATTTTTCAAAGCCGTCAAATCATACGGGAAGAGCACTTCTCAAGACCCGTCTAGTTATACGAGTTTAGTATTTTTCAAAGCCGTCAAATCATACGGGAAGAGCACTTCTCAAGATCCTTCTAGTCATACGAGTTTAGTATTTTTCCAAGCCGTCAAATCATACGGGAAGAGCACTTCTCAAAATCCGTCTAATCATACGAGTTTAGTATTTCTCAAAGCCGTCAAATCATACGGGAAGAGCACTTCTCAAAACCCGTCTAATCATACAAGTTTAGTATTTCTCAAAGCCGTCAAATCATACGGGAAAGGCACTTCTCAAAACCCGTCTAATCATACGAGTTTAGTATTTCTCAAAGCCGTCAAATCATACGGGAAGAGCACTTCTCAAGATCCTTCTAGTCATACGAGTTTAGTATTTTTCAAAGCCGTCAAATCATACAGGAAGAGCACTTCTCAAGACCCGTCTAGTCATACGAGTTTAGTATTTCTCAAAGCCGTCAAATCATACGGGAAGAGCACTTCTCAAGATCCTTCTAGTCATACGAGTTTAGTATTTTTCAAAGCCGTCAAATCATACGGGAAGAGCACTTCTCAAAACCCGTCTAATCATACGAGTTTAGTATTTCTCAAAGCCGTCAAATCATACGGGAAGAGCACTTCTCAAAACCCGTCTAATCATACGAGTTTAGTATTTCTCAAAGCCGTCAAATCATACGGGAAGAGCACTTCTCAAGACCCGTCTAGTCATACGAGTTTAGTATTTTTCAAAGCCGTCAAATCATACGGGAAGAGCACTTCTCAAGACCCGTCTAGTCATACGAGTTTAGTATTTCTCAAAGCCGTCAAATCATACGGGAAGAGCACTTCTCAAGATCCTTCTAGTCATACGAGTTTAGTATTTTTCAAAGCCGTCAAATCATACGGGAAGAGCACTTCTCAAGACCCGTCTAGTCATACGAGTTTAGTATTTTTCAAAGCCGTCAAATCATACGGGAAGAGCACTTCTCAAGACCCGTCTAGTCATACGAGTTTAGTATTTTTCAAAGCCGTCAAATCATACGGGAAGAGCACTTCTCAAAACCCGTCTAATCATACGAGTTTAGTATTTCTCAAAGCCGTCAAATCATACGAGAAGAGCACTTCTCAAAACCCGTCTAATCATACGAGTTTAGTATTTCTCAAAGCCGTCAAATCATACGGGAAGAGCACTTCTCAAGATCCTTTTAGTCATACGAGTTTAGTATTTCTCAAAGCCGTCAAATCATACAGGAAGAGCACTTCTCAAAACCCGTCTAATCATACGAGTTTAGTATTTCTCAAAGCCGTCAAATCATACGGGAAGAGCACTTCTCAAAACCCGTCTAATCATACGAGTTTAGTATTTCTCAAAGCCGTCAAATCATACGGGAAGAGCACTTCTCAAGATCCTTCTAGTCATACGAGTTTAGTATTTCTCAAAGCCGTCAAATCGTACGGGAAGAGCACTTCTCAAAACCTGTCTAGTCATACGAGTTTAGTATTTCTCAAAGCCGTCAAACCGTACGGGAACAGCATTTCTCAAAATCCGTCTAGTCATACGAGTTTTGTATTTCTCAAAGCCGTCAAATCATACGGGAAGAGCACTTCTCAAAACCCGTCTAATCATACGAGTTTAGTATTTCTCAAAGCCGTCAAATCGTACGGGAAGAGCACTTCTCAAAGCCCGTCTAATCATACGAGTTTAGTATTTCTCAAAGCCGTCAAATCATACGGGAAGAGCACTTCTCAAAACCCGTCTAATCATACGAGTTTAGTATTTCTCAAAGCCGTCAAATCATACGGGAAGAGCACTTCTCAAGATCCTTCTAGTCATACGAGTTTAGTATTTCTCAAAGCCGTCAAATCATACGGGAAGAGCACTTCTCAAAACCCGTCTAATCATACGAGTTTAGTATTTCTCAAAGCCGTCAAATCATACGGGAAGAGCACTTCTCAAGATCCTTCTAGTCATACGAGTTTAGTATTTCTCAAAGCCGTCAAATCATACGGGAAGAGCACTTCTCAAAGCCCGTCTAGTCATACGGGTAAAGTATTTCTCGAAGCCATCAAATCATACGGGAAGAGCACTTATTAAATCCCGTCTAGTCATACGAGTTTAGTATTTCTCAAAGCCGTCAAATCATACGGGAAGAGCACTTCTCAAAAGCAGTCTAGTCATACGGGTAAAGTATATGTCAAAGCCGTCAAATCATACTGGAAGAGCACTTCTCAAAACCCGTCTAGTCATACGAGTTTAGTATTTTTCAAACCCGTCAAATCGTACGGGAAGAGCACTTTTCAAAGCCCGTCTAGTCATACGGGTAAAGTATTTCTCGAAGCCATCAAATCATACGGGAAGAGCACTTATTAAATCCCGTCTAGTCATACGAGTTTAGTATTTCTCAAAGTTATCAAATCATACGGAAGTGCACTTCTCAAAACCCGTCTAGTCATACGAGTTTAGTATTTCTCAAAGCCGTCAAATCATACGGGAAGAGCACTTCTCAAGACCCGTCTAGTCATACGAGTTTAGTATTTCTCAAAGCCGTCAAATCATACGGGAAGAGCACTTCTCAAGACCCGTCTAGTCATACGAGTTTAGTATTTCTCAAAGGCGTCAAATCATACGGGAAGAGCACTTCTCAAGACCCGTCTAGTCATACGAGTTTCAGTATTTCTCAAAGCCGTCAAATCGTACAAAAAGAGCACTTCTCAAGACCCGTCTAGTCATACGAGTTTAGTATTTTTCAAAGCCGTCAAATCATACGGGAAGAGCACTTCTCAAGACCCGTCTAGTCATACGAGTTTAGTATTTTTCAAAGCCGTCAAATCATACGGGAAGAGCACTTCTCAAGACCCGTCTAGTCATACGAGTTTAGTATTTTTCAAAGCCGTCAAATCATACGGGAAGAGCACTTCTCAAAACCCGTCTAATCATACGGGTTTAGTATTTCTCACAGCCGTCAAATCATACGGGAAGAGCACTTCTCAAAGCCCGTCTAATCATACGAGTTTAGTATTTCTCAAAGCCGTCAAATCATACGGGAAGAGCACTTCTCAAAACCCGTCTAATCATACGAGTTTAGTATTTCTCAAAGCCGTCAAATCATACGGGAAGAGCACTTCTCAAGACCCGTCTAGTCATAAGAGTTTAGTATTTCTCAAAGCCGTCAAATCATACGGGAAGAGCACTTCTCAAGACCCGTCGAGTCATACGAGTTCAGTATTTTTCAAAGCCGTCAAATCATACGGGAAGAGCACTTCTCAAGACCCGTCTAGTCATACGAGTTTAGTATTTTTCAAAGCCGTCAAATCATACGGGAAGAGCACTTCTCAAGACCCGTCTAGTCATACGAGTTTAGTATTTTTCAAAGCCGTCAAATCATACGGGAAGAGCACTTCTCAAGACCCGTCTAGTTATACGAGTTTAGAATTTTTCAAAGCCGTCAAATCATACGGGAAGAGCACTTCTCAAGATCCTTCTAGTCATACGAGTTTAGTATTTTTCAAAGCCGTCAAATCATACGGGAAGAGCACTTCTCAAAACCCGTCTAATCATACGAGTTTAGTATTTCTCAAAGCCGTCAAATCGTACGGGAAGAGCACTTCTCAAAGCCCGTCTAGTCATACGGGTAAAGTATTTTTCAAAGCCGTCAAATCATACGGGAAGAGCACTTCTCAAAACCCGTCTAATCATACGAGTTTAGTATTTCTCAAAGCCGTCAAATCATACGGGAAGAGCACTTCTCAAAACCCGTCTAATCATACGAGTTTAGTATTTCTCAAAGCCGTCAAATCATACGAGAAGAGCACTTCTCAAAACCCGTCTAATCATACGAGTTTAGTATTTCTCAAAGCCGTCAAATCATACGGGAAGAGCACTTCTCAAGATCCTTCTAGTCATACGAGTTTAGTATTTCTCAAAGCCGTCAAATCATACGGGAAGAGCACTTCTCAAGATCCTTCTAGTCATACGAGTTTAGTATTTCTCAAAGCCGTCAAATCATACAGGAAGAGCACTTCTCAAAACCCGTCTAATCATAAGAGTTTAGTATTTCTCAAAGCCGTCAAATCATACGGGAAGAGCACTTCTCAAAACCCGTCTAATCATATGAGTTTAGTATTTCTCAAAGCCCTCAAATCATACGGGAAGAGCACTTCTCAAGATCCTTCTAGTCATACGAGTTTAGTATTTCTCAAAGCCGTCAAATCGTACGGGAAGAGCACTTCTCAAAACCCGTCTAGTCATACGAGTTTAGTATTTCTCAAAGCCGTCAAACCGTACGGGAAGAGCATTTCTCAAAATCCGTCTAGTCATACGAGTTTTGTATTTCTCAAAGCCGTCAAATCATACGGGAAGAGCACTTCTCAAAACCCGTCTAATCATACGAGTTTAGTATTTCTCAAAGCCGTCAAATCGTACGGGAAGAGCACTTCTCAAAGCCCGTCTAATCATACGAGTTTAGTATTTCTCAAAGCCGTCAAATCATACGGGAAGAGCACTTCTCAAAACCCGTCTAATCATACGAGTTTAGTATTTCTCAAAGCCGTCAAATCATACGGAAAGAGCACTTCTCAAGATCCTTCTAGTCATACGAGTTTAGTATTTCTCAAAGCCGTCAAATCATACGGGAAGAGCACTTCTCAAAACCCGTCTAATCATACGAGTTTAGTATTTCTCAAAGCCGTCAAATCATACGGGAAGAGCACTTCTCAAGATCCTTCTAGTCATACGAGTTTAGTATTTCTCAAAGCCGTCAAATCGTACGGGAAGAGCACTTCTCAAAGCCCGTCTAGTCATACGGGTAAAGTATTTCTCGAAGCCATCAAATCATACGGGAAGAGCACTTATTAAATCCCGTCTAGTCATACGAGTTTCGTATTTCTCAAAGCCGTCAAATCATACGGGAAGAGCACTTCTCAAAAGCCGTCTAGTCATACGGGTAAAGTATATGTCAAAGCCGTCAAATCATACTGGAAGAGCACTTCTCAAAACCCGTCTAGTCATACGAGTTTAGAATTTTTCAAAGCCGTCAAATCATACCGGAAGAGCACTTCTCAAGATCCTTCTAGTCATACGAGTTTAGTATTTTTCAAAGCCGTCAAATCATACGGGAAGTGCACTTCTCAAAACCCGTCTAATCATACGAGTTAAGTATTTCTCAATGCCGTCAAATCGTACGGGAAGAGCACTTCTCAAAGCCCGTCTAGTCATACGGGTAAAGTATTTTTCAAAGCCGTCAAATCATACGGGAAGAGCACTTCTCAAAACCCGTCTAATCATACGAGTTTAGTATTTCTCAAAGCCGTCAAATCATACGGGAAGAGCACTTCTCAAAACCCGTCTAATCATACGAGTTTAGTATTTCTCAAAGCCGTCAAATCATACGAGAGGAGCACTTCTCAAAACCTGTCTAATCATACGAGTTTAGTATTTCTCAAAGCCGTCAAATCATACGGGAAGAGCACTTCTCAAGATCCTTCTAGTCATACGAGTTTAGTATTTCTCAAAGTTGTCAAATCATACGGGAAGAGCACTTCTCAAGATCCTTCTAGTCATACGAGTTTAGTATTTCTCGAAGCCGTCAAATCATACAGGAAGAGCACTTCTCAAAACCCGTCTAATCATACGAGTTTAGTATTTCTCAAAGCCGTCAAATCATACGGGAAGAGCACTTCTCAAAACCCGTCTAATCATACGAGTTTAGTATTTCTCAAAGCCGTCAAATCATACGGGAAGAGCACTTCTCAAGATCCTTCTAGTCATACGAGTTTAGTATTTCTCAAAGCCGTCAAATCATACGGGAAGAGCACTTCTCAAAACCCGTCTAATCATACGAGTTTAGTATTTCTCAAAGCCTTCAAATCATACGGGAAGAGTACTTCTCAAGATCCTTCTAGTCATACGAGTTTAGTATTTCTCAAAGCCGTCAAATCGTACGGGAAGAGCACTTCTCAAAGCCCGTCTAGTCATACGGGTAAAGTATTTCTCGAAGCCATCAAATCATACGGGAAGAGCACTTATTAAATCCCGTCTAGTGATACGAGTTTAGTATTTCTCAAAGCCGTCAAATCATACGGGAAGAGCACTTCTCAAAAGCCGTCTAGTCATACGGGTAAAGTATATGTCAAAGCCGTCAAATCATACTGGAAGAGCACTTCTCAAAACCCGTCTAGTCATACGAGTTTTGTATTTCTCAAAGCCGTCAAATCATACGGGAAGAGCACTTCTCAAAGCACATCTAGTCATACGGGTAAAGTATTTCTCAAAGCCGTCAAATCATACCGGAAGAGCACATCTCAAATTCCGTCTAGTCATACGGGTAAAGTATTTCTCAAGGCCGTCAAATCATACGGGAAGAGCACTTGTAAAAACCCGTCTAGTCATACGAGTTTAGTATTTCTCAAAGCCATCAAATCATACGGAAGTGCACTTCTCAAAACCCGTCTAGTCATACGAGTTTAGTATTTCTCAAAGCCGTCAAATAATACGGGAAGAGCACTTCTCAAGACCCGTCTAGTCATACGAGTTTAGTATTTCTCAAAGCCGTCAAATCATACGGGAAGAGCACTTCTCAAGACCCGTCTAGTCATACGAGTTTAGTATTTTTCAAAGCCTTCAAATCATACGGGAAGAGCACTTCTCAAGACCCGTCTAGTCATACGAGTTTAGTATTTCTCAAAGCCGTCAAATCGTACAAGAAGAGCACTTCTCAAGACCCGTCTAGTCATACGAGTTTAGTATTTTTCAAAGCCGTCAAATCATACGGGAAGAGCACTTCTCAAGACCCGTCTAGTCATACGAGTTTAGTATTTTTCAAAGCCGTCAAATCATACGGGAAGAGCACTTCTCAAGACCCGTCTAGTCATACGAGTTTAGTATTTTTAAAAGCCGTCAAATCATACGGGAAGTGCACTTCTCAAGACCCGTCTAGTCATACGAGTTTAGTATTTTTCAAAGCCGTCAAATCATACGGGAAGAGCACTTCTCAAGACCCGTCTAGTCATACGAGTTTAGTATTTCTCAAAGCCGTCAAATCATACGGGAAGAGCACTTCTTAAAACCCGTCTAATCATACGAGTTTAGTATTTCTCAAAGCCGTCAAATCATACGGGAAGAGCACTTCTCAAAACCCGTCTAATCATACGAGTTTAGTATTTCTCAAAGCCGTCAAATCATACGGGAATTGCACTTCTCAAGATCCTTCTAGTCATACGAGTTTAGTATTTCTCAAAGCCGTCAAATCATACGGGAAGAGCACTTCTCAAGACCCGTCTAGTCATACGAGTTTAGTATTTCTCAAAGCCGTCAAATCATACGGGAAGAGCACTTCTCAAGATCCTTCTAGTCATACGAGTTTAGTATTTTTCAAAGCCGTCAAATCATACGGGAAGAGCACTTCTCAAGATCCTTCTAGTCATACGAGTTTAGTATTTCTCAAAGCCGTCAAATCATACGGGAAGAGCACTTCTCAAGATCCTTCTAGTCATACGAGTTTAGTATTTCTCAAAGCCGTCAAATCATACAGGAAGAGCACTTCTCAAAACCCGTCTAATCATACGAGTTTAGTATTTCTCAAAGCCGTCAAATCATACGGGAAGAGCACTTCTCAAAACCCGTCTAATCATACGAGTTTAGTATTTCTCAAAGCCGTCAAATCATACGGGAAGAGCACTTCTCAAGATCCTTCTAGTCATACGAGTTTAGTATTTCTCAAAGCCGTCAAATCATACGGGAAGAGCACTTCTCAAGATCCTTCTAGTCATACGAGTTTAGTATTTCTCAAAGCCGTCAAATCATACAGGAAGAGCACTTCTCAAAACCCGTCTAATCATACGAGTTTAGTATTTCTCAAAGCCGTCAAATCATACGGGAAGAGCACTTCTCAAAACCCGTCTAATCATACGAGTTTAGTATTTCTCAAAGCCCTCAAATCATACGGGAAGAGCACTTCTCAAGATCCTTCTAGTCATACGAGTTTAGTATTTCTCAAAGCCGTCAAATCGTACGGGAAGAGCACTTCTCAAAACCCGTCTAGTCATACGAGTTTAGTATTTCTCAAAGCCGTCAAACCGTACGGGAAGAGCATTTCTCAAAATCCGTCTAGTCATACGAGTTTTGTATTTCTCAAAGCCGTCAAATCATACGGGAAGAGCACTTCTCAAAACCCGTCTAATCATACGAGTTTAGTATTTCTCAAAGCCGTCAAATCGTACGGGAAGAGCACTTCTCAAAGCCCGTCTAATCATACGAGTTTAGTATTTCTCAAAGCCGTCAAATCATACGGGAAGAGCACTTCTCAAAACCCGTCTAATCATACGAGTTTAGTATTTCTCAAAGCCGTCAAATCATACGGAAAGAGCACTTCTCAAGATCCTTCTAGTCATACGAGTTTAGTATTTCTCAAAGCCGTCAAATCGTACGGGAAGAGCACTTCTCAAAACCCGTCTAATCATACGAGTTTAGTATTTCTCAAAGCCGTCAAATCATACGGGAAGAGCACTTCTCAAGATCCTTCTAGTCATACGAGTTTAGTATTTCTCAAAGCCGTCAAATCACACGGGAAGAGCACTTCTCAAGATCCTTCTAGTCATACGAGTTTAGTATTTCTCAAAGCCGTCAAATCGTACGGGAAGAGCACTTCTCAAGACCCGTCTAGTCATACGAGTTTAGTATTTTTCAAAGCCGTCAAATCATACGGGAAGAGCACTTCTCAAGACCCGTCTAGTCATACGGGTAAAGTATTTCTCGAAGCCATCAAATCATACGGGAAGAGCACTTATTAAATCCCGTCTAGTCATACAAGTTTAGTATTTCTCAAAGCCGTCAACTCATACGGGAAGAGCACTTCTCAAAAGCCGTCTAGTCATACGGGTAAAGTATATGTCAAAGCCGTCAAATCATACTGGAAGAACACTTCTCAAAACCCGTCTAGTCATACGAGTTTTGTATTTCTCAAAGCCGTCAAATCATACGGGAAGAGCACTTCTCAAAGCACATCTAGTCATACGGGTAAAGTATTCCTCAAAGCCGTCAAATCATACCGGAAGAGCACATCTCAAATTCCGTCTAGTCATACGGGTAAAGTATTTCTCAAGGCCGTCAAATCATACGGGAAGAGCACTTCTAAAAACCCGTCTAGTCATACGAGTTTAGTATTTCTCAAAGCCATCAAATCATACGGAACTGCACTTCCAAAACCCGTCTAGTCATACGAGTTTAGTATGTCTCAAAGCCGTCAAATCATACGGGAAGAGCACTTCTCAAGACCCGTCTAGTCATACGAGTTTAGTATTTCTCAAAGCCGTCAAATCATACGGAAAGAGCACTTCTCAAGACCCGTCTAGTCATACGAGTTTAGTATTTTTCAAAGCCGTCAAATCATACGGGAAGAGCACTTCTCAAGACCCGTCTAGTCATACGAGTTTAGTATTTCTCAAAGCCGTCAAATCATACGGGAAGAGCACTTCTCAAGACCCGTCTAGTCATACGAGTTTAGTATTTTTCAAAGCCGTCAAATCATACGGGAAGAGCACTTCTCAAGACCCGTCTAGTCATACGAGTTTAGTATTTTTCAAAGCCGTCAAATCATACGGGAAGAGCACTTCTCAAGACCCGTCTTGTCATAAGAGTTTAGTATTTCTCAAAGCCGTCAAATCATACGGGAAGAGCACTTCTCAAGATCCTTTTAGTCATACGAGTTTAGTATTTTTCAAAGCCGTCAAATCATACGGGAAGAGCACTACTCAAAACCCGTCTAATCATACGAGTTTAGTATTTCTCAAAGCCGTCAAATCATACGGGAAGAGCACTTCTCAAAACCCGTCTAATCATACGAGTTAAGTATTTCTCAAAGCCGTCAAATCATACGGGAAGAGCACTTCTCAAGACCCGTCTAGTCATACGAGTTTAGTATTTTTCAAAGCCGTCAAATCATACGGGAAGAGCACTTCTCAAGACCCGTCTAGTCATACGAGTTAAGTATTTTTCAAAGCCGTCAAATCATACGGGAAGAGCACTTCTCAAGACCCGTCTAGTCATACGAGTTTAGTATTTTTCAAAGCCGTCAAATCATACGGGAAGAGCACTTCTCAAGACCCGTCTAGTTATACGAGTTTAGTATTTTTCAAAGCCGTCAAATCATACGGGAAGAGCACTTCTCAAGATCCTTCTAGTCATACGAGTTTAGTATTTTTCAAAGCTGTCAAATCATACGGGAAGAGCACTTCTCAAAACCCGTCTAATCATACGAGTTTAGTATTTCTCAAAGCCGTCAAATTATACGGGAAGAGCACTTCTCAAAACCCGTCTAATCATACGAGTTTAGTATTTCTCAAAGCCGTCAAATCATACGGGAAGAGCACTTCTCAAGACCCCTCTAGTCCTACGAGTTTAGTATTTTTCCAAGCCGTCAAATCATACGGGAAGAGCACTTCTCAAGACCCGTCTAGTCATACGAGTTTAGTATTTCTCAAAGCCGTCAAATCATACGGGAAAAGCACTTCTAAAGATCCTTCTAGTCATACGAGTTTAATATTTTTCAAAGCCGTCAAATCATACGGGAAGAGCACTTCTCAAAACCCGTCTAATCATACGAGTTTATTATTTCTCAAAGCCGTCAAATCGTACGGGAAGAGCACTTCTCAAAGCCCGTCTAGTCATACGGGTAAAGTATTTTTCAAAGCCATCAAATCATACGGGAAGAGCACTTCTCAAAACCCGTCTAATCATACGAGTTTAGTATTTCTCAAAGCCGTCAAATCATACGGGAAGAGCACTTCTCAAAACCCGTCTAATCATACGAGTTTAGTATTTCTCAAAGCCGTTAAATCATACGGGAAGAGCACTTCTCAAAACCCGTCTAATCATACGAGTTTAGTATTTCTCAAAGCCGTCAAATCATACGGGAAGAGCTCTTCTCAAGATCCTTCTAGTCATACGAGTTTGGTATTTCTCAAAGCTCTCAAATCATACGGGAAGAGCACTTCTCAAGATCCTTCTAGTCATACGAGTTTAGTATTTTTCAAAGCCGTCAAATCATACGGGAAGAGCACTTGTCAAAACCCGTCTAATCATACGAGTTTAGTATTTCTCAAAGCCGTAAAATCATACGGGAAGAGCACTTCTCAAAACCCGTCTAATCATACGAGTTTAGTATTCCTCAAAGCCGTCAAATCATACGGGAAGAGCACTTCTCAAGATCCTTCTAGTCATAGGAGTTTAGTATTTCTCAAAGCCGTCAAATCGTACGGGAAGAGCACTTCTCAAAACCCGTCTAGTCATACGAGTTTAGTATTTCTCAAAGCCGTCAAATCGTACGGGAAGAGCACTTCTCAAAACCCGTCTAGTCATACGAGTTTAGTATTTCTCAAAGCCGTCAAATCATACGGGAAGAACACTTCTCAAAACCCGTCTAATCATATGAGTTTAGTATTTCTCAAAGCCGTCAAATCGTACGGGAAGAGCACTTCTCAAAGCCCGTCTAATCATACGAGTTTAGTATTTCTCAAAGCCGTCAAATCATACGGGAAGAGCACTTCTCAAAACCCGTCTAATCATACGAGTTTAGTATTTCTCAAAGCCGTTAAATCATACGGGAAGAGCACTTCTCAAGATCCTTCTAGTCATACGAGTTTAGTATTTCTCAAAGCCGTCAAATCATACGGGAAGAGCACTTCTCAAAACCCGTCTAATCATACGAGTTTAGTATTTCTCAAAGCCGTCAAATCATACGGGAAGAGCACTTCTCAAGATCCTTCCTAGTCATACGAGTTTAGTATTTCTCAAAGCCGTCAAATCGTACGGGAAGAGCACTTCTCAAAGCCCGTCTAGTCTTACGGGTAAAGTATTTCTCGAAGCCATCAAATCATACGGGAAGAGCACTTATTAAATCCCGTCTAGTCATACGAGTTTAGTATTTCTCAAAGCCGTTAAATCATACGGGAAGAGCACTTCTCAAAAGCCGTCTAGTCATACGGGTAAAGTATATGTCAAAGCCGTCAAATCATACTGGAAGAGCACTTCTCAAAACCCGTCTAGTCATACGAGTTTTGTATTTCTCAAAGCCGTCAAATCATACGGGAAGAGCACTTCTCAAAGCACATCTAGTCATACGGGTAAAGTATTTCTCAAAGCCGTCAAATCATACCGGAAGAGCACATCTCAAATTCCGTCTAGTCATACGGGTAAAGTATTTCTCAAGGCCGTCAAATCATACGGGAAGAGCACTTCTAAAAACCCGTCTAATCATACGAGTTAAGTATTTCTCAAAGCCGTCAAATCATACGGGAAGAGCACTTCTCAAGACCCGTTAGTCATACGAGTTTAGTATTTTTCAAAGCCGTCAAATCATACGGGAAGAGCACTTCTCAAAACCCGTCTAATCATACGAGTTTAGTATTTCTCAAAGCCGTCAAATCATACGGGAAGAGCACTTCTCAAGACCCGTCTAGTCATACGAGTTTAGTATTTTTCAAAGCCGTCAAATCATACGGGAAGAGCACTTCTCAAGACCCGTCTAGTCATACGAGTTTAGTATTTTTCAAAGCCGTCAAATCATACGGGAAGAGCACTTCTCAAGACCCGTCTAGTCATACGAGTTTAGTATTTTTCAAAGCCGTCAAATCATACGGGAAGAGCACTTCTCAAGACCCGTCTAGTTATACGAGTTTAGTATTTTTCAAAGCCGTCAAATCATACGGGAAGAGCACTTCTCAAGATCCTTCTAGTCATACGAGTTTAGTATTTTTCCAAGCCGTCAAATCATACGGGAAGAGCACTTCTCAAAATCCGTCTAATCATACGAGTTTAGTATTTCTCAAAGCCGTCAAATCATACGGGAAGAGCACTTCTCAAAACCCGTCTAATCATACAAGTTTAGTATTTCTCAAAGCCGTCAAATCATACGGGAAAGGCACTTCTCAAAACCCGTCTAATCATACGAGTTTAGTATTTCTCAAAGCCGTCAAATCATACGGGAAGAGCTCTTCTCAAGATCCTTCTAGTCATACGAGTTTAGTATTTTTCAAAGCCGTCAAATCATACAGGAAGAGCACTTCTCAAGACCCGTCTAGTCATACGAGTTTAGTATTTCTCAAAGCCGTCAAATCATACGGGAAGAGCACTTCTCAAGATCCTTCTAGTCATACGAGTTTAGTATTTTTCAAAGCCGTCAAATCATACGGGAAGAGCACTTCTCAAAACCCGTCTAATCATACGAGTTTAGTATTTCTCAAAGCCGTCAAATCATACGGGAAGAGCACTTCTCAAAACCCGTCTAATCATACGAGTTTAGTATTTCTCAAAGCCGTCAAATCATACGGGAAGAGCACTTCTCAAGACCCGTCTAGTCATACGAGTTTAGTATTTCTCAAAGCCGTCAAATCATACGGGAAGAGCACTTCTCAAGACCCGTCTAGTCATACGAGTTTAGTATTTCTCAAAGCCGTCAAATCATACGGGAAGAGCACTTCTCAAGATCCTTCTAGTCATACGAGTTTAGTATTTTTCAAAGCCGTCAAATCATACGGGAAGAGCACTTCTCAAGACCCGTCTAGTCATACGAGTTTAGTATTTTTCAAAGCCGTCAAATCATACGGGAAGAGCACTTCTCAAGACCCGTCTAGTCATACGAGTTTAGTATTTTTCAAAGCCGTCAAATCATACGGGAAGAGCACTTCTCAAAACCCGTCTAATCATACGAGTTTAGTATTTCTCAAAGCCGTCAAATCATACGAGAAGAGCACTTCTCAAAACCCGTCTAATCATACGAGTTTAGTATTTCTCAAAGCCGTCAAATCATACGGGAAGAGCACTTCTCAAGATCCTTCTAGTCATACGAGTTTAGTATTTCTCAAAGCTGTCAAATCATACAGGGAGAGCACTTCTCAAAACCCGTCTAATCATACGAGTTTAGTATTTCTCAAAGCCGTCAAATCATACGGGAAGAGCACTTCTCAAAACCCGTCTAATCATACGAGTTTAGTATTTCTCAAAGCCGTCAAATCATACGGGAAGAGCACTTCTCAAGATCCTTCTAGTCATACGAGTTTAGTATTTCTCAAAGCCGTCAAATCGTACGGGAAGAGCACTTCTCAAAACCTGTCTAGTCATACGAGTTTAGTATTTCTCAAAGCCGTCAAACCGTACGGGAACAGCATTTCTCAAAATCCGTCTAGTCATACGAGTTTTGTATTTCGCAAAGCCGTCAAATCATACGGGAAGAGCACTTCTCAAAACCCGTCTAATCATACGAGTTTAGTATTTCTCAAAGCCGTCAAATCGTACGGGAAGAGCACTTCTCAAAGCCCGTCTAATCATACGAGTTTAGTATTTCTCAAAGCCGTCAAATCATACGGGAAGAGCACTTCTCAAAACCCGTCTAATCATACGAGTTTAGTATTTCTCAAAGCCGTCAAATCATACGGGAAGAGCACTTCTCAAGATCCTTCTAGTCATACGAGTTTAGTATTTCTCAAAGCCGTCAAATCATACGGGAAGAGCACTTCTCAAAACCCGTCTAATCATACGAGTTTAGTATTTCTCAAAGCCGTCAAATCATACGGGAAGAGCACTTCTCAAGATCCTTCTAGTCATACGAGTTTAGTATTTCTCAAAGCCGTCAAATCATACGGGAAGAGCACTTCTCAAAGCCCGTCTAGTCATACGGGTAAAGTATTTCTCGAAGCCATCAAATCATACGGGAAGAGCACTTATTAAATCCCGTCTAGTCATACGAGTTTAGTATTTCTCAAAGCCGTCAAATCATACGGGAAGAGCACTTCTCAAGACCCGTCTAGTCATACGGGTAAAGTATATGTCAAAGCCGTCAAATCATACTGGAAGAGCACTTCTCAAAACCCGTCTAGTCATACGAGTTTAGTATTTTTCAAAGCCGTCAAATCGTACGGGAAGAGCACTTTTCAAAGCCCGTCTAGTCATACGGGTAAAGTATTTCTCGAAGCCATCAAATCATACGGGAAGAGCACTTATTAAATCCCGTCTAGTCATACGAGTTTAGTATTTCTCAAAGTTATCAAATCATACGGAAGTGCACTTCTCAAAACCCGTCTAGTCATACGAGTTTAGTATTTCTCAAAGCCGTCAAATCATACGGGAAGAGCACTTCTCAAGACCCGTCTAGTCATACGAGTTTAGTATTTCTCAAAGCCGTCAAATCATACGGGAAGAGCACTTCTCAAGACCCGTCTAGTCATACGAGTTTAGTATTTCTCAAAGGCGTCAAATCATACGGGAAGAGCACTTCTCAAGACCCGTCTAGTCATACGAGTTTCAGTATTTCTCAAAGCCGTCAAATCGTACAAAAAGAGCACTTCTCAAGACCCGTCTAGTCATACGAGTTTAGTATTTTTCAAAGCCGTCAAATCATACGGGAAGAGCACTTCTCAAGACCCGTCTAGTCATACGAGTTTAGTATTTTTCAAAGCCGTCAAATCATACGGGAAGAGCACTTCTCAAGACCCGTCTAGTCATACGAGTTTAGTATTTTTCAAAGCCGTCAAATCATACGGGAAAAGCACTTCTCAAAACCCGTCTAATCATACGGGTTTAGTATTTCTCACAGCCGTCAAATCATACGGGAAGAGCACTTCTCAAAGCCCGTCTAATCATACGAGTTTAGTATTTCTCAAAGCCGTCAAATCATACGGGAAGAGGACTTCTCAAGACCCGTCTAGTCATACGAGTTTAGTATTTTTTAAAGCCGTCAAATCATACGGGAAGAGCACTTCTCAAGACCCGTCTAGTCATACGAGTTTAGTATTTTTCAAAGCCGTCAAATCATACGGGAAGAGCACTTCTCAAGACCCGTCTAGTCATACGAGTTTAGTATTTTTCAAAGCCGTCAAATCATACGGGAAGAGCACTTCTCAAGACCCGTCTAGTTATACGAGTTTAGTATTTTTCAAAGCCGTCAAATCATACGGGAAGAGCACTTCTCAAGATCCTTCTAGTCATACGAGTTTAGTATTTTTCCAAGCCGTCAAATCATACGGGAAGAGCACTTCTCAAAATCCGTCTAATCATACGAGTTTAGTATTTCTCAAAGCCGTCAAATCATACGGGAAGAGCACTTCTCAAAACCCGTCTAATCATACAAGTTTAGTATTTCTCAAAGATGTCAAATCATACGGGAAAGGCACTTCTCAAAACCCGTCTAATCATACGAGTTTAGTATTTCTCAAAGCCGTCAAATCATACGGGAAGAGCACTTCTCAAGATCCTTCTAGTCATACGAGTTTAGTATTTTTCAAAGCCGTCAAATCATACAGGAAGAGCACTTCTCAAGACCCGTCTAGTCATACGAGTTTAGTATTTCTCAAAGCCGTCAAATCATACGGGAAGAGCACTTCTCAAGATCCTTCTAGTCATACGAGTTTAGTATTTTTCAAAGCCGTCAAATCATACGGGAAGAGCACTTCTCAAAACCCGTCTAATCATACGAGTTTAGTATTTCTCAAAGCCGTCAAATCATACGGGAAGAGCACTTCTCAAAACCCGTCTAATCATACGAGTTTAGTATTTCTCAAAGCCGTCAAATCATACGGGAAGAGCACTTCTCAAGACCCGTCTAGTCATACGAGTTTAGTATTTTTCAAAGCCGTCAAATCATACGGGAAGAGCACTTCTCAAGACCCGTCTAGTCATACGAGTTTAGTATTTCTCAAAGCCGTCAAATCATACGGGAAGAGCACTTCTCAAGATCCTTCTAGTCATACGAGTTTAGTATTTTTCAAAGCCGTCAAATCATACGGGAAGAGCACTTCTCAAGACCCGTCTAGTCATACGAGTTTAGTATTTTTCAAAGCCGTCAAATCATACGGGAAGAGCACTTCTCAAGACCCGTCTAGTCATACGAGTTTAGTATTTTTCAAAGCCGTCAAATCATACGGGAAGAGCACTTCTCAAAACCCGTCTAATCATACGAGTTTAGTATTTCTCAAAGCCGTCAAATCATACGAGAAGAGCACTTCTCAAAACCCGTCTAATCATACGAGTTTAGTATTTCTCAAAGCCGTCAAATCATACGGGAAGAGCACTTCTCAAGATCCTTTTAGTCATACGAGTTTAGTATTTCTCAAAGCCGTCAAATCATACAGGAAGAGCACTTCTCAAAACCCGTCTAATCATACGAGTTTAGTATTTCTCAAAGCCGTCAAATCATACGGGAAGAGCACTTCTCAAAACCCGTCTAATCATACGAGTTTAGTATTTCTCAAAGCCGTCAAATCATACGGGAAGAGCACTTCTCAAGATCCTTCTAGTCATACGAGTTTAGTATTTCTCAAAGCCGTCAAATCGTACGGGAAGAGCACTTCTCAAAACCTGTCTAGTCATACGAGTTTAGTATTTCTCAAAGCCGTCAAACCGTACGGGAACAGCATTTCTCAAAATCCGTCTAGTCATACGAGTTTTGTATTTCTCAAAGCCGTCAAATCATACGGGAAGAGCACTTCTCAAAACCCGTCTAATCATACGAGTTTAGTATTTCTCAAAGCCGTCAAATCGTACGGGAAGAGCACTTCTCAAAGCCCGTCTAATCATACGAGTTTAGTATTTCTCAAAGCCGTCAAATCATACGGGAAGAGCACTTCTCAAAACCCGTCTAATCATACGAGTTTAGTATTTCTCAAAGCCGTCAAATCATACGGGAAGAGCACTTCTCAAGATCCTTCTAGTCATACGAGTTTAGTATTTCTCAAAGCCGTCAAATCATACGGAAAGAGCACTTCTCAAAACCCGTCTAATCATACGAGTTTAGTATTTCTCAAAGCCGTCAAATCATACGGGAAGAGCACTTCTCAAGATCCTTCTAGTCATACGAGTTTAGTATTTCTCAAAGCCGTCAAATCATACGGGAAGAGCACTTCTCAAAGCCCGTCTAGTCATACGGGTAAAGTATTTCTCGAAGCCATCAAATCATACGGGAAGAGCACTTATTAAATCCCGTCTAGTCATACGAGTTTAGTATTTCTCAAAGCCGTCAAATCATACGGGAAGAGCACTTCTCAAAAGCAGTCTAGTCATACGGGTAAAGTATATGTCAAAGCCGTCAAATCATACTGGAAGAGCACTTCTCAAAACCCGTCTAGTCATACGAGTTTAGTATTTTTCAAAGCCGTCAAATCGTACGGGAAGAGCACTTTTCAAAGCCCGTCTAGTCATACGGGTAAAGTATTTCTCGAAGCCATCAAATCATACGGGAAGAGCACTTATTAAATCCCGTCTAGTCATACGAGTTTAGTATTTCTCAAAGTTATCAAATCATACGGAAGTGCACTTCTCAAAACCCGTCTAGTCATACGAGTTTAGTATTTCTCAAAGCCGTCAAATCATACGGGAAGAGCACTTCTCAAGACCCGTCTAGTCATACGAGTTTAGTATTTCTCAAAGCCGTCAAATCATACGGGAAGAGCACTTCTCAAGACCCGTCTAGTCATACGAGTTTAGTATTTCTCAAAGGCGTCAAATCATACGGGAAGAGCACTTCTCAAGACCCGTCTAGTCATACGAGTTTCAGTATTTCTCAAAGCCGTCAAATCGTACAAAAAGAGCACTTCTCAAGACCCGTCTAGTCATACGAGTTTAGTATTTTTCAAAGCCGTCAAATCATACGGGAAGAGCACTTCTCAAGACCCGTCTAGTCATACGAGTTTAGTATTTTTCAAAGCCGTCAAATCATACGGGAAGAGCACTTCTCAAGACCCGTCTAGTCATACGAGTTTAGTATTTTTCAAAGCCGTCAAATCATACGGGAAGAGCACTTCTCAAAACCCGTCTAATCATACGGGTTTAGTATTTCTCACAGCCGTCAAATCATACGGGAAGAGCACTTCTCAAAGCCCGTCTAATCATACGAGTTTAGTATTTCTCAAAGCCGTCAAATCATACGGGAAGAGCACTTCTCAAAACCCGTCTAATCATACGAGTTTAGTATTTCTCAAAGCCGTCAAATCATACGGGAAGAGCACTTCTCAAGACCCGTCTAGTCATAAGAGTTTAGTATTTCTCAAAGCCGTCAAATCATACGGGAAGAGCACTTCTCAAGACCCGTCGAGTCATACGAGTTCAGTATTTTTCAAAGCCGTCAAATCATACGGGAAGAGCACTTCTCAAGACCCGTCTAGTCATACGAGTTTAGTATTTTTCAAAGCCGTCAAATCATACGGGAAGAGCACTTCTCAAGACCCGTCTAGTCATACGAGTTTAGTATTTTTCAAAGCCGTCAAATCATACGGGAAGAGCACTTCTCAAGACCCGTCTAGTTATACGAGTTTAGAATTTTTCAAAGCCGTCAAATCATACGGGAAGAGCACTTCTCAAGATCCTTCTAGTCATACGAGTTTAGTATTTTTCAAAGCCGTCAAATCATACGGGAAGAGCACTTCTCAAAACCCGTCTAATCATACGAGTTTAGTATTTCTCAAAGCCGTCAAATCGTACGGGAAGAGCACTTCTCAAAGCCCGTCTAGTCATACGGGTAAAGTATTTTTCAAAGCCGTCAAATCATACGGGAAGAGCACTTCTCAAAACCCGTCTAATCATACGAGTTTAGTATTTCTCAAAGCCGTCAAATCATACGGGAAGAGCACTTCTCAAAACCCGTCTAATCATACGAGTTTAGTATTTCTCAAAGCCGTCAAATCATACGAGAAGAGCACTTCTCAAAACCCGTCTAATCATACGAGTTTAGTATTTCTCAAAGCCGTCAAATCATACGGGAAGAGCACTTCTCAAGATCCTTCTAGTCATACGAGTTTAGTATTTCTCAAAGCCGTCAAATCATACGGGAAGAGCACTTCTCAAGATCCTTCTAGTCATACGAGTTTAGTATTTCTCAAAGCCGTCAAATCATACAGGAAGAGCACTTCTCAAAACCCGTCTAATCATAAGAGTTTAGTATTTCTCAAAGCCGTCAAATCATACGGGAAGAGCACTTCTCAAAACCCGTCTAATCATACGAGTTTAGTATTTCTCAAAGCCCTCAAATCATACGGGAAGAGCACTTCTCAAGATCCTTCTAGTCATACGAGTTTAGTATTTCTCAAAGCCGTCAAACCGTACGGGAACAGCATTTCTCAAAATCCGTCTAGTCATACGAGTTTTGTATTTCTCAAAGCCGTCAAATCATACGGGAAGAGCACTTCTCAAAACCCGTCTAATCATACGAGTTTAGTATTTCTCAAAGCCGTCAAATCGTACGGGAAGAGCACTTCTCAAAGCCCGTCTAATCATACGAGTTTAGTATTTCTCAAAGCCGTCAAATCATACGGGAAGAGCACTTCTCAAAACCCGTCTAATCATACGAGTTTAGTATTTCTCAAAGCCGTCAAATCATACGGGAAGAGCACTTCTCAAGATCATTCTAGTCATACGAGTTTAGTATTTCTCAAAGCCGTCAAATCATACGGGAAGAGCACTTCTCAAAACCCGTCTAATCATACGAGTTTAGTATTTCTCAAAGCCGTCAAATCATACGGGAAGAGCACTTCTCAAGATCCTTCTAGTCATACGAGTTTAGTATTTCTCAAAGCCGTCAAATCATACGGGAAGAGCACTTCTCAAAGCCCGTCTAGTCATACGGGTAAAGTATTTCTCGAAGCCATCAAATCATACGGGAAGAGCACTTATTAAATCCCGTCTAGTCATACGAGTTTAGTATTTCTCAAAGCCGTCAAATCATACGGGAAGAGCACTTCTCAAAAGCAGTCTAGTCATACGGGTAAAGTATATGTCAAAGCCGTCAAATCATACTGGAAGAGCACTTCTCAAAACCCGTCTAGTCATACGAGTTTAGTATTTTTCAAAGCCGTCAAATCGTACGGGAAGAGCACTTTTCAAAGCCCGTCTAGTCATACGGGTAAAGTATTTCTCGAAGCCATCAAATCATACGGGAAGAGCACTTATTAAATCCCGTCTAGTCATACGAGTTTAGTATTTCTCAAAGTTATCAAATCATACGGAAGTGCACTTCTCAAAACCCGTCTAGTCATACGAGTTTAGTATTTCTCAAAGCCGTCAAATCATACGGGAAGAGCACTTCTCAAGACCCGTCTAGTCATACGAGTTTAGTATTTCTCAAAGCCGTCAAATCATACGGGAAGAGCACTTCTCAAGACCCGTCTAGTCATACGAGTTTAGTATTTCTCAAAGGCGTCAAATCATACGGGAAGAGCACTTCTCAAGACCCGTCTAGTCATACGAGTTTCAGTATTTCTCAAAGCCGTCAAATCGTACAAAAAGAGCACTTCTCAAGACCCGTCTAGTCATACGAGTTTAGTATTTTTCAAAGCCGTCAAATCATACGGGAAGAGCACTTCTCAAGACCCGTCTAGTCATACGAGTTTAGTATTTTTCAAAGCCGTCAAATCATACGGGAAGAGCACTTCTCAAGACCCGTCTAGTCATACGAGTTTAGTATTTTTCAAAGCCGTCAAATCATACGGGAAGAGCACTTCTCAAAACCCGTCTAATCATACGGGTTTAGTATTTCTCACAGCCGTCAAATCATACGGGAAGAGCACTTCTCAAAGCCCGTCTAATCATACGAGTTTAGTATTTCTCAAAGCCGTCAAATCATACGGGAAGAGCACTTCTCAAAACCCGTCTAATCATACGAGTTTAGTATTTCTCAAAGCCGTCAAATCATACGGGAAGAGCACTTCTCAAGACCCGTCTAGTCATAAGAGTTTAGTATTTCTCAAAGCCGTCAAATCATACGGGAAGAGCACTTCTCAAGACCCGTCGAGTCATACGAGTTCAGTATTTTTCAAAGCCGTCAAATCATACGGGAAGAGCACTTCTCAAGACCCGTCTAGTCATACGAGTTTAGTATTTTTCAAAGCCGTCAAATCATACGGGAAGAGCACTTCTCAAGACCCGTCTAGTCATACGAGTTTAGTATTTTTCAAAGCCGTCAAATCATACGGGAAGAGCACTTCTCAAGACCCGTCTAGTTATACGAGTTTAGAATTTTTCAAAGCCGTCAAATCATACGGGAAGAGCACTTCTCAAGATCCTTCTAGTCATACGAGTTTAGTATTTTTCAAAGCCGTCAAATCATACGGGAAGAGCACTTCTCAAAACCCGTCTAATCATACGAGTTTAGTATTTCTCAAAGCCGTCAAATCGTACGGGAAGAGCACTTCTCAAAGCCCGTCTAGTCATACGGGTAAAGTATTTTTCAAAGCCGTCAAATCATACGGGAAGAGCACTTCTCAAAACCCGTCTAATCATACGAGTTTAGTATTTCTCAAAGCCGTCAAATCATACGGGAAGAGCACTTCTCAAAACCCGTCTAATCATACGAGTTTAGTATTTCTCAAAGCCGTCAAATCATACGAGAAGAGCACTTCTCAAAACCCGTCTAATCATACGAGTTTAGTATTTCTCAAAGCCGTCAAATCATACGGGAAGAGCACTTCTCAAGATCCTTCTAGTCATACGAGTTTAGTATTTCTCAAAGCCGTCAAATCATACGGGAAGAGCACTTCTCAAGATCCTTCTAGTCATACGAGTTTAGTATTTCTCAAAGCCGTCAAATCATACAGGAAGAGCACTTCTCAAAACCCGTCTAATCATAAGAGTTTAGTATTTCTCAAAGCCGTCAAATCATACGGGAAGAGCACTTCTCAAAACCCGTCTAATCATACGAGTTTAGTATTTCTCAAAGCCCTCAAATCATACGGGAAGAGCACTTCTCAAGATCCTTCTAGTCATACGAGTTTAGTATTTCTCAAAGCCGTCAAATCGTACGGGAAGAGCACTTCTCAAAACCCGTCTAGTCATACGAGTTTAGTATTTCTCAAAGCCGTCAAACCGTACGGGAAGAGCATTTCTCAAAATCCGTCTAGTCATACGAGTTTTGTATTTCTCAAAGCCGTCAAATCATACGGGAGGGGCACTTCTCAAAACCCGTCTAATCATACGAGTTTAGTATTTCTCAAAGCCGTCAAATCGTACGGGAAGAGCACTTCTCAAAGCCCGTCTAATCATACGAGTTTAGTATTTCTCAAAGCCGTCAAATCATACGGGAAGAGCACTTCTCAAAACCCGTCTAATCATACGAGTTTAGTATTTCTCAAAGCCGTCAAATCATACGGAAAGAGCACTTCTCAAGATTCTTCTAGTCATACGAGTTTAGTATTTCTCAAAGCCGTCAAATCATACGGGAAGAGCACTTCTCAAAACCCGTCTAATCATACGAGTTTAGTATTTCTCAAAGCCGTCAAATCATACGGGAAGAGCACTTCTCAAGATCCTTCTAGTCATACGAGTTTAGTATTTCTCAAAGCCGTCAAATCGTACGGGAAGAGCACTTCTCAAAGCCCGTCTAGTCATACGGGTAAAGTATTTCTCGAAGCCATCAAATCATACGGGAAGAGCACTTATTAAATCCCGTCTAGTCATACGAGTTTCGTATTTCTCAAAGCCGTCAAATCATACGGGAAGAGCAC
The DNA here is from genome assembly GCA_963969495.1 of Ceratothoa steindachneri. Lineage (NCBI taxonomy): Eukaryota > Metazoa > Arthropoda > Malacostraca > Isopoda > Cymothoidae > Ceratothoa > Ceratothoa steindachneri. The sequence goes on from OZ018322.1 coordinate 92,349,395, forward strand.
TTCTCAAAAGCCGTCTAGTCATACGGGTAAAGTATATGTCAAAGCCGTCAAATCATACTGGAAGAGCACTTCTCAAAACCCGTCTAGTCATACGAGTTTAGAATTTTTCAAAGCCGTCAAATCATACCGGAAGAGCACTTCTCAAGATCCTTCTAGTCATACGAGTTTAGTATTTTTCAAAGCCGTCAAATCATGCGGGAAGAGCACTTCTCAAAACCCGTCTAATCATACGAGTTAAGTATTTCTCAAAGCCGTCAAATCGTACGGGAAGAGCACTTCTCAAAGCCCGTCTAGTCATACGGGTAAAGTATTTTTCAAAGCCGTCAAATCATACGGGAAGAGCACTTCTCAAAACCCGTCTAATCATACGAGTTTAGTATTTCTCAAAGCCGTCAAATCATACGGGAAGAGCACTTCTCAAAACCCGTCTAATCATACGAGTTTAGTATTTCTCAAAGCCGTCAAATCATACGAGAGGAGCACTTCTCAAAACCTGTCTAATCATACGAGTTTAGTATTTCTCAAAGCCGTCAAATCATACGGGAAGAGCACTTCTCAAGATCCTTCTAGTCATACGAGTTTAGTATTTCTCAAAGTTGTCAAATCATACGGGAAGAGCACTTCTCAAGATCCTTCTAGTCATACGAGTTTAGTATTTCTCAAAGCCGTCAAATCATACAGGAAGAGCACTTCTCAAAACCCGTCTAATCATACGAGTTTAGTATTTCTCAAAGCCGTCAAATCATACGGGAAGAGCACTTCTCAAAACCCGTCTAATCATACGAGTTTAGTATTTCTCAAAGCCGTCAAATCATACGGGAAGAGCACTTTTCAAGATCCTTCTAGTCATACGAGTTTAGTATTTCTCAAAGCCGTCAAATCATACGGGAAGAGCACTTCTCAAAACCCGTCTAATCATACGAGTTTAGTATTTCTCAAAGCCTTCAAATCATACGGGAAGAGTACTTCTCAAGATCCTTCTAGTCATACGAGTTTAGTATTTCTCAAAGCCGTCAAATCGTACGGGAAGAGCACTTCTCAAAGCCCGTCTAGTCATACGGGTAAAGTATTTCTCGAAGCCATCAAATCATACGGGAAGAGCACTTATTAAATCCCGTCTAGTGATACGAGTTTAGTATTTCTCAAAGCCGTCAAATCATACGGGAAGAGCACTTCTCAAAAGCCGTCTAGTCATACGGGTAAAGTATATGTCAAAGCCGTCAAATCATACTGGAAGAGCACTTCTCAAAACCCGTCTAGTCATACGAGTTTTGTATTTCTCAAAGCCGTCAAATCATACGGGAAGAGCACTTCTCAAAGCACATCTAGTCATACGGGTAAAGTATTTCTCAAAGCCGTCAAATCATACCGGAAGAGCACATCTCAAATTCCGTCTAGTCATACGGGTAAAGTATTTCTCAAGGCCGTCAAATCATACGGGAAGAGCACTTGTAAAAACCCGTCTAGTCATACGAGTTTAGTATTTCTCAAAGCCATCAAATCATACGGAAGTGCACTTCTCAAAACCCGTCTAGTCATACGAGTTTAGTATTTCTCAAAGCCGTCAAATAATACGGGAAGAGCACTTCTCAAGACCCGTCTAGTCATACGAGTTTAGTATTTCTCAAAGCCGTCAAATCATACGGGAAGAGCACTTCTCAAGACCCGTCTAGTCATACGAGTTTAGTATTTTTCAAAGCCTTCAAATCATACGGGAAGAGCACTTCTCAAGACCCGTCTAGTCATACGAGTTTAGTATTTCTCAAAGCCGTCAAATCGTACAAGAAGAGCACTTCTCAAGACCCGTCTAGTCATACGAGTTTAGTATTTTTCAAAGCCGTCAAATCATACGGGAAGAGCACTTCTCAAGACCCGTCTAGTCATACGAGTTTAGTATTTTTCAAAGCCGTCAAATCATACGGGAAGAGCACTTCTCAAGACCCGTCTAGTCATACGAGTTTAGTATTTTTAAAAGCCGTCAAATCATACGGGAAGTGCACTTCTCAAGACCCGTCTAGTCATACGAGTTTAGTATTTTTCAAAGCCGTCAAATCATACGGGAAGAGCACTTCTCAAGACCCGTCTAGTCATACGAGTTTAGTATTTCTCAAAGCCGTCAAATCATACGGGAAGAGCACTTCTTAAAACCCGTCTAATCATACGAGTTTAGTATTTCTCAAAGCCGTCAAATCATACGGGAAGAGCACTTCTCAAAACCCGTCTAATCATACGAGTTTAGTATTTCTCAAAGCCGTCAAATCATACGGGAATTGCACTTCTCAAGATCCTTCTAGTCATACGAGTTTAGTATTTCTCAAAGCCGTCAAATCATACGGGAAGAGCACTTCTCAAGACCCGTCTAGTCATACGAGTTTAGTATTTCTCAAAGCCGTCAAATCATACGGGAAGAGCACTTCTCAAAACCCGTCTAATCATACGAGTTTAGTATTTCTCAAAGCCCTCAAATCATACGGGAAGAGCACTTCTCAAGATCCTTCTAGTCATACGAGTTTAGTATTTCTCAAAGCCGTCAAATCGTAAGGGAAGAGCACTTCTCAAAACCCGTCTAGTCATACGAGTTTAGTATTTCTCAAAGCCGTCAAACCGTACGGGAAGAGCATTTCTCAAAATCCGTCTAGTCATACGAGTTTTGTATTTCTCAAAGCCGTCAAATCATACGGGAAGAGCACTTCTCAAAACCCGTCTAATCATACGAGTTTAGTATTTCTCAAAGCCGTCAAATCGTACGGGAAGAGCACTTCTCAAAGCCCGTCTAATCATACGAGTTTAGTATTTCTCAAAGCCGTCAAATCATACGGGAAGAGCACTTCTCAAAACCCGTCTAATCATACGAGTTTAGTATTTCTCAAAGCCGTCAAATCATACGGAAAGAGCACTTCTCAAGATCCTTCTAGTCATACGAGTTTAGTATTTCTCAAAGCCGTCAAATCGTACGGGAAGAGCACTTCTCAAAACCCGTCTAATCATACGAGTTTAGTATTTCTCAAAGCCGTCAAATCATACGGGAAGAGCACTTCTCAAGATCCTTCTAGTCATACGAGTTTAGTATTTCTCAAAGCCGTCAAATCGTACGGGAAGAGCACTTCTCAAAGCCCGTCTAGTCATACGGGTAAAGTATTTTTCAAAGCCGTCAAATCATACGGGAAGAGCACTTCTCAAAACCCGTCTAATCATACGAGTTTAGTATTTCTCAAAGCCGTCAAATCATACTGGAAGAGCACTTCTCAAAACCCGTCTAGTCATACGAGTTTAGAATTTTTCAAAGCCGTCAAATCATACCGGAAGAGCACTTCTCAAGATCCTTCTAGTCATACGAGTTTAGTATTTTTCAAAGCCGTCAAATCATACGGGAAGAGCACTTCTCAAAACCCGTCTAATCATACGAGTTAAGTATTTCTCAAAGCCGTCAAATCGTACGGGAAGAGCACTTCTCAAAGCCCGTCTAGTCATACGGGTAAAGTATTTTTCAAAGCCGTCAAATCATACGGGAAGAGCACTTCTCAAAACCCGTCTAATCATACGAGTTTAGTATTTCTCAAAGCCGTCAAATCATACGGGAAGAGCACTTCTCAAAACCCGTCTAATCATACGAGTTTAGTATTTCTCAAAGCCGTCAAATCATACGAGAGGAGCACTTCTCAAAACCTGTCTAATCATACGAGTTTAGTATTTCTCAAAGCCGTCAAATCATACGGGAAGAGCACTTCTCAAGATCCTTCTAGTCATACGAGTTTAGTATTTCTCAAAGTTGTCAAATCATACGGGAAGAGCACTTCTCAAGATCCTTCTAGTCATACGAGTTTAGTATTTCTCAAAGCCGTCAAATCATACAGGAAGAGCACTTCTCAAAACCCGTCTAATCATACGAGTTTAGTATTTCTCAAAGCCGTCAAATCATACGGGAAGAGCACTTCTCAAAACCCGTCTAATCATACGAGTTTAGTATTTCTCAAAGCCGTCAAATCATACGGGAAGAGCACTTCTCAAGATCCTTCTAGTCATACGAGTTTAGTATTTCTCAAAGCCGTCAAATCATACGGGAAGAGCACTTCTCAAAACCCGTCTAATCATACGAGTTTAGTATTTCTCAAAGCCTTCAAATCATACGGGAAGAGTACTTCTCAAGATCCTTCTAGTCATACGAGTTTAGTATTTCTCAAAGCCGTCAAATCGTACGGGAAGAGCACTTCTCAAAGCCCGTCTAGTCATACGGGTAAAGTATTTCTCGAAGCCATCAAATCATACGGGAAGAGCACTTATTAAATCCCGTCTAGTGATACGAGTTTAGTATTTCTCAAAGCCGTCAAATCATACGGGAAGAGCACTTCTCAAAAGCCGTCTAGTCATACGGGTAAAGTATATGTCAAAGCCGTCAAATCATACTGGAAGAGCACTTCTCAAAACCCGTCTAGTCATACGAGTTTTGTATTTCTCAAAGCCGTCAAATCATACGGGAAGAGCACTTCTCAAAGCACATCTAGTCATACGGGTAAAGTATTTCTCAAAGCCGTCAAATCATACCGGAAGAGCACATCTCAAATTCCGTCTAGTCATACGGGTAAAGTATTTCTCAAGGCCGTCAAATCATACGGGAAGAGCACTTCTAAAAACCCGTCTAGTCATACGAGTTTAGTATTTCTCAAAGCCATCAAATCATACGGAAGTGCACTTCTCAAAACCCGTCTAGTCATACGAGTTTAGTATTTCTCAAAGCCGTCAAATAATACGGGAAGAGCACTTCTCAAGACCCGTCTAGTCATACGAGTTTAGTATTTCTCAAAGCCGTCAAATCATACGGGAAGAGCACTTCTCAAGACCCGTCTAGTCATACGAGTTTAGTATTTTTCAAAGCCTTCAAATCATACAGGAAGAGCACTTCTCAAGACCCGTCTAGTCATACGAGTTTAGTATTTCTCAAAGCCGTCAAATCGTACAAGAAGAGCACTTCTCAAGACCCGTCTAGTCATACGAGTTTAGTATTTTTCAAAGCCGTCAAATCATACGGGAAGAGCACTTCTCAAGACCCGTCTAGTCATACGAGTTTAGTATTTTTCAAAGCCGTCAAATCATACGGGAAGAGCACTTCTCAAGACCCGTCTAGTCATACGAGTTTAGTATTTTTAAAAGCCGTCAAATCATACGGGAAGTGCACTTCTCAAGACCCGTCTAGTCATACGAGTTTAGTATTTTTCAAAGCCGTCAAATCATACGGGAAGAGCACTTCTCAAGACCCGTCTAGTCATACGAGTTTAGTATTTCTCAAAGCCGTCAAATCATACGGGAAGAGCACTTCTTAAAACCCGTCTAATCATACGAGTTTAGTATTTCTCAAAGCCGTCAAATCATACGGGAAGAGCACTTCTCAAAACCCGTCTAATCATACGAGTTTAGTATTTCTCAAAGCCGTCAAATCATACGGGAATTGCACTTCTCAAGATCCTTCTAGTCATACGAGTTTAGTATTTCTCAAAGCCGTCAAATCATACGGGAAGAGCACTTCTCAAGACCCGTCTAGTCATACGAGTTTAGTATTTCTCAAAGCCGTCAAATCATACGGGAAGAGCACTTCTCAAGATCCTTCTAGTCATACGAGTTTAGTATTTTTCAAAGCCGTCAAATCATACGGGAAGAGCACTTCTCAAAAGCCGTCTAGTCATACGGGTGAAGTATATGTCAAAGCCGTCAAATCATACTGGAAGAGCACTTCTCAAAACCCGTCTAGTCATACGAGTTTAGTATTTCTCAAAGCCGTCAAATCATACGGGAAGAGCACTTCTCAAAACCCGTCTAATCATACGAGTTTAGTATTTCTCAAAGCCGTCAAATCATACGGGAAGAGCACTTCTCAAAACCCGTCTAATCATACGAGTTTAGTATTTCTCAAAGCCGTCAAATCATACGGGAAGAGCACTTCTCAAGATCCTTCTAGTCATACGAGTTTAGTATTTCTCAAAGCCGTCAAATCGTACGGGAAGAGCACTTCTCAAAACCCGTCTAATCATACGAGTTTAGTATTTCTCAAAGCCGTCAAATCGTAGGGGAAGAGCACTTCTCAAAGCCCGTCTAGTCATACGGGTAAAGTATTTTTCAAAGCCGTCAAATCATACGGGAAGAGCACTTCTCAAAACCCGTCTAATCATACGAGTTTAGTATTTCTCAAAGCCGTCAAATCATACCGGAAGAGCACTTCTCAAAATCCGTCTAATCATACGAGTTTAGTATTTCTCAAAGCCGTCAAATCATACGAGAGGAGCACTTCTCAAAACCCGTCTAATCATACGAGTTTAGTATTTCTCAAAGCCGTCAAATCATACGGGAAGAGCACTTCTCAAGATCCTTCTAGTCATACGAGTTTAGTATTTCTCAAAGCCGTCAAATCATACGGGAAGAGCACTTCTCAAGATCCTTCTAGTCATACGAGTTTAGTATTTCTCAAAGCCGTCAAATCATACAGGAAGAGCACTTCTCAAAACCCGTCTAATCATACGAGTTTAGTATTTCTCAAAGCCGTCAAATCATACGGGAAGAGCACTTCTCAAAACCCGTCTAATCATACGAGTTTAGTATTTCTCAAAGCCCTCAAATCATACGGGAAGAGCACTTCTCAAGATCCTTCTAGTCATACGAGTTTAGTATTTCTCAAAGCCGTCAAATCGTACGGGAAGAGCACTTCTCAAAACCCGTCTAGTCATACGAGTTTAGTATTTCTCAAAGCCGTCAAACCGTACGGGAAGAGCATTTCTCAAAATCCGTCTAGTCATACGAGTTTTGTATTTCTCAAAGCCGTCAAATCATACGGGAAGAGCACTTCTCAAAACCCGTCTAATCATACGAGTTTAGTATTTCTCAAAGCCGTCAAATCGTACGGGAAGAGCACTTCTCAAAGCCCGTCTAATCATACGAGTTTAGTATTTCTCAAAGCCGTCAAATCATACGGGAAGAGCACTTCTCAAAACCCGTCTAATCATACGAGTTTAGTATTTCTCAAAGCCGTCAAATCATACGGGAAGAGCACTTCTCAAGATCCTTCTAGTCATACGAGTTTAGTATTTCTCAAAGCCGTCAAATCGTACGGGAAGAGCACTTCTCAAAGCCCGTCTAGTCATACGGGTAAAGTATTTCTCGAAGCCATCAAATCATACGGGAAGAGCACTTATTAAATCCCGTCTAGTCATACGAGTTTAGTATTTCTCAAAGCCGTCAAATCATACGGGAAGAGCACTTCTTAAAAGCCGTCTAGTCATACGGGTAAAGTATATGTCAAAGCCGTCAAATCATACTGGAAGAGCACTTCTCAAAACCCGTCTAGTCATACGAGTTTAGAATTTTTCAAAGCCGTCAAATCATACCGGAAGAGCACTTCTCAAGATCCTTCTAGTCATACGAGTTTAGTATTTTTCAAAGCCGTCAAATCATACGGGAAGAGCACTTCTCAAAACCCGTCTAATCATACGAGTTAAGTATTTCTCAAAGCCGTCAAATCGTACGGGAAGAGCACTTCTCAAAGCCCGTCTAGTCATACGGGTAAAGTATTTTTCAAAGCCGTCAAATCATACGGGAAGAGCACTTCTCAAAACCCGTCTAATCATACGAGTTTAGTATTTCTCAAAGCCGTCAAATCATACGGGAAGAGCACTTCTCAAAACCCGTCTAATCATACGAGTTTAGTATTTCTCAAAGCCGTCAAATCATACGAGAGGAGCACTTCTCAAAACCCGTCTAATCATACGAGTTTAGTATTTCTCAAAGCCGTCAAATCATACGGGAAGAGCACTTCTCAAGATCCTTCTAGTCATACGAGTTTAGTATTTCTCAAAGCCGTCAAATCATACGGGAAGAGCACTTCTCAAGATCCTTCTAGTCATACGAGTTTAGTATTTCTCAAAGCCGTCAAATCATACAGGAAGAGCACTTCTCAAAACCCGTCTAGTCATACGAGTTTAGTATTTCTCAAAGCCGTCAAATCATACGGGAAGAGCACTTCTCAAAACCCGTCTAATCATACGAGTTTAGTATTTCTCAAAGCCGTCAAATCATACGGGAAGAGCACTTCTCAAGATCCTTCTAGTCATACGAGTTTAGTATTTCTCAAAGCCGTCAAATCATACGGGAAGAGCACTTCTCAAGATCCTTCTAGTCATACGAGTTTAGTATTTCTCAAAGCCGTCAAATCATACAGGAAGAGCACTTCTCAAAACCCGTCTAATCATACGAGTTTAGTATTTCTCAAAGCCGTCAAATCATACGGGAAGAGCACTTCTCAAAACCCGTCTAATCATACGAGTTTAGTATTTCTCAAAGCCCTCAAATCATACGGGAAGAGCACTTCTCAAGATCCTTCTAGTCATACGAGTTTAGTATTTCTCAAAGCCGTCAAATCGTACGGGAAGAGCACTTCTCAAAACCCGTCTAGTCATACGAGTTTAGTATTTCTCAAAGCCGTCAAACCGTACGGGAAGAGCATTTCTCAAAATCCGTCTAGTCATACGAGTTTTGTATTTCTCAAAGCCGTCAAATCATACGGGAAGAGCACTTCTCAAAACCCGTCTAATCATACGAGTTTAGTATTTCTCAAAGCCGTCAAATCGTACGGGAAGAGCACTTCTCAAAGCCCGTCTAATCATACGAGTTTAGTATTTCTCAAAGCCGTCAAATCATACGGGAAGAGCACTTCTCAAAACCCGTCTAATCATACGAGTTTAGTATTTCTCAAAGCCGTCAAATCATACGGAAAGAGCACTTCTCAAGATCCTTCTAGTCATACGAGTTTAGTATTTCTCAAAGCCGTCAAATCGTACGGGAAGAGCACTTCTCAAAACCCGTCTAATCATACGAGTTTAGTATTTCTCAAAGCCGTCAAATCATACGGGAAGAGCACTTCTCAAGATCCTTCTAGTCATACGAGTTTAGTATTTCTCAAAGCCGTCAAATCGTACGGGAAGAGCACTTCTCAAAGCCCGTCTAGTCATACGGGTAAAGTATTTTTCAAAGCCGTCAAATCATACGGGAAGAGCACTTCTCAAAACCCGTCTAATCATACGAGTTTAGTATTTCTCAAAGCCGTCAAATCATACGGGAAGAGCACTTCTCAAAACCCGTCTAATCATACGAGTTTAGTATTTTTCAAAGCCGTCAAATCATACGAGAAGAGCACTTCTCAAAACCCGTCTAATCATACGAGTTTAGTATTTCTCAAAGCCGTCAAATCATACGGGAAGAGCACTTCTCAAGATCCTTCTAGTCATACGAGTTTAGTATTTCTCAAAGCCGTCAAATCATACGGGAAGAGCACTTCTCAAGATCCTTCTAGTCATACGAGTTTAGTATTTCTCAAAGCCGTCAAATCATACAGGAAGAGCACTTCTCAAAACCCGTCTAATCATAAGAGTTTAGTATTTCTCAAAGCCGTCAAATCATACGGAAAGAGCACTTCTCAAAACCCGTCTAATCATACGAGTTTAGTATTTCTCAAAGCCCTCAAATCATACGGGAAGAGCACTTCTCAAGATCCTTCTAGTCATACGAGTTTAGTATTTCTCAAAGCCGTCAAATCGTACGGGAAGAGCACTTCTCAAAACCCGTCTAGTCATACGAGTTTAGTATTTCTCAAAGCCGTCAAACCGTACGGGAAGAGCATTTCTCAAAATCCGTCTAGTCATACGAGTTTTGTATTTCTCAAAGCCGTCAAATCATACGGGAAGAGCACTTCTCAAAACCCGTCTAATCATACGAGTTTAGTATTTCTCAAAGCCGTCAAATCGTACGGGAAGAGCACTTCTCAAAGCCCGTCTAATCATACGAGTTTAGTATTTCTCAAAGCCGTCAAATCATACGGGAAGAGCACTTCTCAAAACCCGTCTAATCATACGAGTTTAGTATTTCTCAAAGCCGTCAAATCATACGGAAAGAGCACTTCTCAAGATCCTTCTAGTCATACGAGTTTAGTATTTCTCAAAGCCGTCAAATCATACGGGAAGAGCACTTCTCAAAACCCGTCTAATCATACGAGTTTAGTATTTCTCAAAGCCGTCAAATCATACGGGAAGAGCACTTCTCAAGATCCTTCTAGTCATACGAGTTTAGTATTTCTCAAAGCCGTCAAATCGTACGGGAAGAGCACTTCTCAAAGCCCGTCTAGTCATACGGGTAAAGTATTTCTCGAAGCCATCAAATCATACGGGAAGAGCACTTATTAAATCCCGTCTAGTCATACGAGTTTAGTATTTCTCAAAGCCGTCAAATCATACGGGAAGAGCACTTCTCAAAAGCCGTCTAGTCATACGGGTAAAGTATATGTCAAAGCCGTCAAATCATACTGGAAGAGCACTTCTCAAAACCCGTCTAGTCATACGAGTTTAGAATTTTTCAAAGCCGTCAAATCATACCGGAAGAGCACTTCTCAAGATCCTTCTAGTCATACGAGTTTAGTATTTTTCAAAGCCGTCAAATCATACGGGAAGAGCACTTCTCAAAACCCGTCTAATCATACGAGTTAAGTATTTCTCAAAGCCGTCAAATCGTACGGGAAGAGCACTTCTCAAAGCCCGTCTAGTCATACGGGTAAAGTATTTTTCAAAGCCGTCAAATCATACGGGAAGAGCACTTCTCAAAACCCGTCTAATCATACGAGTTTAGTATTTCTCAAAGCCGTCAAATCATACGTGAAGAGCACTTCTCAAAACCCGTCTAATCATACGAGTTTAGTATTTCTCAAAGCCGTCAAATCATACGAGAGGAGCACTTCTCAAAACCCGTCTAATCATACGAGTTTAGTATTTCTCAAAGCCGTCAAATCATACGGGAAGAGCACTTCTCAAGATCCTTCTAGTCATACGAGTTTAGTATTTCTCAAAGCCGTCAAATCATACGGGAAGAGCACTTCTCAAGATCCTTCTAGTCATACGAGTTTAGTATTTCTCAAAGCCGTCAAATCATACAGGAAGAGCACTTCTCAAAACCCGTCTAATCATACGAGTTTAGTATTTCTCAAAGCCGTCAAATCATACGGGAAGAGCACTTCTCAAAACCCGTCTAATCATACGAGTTTAGTATTTCTCAAAGCCGTCAAATCATACGGGAAGAGCACTTCTCAAGATCCTTCTAGTCATACGAGTTTAGTATTTCTCAAAGCCGTCAAATCATACGGGAAGAGCACTTCTCAAAACCCGTCTAATCATACGAGTTTAGTATTTCTCAAAGCCTTCAAATCATACGGGAAGAGCACTTCTCAAGATCCTTCTAGTCATACGAGTTTAGTATTTCTCAAAGCCGTCAAATCGTACGGGAAGAGCACTTCTCAAAGCCCGTCTAGTCATACGGGTAAAGTATTTCTCGAAGCCATCAAATCATACGGGAAGAGCACTTATTAAATCCCGTCTAGTGATACGAGTTTAGTATTTCTCAAAGCCGTCAAATCATACGGGAAGAGCACTTCTCAAAAGCCGTCTAGTCATACGGGTAAAGTATATGTCAAAGCCGTCAAATCATACTGGAAGAGCACTTCTCAAAACCCGTCTAGTCATACGAGTTTGTATTTCTCAAAGCCGTCAAATCATACGGGAAGAGCACTTCTCAAAACCCGTCTAATCATACGAGTTTAGTATTTCTCAAAGCCGTCAAATCATACGGGAAGAGCACTTCTCAAGATCCTTCTAGTCATACGAGTTTAGTATTTCTCAAAGCCGTCAAATCATACGGGAAGAGCACTTCTCAAAACCCGTCTAATCATACGAGTTTAGTATTTCTCAAAGCCTTCAAATCATACGGGAAGAGCACTTCTCAAGATCCTTCTAGTCATACGAGTTTAGTATTTCTCAAAGCCGTCAAATCGTACGGGAAGAGCACTTCTCAAAGCCCGTCTAGTCATACGGGTAAAGTATTTCTCGAAGCCATCAAATCATACGGGAAGAGCACTTATTAAATCCCGTCTAGTGATACGAGTTTAGTATTTCTCAAAGCCGTCAAATCATACGGGAAGAGCACTTCTCAAAAGCCGTCTAGTCATACGGGTAAAGTATATGTCAAAGCCGTCAAATCATACTGGAAGAGCACTTCTCAAAACCCGTCTAGTCATACGAGTTTGTATTTCTCAAAGCCGTCAAATCATACGGGAAGAGCACTTCTCAAAGCACATCTAGTCATACGGGTAAAGTATTTCTCAAAGCCGTCAAATCATACCGGAAGAGCACATCTCAAATTCCGTCTAGTCATACGGGTAAAGTATTTCTCAAGGCCGTCAAATCATACGGGAAGAGCACTTCTAAAAACCCGTCTAGTCATACGAGTTTAGTATTTCTCAAAGCCATCAAATCATACGGAAGTGCACTTCTCAAAACCCGTCTAGTCATACGAGTTTAGTATTTCTCAAAGCCGTCAAATAATACGGGAAGAGCACTTCTCAAGACCCGTCTAGTCATACGAGTTTAGTATTTCTCAAAGCCGTCAAATCATACGGAAAGAGCACTTCTCAAGACCCGTCTAGTCATACGAGTTTAGTATTTTTCAAAGCCTTCAAATCATACGGGAAGAGCACTTCTCAAGACCCGTCTAGTCATACGAGTTTAGTATTTCTCAAAGCCGTCAAATCGTACAAGAAGAGCACTTCTCAAGACCCGTCTAGTCATACGAGTTTAGTATTTTTCAAAGCCGTCAAATCATACGGGAAGAGCACTTCTCAAGACCCGTCTAGTCATACGAGTTTAGTATTTTTCAAAGCCGTCAAATCATACGGGAAGAGCACTTCTCAAGACCCGTCTAGTCATACGAGTTTAGTATTTTTCAAAGCCGTCAAATCATACGGGAAGTGCACTTCTCAAGACCCGTCTAGTCATACGAGTTTAGTATTTTTCAAAGCCGTCAAATCATACGGGAAGAGCACTTCTCAAGACCCGTCTAGTCATACGAGTTTAGTATTTCTCAAAGCCGTCAAATCATACGGGAAGAGCACTTCTTAAAACCCGTCTAATCATACGAGTTTAGTATTTCTCAAAGCCGTCAAATCATACGGGAAGAGCACTTCTCAAAACCCGTCTAATCATACGAGTTTAGTATTTCTCAAAGCCGTTAAATCATACGGGAATTGCACTTCTCAAGATCCTTCTAGTCATACGAGTTTAGTATTTCTCAAAGCCGTCAAATCATACGGGAAGAGCACTTCTCAAGACCCGTCTAGTCATACGAGTTTAGTATTTCTCCAATCTGTCAAATCATACGGGAAGAGCACTTCTCAAGATCCTTCTAGTCATACGAGTTTAGTATTTTTCAAAGCCGTCAAATCATACGGGAAGAGCACTTCTCAAAAGCCGTCTAGTCATACGGGTTAAGTATATGTCAAAGCCGTCAAATCATACTGGAAGAGCACTTCTCAAAACCCGTCTAGTCATACGAGTTTAGTATTTCTCAAAGCCGTCAAATCATACGGGAAGAGCACTTCTCAAAACCCGTCTAATCATACGAGTTTAGTATTTCTCAAAGCCGTCAAATCATACGGGAAGAGCACTTCTCAAAACCCGTCTAATCATACGAGTTTAGTATTTCTCAAAGCCGTCAAATCATACGGGAAGAGCACTTCTCAAGATCCTTCTAGTCATACGAGTTTAGTATTTCTCAAAGCCGTCAAATCGTACGGGAAGAGCACTTCTCAAAACCCGTCTAATCATACGAGTTTAGTATTTCTCAAAGCCGTCAAATCGTAGGGGAAGAGCACTTCTCAAAGCCCGTCTAGTCATACGGGTAAAGTATTTTTCAAAGCCGTCAAATCATACGGGAAGAGCACTTCTCAAAACCCGTCTAATCATACGAGTTTAGTATTTCTCAAAGCCGTCAAATCATACGGGAAGAGCACTTCTCAAAACCCGTCTAATCATACGAGTTTAGTATTTCTCAAAGCCGTCAAATCATACGAGAGGAGCACTTCTCAAAACCCGTCTAATCATATGAGTTTAGTATTTCTCAAAGCCGTCAAATCATACGGGAAGAGCACTTCTCAAGATCCTTCTAGTCATACGAGTTTAGTATTTCTCAAAGCCGTCAAATCATACGGGAAGAGCACTTCTCAAGATCCTTCTAGTCATACGAGTTTAGTATTTCTCAAAGCCGTCAAATCATACAGGAAGAGCACTTCTCAAAACCCGTCTAATCATACGAGTTTAGTATTTCTCAAAGCCGTCAAATCATACGGGAAGAGCACTTCTCAAAACCCGTCTAATCATACGAGTTTAGTATTTCTCAAAGCCCTCAAATCATACGGGAAGAGCACTTCTCAAGATCCTTCTAGTCATACGAGTTTAGTATTTCTCAAAGCCGTCAAATCGTACGGGAAGAGCACTTCTCAAAACCCGTTTAGTAATACGAGTTTAGTATTTCTCAAAGCCGTCAAACCGTACGGGAAGAGCATTTCTCAAAATCCGTCTAGTCATACGAGTTTTGTATTTCTCAAAGCCGTCAAATCATACGGGAAGAGCACTTCTCAAAACCCGTCTAATCATACGAGTTTAGTATTTCTCAAAGCCGTCAAATCGTACGGGAAGAGCACTTCTCAAAGCCCGTCTAATCATACGAGTTTAGTATTTCTCAAAGCCGTCAAATCATACGGGAAGAGCACTTCTCAAAACCCGTCTAATCATACGAGTTTAGTATTTCTCAAAGCCGTCAAATCATACGGAAAGAGCACTTCTTAAGATCCTTCTAGTCATACGAGTTTAGTATTTCTCAAAGCCGTCAAATCATACGGGAAGAGCACTTCTCAAAACCCGTCTAATCATACGAGTTTAGTATTTCTCAAAGCCGTCAAATCATACGGGAAGAGCACTTCTCAAGATCCTTCTAGTCATACGAGTTTAGTATTTCTCAAAGCCGTCAAATCGTACGGGAAGAGCACTTCTCAGAGCCCGTCTAGTCATACGGGTAAAGTATTTCTCGAAGCCATCAAATCATACGGGAAGAGCACTTATTAAATCCCGTCTAGTCATACGAGTTTAGTATTTCTCAAAGCCGTCAAATCATACGGGAAGAGCACTTCTCGAAAGCCGTCTAGTCATACGGGTAAAGTATATGTCAAAGCCGTCAAATCATAATGGAAGAGCACTTCTCAAAACCCGTCTAGTCATACGAGTTTAGAATTTTTCAAAGCCGTCAAATCATACCGGAAGAGCACTTCTCAAGATCCTTCTAGTCATACGAGTTTAGTATTTTTCAAAGCCGTCAAATCATACGGGAAGAGCACTTCTCAAAACCCGTCTAATCATACGAATTTAGTATTTCTCAAAGCCGTCAAATCGTACGGGAAGAGCACTTCTCAAAGCCCGTCTAGTCATACGGGTAAAGTATTTTTCAAAGCCGTCAAATCATACGGGACGAGCACTTCTCAAAACCCGTCTAATCATACGAGTTTAGTATTTCTCAAAGCCGTCAAATCATACGGGAAGAGCACTTCTCAAAACCCGTCTAATCATACGAGTTTAGTATTTCTCAAAGCCGTCAAATCATACGAGAGGAGCACTTCTCAAAACCCGTCTAATCATACGAGTTTAGTATTTCTCAAAGCCGTCAAATCATACGGGAAGAGCACTTCTCAAGATCCTTCTAGTCATACGAGTTTAGTATTTCTCAAAGCCGTCAAATCATACGGGAAGAGCACTTCTCAAGATCCTTCTAGTCATACGAGTTTAGTATTTCTCAAAGCCGTCAAATCATACAGGAAGAGCACTTCTCAAAACCCGTCTAATCATACGAGTTTAGTATTTCTCAAAGCTGTCAAATCATACGGGAAGAGCACTTCTCAAAACCCGTCTAATCATACGAGTTTAGTATTTCTCAAAGCCGTCAAATCATACGGGAAGAGCACTTCTCAAGATCCTTCTAGTCATACGAGTTTAGTATTTCTCAAAGCCGTCAAATCGTACGGGAAGAGCACTTCTCAAAACCTGTCTAGTCATACGAGTTTAGTATTTCTCAAAGCCGTCAAACCGTACGGGAAGAGCATTTCTCAAAATCCGTCTAGTCATACGAGTTTTGTATTTCTCAAAGCCGTCAAATCATACGGGAAGAGCACTTCTCAAAACCCGTCTAATCATACGAGTTTAGTATTTCTCAAAGCCGTCAAATCGTACGGGAAGAGCACTTCTCCAAGCCCGTCTAATAATACGAGTTTAGTATTTCTCAAAGCCGTCAAATCATACGGGAAGAGCACTTCTCAAAACCCGTCTAATCATACGAGTTTAGTATTTCTCAAAGCCGTCAAATCATACGGGAAGAGCACTTCTCAAGATCCTTCTAGTCATACGAGTTTAGTATTTCTCAAAGCCGTCAAATCATACGGGAAGAGCACTTCTCAAAACCCGTCTAATCATACGAGTTTAGTATTTCTCAAAGCCGTCAAATCATACGGGAAGAGCACTTCTCAAAACCCGTCTAATCATACGAGTTTAGTATTTCTCAAAGCCGTCAAATCATACGGGAAGAGCACTTCTCAAGATCCTTCTAGTCATACGAGTTTAGTATTTCTCAAAGCCGTCAAATCGTACGGGAAGAGCACTTCTCAAAGCCCGTCTAGTCATACGGGTAAAGTATTTCTCGAAGCCATCAAATCATACGGGAAGAGCACTTATTAAATCCCGTCTAGTGATACGAGTTTAGTATTTCTCAAAGCCGTCAAATCATACGGGAAGAGCACTTCTCAAAAGCCGTCTGGTCATACGGGTAAAGTATATGTCAAAGCCGTCAAATCATACTGGAAGAGCACTTCTCAAAACCCGTCTAGTCATACGAGTTTTGTATTTCTCAAAGCCGTCAAATCATACGGGAAGAGCACTTCTCAAAGCACATCTAGTCATACGGGTAAAGTATTTCTCAAAGCCGTCAAATCATACCGGAAGAGCACATCTCAAATTCCGTCTAGTCATACGGGTAAAGTATTTCTCAAGGCCGTCAAATCATACGGGAAGAGCACTTCTAAAAACCCGTCTAGTCATACGAGTTTAGTATTTCTCAAAGCCATCAAATCATACGGAAGTGCACTTCTCAAAACCCGTCTAGTCATACGAGTTTAGTATTTCTCAAAGCCGTCAAATAATACGGGAAGAGCACTTCTCAAGACCCGTCTAGTCATACGAGTTTAGTATTTCTCAAAGCCGTCAAATCATACGGAAAGTGCACTTCCCAAGACCCGTCTAGTCATACGAGTTTAGTATTTTCCAAAGCCTTCAAATCATACGGGAAGAGCACTTCTCAAGACCCGTCTAGTCATACGAGTTTAGTATTTCTCAAAGCCGTCAAATCGTACAAGAAGAGCACTTCTCAAGACCCGTCTAGTCATACGAGTTTAGTATTTTTCAAAGCCGTCAAATCATACGGGAAGAGCACTTCTCAAGACCCGTCTAGTCATACGAGTTTAGTATTTTTCAAAGCCGTCAAATCATACGGGAAGAGCACTTCTCAAGACCCGTCTAGTCATACGAGTTTAGTATTTTTCAAAGCCGTCAAATCATACGGGAAGTGCACTTCTCAAGACCCGTCTAGTCATACGAGTTTAGTATTTTTCAAAGCCGTCAAATCATACGGGAAGAGCACTTCTCAAGACCCGTCTAGTCATACGAGTTTAGTATTTCTCAAAGCCGTCAAATCATACGGGAAGAGCACTTCTTAAAACCCGTCTAATCATACGAGTTTAGTATTTCTCAAAGCCGTCAAATCATACGGGAAGAGCACACCTCAAAACCCGTCTAATCATACGAGTTTAGTATTTCTCAAAGCCGTCAAATCATACGGGAAGAGCACTTCTCAAGATCCTTCTAGTCATACGAGTTTAGTATTTTTCAAAGCCGTCAAATCATACGGGAAGAGCACTTCTCAAGACCCGTATAGTCATACGAGTTTAGTATTTCTCAAAGCCGTCAAATCATACGGGAAGAGCACTTCTCAAGATCCTTCTAGTCATACGAGTTTAGTATTTTTCAAAGCCGTCAAATCATACGGGAAGAGCACTTCTCAAAAGCCGTCTAGTCATACGGGTAAAGTATATGTCAAAGCCGTCAAATCATACTGGAAGAGCACTTCTCAAAACCCGTCTAGTCATACGAGTTTAGTATTTCTCAAAGCCGTCAAATCATACGGGAAGAGCACTTCTCAAAACCCGTCTAATCATACGAGTTTAGTATTTCTCAAAGCCGTCAAATCATACGGGAAGAGCACTTCTCAAAACCCGTCTAATCATACGAGTTTAGTATTTCTCAAAGCCGTCAAATCGTACGGGAAGAGCACTTCTCAAAGCCCGTCTAGTCATACGGGTAAAGTATTTCTCAAAGCCGTCAAATCATACGGGAAGAGCACTTCTCAAGACCCGTCTAGTCATACGAGTTTAGTATTTTTCAAACCCGTCAAATCATACGGGAAGAGCACTTCTCAAGACCCGTCTAGTCATACGAGTTTAGTATTTTTCAAAGCCGTCAAATCATACGGGAAGAGCACTTCTCAAGACCCGTCTAGTCATAAGAGTTTAGTATTTCTCAAAGCCGTCAAATCATACGGGAAGAGCACTTCTCAAGATCCTTCTAGTCATACGAGTTTAGTATTTTTAAAAGCCCTCAAATCATACGGGAAGAGCACTTCTCAAAACCCGTCTAATCATACGAGTTTAGTATTTCTCAAATCCGTCAAATCATACGGGAAGAGCACTTCTCAAAACCCGTCTAATCATACGAGTTAAGTATTTCTCAAAGCCGTCAAATCATACGGGAAGAGCACTTCTCAAGACCCGTCTAGTCATACGAGTTTAGTATTTTTCAAAGCCGTCAAATCATACGGGAAGAGCACTTCTCAAGACCCGTCTAGTCATACGAGTTTAGTATTTTTCAAAGCCGTCAAATCATACGGGAAGAGCACTTCTCAAGACCCGTCTAGTCATACGAGGTTAGTATTTTTCAAAGCCGTCAAATCATACGGGAAGAGCACTTCTCAAGACCCGTCTAGTTATACGAGTTTAGTATTTTTCAAAGCCGTCAAATCATACGTGAAGAGCACTTCTCAAGATCCTTCTAGTCACACGAGTTTAGTATTTTTCAAAGCCGTCAAATCATACACGAAGAGCTCTTCTCAAAACCCGTCTAATCATACGAGTTTAGTATTTCTCAAAGCCGTCAAATCATACGGGAAGAGCACTTCTTAAAACCCGTCTAATCATACGAGTTTAGTATTTCTCAAAGCCGTCAAATCATACGGGAAGAGCACTTCTCAAAACCCGTCTAATCATACGAGTTTAGTATTTCTCAAAGCCGTCAAATCATACGGGAAGAGCACTTCTCAAGATCCTTCTAGTCATACGAGTTTAGTATTTTTCAAAGCCGTCAAATCATACGGGAAGAGCACTTCTCAAGACCCGTCTAGTCATACGAGTTTAGTATTTCTCAAAGCCGTCAAATCATACGGGAAGAGCACTTCTCAAGATCCTTCTAGTCATACGAGTTTAGTATTTTTCAAAGCCGTCAAATCATACGGGAAGAGCACTTCTCAAAAGCCGTCTAGTCATACGGGTAAAGTATATGTCAAAGCCGTCAAATCATACTGGAAGAGCACTTCTCAAAACCCGTCTAGTCATACGAGTTTAGTATTTCTCAAAGCCGTCAAATCATACGGGAAGAGCACTTCTCAAAACCCGTCTAATCATACGAGTTTAGTATTTTTCAAAGCCGTCAAATCATACGGGAAGAGCACTTCTCAAAACCCGTCTAATCATACGAGTTTAGTATTTCTCAAAGCCGTCAAATCATACGGGAAGAGCACTTCTCAAGATCCTTCTAGTCATACGAGTTTAGTATTTCTCAAAGCCGTCAAATCGTACGGGAAGAGCACTTCTCAAAACCCGTCTAGTCATACGAGTTTAGTATTTCTCAAAGCCGTCAAATCGTACGGGAAGAGCACTTCTCAAGATCCTTCTAGTCATACGAGTTTAGTATTTCTCAAAGCCGTCAAATCATACGGGAAGAGCACTTCTCAAAACCCGTCTAATCATACGAGTTTAGTATTTCTCAAAGTCGTAAAAACGTACGGGAAGAGCACTTCTCAAAGCCCGTCTAATCATACGAGTTTAGTATTTCTCAAAGCCGTCAAATCATACGGGAAGAGCACTTCTTAAAGCCCGTCTAGTCATACGAGTTTAGTATTTTTCAAACCCGTCAAATCATACGGGAAGAGCACTTCTCAAGATCCTTCTAGTCATACGAGTTTAGTATTTCTCAAAGCCGTCAAATCATACAGGAAGAGCACTTCTCAAAACCCGTCTAATCATACGAGTTTAGTATTTCTCAAAGCCGTCAAATCGTACGGGAAGAGCACTTCTTAAAACCCGTCTAGTCATACGAGTTTAGTATTTCTCAAAGCCGTCAAATCATACGGGAAGAGCACTTCTCAAAGCCCGTCTAGTCATACGGGTAAAGTATTTTTCAAAGCCGTCAAATCATACGGGAAGAGCACTTCTCAAAACCCGTCTAATCATACGAGTTAAGTATTTCTCAAAGCCGTCAAATCATACGGGAAGAGCACTTCTCAAAACCCGTCTAATCATACGAGTTTTGTATTTCTCAAAGCCGTCAAATCATACGGGAAGAGCACTTCTCAAGATCCTTCTAGTCATACGAGTTTAGTATTTCTCAAAGCCGTCAAATCATACGGGAAGAGCACTTCTCAAAACCCGTCTAATCATACGAGTTTAGTATTTCTCAAAGCCGTCAAATCATACGGGAAGAGCACTTCTCAAAGCCCGTCTAATCATACGAGTTTAGTATTTTTCAAAGCCGTCAACCATACGGGAAGAGCACTTTTCAAAGCCCGTCTAGTCATACGGGTAAAGTATTTTTCGAAGCCGTCAAATCATACGGGAAGAGCACTTTTCAAAACCCGTCTAATCATACGAGTTTAGTATTTTTCAAAGCCGTCAAATCATACGGGAAGAGCACTTCTCAAAACCCGTCTAATCATACGAGTTTAGTATTTCTCAAAGCCGTCAAATCATACGGGAAGAGCACTTCTCAAAACCCGTCTAATCATACGAGTTTAGTATTTCTCAAAGACGTCAAATCATACGGGAAGAGCACCTCTCAAGATCCTTCTAGTCATACGAGTTTAGTATTTCTCAAAGCCGTCAAATCATACGGGAAGAGCACTTCTCAAAACCCGTCTAATCATACGAGTTTAGTATTTCTCAAAGCCGTCAAATCATACGGGAAGAGCACTTCTTAAAACCCGTCTAATCATACGAGTTTAGTATTTCTCAAAGCCGTCAAATCATACGGGAAGAGCACTTCTTAAAACCCGTCTAGTCATACGAGTTTAGTATTTCTCAAAGCCGTCAAATCATACGGGAAGAGCACTTCTCAAAGCCCGTCTAGTCATACGGGTAAAGTATTTTTCAAAGCCGTCAAATCATACAGGAAGAGCACTTCGCAAAACCCGTCTAATCATACGAGTTAAGTATTTCTCAAAGCCGTCAAATCATACGGGAAGAGCACTTCTCAAAACCCGTCTAATCATACGAGTTTAGTATTTCTCAAAGCCGTCAAATCATACGGGAAGAGCACTTCTCAAGATCCTTCTAGTCATACGAGTTTAGTATTTCTCAAAGCCGTCAAATCATACGGGAAGAGCACTTCTCAAAACCCGTCTAATCATACGAGTTTAGTATTTCTCAAAGCCGTCAAATCATACGGGAAGAGCACTTCTCAAAGCCCGTCTAATCATACGAGTTTAGTATTTTTCAAAGCCGTCAACCATACGGGAAGAGCACTTTTCAAAGCCCGTCTAGTCATACGGGTAAAGTATTTTTCGAAGCCGTCAAATCATACGGGAAGAGCACTTTTCAAAACCCCTCTAATCATACGAGTTTAGTATTTTTCAAAGCCGTCAAGTCATACGGGAAGAGCACTTCTCAAAACCCGTCTAATCATACGAGTTTAGTATTTCTCAAAGCCGTCAAATCATACGGGAAGAGCACCTCTCAAGATCCTTCTAGTCATACGAGTTTAGTATTTCTCAAAGCCGTCAAATCATACGGGAAGAGCACTTCTCAAAACCCGTCTAATCATACGAGTTTAGTATTTCTCAAAGCCGTCAAATCATACGGGAAGAGCACTTCTCAAAACCCGTCTAATCATACGAGTTTAGTATTTCTCAAAGCCGTCAAATCATACGGGAAGAGCACTTCTCAAGATCCTTCTAGTCAAACGAGTTTAGTATTTCTCAAAGCCGTCAAATCATACGGGAAGAGCCCTTCTCAAAACCCGTCTAATCATACGAGTTTAGTATTTCTCAAAGCCGTCAAATCATACGGGAACAGCACTTCTCAAGATCCTTCTAGTCATACGAGTTTAGTATTTCTCAAAGCCGTCAAACCGTACGGGAAGAGCATTTCTCAAAATCCGTCTAGTCATACGAGTTTTGTATTTCTCAAAGCCGTCAAATCATACGGGAAGAGCACTTCTCAAAACCCGTCTAATCATACGAGTTTAGTATTTCGCAAAGCCGTCAAATCGTACGGGAAGAGCACTTCTCAAAGCCCGTCTAATCATACGAGTTTAGTATTTCTCAAAGCCGTCAAATCATACGGGAAGAGCACTTCTCAAAACCCGTCTAATCATACGAGTTTAGTATTTCTCAAAGCCGTCAAATCATACGGGAAGAGCACTTCTCAAGATCCTTCTAGTCATACGAGTTTAGTATTTCTCAAAGCCGTCAAATCATACGGGAAGAGCACTTCTCAAAACCCGTCTAATCATACGAGTTTAGTATTTCTCAAAGCCGTCAAATCATACGGGAAGAGCACTTCTCAAGATCCTTCTAGTCATACGAGTTTAGTAAATCCAAAGCCGTCAAATCGTACGGGAAGAGCACTTCTCAAAGCCCGTCTAGTCATACGGGTAAAGTATTTCTCGAAGCCATCAAATCATACGGGAAGAGCACTTATTAAATCCCGTCTAGTCATACGAGTTTAGTATTTCTCAAAGCCGTCAAATCATACGGGAAGAGCACTTCTCAAAAGCCGTCTGGTCATACGGGTAAAGTATATGTCAAAGCCGTCAAATCATACTGGAAGAGCACTTCTCAAAACCCGTCTAGTCATACGAGTTTTGTATTTCTCAAAGCCGTCAAATCATACGGGAAGAGCACTTCTCAAAGCACATCTATTCATACGGGTAAAGTATTTCTCAAAGCCGTCAAATCATACCGGAAGAGCACATCTCAAATTCCGTCTAGTCATACGGGTAAAGTATTTCTCAAGGCCGTCAAATCATACGGAAAGAGCACTTCTAAAAACCCGTCTAGTCATACGAGTTTAGTATTTCTCAAAGCCATCAAATCATACGGAAGTGCACTTCTCAAAACCCGTCTAGTCATACGAGTTTAGTATTTCTCAAAGCCGTCAAATCATACGGGAAGAGCACTTCTCAACACCCGTCTAATCATACGAGTTTAGTATTTCTCAAAGCCGTCAAATCGTACGGGAAGAGCACTTCTCAAAGCCCCTCTAATCATACGAGTTTAGTATTTCTCAAAGCCGTCAAATCATACGGGAAGAGCACTTCTCAAAGCCCGTCTAGTCATACGGGTAAAGTATTTTTCAAAGCCGTCAAATCATAGGGGAAGAGCACTTCTCAAAACCCGTCTAATCATACGAGTTTAGTATTTCTCAAAGCCGTCAAATCATACGGGAAGAGCACTTCTCAAAGCACATCTATTCATACGGGTAAAGTATTTCTCAAAGCCGTCAAATCATACCGGAAGAGCACATCTCAAATTCCGTCTAGTCATACGGGTAAAGTATTTCTCAAGGCCGTCAAATCATACGGAAAGAGCACTTCTAAAAACCCGTCTAGTCATACGAGTTTAGTATTTCTCAAAGCCATCAAATCATACGGAAGTGCACTTCTCAAAACCCGTCTAGTCATACGAGTTTAGTATTTCTCAAAGCCGTCAAATCATACGGGAAGAGCACTTCTCAACACCCGTCTAATCATACGAGTTTAGTATTTCTCAAAGCCGTCAAATCGTACGGGAAGAGCACTTCTCAAAGCCCCTCTAATCATACGAGTTTAGTATTTCTCAAAGCCGTCAAATCATACGGGAAGAGCACTTCTCAAAGCCCGTCTAGTCATACGGGTAAAGTATTTTTCAAAGCCGTCAAATCATACGGGAAGAGCACTTCTCAAAACCCGTCTAATCATACGAGTTTAGTATTTTTCAAAGCCGTCAAATCATACGGGAAGAGCACTTCTCAAAACCCGTCTAATCATACGAGTTTAGTATTTCTCAAAGCCGTCAAATCATACGGGAAGAGCACTTCTCAAAACCCGTCTAATCATACGAGTTTAGTATTTCTCAAAGCCGTCAAATCATACGGGAAGAGCACTTCTCAAGATCCTTCTAGTCAAACGAGTTTAGTATTTCTCAAAGCCGTCAAATCATACGGGAAGAGCACTTCTCAAGATCCTTCTAGTCATACGAGTTTAGTATTTCTCAAAGCCGTCAAACCGTACGGGAAGAGCATTTCTCAAAATCCGTCTAGTCATACGAGTTTTGTATTTCTCAAAGCCGTCAAATCATACGGGAAGAGCACTTCTCAAAACCCGTCTAATCATACGAGTTTAGTATTTCTCAAAGCCGTCAAATCATACGGGAAGAGCACTTCTCAAGATCCTTCTAGTCAAACGAGTTTAGTATTTCTCAAAGCCGTCAAATCATACGGGAAGAGCACTTCTCAAGATCCTTCTAGTCATACGAGTTTAGTATTTCTCAAAGCCGTCAAACCGTACGGGAAGAGCATTTCTCAAAATCCGTCTAGTCATACGAGTTTTGTATTTCTCAAAGCCGTCAAATCATACGGGAAGAGCACTTCTCAAAACCCGTCTAATCATACGAGTTTAGTATTTCGCAAAGCCGTCAAATCGTACGGGAAGAGCACTTCTCAAAGCCCGTCTAATCATACGAGTTTAGTATTTCTCAAAGCCGTCAAATCATACGGGAAGAGCACTTCTCAAAACCCGTCTAATCATACGAGTTTAGTATTTCTCAAAGACGTCAAATCATACGGGAAGAGCACTTCTCAAGATCCTTCTAGTCATACGAGTTTAGTATTTCTCAAAGCCGTCAAATCATACGGGAAGAGCACTTCTCAAAACCCGTCTAATCATACGAGTTTAGTATTTCTCAAAGCCGTCAAATCATACGGGAAGAGCACTTCTCAAGATCCTTCTAGTCATACGAGTTTAGTAAATCCAAAGCCGTCAAATCGTACGAGAAGAGCACTTCTCAAAGCCCGTCTAGTCATACGGGTAAAGTATTTCTCGAAGCCATCAAATCATACGGGAAGAGCACTTATTAAATCCCGTCTAGTCATACGAGTTTAGTATTTCTCAAAGCCGTCAAATCATACGGGAAGAGCACTTCTCAAAAGCCGTCTGGTCATACGGGTAAAGTATATGTCAAAGCCGTCAAATCATACTGGAAGAGCACTTCTCAAAACCCGTCTAGTCATACGAGTTTTGTATTTCTCAAAGCCGTCAAATCATACGGGAAGAGCACTTCTCAAAGCACATCTATTCATACGGGTAAAGTATTTCTCAAAGCCGTCAAATCATACCGGAAGAGCACATCTCAAATTCCGTCTAGTCATACGGGTAAAGTATTTCTCAAGGCCGTCAAATCATACGGAAAGAGCACTTCTAAAAACCCGTCTAGTCATACGAGTTTAGTATTTCTCAAAGCCATCAAATCATACGGAAGTGCACTTCTCAAAACCCATCTAGTCATACGAGTTTAGTATTTCTCAAAGCCGTCAAATCATACGGGAAGAGCACTTCTCAACACCCGTCTAGTCATACGAGTTTAGTATTTCTCAAAGCCGTCAAATCATACGGGAAGAGCACTTCTCAAGACCCGTCTAGTCATACGAGTTTAGTATTTTTCAAAGCCTTCAAATTATACGGGAAGAGCACTTCTCAAGACCCGTCTAGTCATACGAGTTTAGTATTTCTCAAAGCCGTCAAATCGTACAAGAAGAGCACTTCTCAAGACCCGTCTAGTCATAAGAGTTTAGTATTTTCCAAAGCCGTCAAATCATACGGGAAGAGCACTTCTCAAGACCCGTCTAGTCATACGAGTTTAGTATTTTTCAAAGCCGTCAAATCATACGGGAAGAGCACTTCTCAAGACCCGTCTAGTCATACGAGTTTAGTATTTTTCAAAGCCGTCAAATCATACGGGAAGAGCACTTCTCAAGACCCGTCTAGTCATAAGAGTTTAGTATTTCTCAAAGCCGTCAAATCATACGGGAAGAGCACTTCTCAAGATCCTTCTAGTCATACGAGTTTAGTATTTTTCAAAGCCGTCAAATCGTACGGGAAGAGCACTTCTCAAAACCCGTCTAGTCATACTAGTTTAGTATTTCTCAAAGCCGTCAAATCGTACGGGAAGAGCACTTCTCAAGATCCTTCTAGTCAAACGAGTTTAGTATTTCTCAAAGCCGTCAAATCATACGGGAAGAGCCCTTCTCAAAACCCGTCTAATCATACGAGTTTAGTATTTCTCAAAGCCGTCAAATCATACGGGAAGAGCACTTCTCAAGATCCTTCTAGTCATACGAGTTTAGTATTTCTCAAAGCCGTCAAACCGTACGGGAAGAGCATTTCTCAAAATCCGTCTAGTCATACGAGTTTTGTATTTCTCAAAGCCGTCAAATCATACGGGAAGAGCACTTCTCAAAACCCGTCTAATCATACGAGTTTAGTATTTCGCAAAGCCGTCAAATCGTACGGGAAGAGCACTTCTCAAAGCCCGTCTAATCATACGAGTTTAGTATTTCTCAAATCCGTCAAATCATACGGGAAGAGCACTTCTCAAAACCCGTCTAATCATACGAGTTTAGTATTTCTCAAAGCCGTCAAATCATACGGGAAGAGCACTTCTCAAGATCCTTCTAGTCATACGAGTTTAGTATTTCTCAAAGCCGTCAAATCATACGGGAAGAGCACTTCTCAAAACCCGTCTAATCATACGAGTTTAGTATTTCTCAAAGCCGTCAAATCATACGGGAAGAGCACTTCTCAAGATCCTTCTAGTCATACGAGTTTAGTAAATCCAAAGCCGTCAAATCGTACGAGAAGAGCACTTCTCAAAGCCCGTCTAGTCATACGGGTAAAGTATTTCTCGAAGCCATCAAATCATACGGGAAGAGCACTTATTAAATCCCGTCTAGTCATACGAGTTTAGTATTTCTCAAAGCCGTCAAATCATACGGGAAGAGCACTTCTCAAAAGCCGTCTGGTCATACGGGTAAAGTATATGTCAAAGCCGTCAAATCATACTGGAAGAGCACTTCTCAAAACCCGTCTAGTCATACGAGTTTTGTATTTCTCAAAGCCGTCAAATCATACGGGAAGAGCACTTCTCAAAGCACATCTATTCATACGGGTAAAGTATTTCTCAAAGCCGTCAAATCATTCCGGAAGAGCACATCTCAAATTCCGTCTAGTCATACGGGTAAAGTATTTCTCAAGGCCGTCAAATCATACGGAAAGAGCACTTCTAAAAACCCGTCTAGTCATACGAGTTTAGTATTTCTCAAAGCCATCAAATCATACGGAAGTGCACTTCTCAAAACCCGTCTAGTCATACGAGTTTAGTATTTCTCAAAGCCGTCAAATCATACGGGAAGAGCACTTCTCAACACCCGTCTAGTCATACGAGTTTAGTATTTCTCAAAGCCGTCAAATCATACGGGAAGAGCACTTCTCAAAACCCGTCTAATCATACGAGTTTAGTATTTCTCAAAGCCGTCAAATCATACGGGAAGAGCACTTCTCAAAACCCGTCTAATCATACGAGCTTAGTATTTCTCAAAGCCGTCAAATCATACTGGAAGAGCCCCTCTCAAGATCCTTCTAGTCATACGAGTTTAGTATTTCTCAAAGCCGTCAAATCATACGGGAAGAGCACTTCTCAAGATCCTTCTAGTCATACGAGTTTAGTATTTCTCAAAGCCGTCAAATCATACGGGAAGAGCACTTCTCAAAACCCGTCTAATCATACGAGTTTAGTATTTCTCAAAGCCGTCAAATCGTACGGGAAGAGCACTTCTCAAACCCCCTCTAATCATACGAGTTTAGTATTTCTCAAAGCCGTCAAATCATACGGGAAGAGCACTTCTCAAAGCCCGTCTAGTCATACGGGTAAAGTATTTTTCAAAGCCGTCAAATCATACGGGAAGAGCACTTCTCAAAACCCGTCTAATCATACGAGTTTAGTATTTTTCAAAGCCGTCAAATCATACGGGAAGAGCACTTCTCAAAACCCGTCTAATCATACGAGTTTAGTATTTCTCAAAGCCGTCAAATCATACGGGAAGAGCACTTCTCAAAACCCGTCTAATCATACGAGTTTAGTATTTCTCAAAGCCGTCAAATCATACGGGAAGAGCACTTCTCAAGATCCTTCTAGTCAAACGAGTTTAGTATTTCTCAAAGCCGTCAAATCATACGGGAAGAGCCCTTCTCAAAACCCGTCTAATCATACGAGTTTAGTATTTCTCAAAGCCGTCAAATCATACGGGAAGAGCACTTCTCAAGATCCTTCTAGTCATACGAGTTTAGTATTTCTCAAAGCCGTCAAATCGTACGGGAAGAGCACTTCTCAAAACCCGTCTAGTCATACGAGTTTAGTATTTCTCAAAGCCGTCAAACCGTACGGGAAGAGCATTTCTCAAAATCCGTCTAGTCATACGAGTTTTGTATTTCTCAAAGCCGTCAAATCATACGGGAAGAGCACTTCTCAAAACCCGTCTAATCATACGAGTTTAGTATTTCGCAAAGCCGTCAAATCGTACGGGAAGAGCACTTCTCAAAGCCCGTCTAATCATACGAGTTTAGTATTTCTCAAAGCCGTCAAATCATACGAGAAGAGCACTTCTCAAAACCCGTCTAATCATACGAGTTTAGTATTTCTCAAAGCCGTCAAATCATACGGGAAGAGCACTTCTCAAGATCCTTCTAGTCATACGAGTTTAGTATTTCTCAAAGCCGTCAAATCATACGGGAAGAGCACTTCTCAAAACCCGTCTAATCATACGAGTTTAGTATTTCTCAAAGCCGTCAAATCATACGGGAAGAGCACTTCTCAAGATCCTTCTAGTCATACGAGTTTAGTAAATCCAAAGCCGTCAAATCGTACGGGAAGACCACTTCTCAAAGCCCGTCTAGTCATACGGGTAAAGTATTTCTCGAAGCCATCAAATCATACGGGAAGAGCACTTATTAAATCCCGTCTAGTCATACGAGTTTAGTATTTCTCAAAGCCGTCAAATCATACGGGAAGAGCACTTCTCAAAAGCCGTCTAGTCATACGGGTAAAGTATATGTCAAAGCCGTCAAATCATACTGGAAGAGCACTTCTCAAAACCCGTCTAGTCATACGAGTTTTGTATTTCTCAAAGCCGTCAAATCATACGGGAAGAGCACTTCTCAAAGCACATCTATTCATACGGGTAAAGTATTTCTCAAAGCCGTCAAATCATACCGGAAGAGCACATCTCAAATTCCGTCTAGTCATACGGGTAAAGTATTTCTCAAGGCCGTCAAATCATACGGGAAGAGCACTTCTAAAAACCCGTCTAGTCATACGAGTTTAGTATTTCTCAAAGCCATCAAATCATACGAAAGTGCACTTCTCAAAACCCGTCTAGTCATACGAGTTTAGTATTTCTCAAAGCCGTCAAATCATACGGGAAGAGCACTTCTCAACACCCGTCTAGTCATACGAGTTTAGTATTTCTCAAAGCCGTCAAATCATACGGGAAGAGCACTTCTCAAGACCCGTCTAGTCATACGAGTTTAGTATTTTTCAAAGCCTTCAAATTATACGGGAAGAGCACTTCTCAAGACCCGTCTAGTCATACGAGTTTAGTATTTCTCAAAGCCGTCAAATCGTACAAGAAGAGCACTTCTCAAGACCCGTCTAGTCATAAGAGTTTAGTATTTTTCAAAGCCGTCAAATCATACGGGAAGAGCACTTCTCAAGACCCGTCTAGTCATTCGAGTTTAGTATTTTTCAAAGCCGTCAAATCATACGGGAAGAGCACTTCTCAAGACCCGTCTAGTCATACGAGTTTAGTATTTTTCAAAGCCGTCAAATCATACGGGAAGAGCACTTCTCAAGACCCGTCTAGTCATAAGAGTTTAGTATTTCTCAAAGCCGTCAAATCATACGGGAAGAGCACTTCTCAAGATCCTTCTAGTCATACGAGTTTAGTATTTTTCAAAGCCGTCAAATCATACGGGACGAGCACTTCTCAAAACCCGTCTAATCATACGAGTTTAGTATTTCTCAAAGCCGTCAAATCCTACGGGAAGAGCACTTCTCAAAACCCGTCTAATCATACGAGTTAAGTATTTCTTAAAGCCGTCAAATCATACGGGAAGAGCACTTCTCAAGACCCGTCTAGTCATACGAGTTTAGTATTTTTCAAAGCCGTCATTTCATACGGGAAGAGCACTTCTCAAGACCCGTCTAGTCATACGAGTTTAGTATTTTTCAAAGCCGTCAAATCATACGGGAAGAGCACTTCTCAAGACCCGTCTAGTCATACGAGTTTAGTATTTTTCAAAGCCGTCAAATCATACGTGAAGAGCACTTCTCAAGATCTTTCTAGTCATACGAGTTTAGTATTTTTCAAAGCGGTCAAATCATACGGGAAGAGCACTTCTCAAAACCCGTCTAATCATACGGTTTAGTATTCCTCAAAGCCGTCAAATCATACGGGAAGAGCATTTCTTAAAACCCGTCTAATCATACGAGTTTAGTATTTCTCAAAGCCGTCAAATCATACGGGAAGAGCACTTCTCAAAACCCGTCTAGTCATACGAGTTAGTATTTCTCAAAGCCGTCAAATCATACGGGTAGAGCACTTCTCAAGATCCTTCTAGTCATACGAGTTTAGTATTTTTCAAAGCCGTCAAATCATACGGGAAGAGCACTTCTCAAAACCCGTCTAATCATACAAGTTTAGTATTTCTCAAAGCCGTCAAATCATACGGGAAGAGCACTTCTCAAAACCCGTCTAATCATACGAGTTTAGTATTTCTCAAAGCCGTCAAATCATACGGGAAGAGCACTTCTCAAGATCCTTCTAGTCAAACGAGTTTAGTATTTCTCAAAGCCGTCAAATCATACGGGAAGAGCCCTTCTCAAAACCCGTCTAATCATACGAGTTTAGTATTTCTCAAAGCCGTCAAATCATACGGGAAGAGCACTTCTCAAGATCCTTCTAGTCATACGAGTTTAGTATTTCTCAAAGCCGTCAAACCGTACGGGAAGAGCATTTCTCAAAATCCGTCTAGTCATACGAGTTTTGTATTTCTCAAAGCCGTCAAATCATACGGGAAGAGCACTTCTCAAAACCCGTCTAATCATACGAGTTTAGTATTTATCAAAGCCGTCAAATCGTACGGGAAGAGCACTTCTCAAAGCCCGTCTAATCATACGAGTTTAGTATTTCTCAAATCCGTCAAATCATACGGGAAGAGCACTTCTCAAAACCCGTCTAATCATACGAGTTTAGTATTTCTCAAAGCCGTCAAATCATACGGGAAGAGCACTTCTCAAGATCCTTCTAGTCATACGAGTTTAGTATTTCTCAAAGCCGTCAAATCATACGGGAAGAGCACTTCTCAAAACCCGTCTAATCATACGAGTTTAGTATTTCTCAAAGCCGTCAAATCATACGGGAAGAGCACTTCTCAAGATCCTTCTAGTCATACGAGTTTAGTAAATCCAAAGCCGTCAAATCGTACGAGAAGAGCACTTCTCAAAGCCCGTCTAGTCATACGGGTAAAGTATTTCTCGAAGCCATCAAATCATACGGGAAGAGCACTTATTAAATCCCGTCTAGTCATACGAGTTTAGTATTTCTCAAAGCCGTCAAATCATACGTGAAGAGCACTTCTCAAAAGCCGTCTGGTCATACGGGTAAAGTATATGTCAAAGCCGTCAAATCATACTGGAAGAGCACTTCTCAAAACCCGTCTAGTCATACGAGTTTTGTATTTCTCAAAGCCGTCAAATCATACGGGAAGAGCACTTCTCAAAGCACATCTATTCATACGGGTAAAGTATTTCTCAAAGCCGTCAAATCATACCGGAAGAGCACATCTCAAATTCCGTCTAGTCATACGGGTAAAGTATTTCTCAAGGCCGTCAAATCATACGGAAAGAGCACTTCTAAAAACCCGTCTAGTCATACGAGTTTAGTATTTCTCAAAGCCATCAAATCATACGGAAGTGCACTTCTCAAAACCCGTCTAGTCATACGAGTTTAGTATTTCTCAAAGCCGTCAAATCATACGGGAAGAGCAATTCTCAACACCCGTCTAGTCATACGAGTTTAGTATTTCTCAAAGCCGTCAAATCATACGGGAAGAGCACTTCTCAAGACCCGTCTAGTCATACGAGTTTAGTATTTTTCAAAGCCTTCAAATTATACGGGAAGAGCACTTCTCAAGACCCGTCTAGTCATACGAGTTTAGTATTTCTCAAAGCCGTCA
The DNA here is from genome assembly GCA_963969495.1 of Ceratothoa steindachneri. Classification (NCBI taxonomy): domain Eukaryota; kingdom Metazoa; phylum Arthropoda; class Malacostraca; order Isopoda; family Cymothoidae; genus Ceratothoa; species Ceratothoa steindachneri. Next base: position 92,381,992 of record OZ018322.1, read on the forward strand.
AATCGTACAAGAAGAGCACTTCTCAAGACCCGTCTAGTCATAAGAGTTTAGTATTTTCCAAAGCCGTCAAATCATACGGGAAGAGCACTTCTCAAGACCCGTCTAGTCATACGAGTTTAGTATTTTTCAAAGCCGTCAAATCATACGGGAAGAGCACTTCTCAAGACCCGTCTAGTCATACGAGTTTAGTATTTTTCAAAGCCGTCAAATCATACGGGAAGAGCACTTCTCAAGACCCGTCTAGTCATAAGAGTTTAGTATTTCTCAAAGCCGTCAAATCATAAGGGAAGAGCACTTCTCAAGATCCTTCTAGTCATACGAGTTTAGTATTTTTCAAAGCCGTCAAATCATACGGGAAGAGCACTTCTCAAAACCCGTCTAATCATACGAGTTTAGTATTTCTCAAAGCCGTCAAATCATACGGGAAGAGCACTTCTTAAAACCCGTCTAATCATACGAGTTTAGTATTTCTCAAAGCCGTCAAATCATACGGGAAGAGCACTTCTCAAAACCCGTCTAATCATACGAGTTTAGTATTTCTCAAAGCCGTCAAATCATACGGGAAGAGCACTTCTCAAGATCCTTCTAGTCATACGAGTTTAGTATTTTTCAAAGCCGTCAAATCATACGGGAAGAGCACTTCTCAAGACCCGTCTAGTCATACGAGTTTAGTATTTCTCAAAGCCGTCAAATCATACGGGAAGAGCACTTCTCAAGATCCTTCTAGTCATACGAGTTTAGTATTTTTCAAAGCCGTCAAATCATACGGGAAGAGCACTTCTCAAAAGCCGTCTTGTCATACGGGTAAAGTATATGTCAAAGCCGTCAAATCATACTGGAAGAGCACTTCTCAAAACCCGTCTAGTCATACGAGTTTAGTATTTCTCAAAGCCGTCAAATCATACGGGAAGAGCACTTCTCAAAACCCGTCTAATCATACGAGTTTAGTATTTCTCAAAGCCGTCAAATCATACGGGAAGAGCACTTCTCAAAACCCGTCTAATCATACGAGTTTAGTATTTCTCAAAGCCGTCAAATCATACGGGAAGAGCACTTCTCAAGATCCTTCTAGTCATACGAGTTTAGTATTTCTCAAAGCCGTCAAATCGTACGGGAAGAGCACTTCTCAAAACCCGTCTAGTCATACGAGTTTAGTATTTCTCAAAGCCGTCAAATCGTACGGGAAGAGCACTTCTCAAGATCCTTCTAGTCATACGAGTTTAGTATTTCTCAAAGCCGTCAAATCATACGGGAAGAGCACTTCTCAAAACCCGTCTAATCATACGAGTTTAGTATTTCTCAAAGCCGTCAAATCATACGGGAAGAGCACTTCTCAAGATCCTTCTAGTCATACGAGTTTAGTATTTCTCAAAGCCGTCAAATCATACGGGAAGAGCACTTCTCAAAACCCGTCTAATCATACGAGTTTAGTATTTCTCAAAGCCGTCAAATCATACGGGAAGAGCACTTCTCAAGATCCTTCTAGTCATACGAGTTTAGTAAATCCAAAGCCGTCAAATCGTACGAGAAGAGCACTTCTCAAAGCCCGTCTAGTCATACGGGTAAAGTATTTCTCGAAGCCATCAAATCATACGGGAAGAGCACTTATTAAATCCCGTCTAGTCATACGAGTTTAGTATTTCTCAAAGCCGTCAAATCATACGGGAAGAGCACTTCTCAAAAGCCGTCTGGTCATACGGGTAAAGTATATGTCAAAGCCGTCAAATCATACTGGAAGAGCACTTCTCAAAACCCGTCTAGTCATACGAGTTTTGTATTTCTCAAAGCCGTCAAATCATACGGGAAGAGCACTTCTCAAAGCACATCTATTCATACGGGTAAAGTATTTCTCAAAGCCGTCAAATCATACCGGAAGAGCACATCTCAAATTCCGTCTAGTCATACGGGTAAAGTATTTCTCAAGGCCGTCAAATCATACGGAAAGAGCACTTCTAAAAACCCGTCTAGTCATACGAGTTTAGTATTTCTCAAAGCCATCAAATCATACGGAAGTGCACTTCTCAAAACCCGTCTAGTCATACGAGTTTAGTATTTCTCAAAGCCGTCAAATCATACGGGAAGAGCACTTCTCAACACCCGTCTAGTCATACGAGTTTAGTATTTCTCAAAGCCGTCAAATCATACGGGAAGAGCACTTCTCAAGACCCGTCTAGTCATACGAGTTTAGTATTTTTCAAAGCCTTCAAATTATACGGGAAGAGCACTTCTCAAGACCCGTCTAGTCATACGAGTTTAGTATTTCTCAAAGCCGTCAAATCGTACAAGAAGAGCACTTCTCAAGACCCGTCTAGTCATAAGAGTTTAGTATTTTCCAAAGCCGTCAAATCATACGGGAAGAGCACTTCTCAAGACCCGTCTAGTCATACGAGTTTAGTATTTTTCAAAGCCGTCAAATCATACGGGAAGAGCACTTCTCAAGACCCGTCTAGTCATACAAGTTTAGTATTTTTCAAAGCCGTCAAATCATACGGGAAGAGCACTTCTCAAGACCCGTCTAGTCATAAGAGTTTAGTATTTCTCAAAGCCGTCAAATCATAAGGGAAGAGCACTTCTCAAGATCCTTCTAGTCATACGAGTTTAGTATTTTTCAAAGCCGTCAAATCATACGGGAAGAGCACTTCTCAAAACCCGTCTAATCATACGAGTTTAGTATTTCTCAAAGCCGTCAAATCATACGGGAAGAGCACTTCTTAAAACCCGTCTAATCATACGAGTTTAGTATTTCTCAAAGCCGTCAAATCATACGGGAAGAGCACTTCTCAAAACCCGTCTAATCATACGAGTTTAGTATTTCTCAAAGCCGTCAAATCATACGGGAAGAGCACTTCTCAAGATCCTTCTAGTCATACGAGTTTAGTATTTTTTAAAGCCGTCAAATCATACGGGAAGAGCACTTTTCAAGACCCGTCTAGTCATACGAGTTTAGTATTTCTCAAAGCCGTCAAATCATACGGGAAGAGCACTTCTCAAGATCCTTCTAGTCATACGAGTTTAGTATTTTTCAAAGCCGTCAAATCATACGGGAAGAGCACTTCTCAAAAGCCGTCTTGTCATACGGGTAAAGTATATGTCAAAGCCGTCAAATCATACTGGAAGAGCACTTCTCAAAACCCGTCTAGTCATACGAGTTTAGTATTTCTCAAAGCCGTCAAATCATACGGGAAGAGCACTTCTCAAAACCCGTCTAATCATACGAGTTTAGTATTTCTCAAAGCCGTCAAATCATACGGGAAGAGCACTTCTCAAAACCCGTCTAATCATACGAGTTTAGTATTTCTCAAAGCCGTCAAATCATACGGGAAGAGCACTTCTCAAGATCCTTCTAGTCATACGAGTTTAGTATTTCTCAAAGCCGTCAAATCGTACGGGAAGAGCACTTCTCAAAACCCGTCTAGTCATACGAGTTTAGTATTTCTCAAAGCCGTCAAATCGTACGGGAAGAGCACTTCTCAAGATCCTTCTAGTCATACGAGTTTAGTATTTCTCAAAGCCGTCAAATCATACGGGAAGAGCACTTCTCAAAACCCGTCTAATCATACGAGTTTAGTATTTCTCAAAGTCGTCAAATCGTACGGGAAGAGCACTTCTCAAAGCCCGTCTAATCATACGAGTTTAGTATTTCTCAAAGCCGTCAAATCATACGGGAAGAGAACTTCTCAAAGCCCGTCTAGTCATACGAGTTTAGTATTTTTCAAACCCGTTAAATCATACGGGAAGAGCACTTCTCAAGATCCTTATAGTCATACGAGTTTAGTATTTCTCAAAGCCGTCAAATCATACGGGAAGAGCACTTCTAAAAGCCCGTCTAGTCATACGGGTAAAGTATTTTTCAAAGCCGTCAAATCATACGGGAAGAGCACTTCTCAAAACCCGTCTAATCATACGAGTTAAGTATTTCTCAAAGCCGTCAAATCATACGGGAAGAGCACTTCTCAAAACCCGTCTAATCATACGAGTTTAGTATTTCTCAAAGCCGTCAAATCATACGGGAAGAGCACTTCTCAAGATCCTTCTAGTCATACGAGTTTAGTATTTCTCAAAGCCGTCAAATCATACGGGAAGAGCACTTCTCAAAACCCGTCTAATCATACGAGTTTAGTATTTCTCAAAGCCGTCAAATCATACGGGAAGAGCACTTCTCAAAGCCCGTCTAATCATACGAGTTTAGTATTTTTAAAATCCGTCAACCATACGGGAAGAGCACTTTTCAAAGCCCGTCTAGTCATACGGGTAAAGTATTTTTCGAAGCCGTCAAATCATACGGAAAGAGCACTTTTCAAAACCCGTCTAATCATACGAGTTTAGTATTTTTCAAAGCCGTCAAATCATACGGGAAGAGCACTTCTCAAAACCCGTCTAATTATACGAGTTTAGTATTTCTCAAAGCCGTCAAATGATACGGGAAGAGCACTTCTCAAAACCCGTCTAATCATACGAGTTTAGTATTTCTCAAAGCCGTCAAATCATACGGGAAGAGCACCTCTCAAGATCCTTCTAGTCATACGAGTTTAGTATTTCTCAAAGCCGTCAAATCATACGGGAAGAGCACTTCTCAAAACCCGTCTAATCATACGAGTTTAGTATTTGTCAAAGCCGTCAAATCATACGGGAAGAGCACTTCTCAAAGCCCGTCTAGTCATACGGGTAAAGTATTTTTCAAAGCCGTCAAATCATACGGGAAGAGCACTTCTCAAAACCCGTCTAATCATACGAGTTTAGTATTTCTCAAAGCCGTCAAATCATACGGGAAGAGCACTTCTCAAAACCCGTCTAATCATACGAGTTTAGTATTTCTCAAAGCCGTCAAATCATACGGGAAGAGCACTTCTCAAAACCCGTCTAATCATACGAGCTTAGTATTTCTCAAAGCCGTCAAATCATACTGGAAGAGCCCCTCTCAAGATCCTTCTAGTCATACGAGTTTAGTATTTCTCAAAGCCGTCAAATCATACGGGAAGAGCACTTCTCAAGATCCTTCTAGTCATACGAGTTTAGTATTTCTCAAAGCCGTCAAATCATACGGGAAGAGCACTTCTCAAAACCCGTCTAATCATACGAGTTTAGTATTTCTCAAAGCCGTCAAATCGTACGGGAAGAGCACTTCTCAAAGCCCCTCTAATCATACGAGTTTAGTATTTCTCAAAGCCGTCAAATCATACGGGAAGAGCACTTCTCAAAGCCCGTCTAGTCATACGGGTAAAGTATTTTTCAAAGCCGTCAAATCATACGGGAAGAGCACTTCTCAAAACCCGTCTAATCATACGAGTTTAGTATTTTTCAAAGCCGTCAAATCATACGGGAAGAGCACTTCTCAAAACCCGTCTAATCATACGAGTTTAGTATTTCTCAAAGCCGTCAAATCATACGGGAAGAGCACTTCTCAAAACCCGTCTAATCATACGAGTTTAGTATTTCTCAAAGCCGTCAAATCATACGGGAAGAGCACTTCTCAAGATCCTTCTAGTCAAACGAGTTTAGTATTTCTCAAAGCCGTCAAATCATACGGGAAGAGCCCTTCTCAAAAAACGTCTAATCATACGAGTTTAGTATTTCTCAAAGCCGTCAAATCATACGGGAAGAGCACTTCTCAAGATCCTTCTAGTCATACGAGTTTAGTATTTCTCAAAGCCGTCAAATCGTACGGGAAGAGCACTTCTCAAAACCCGTCTAGTCATACGAGTTTAGTATTTCTCAAAGCAGTCAAACCGTACGGGAAGAGCATTTCTCAAAATCCGTCTAGTCATACGAGTTTTGTATTTCTCAAAGCCGTCAAATCATACGGGAAGAGCACTTCTCAAAACCCGTCTAATCATACGAGTTTAGTATTTCGCAAAGCCGTCAAATCGTACGGGAAGAGCACTTCTCAAAGCCCGTCTAATCATACGAGTTTAGTATTTCTCAAAGCCGTCAACCATACGAGAAGAGCACTTCTCAAAACCCGTCTAATCATACGAGTTTAGTATTTCTCAAAGCCGTCAAATCATACGGGAAGAGCACTTCTCAAGATCCTTCTAGTCATACGAGTTTAGTATTTCTCAAAGCCGTCAAATCATACGGGAAGAGCACTTCTCAAAACCCGTCTAATCATACGAGTTTAGTATTTCTCAAAAGCCGTCAAATCATACGGGAAGAGCACTTCTCAAGATCCTTCTAGTCATACGAGTTTAGTAAATCCAAAGCCGTCAAATCGTACGGGAAGAGCACTTCTCAAAGCCCGTCTAGTCATACGGGTAAAGTATTTCTCGAAGCCATCAAATCATACGGGAAGAGCACTTATTAAATCCCGTCTAGTCATACGAGTTTAGTATTTCTCAAAGCCGTCAAATCATACGGGAAGAGCACTTCTCAAAAGCCGTCTAGTCATACGGGTAAAGTATATGTCAAAGCCGTCAAATCATACTGGAAGAGAACTTCTAAAAACCCGTCTAGTCATACGAGTTTTGTATTTCTCAAAGCCGTCAAATCATACGGGAAGAGCACTTCTCAAAGCACATCTATTCATACGGGTAAAGTATTTCTCAAAGCCGTCAAATCATACCGGAAGAGCACATCTCAAATTCCGTCTAGTCATACGGGTAAAGTATTTCTCAAGGCCGTCAAATCATACGGGAAGAGCACTTCTAAAAACCCGTCTAGTCATACGAGTTTAGTATTTCTCAAAGCCATCAAATCATACGAAAGTGCACTTCTCAAAACCCGTCTAGTCATACGAGTTTAGTATTTCTCAAAGCCGTCAAATCATACGGGAAGAGCACTTCTCAACACCCGTCTAGTCATACGAGTTTAGTATTTCTCAAAGCCGTCAAATCATACGGGAAGAGCACTTCTCAAGACCCGTCTAGTCATACGAGTTTAGTATTTTTCAAAGCCTTCAAATTATACGGGAAGAGCACTTCTCAAGACCCGTCTAGTCATACGAGTTTAGTATTTCTCAAAGCCGTCAAATCGTACAAGAAGAGCACTTCTCAAGACCCGTCTAGTCATAAGAGTTTAGTATTTTTCAAAGCCGTCAAATCATACGGGAAGAGCACTTCTCAAGACCCGTCTAGTCATACGAGTTTAGTATTTTTCAAAGCCGTCAAATCATACGGGAAGAGCACTTCTCAAGACCCGTCTAGTCATACGAGTTTAGTATTTTTCAAAGCCGTCAAATCATACGGGAAGAGCACTTCTCAAGACCCGTCTAGTCATAAGAGTTTAGTATTTCTCAAAGCCGTCAAATCATACGGGAAGAGCACTTCTCAAGATCCTTCTAGTCATACGAGTTTAGTATTTTTCAAAGCCGTCAAATCATACGGGACGAGCACTTCTCAAAACCCGTCTAATCATACGAGTTTAGTATTTCTCAAAGCCGTCAAATCCTACGGGAAGAGCACTTCTCAAAACCCGTCTAATCATACGAGTTAAGTATTTCTCAAAGCCGTCAAATCATACGGGAAGAGCACTTCTCAAGACCCGTCTAGTCATACGAGTTTAGTATTTTTCAAAGCCGTCATTTCATACGGGAAGAGCACTTCTCAAGACCCGTCTAGTCATACGAGTTTAGTATTTTTCAAAGCCGTCAAATCATACGGGAAGAGCACTTCTCAAGACCCGTCTAGTCATACGAGTTTAGTATTTTTCAAAGCCGTCAAATCATACGTGAAGAGCATTTCTCAAGATCCTTCTAGTCATACGAGTTTAGTATTTTTCAAAGCGGTCAAATCATACGGGAAGAGCACTTCTCAAAACCCGTCTAATCATACGAGTTTAGTATTCCTCAAAGCCGTCAAATCATACGGGAAGAGCATTTCTTAAAACCCGTCTAATCATACGAGTTTATTATTTCTCAAAGCCGTCAAATCATACGGGAAGAGCACTTCTCAAAACCCGTCTAGTCATACGAGTTTAGTATTTCTCAAAGCCGTCAAATCATACGGGTAGAGCACTTCTCAAGATCCTTCTAGTCATACGAGTTTAGTATTTTTCAAAGCCGTCAAATCATACGGGAAGAGCACTTCTCAAAACCCGTCTAATCATACAAGTTTAGTATTTCTCAAAGCCGTCAAATCATACGGGAAGAGCACTTCTCAAAACCCGTCTAATCATACGAGTTTAGTATTTCTCAAAGCCGTCAAATCATACGGGAAGAGCACTTCTCAAGACACGTCTAGTCATACGAGTTTAGTATTTTTCAAAGCCGTCAAATCATACGGGAAGAGCACTTCTCAAGACCCGTCTAGTCATACGAGTTTAGTATTTCTCAAAGCCGTCAAATCATACGGGAAGAGCACTTCTCAAGATCCTTCTAGTCATACGAGTTTAGTATTTTTCAAAGCCGTCAAATCATACGGGAAGAGCACTTCTCAAAACCCGTCTAATCATACGAGTTTAGTATTTCTCAAAGCCGTCAAATCGTACGGGAAGAGCACTTCTCAAAGCCCGTCTAGTCATACGGGTAAAGTATTTTTCAAAGCCGTCAAATCATACGGGAAGAGCACTTCTCAAAACCCGTCTAATCATACGAGTTTAGTATTTCTCAAAGCCGTCAAATCATACGGGAAGAGCACTTCTCAAGATCCTTCTAGTCATACGAGTTTAGTATTTCTCAAAGCCGTCAAATCATACGGGAAGAGCACTTCTCAAGATCCTTCTAGTCATACGAGTTTAGTATTTCTCAAAGCCGTCAAATCATACGGGAAGAGCACTTCTCAAAACCCGTCTAATCATACGAGTTTAGTATTTCTCAAAGCCGTCAAATCATACGGGAAGAGCACTTCTCAAAACCCGTCTACTCATACGAGTTTAGTATTTCTCAAAGCCGTCAAATCATACGGGAAGAGCACTTCTCAAGATCCTTCTAGTCATACGAGTTTAGTATTTCTCAAAGCCGTCAAATCGTACGGGAAGAGCACTTCTCAAAACCCGTCTAGTCATACGAGTTTAGTATTTCTCAAAGCCGTCAAATCGTACGGGAAGAACACTTCTCAAGATCCTTCTAGTCATACGAGTTTAGTATTTCTCAAAGCCGTCAAATCATACGGGAAGAGCACTTCTCAAAACCCGTCTAATCATACGAGTTTAGTATTTCTCAAAGCCGTCAAATCGTACGGGAAGAGCACTTCTCAAAGCCAGTCTAATCATACGAGTTTAGTATTTCTCAAAGCCGTCAAATCATACAGGAAGAGCACTTCTCAAAACCCGTCTAATCATACGAGTTTAGTATTTCTCAAAGCCGTCAAATCATACGGGAAGAGCACTTCTCAAGATCCTTCTAGTCATACGAGTTTAGTATTTCTCAAAGCCGTCAAATCATACGGGAAGAGCACTTCTCAAAACCCGTCTAATCATACGAGTTTAGTATTTCTCAAAGCCGTCAAATCGTACTGGAAGAGCACTTCTTTAAACCCGTCTAATCATACGAGTTTAGTATTTCTCAAAGCCGTCAAATCATACGGGAAGAGCACTTCTCAAGACCCGTCTAGTCATACGAGTTTAGTATTTTTCAAAGCCGTCAAATCATACGGGAAGAGCACTTCTCAAGACCCGTCTAGTCATACGAGTTTAGTATTTCTCAAAGCCGTCAAATCATACGGGAAGAGCACTTCTCAAAACCCGTCTAATCATACGAGTTTAGTATTTCTCAAAGCCGTCAAATCATACGGGAAGAGCACTTCTCAAGATCCTTCTAGTCATACGAGTTTCGTATTTCTCAAAGCCGTCAAATCATACGGGAAGAGCACTTCTCAAGATCCTTCTAGTCATACGAGTTTAGTATTTTTCAAAGCCGTCAAATCATATGGGAAGAGCACTTCTCAAAACCCGTCTAATCATACGAGTTTAGTATTTTTCAAAGCCGTCAAATCATACCGGAAGAGCACATCTCAAATTCCGTCTAGTCATACGGGTAAAGTATTTCTCAAGGCCGTCAAATCATACGGGAAGAGCACTTCTAAAAACCCGTCTAGTCATACGAGTTTAGTATTTCTCAAAGCCATCAAATCATACGGAAGTGCACTTCTCAAAACCCGTCTAGTCATACGAGTTTAGTATTTCTCAAAGCCGTCAAATAATACGGGAAGAGCACTTCTCAAGACCCGTCTAGTCATACGAGTTTAGTATTTCTCAAAGCCGTCAAATCATACGGGAAGAGCACTTCTCAAGACCCGTCTAGTCATACGAGTTTAGTATTTTTCAAAGCCTTCAAATCATACGGGAAGAGCACTTCTCAAGACCCGTCTAGTCATACGAGTTTAGTATTTCTCAAAGCCGTCAAATCGTACAAGAAGAGCACTTCTCAAGACCCGTCTAGTCATACGAGTTTAGTATTTTTCAAAGCCGTCAAATCATACGGGAAGAGCACTTCTCAAAACCCGTCTAATCATACGAGTTTAGTATTTCTCAAAGCCGTCAAATCATACGGGAAGAGCACTTCTCAAGATCCTTCTAGTCATACGAGTTTAGTTAATCCAAAGCCGTCAAATCGTACGGGAAGAGCACTTCTCAAAGCCCGTCTAGTCATACGGGTAAAGTATTTCTCGAAGCCATCAAATCATACGGGAAGAGCACTTATTAAATCCCGTCTAGTCATACGAGTTTAGTATTTCTCAAAGCCGTCAAATCATACGGGAAGAGCACTTCTCAAAAGCCGTCTGGTCATACGGGTAAAGTATATGTCAAAGCCGTCAAATCATACTGGAAGAGCACTTCTCAAAACCCGTCTAGTCATACGAGTTTTGTATTTCTCAAAGCCGTCAAATCATACGGGAAGAGCACTTCTCAAAGCACATCTATTCATACAGGTAAAGTATTTCTCAAAGCCGTCAAATCATACCGGAAGAGCACATCTCAAATTCCGTCTAGTCATACGGGTAAAGTATTTCTCAAGGCCGTCAAATCATACGGAAAGAGCACTTCTAAAAACCCGTCTAGTCATACGAGTTTAGTATTTCTCAAAGCCATCAAATCATACGGAAGTGCACTTCTCAAAACCCGTCTAGTCATACGAGTTTAGTATTTCTCAAAGCCGTCAAATCATACGGGAAGAGCACTTCTCAACACCCGTCTAATCATACGAGTTTAGTATTTCTCAAAGCCGTCAAATCGTACGGGAAGAGCACTTCTCAAAGCCCCTCTAATCATACGAGTTTAGTATTTCTCAAAGCCGTCAAATCATACGGGAAGAGCACTTCTCAAAGCCCGTCTAGTCATACGGGTAAAGTATTTTTCAAAGCCGTCAAATCATAGGGGAAGAGCACTTCTCAAAACCCGTCTAATCATACGAGTTTAGTATTTCTCAAAGCCGTCAAATCATACGGGAAGAGCACTTCTCAAAGCACATCTATTCATACGGGTAAAGTATTTCTCAAAGCCGTCAAATCATACCGGAAGAGCACATCTCAAATTCCGTCTAGTCATACGGGTAAAGTATTTCTCAAGGCCGTCAAATCATACGGAAAGAGCACTTCTAAAAACCCGTCTAGTCATACGAGTTTAGTATTTCTCAAAGCCATCAAATCATACGGAAGTGCACTTCTCAAAACCCGTCTAGTCATACGAGTTTAGTATTTCTCAAAGCCGTAAAATCATACGGGAAGAGCACTTCTCAACACCCGTCTAATCATACGAGTTTAGTATTTCTCAAAGCCGTCAAATCGTACGGGAAGAGCACTTCTCAAAGCCCCTCTAATCATACGAGTTTAGTATTTCTCAAAGCCGTCAAATCATACGGGAAGAGCACTTCTCAAAGCCCGTCTAGTCATACGGGTAAAGTATTTTTCAAAGCCGTCAAATCATACGGGAAGAGCACTTCTCAAAACCCGTCTAATCATACGAGTTTAGTATTTTTCAAAGCCGTCAAATCATACGGGAAGAGCACTTCTCAAAACCCGTCTAATCATACGAGTTTAGTATTTCTCAAAGCCGTCAAATCATACGGGAAGAGCACTTCTCAAAACCCGTCTAATCATACGAGTTTAGTATTTCTCAAAGCCGTCAAATCATACGGGAAGAGCACTTCTCAAGATCCTTCTAGTCAAACGAGTTTAGTATTTCTCAAAGCCGTCAAATCATACGGGAAGAGCCCTTCTCAAAACCCGTCTAATCATACGAGTTTAGTATTTCTCAAAGCCGTCAAATCATACGGGAAGAGCACTTCTCAAGATCCTTCTAGTCATACGAGTTTAGTATTTCTCAAAGCCGTCAAACCGTACGGGAAGAGCATTTCTCAAAATCCGTCTAGTCATACGAGTTTTGTATTTCTCAAAGCCGTCAAATCATACGGGAAGAGCACTTCTCAAAACCCGTCTAATCATACGAGTTTAGTATTTCGCAAAGCCGTCAAATCGTACGGGAAGAGCACTTCTCAAAGCCCGTCTAATCATACGAGTTTAGTATTTCTCAAAGCCGTCAAATCATACGGGAAGAGCACTTCTCAAAACCCGTCTAATCATACGAGTTTAGTATTTCTCAAAGCCGTCAAATCATACGGGAAGAGCACTTCTCAAGATCCTTCTAGTCATACGAGTTTAGTATTTCTCAAAGCCGTCAAATCATACGGGAAGAGCACTTCTCAAAACCCGTCTAATCATACGAGTTTAGTATTTCTCAAAGCCGTCAAATCATACGGGAAGAGCACTTCTCAAGATCCTTCTAGTCATACGAGTTTAGTAAATCCAAAGCCGTCAAATCGTACGAGAAGAGCACTTCTCAAAGCCCGTCTAGTCATACGGGTAAAGTATTTCTCGAAGCCATCAAATCATACGGGAAGAGCACTTATTAAATCCCGTCTAGTCATACGAGTTTAGTATTTCTCAAAGCCGTCAAATCATACGGGAAGAGCACTTCTCAAAAGCCGTCTGGTCATACGGGTAAAGTATATGTCAAAGCCGTCAAATCATACTGGAAGAGCACTTCTCAAAACCCGTCTAGTCATACGAGTTTTGTATTTCTCAAAGCCGTCAAATCATACGGGAAGAGCACTTCTCAAAGCACATCTATTCATACGGGTAAAGTATTTCTCAAAGCCGTCAAATCATACCGGAAGAGCACATCTCAAATTCCGTCTAGTCATACGGGTAAAGTATTTCTCAAGGCCGTCAAATCATACGGAAAGAGCACTTCTAAAAACCCGTCTAGTCATACGAGTTTAGTATTTCTCAAAGCCATCAAATCATACGGAAGTGCACTTCTCAAAACCCGTCTAGTCATACGAGTTTAGTATTTCTCAAAGCCGTCAAATCATACGGGAAGAGCACTTCTCAACACCCGTCTAGTCATACGAGTTTAGTATTTCTCAAAGCCGTCAAATCATACGGGAAGAGCACTTCTCAAGACCCGTCTAGTCATACGAGTTTAGTATTTTTCAAAGCCTTGAAATTATACGGGAAGAGCACTTCTCAAGACCCGTCTAGTCATACGAGTTTAGTATTTCTCAAAGCCGTCAAATCGTACAAGAAGAGCACTTCTCAAGACCCGTCTAGTCATAAGAGTTTAGTATTTTCCAAAGCCGTCAAATCATACGGGAAGAGCACTTCTCAAGACCCGTCTAGTCATACGAGTTTAGTATATTTCAAAGCCGTCAAATCATACGGGAAGAGCACTTCTCAAGACCCGTCTAGTCATACGAGTTTAGTATTTTTCAAAGCCTTCAAATCATACGGAAAGAGCACTTCTCAAGACCCGTCTAGTCATAAGAGTTTAGTATTTCTCAAAGCCGTCAAATCATAAGGGAAGAGCACTTCTCAAGATCCTTCTAGTCATACGAGTTTAGTATTTTTCAAAGCCGTCAAATCATACGGGAAGAGCACTTCTCAAAACCCGTCTAATCATACGAGTTTAGTATTTGTCAAAGCCGTCAAATCATACGGGAAGAGCAATTCTTAAAACCCGTCGTATCATACGAGTTTAGTATTTCTCAAAGCCGTCAAATCATACGGGAAGAGCACTTCTCAAAACCCGTCTAATCATACGAGTTTAGTATTTCTCAAAGCCGTCAAATCATACGGGAAGAGCACTTCTCAAGATCCTTCTAGTCATACGAGTTTAGTATTTTTCAAAGCCGTCAAATCATACGGGAAGAGCACTTCTCAAGACCCGTCTAGTCATACGAGTTTAGTATTTCTCAAAGCCGTCAAATCATACGGGAAAAGCACTTCTCAAGATCCTTCTAGTCATACGAGTTTAGTATTTTTCAAAGCCGTCAAATCATACGGGAAGAGCACTTCTCAAAAGCCGTCTTGTCATACGGGTAAAGTATATGTCAAAGCCGTCAAATCATACTGGAAGAGCACTTTTCAAAACCCGTCTAGTCATACGAGTTTAGTATTTCTCAAAGCCGTCAAATCATACGGGAAGAGCACTTCTCAAAACCCGTCTAATCATACGAGTTTAGTATTTCTCAAAGCCGTCAAATCATACGGGAAGAGCACTTCTCAAAACCCGTCTAATCATACGAGTTTAGTATTTCTCAAAGCCGTCAAATCATACGGGAAGAGCACTTCTCAAGATCCTTCTAGTCATACGAGTTTAGTATTTCTCAAAGCCGTCAAATCGTACGGGAAGAGCACTTCTCAAAACCCGTCTAGTCATACGAGTTTAGTATTTCTCAAAGCCGTCAAATCGTACGGGAAGAGCACTTCTCAAGATCCTTCTAGTCATACGAGTTTAGTATTTCTCAAAGCCGTCAAATCATACGGGAAGAGCACTTCTCAAAACCCGTCTAATCATACGAGTTTAGTATTTCTCAAAGTCGTCAAATCGTACGGGAAGAGCACTTCTCAAAGCCCGTCTAATCATACGAGTTTAGTATTTCTCAAAGCCGTCAAATCATACGGGAAGAGAACTTCTCAAAGCCCGTCTAGTCATACGAGTTTAGTATTTTTCAAACCCGTTAAATCATACGGGAAGAGCACTTCTCAAGATCCTTCTAGTCATACGAGTTTAGTATTTCTCAAAGCCGTCAAATCATACGGGAAGAGCACTTCTCAAAACCCGTCTAATCATACGAGTTTAGTATTTCTCAAAGCCGTCAAATCGTACGGGAAGAGCACTTCTCAAAGCCCCTCTAATCATACGAGTTTAGTATTTCTCAAAGCCGTCAAATCATACGGGAAGAGCACTTCTCAAAGCCCGTCTAGTCATACGGGTAAAGTATTTTTCAAAGCCGTCAAATCATACGGGAAGAGCACTTCTCAAAACCCGTCTAATCATACGATTTTAGTATTTTTCAAAGCCGTCAAATCATACGGGAAGAGCACTTCTCAAAACCCGTCTAATCATACGAGTTTAGTATTTCTCAAAGCCGTCAAATCATACGGGAAGAGCACTTCTCAAAACCCGTCTAATCATACGAGTTTAGTATTTCTCAAAGCCGTCAAATCATACGGGAAGAGCACTTCTCAAGATCCTTCTAGTCAAACGAGTTTAGTATTTCTCAAAGCCGTCAAATCATACGGGAAGAGCCCTTCTCAAAACCCGTCTAATCATACGAGTTTAGTATTTCTCAAAGCCGTCAAATCATACGGGAAGAGCACTTCTCAAGATCCTTCTAGTCATACGAGTTTAGTATTTCTCAAAGCCGTCAAATCGTACGGGAAGAGCACTTCTCAAAACCCGTCTAGTCATACGAGTTTAGTATTTCTCAAAGCCGTCAAACCGTACGGGAAGAGCATTTCTCAAAATCCGTCTAGTCATACGAGTTTTGTATTTCTCAAAGCCGTCAAATCATACGGGAAGAGCACTTCTCAAAACCCGTCTAATCATACGAGTTTAGTATTTCGCAAAGCCGTCAAATCGTACGGGAAGAGCACTTCTCAAAGCCCGTCTAATCATACGAGTTTAGTATTTCTCAAAGCCGTCAAATCATACGAGAAGAGCACTTCTCAAAACCCGTCTAATCATACGAGTTTAGTATTTCTCAAAGCCGTCAAATCATACGGGAAGAGCACTTCTCAAGATCCTTCTAGTCATACGAGTTTAGTATTTCTCAAAGCCGTCAAATCATACGGGAAGAGCACTTCTCAAAACCCGTCTAATCATACGAGTTTAGTATTTCTCAAAGCCGTCAAATCATACGGGAAGAGCACTTCTCAAGATCCTTCTAGTCATACGAGTTTAGTAAATCCAAAGCCGTCAAATCGTACGGGAAGAGCACTTCTCAAAGCCCGTCTAGTCATACGGGTAAAGTATTTCTCGAAGCCATCAAATCATACGGGAAGAGCACTTATTAAATCCCGTCTAGTCATACGAGTTTAGTATTTCTCAAAGCCGTCAAATCATACGGGAAGAGCACTTCTCAAAAGCCGTCTAGTCATACGGGTAAAGTATATGTCAAAGCCGTCAAATCATACTGGAAGAGCACTTCTCAAAACCCGTCTAGTCATACGAGTTTTGTATTTCTCAAAGCCGTCAAATCATACGGGAAGAGCACTTCTCAAAGCACATCTATTCATACGGGTAAAGTATTTCTCAAAGCCGTCAAATCATACCGGAAGAGCACATCTCAAATTCCGTCTAGTCATACGGGTAAAGTATTTCTCAAGGCCGTAAAATCATACGGGAAGAGCACTTCTAAAAACCCGTCTAGTCATACGAGTTTAGTATTTCTCAAAGCCATCAAATCATACGAAAGTGCACTTCTCAAAACCCGTCTAGTCATACGAGTTTAGTATTTCTCAAAGCCGTCAAATCATACGGGAAGAGCACTTCTCAACACCCGTCTAGTCATACGAGTTTAGTATTTCTCAAAGCCGTCAAATCATACGGGAAGAGCACTTCTCAAGACCCGTCTAGTCATACGAGTTTAGTATTTTTCAAAGCCTTCAAATTATACGGGAAGAGCACTTCTCAAGACCCGTCTAGTCATACGAGTTTAGTATTTCTCAAAGCCGTCAAATCGTACAAGAAGAGCACTTCTCAAGACCCGTCTAGTCATAAGAGTTTAGTATTTTTCAAAGCCCTCAAATCATACGGGAAGAGCACTTCTCAAGACCCGTCTAGTCATACGAGTTTAGTATTTTTCAAAGCCGTCAAATCATACGGGAAGAGCACTTCTCAAGACCCGTCTAGTCATACGAGTTTAGTATTTTTCAAAGCCGTCAAATCATACGGGAAGAGCACTTCTCAAGACCCGTCTAGTCATAAGAGTTTAGTATTTCTCAAAGCCGTCAAATCATACGGGAAGAGCACTTCTCAAGATCCTTCTAGTCATACGAGTTTAGTATTTTTCAAAGCCGTCAAATCATACGGGACGAGCACTTCTCAAAACCCGTCTAATCATACGAGTTTAGTATTTCTCAAAGCCGTCAAATCCTACGGGAAGAGCACTTCTCAAAACCCGTCTAATCATACGAGTTAAGTATTTCTCAAAGCCGTCAAATCATACGGGAAGAGCACTTCTCAAGACCCGTCTAGTCATACGAGTTTAGTATTTTTCAAAGCCGTCATTTCATACGGGAAGAGCACTTCTCAAGACCCGTCTAGTCATACGAGTTTAGTATTTTTCAAAGCCGTCAAATCATACGGGAAGAGCACTTCTCAAGACCCGTCTAGTCATACGAGTTTAGTATTTTTCAAAGCCGTCAAATCATACGTGAAGAGCACTTCTCAAGATCCTTCTAGTCATACGAGTTTAGTATTTTTCAAAGCGGTCAAATCATACGGGAAGAGCACTTCTCAAAACCCGTCTAATCATACGAGTTTAGTATTCCTCAAAGCCTTTAAATCATACGGGAAGAGCATTTCTTAAAACCCGTCTAATCATACGAGTTTAGTATTTCTCAAAGCCGTCAAATCATACGGGAAGAGCACTTCTCAAAACCCGTCTAGTCATACGAGTTTAGTATTTCTCAAAGCCGTCAAATCATACGGGTAGAGCACTTCTCAAGATCCTTCTAGTCATACGAGTTTAGTATTTTTCAAAGCCGTCAAATCATACGGGAAGAGCACTTCTCAAAACCCGTCTAATCATACAAGTTTAGTATTTCTCAAAGCCGTCAAATCATACGGGAAGAGCACTTCTCAAAACCCGTCTAATCATACGAGTTTAGTATTTCTCAAAGCCGTCAAATCATACGGGAAGAGCACTTCTCAAGATCCTTCTAGTCATACGAGTTTAGTATTTTTCAAAGCCGTCAAATCATATGGGAAGAGCACTTCTCAAAACCCGTCTAATCATACGAGTTTAGTATTTTTCAAAGCCGTCAAATCATACCGGAAGAGCACATCTCAAATTCCGTCTAGTCATACGGGTAAAGTATTTCTCAAGGCCGTCAAATCATACGGGAAGAGCACTTCTAAAAACCCGTCTAGTCATACGAGTTTAGTATTTCTCAAAGCCATCAAATCATACGGAAGTGCACTTCTCAAAACCCGTCTAGTCATACGAGTTTAGTATTTCTCAAAGCCGTCAAATAATACGGGAAGAGCACTTCTCAAGACCCGTCTAGTCATACGAGTTTAGTATTTCTCAAAGCCGTCAAATCATACGGGAAGAGCACTTCTCAAGACCCGTCTAGTCATACGAGTTTAGTATTTTTCAAAGCCTTCAAATCATACGGGAAGAGCACTTCTCAAGACCCGTCTAGTCATACGAGTTTAGTATTTCTCAAAGCCGTCAAATCGTACAAGAAGAGCACTTCTCAAGACCCGTCTAGTCATACGAGTTTAGTATTTTTCAAAGCCGTCAAATCATACGGGAAGAGCACTTCTCAAGACCCGTCTAGTCATACGAGTTTAGTATTTTTCAAAGCCGTCAAATCATACGGGAAGAGCACTTCTCAAGACCCGTCTAGTCATACGAGTTTAGTATTTTTCAAAGCCGTCAAATCATACGGGAAGAGCACTTCTCAAGACCCGTCTAGTCATAAGAGTTTAGTATTTCTCAAAGCCGTCAAATCATACGGGAAGAGCACTTCTCAAGATCCTTCTAGTCATAAGAGTTTAGTATTTTTAAAAGCCGTCAAATCATACGGGAAGAGCACTTCTCAAAACCCGTCTAATCATACGAGTTTAGTATTTCTCAAAGCCGTCAAATCATACGGGAAGAGCACTTCTCAAAACCCGTCTAATCATACGAGTTAAGTATTTCTCAAAGTCGTCAAATCATACGGGAAGAGCACTTCTCAAGACCCGTCTAGTCATACGAGTTTAGTATTTTTCAAAGCCGTCAAATCATACGGGAAGAGCACTTCTCAAGACCCGTCTAGTCATACGAGTTTAGTATTTTTTAAAGCCGTCAAATCATACGGGAAGAGCACTTCTCAAGACCCGTCTAGTCATACGAGGTTAGTATTTTTCAAAGCCGTCAAATCATACGGGAAGAGCACTTCTCAAGACCCGTCTAGTTATACGAGTTTAGTATTTTTCAAAGCCGTCAAATCATACGTGAAGAGCACTTCTCAAGATCCTTCTAGTCATACGAGGTTAGTATTTTTCAAAGCCGTCAAATCATACGGGAAGAGCACTTCTCAAAACCCGTCTAATCATACGAGTTTAGTATTTCTCAAAGCCGTCAAATCATACGGGAAGAGCACTTCTTAAAACCCGTCTAATCATACGAGTTTAGTATTTCTCAAAGCCGTCAAATCATACGGGAAGAGCACTTCTCAAAACCCGTCTAATCATACGAGTTTAGTATTTCTCAAAGCCCTCAAATCATACGGGAAAAGCACTTCTCAAGATCCTTCTAGTCATACGAGTTTAGTATTTTTCAAAGCCGTCAAATCATACGGGAAGAGCACTTCTCAAGACCCGTCTAGTCATACGAGTTTAGTATTTCTCAAAGCCGTCAAATCATACGGGAAGAGCACTTCTCAAGATCCTTCTAGTCATACGAGTTTAGTATTTTTCAAAGCCGTCAAATCATACGGGAAGAGCACTTCTCAAAAGCCCTCTAGTCATACGGGTAAAGTATATGTCAAAGCCGTCAAATCATACTGGAAGAGCACTTCTCAAAACCCGTCTAGTCATACGAGTTTAGTATTTCTCAAAGCCGTCAAATCATACGGGAAGAACACTTCTCAAAACCCGTCTAATCATACGAGTTTAGTATTTCTCAAAGCCGTCAAATCATACGGGAAGAGCACTTCTCAAAACCCGTCTAATCATACGAGTTTAGTATTTCTCAAAGCCGTCAAATCATACGGGAAGAGCACTTCTCAAGATCCTTCTAGTCATACGAGTTTAGTATTTCTCAAAGCCGTCAAATCGTACGGGAAGAGCACTTCTCAAAACCCGTCTAGTCATACGAGTTTAGTATTTCTCAAAGCCGTCAAATCGTACGGGAAGAGCACTTCTTAAGATCCTTCTAGTCATACGAGTTTAGTATTTCTCAAAGCCGTCAAATCATACGGGAAGAGCACTTCTCAAAACCCGTCTAATCATACGAGTTTAGTATTTCTCAAAGTCGTCAAATCGTACGGGAAGAGCACTTTTCAAAGCCCGTCTAATCATACGAGTTTAGTATTTCTCAAAGCCGTCAAATCATACGGGAAGAGCACTTCTCAAAGCCCGTCTAGTCATACGAGTTTAGTATTTTTCAAAGCCGTCAAATCATACGGGAAGAGCACTTCTCAAGATCCTTCTAGTCATACGAGTTTCGTATTTCTCAAAGCCGTCAAATCATACGGGAAGAGCACTCCTCAAAACCCGTCTAATCATACGAGTTTAGTATTACTCAAAGCCGTCAAATCGTACGGGAAGAGCACTTCTTAAAACCCGTCTAGTCTTACGAGTTTAGTATTTCTCAAAGCCGTCAAATCATACGGGAAGAGCACTTCTCAAAGCCCGTCTAGTCATACGGGTAAAGTATTTTTCAAAGCCGTCAAATCATACGGGAAGAGCACTTCTCAAAACCCGTCTAATCATACGAGTTAAGTATTTCTCAAAGCCGTCAAATCATACGGGAAGAGCACTTCTCAAAACCCGTCTAATCATACGAGTTTAGTATTTCTCAAAGCCGTCAAATCATACGGGAAGAGCACTTCTCAAGATCCTTCTAGTCATACGAGTTTAGTATTTCTCAAAGCCGTCAAATCATACGGGAAGAGCACTTCTCAAAACCCGTCTAATCATACGAGTTTAGTATTTCTCAAAGCCGTCAAATCATACGGGAAGAGCACTTCTCAAAGCCCGTCTAATCATACGAGTTTAGTATTTTTCAAAGCCGTCAACCATACGGGAAGAGCACTTCTCAAAGCCCGTCTAGTCATACGGGTAAAGTATTTTTCGAAGCCGTCAAATCATACGGGAAGAGCACTTTTCAAAACCCGTCTAATCATACGAGTTTAGTATTTCTCAAAGCCGTCAAATCATACGGGAAGAGCACTTCAGAAAACCCGTCTAATCATACGAGTTTAGTATTTCTCAAAGCCGTCAAATCATACGGGAAGAGCACCTCTCAAGATCCTTCTAGTCATAGGAGTTTAGTATTTCTCAAAGCCGTCAAATCATACGGGAAGAGCACTTCTCAAAACCCGTCTAATCATACGAGTTTAGTATTTCTCAAAGCCGTCAAATCATACGGGAAAAGCACTTCTCAAAGCCCGTCTAGTCATACGGGTAAAGTATTTTTCAAAGCCGTCAAATCATACGGGAAGAGCACTTCTCAAAACCCGTCTAATCATACGAGTTTAGTATTTCTCAAAGCCGTCAAATCATACGGGAAGAGCACTTCTCAAAACCCGTCTAATCATACGAGTTTAGTATTTCTCAAAGCCGTCAAATCATACGGGAAGAGCACTTCTCAAAACCCGTCTAATCATACGAGCTTAGTATTTCTCAAAGCCGTCAAATCATACTGGAAGAGCCCCTCTCAAGATCCTTCTAGTCATACGAGTTTAGTATTTCTCAAAGCCGTCAAATCATACGGGAAGAGCAATTCTCAAGATCCTTCTAGTCATACGAGTTTAGTATTTCTCAAAGCCGTCAAATCATACGGGAAGAGCACTTCTCAAAACCCGTCTAATCATACGAGTTTAGTATTTCTCAAAGCCGTCAAATCGTACGGGAAGAGCACTTCTCAAAGCCCGTCTAATCATACGAGTTTAGTATTTCTCAAAGCCGTCAAATCATACGGGAAGAGCACTTCTCAAAGCCCGTCTAGTCATACGGGTAAAGTATTTTTCAAAGCCGTCAAATCATACGGGAAGAGCACTTCTCAAAACCCGTCTAATCATACGAGTTTAGTATTTTTCAAAGCCGTCAAATCATACGGGAAGAGCACTTCTCAAAACCCGTCTAATCATACGAGTTTAGTATTTCTCAAAGCCGTCAAATCATACGGGAAGAGCACTTCTCAAAACCCGTCTAATCATACGAGTTTAGTATTTCTCAAAGCCGTCAAATCATACGGGAAGAGCACTTCTCAAGATCCTTCTAGTCATACGAGTTTAGTATTTCTCAAAGCCGTCAAATCATACGGGAAGAGCCCTTCTCAAAACCCGTCTAATCATATGAGTTTAGTATTTCTCAAAGCCGTCAAATCATACGGGAAGAGCACTTCTCAAGATCCTTCTAGTCATACGAGTTTAGTATTTCTCAAAGCCGTCAAATCGTACGGGAAGAGCACTTCTCAAAACCCGTCTAGTCATACGAGTTTAGTATTTCTCAAAGCCGTCAAACCGTACGGGAAGAGCATTTCTCAAAATCCGTCTAGTCATACGAGTTTTGTATTACTCAAAGCCGTCAAATCATACGGGAAGAGCACTTCTCAAAACCCGTCTAATCATACGAGTTTAGTATTTCGCAAAGCCGTCAAATCGTACGGGAAGAGCACTTCTCAAAGCCCGTCTAATCATACGAGTTTAGTATTTCTCAAAGCCGTCAAATCATACGGGAAGAGCACTTCTCAAAACCCGTCTAATCATACGAGTTTAGTATTTCTCAAAGCCGTCAAATCATACGGGAAGAGCACTTCTCAAGATCCTTCTAGTCATACGAGTTTAGTATTTCTCAAAGCCGTGAACTCATACGGGAAGAGCACTTCTCAAAACCCGTCTAATCATACGAGTTTAGTATTTCTCAAAGCCGTCAAATCATACGGGAAGAGCACTTCTCAAGATCCTTCTAGTCATACGAGTTTAGTAAATCCAAAGCCGTCAAATCGTACGGGAAGAGCACTTCTCAAAGCCCTTCTAGTCATACGGGTAAAGTATTTCTCGAAGCCATCAAATCATACGGGAAGAGCACTTATTAAATCCCGTCTAGTCATACGAGTTTAGTATTTCTCAAAGCCGTCAAATCATACGGGAAGAGCACTTCTCAAAAGCCGTCTAGTCATACGGGTACAGTATATGTCAAAGCCGTCAAATCATACTGGAAGAGCACTTCTCAAAACCCGTCTAGTCATACGAGTTTTGTATTTCTCAAAGCCGTCAAATCATACGGGAAGAGCACTTCTCAAAGCACATCTATTCATACGGGTAAAGTATTTCTCAAAGCCGTCAAATCATACCGGAAGAGCACATCTTAAATTCCGTCTAGTCATACGGGTAAAGTATTTCTCAAGGCCGTCAAATCATACGGTAAGAGCACTTCTAAAAACCCGTCTAGTCATACGAGTTTAGTATTTCTCAAAGCCATCAAATCATACGGAAGTGCACTTCTCAAAACCCGTCTAGTCATACGAGTTTAGTATTTCTCAAAGCCGTCAAATCATACGGGAAGAGCACTTCTCAACACCCGTCTAGTCATACGAGTTTAGTATTTCTCAAAGCCGTCAAATCATACGGGAAGAGCACTTCTCAAGACCCGTCTAGTCATACGAGTTTAGTATTTTTCAAAGCCTTCAAATCATACGGGAAGAGCACTTCTCAAGACTCGTCTAGTCATACGAGTTTAGTATTTCTCAAAGCCGTCAAATCGTACAAGAAGAGCACTTCTCAAGACCCGTCTAGTCATAAGAGTTTGTTTTTTTTTCAAATCCGTCAAATCATACGGGAAGAGCACTTCTCAAGACCCGTCTAGTCATACGAGTTTAGTATTTTTCAAAGCCGTCAAATCATACGGGAAGAGCACTTCTCAAGACCCGTCTAGTCATACGAGTTTAGTATTTTTCAAAGCCGTCAAATCATACGGGAAGAGCACTTCTCAAGACCCGTCTAGTCATAAGAGTTTAGTATTTCTCAAAGCCGTCAAATCATACGGGAAGAGCACTTCTCAAGATCCTTCTAGTCATACGAGTTTAGTATTTTTTAAAGCCGTCAAATCATACGGGAAGAGCACTTCTCAAAACCCGTCTAATCATACGAGTTTAGTATTTCTCAAAGCCGTCAAATCCTACGGGAAGAGCACTTCTCAAAACCCGTCTAATCATACGAGTTAAGTATTTCTCAAAGCCGTCAAATCATACGGGAAGAGCACTTCTCAAGACCCGTCTAGTCATACGAGTTTAGTATTTTTCAAAGCCGTCATTTCATACGGGAAGAGCACTTCTCAAGACCCGTCTAGTCATACGAGTTTAGTATTTTTCAAAGCCGTCAAATCATACGGGAAGAGCACTTCTCAAGACCCGTCTAGTCATACGAGTTTAGTATTTTTCAAAGCCGTCAAATCATACGTGAAGAGCACTTCTCAAGATCCTTCTAGTCATACGAGTTTAGTATTTTTCAAAGCCGTCAAATCATACGGGAAGAGCACTTCTCAAAACCCGTCTAATCATACGAGTTTAGTATTCCTCAAAGCCGTCAAATCATACGGGAAGAGCATTTCTTAAAACCCGTCTAATCATACGAGTTTAGTATTTCTCAAAGCCGTCAAATCATACGGGAAGAGCACTTCTCAAAACCCGTCTAATCATACGAGTTTAGTATTTCTCAAAGCCGTCAAATCATACGGGAAGAGCACTTCTCAAGATCCTTCTAGTCATACGAGTTTAGTATTTTTCAAAGCCGTCAAATCATACGGGAAGAGCACTTCTTAAGACCCGTCTAGTCATACGAGTTTAGTATTTCTCAAAGCCGTCAAATCATACGGGAAGAGCACTTCTCAAGATCCTTCTAGTCATACGAGTTTAGTATTTTTCAAAGCCGTCAAATCATACGGGAAAAGCACTTCTCAAAACCCGTCTAATCATACAAGTTTAGTATTTCTCAAAGCCGTCAAATCATACGGGAAGAGCACTTCTCAAAACCCGTCTAATCATACGAGTTTAGTATTTCTCAAAGCCGTCAAATCATACGGGAAGAGCACTTCTCAAGACACGTCTAGTCATACGAGTTTAGTATTTTTCAAAGCCGTCAAATCATACGGGAAGAGCACTTCTCAAGACCCGTCTAGTCATACGAGTTTAGTATTTCTCAAAGCCGTCAAATCATACGGGAAGAGCACTTCTCAAGATCCTTCTAGTCATACGAGTTTAGTATTTTTCAAAGCCGTCAAATCATACGGGAAGAGCACTTCTCAAAACCCGTCTAATCATACGAGTTTAGTATTTCTCAAATCCGTCAAATCGTACGGGAAGAGCACTTCTCAAAGCCCGTCTAGTCATACGGGTAAAGTATTTTTCAAAGCCGTCAAATCATACGGGAAGAGCACTTCTCAAAACCCGTCTAATCATAAGAGTTTAGTATTTCTCAAAGCCGTCAAATCATACGGGAAGAGCACTTCTCAAGATCCTTCTAGTCATACGAGTTTAGTATTTCTCAAAGCCGTCAAATCATACGGGAAGAGCACTTCTCAAGATCCTTCTAGTCATACGAGTTTAGTATTTCTCAAAGCCGTCAAATCATACGGGAAGAGCACTTCTCAAAACCCGTCTAATCATACGAGTTTAGTATTTCTCAAAGCCGTCAAATCATACGGGAAGAGCACTTCTCAAAACCCGTCTAATCATACGAGTTTAGTATTTCTCAAAGCCGTCAAATCATACGGGAAGAGCACTTCTCAAGATCCTTCTAGTCATACGAGTTTAGTATTTCTCAAAGCCGTCAAATCGTACGGGAAAAGCACTTCTCAAAACCCGTCTAGTCATACGAGTTTAGTATTTCTCAAAGCCGTCAAATCGTACGGGAAAAGCACTTCTCAAGATCCTTCTAGTCATACGAGTTTAGTATTTCTCAAAGCCGTCAAATCATACGGGAAGAGCACTTCTCAAAACCCGTCTAATCATACGAGTTTAGTATTTCTCAAAGCCGTCAAATCGTACGGGAAGAGCACTTCTCAAAGCCCGTCTAATCATAGGAGTTTAGTATTTCTCAAAGCCGTCAAATCATACAGGAAGAGCACTTCTCAAAACCCGTCTAATCATACGAGTTTAGTATTTCTCAAAGCCGTCAAATCATACGGGAAGAGCACTTCTCAAGATCCTTCTAGTCATACGAGTTTAGTATTTCTCAAAGCCGTCAAATCATACGGGAAGAGCACTTCTCAAAACCCGTCTAATCATACGAGTTTAGTATTTCTCAAAGCCGTCAAATCGTACGGGAAGAGCACTTCTTAAAACCCGTCTAATCATACGAGTTTAGTATTTCTCAAAGCCGTCAAATCATACGGGAAGAGCACTTCTCAAGACCCGTCTAGTCATACGAGTTTAGTATTTTTCAAAGCCGTCAAATCATAGGGGAAGAGCACTTCTTAAGACCCGTCTAGTCATACGAGTTTAGTATTTCTCAAAGCCGTCAAATCATACGGGAAGAGCACTTCTCAAAACCCGTCTAATCATACGAGTTTAGTATTTCTCAAAGCCGTCAAATCATACGGGAAGAGCACTTCTCAAGATCCTTCTAGTCATACGAGTTTAGTATTTCTCAAAGCCGTCAAATCATACGGGAAGAGCACTTCTCAAGATCCTTCTAGTCATACGAGTTTAGTATTTTTCAAAGCCATCAAATCATATGGGAAGAGCACTTCTCAAAACCCGTCTAATCATACGAGTTTAGTATTTCTCAAAGCCGTCAAATCATACGGGAAGAGCACTTCTCAAGATCCTTCTAGTCATACGAGTTATATTTCTCAAAGCCGTCAAATCATACGGGAAGAGCACTTCTCAAAACCCGTCTAATCATACGAGTTTAGTATTTCTCAAAGCCGTCAAATCGTACGGGAAGAGCACTTCTCAAAGCCCGTCTAATCTTACGAGTTTAGTATTTCTCAAAGCCGTCAAATCATACGGGAAGAGCACTTCTCAAAGCCCGTCTAGTCATACGGGTAAAGTATTTTTCAAAGCCGTCAAATCATACGGGAAGAGCACTTCTCAAAACTCGTCTCATCATACGAGTTAAGTATTTCTCAAAGCCGAAGAATCATACGGGAAGAGCACTTCTCAAAACCCGTCTAATCATACGAGTTTAGTATTCCTCAAAGCCGTCAAATCATACGGGAAGAGCATTTCTTAAAACCCGTCTAATCATACGAGTTTAGTATTTCTCAAAGCCGTCAAATCATACGGGAAGAGCACTTCTCAAAACCCGTCTAATCATACGAGTTTAGTATTTCTCAAAGCCGTCAAATCATACGGGAAGAGCACTTCTCAAGATCCTTCTAGTCATACGAGTTTAGTATTTTTCAAAGCCGTCAAATCATACGGGAAGAGCACTTCTCAAGACCCGTCTAGTCATACGAGTTTAGTATTTTTCAAAGCCGTCATTTCATACGGGAAGAGCACTTCTCAAGACCCGTCTAGTCATACGAGTTTAGTATTTTTCAAAGCCGTCAAATCATACGGGAAGAGCACTTCTCAAGACCCGTCTAGTCATACGAGTTTAGTATTTTTCAAAGCCGTCAAATCATACGTGAAGAGCACTTCTCAAGATCCTTCTAGTCATACGAGTTTAGTATTTTTCAAAGCCGTCAAATCATACGGGAAGAGCACTTCTCAAAACCCGTCTAATCATACGAGTTTAGTATTCCTCAAAGCCGTCAAATCATACGGGAAGAGCATTTCTTAAAACCCGTCTAATCATACGAGTTTAGTATTTCTCAAAGCCGTCAAATCATACGGGAAGAGCACTTCTCAAAACCCGTCTAATCATACGAGTTTAGTATTTCTCAAAGCCGTCAAATCATACGGGAAGAGCACTTCTCAAGATCCTTCTAGTCATACGAGTTTAGTATTTTTCAAAGCCGTCAAATCATACGGGAAGAGCACTTCTTAAGACCCGTCTAGTCATACGAGTTTAGTATTTCTCAAAGCCGTCAAATCATACGGGAAGAGCACTTCTCAAGATCCTTCTAGTCATACGAGTTTAGTATTTTTCAAAGCCGTCAAATCATACGGGAAGAGCACTTCTCAAAACCCGTCTAATCATACAAGTTTAGTATTTCTCAAAGCCGTCAAATCATACGGGAAGAGCACTTCTCAAAACCCGTCTAATCATACGAGTTTAGTATTTCTCAAAGCCGTCAAATCATACGGGAAGAGCACTTCTCAAGACACGTCTAGTCATACGAGTTTAGTATTTTTCAAAGCCGTCAAATCATACGGGAAGAGCACTTCTCAAGACCCGTCTAGTCATACGAGTTTAGTATTTCTCAAAGCCGTCAAATCATACGGGAAGAGCACTTCTCAAGATCCTTCTAGTCATACGAGTTTAGTATTTTTCAAAGCCGTCAAATCATACGGGAAGAGCACTTCTCAAAACCCGTCTAATCATACGAGTTTAGTATTTCTCAAATCCGTCAAATCGTACGGGAAGAGCACTTCTCAAAGCCCGTCTAGTCATACGGGTAAAGTATTTTTCAAAGCCGTCAAATCATACGGGAAGAGCACTTCTCAAAACCCGTCTAATCATAAGAGTTTAGTATTTCTCAAAGCCGTCAAATCATACGGGAAGAGCACTTCTCAAGATCCTTCTAGTCATACGAGTTTAGTATTTCTCAAAGCCGTCAAATCATACGGGAAGAGCACTTCTCAAGATCCTTCTAGTCATACGAGTTTAGTATTTTTCAAAGCCGTCAAATCATACGGGAAGAGCACTTCTCAAAACCCGTCTAATCATACAAGTTTAGTATTTCTCAAAGCCGTCAAATCATACGGGAAGAGCACTTCTCAAAACCCGTCTAATCATACGAGTTTAGTATTTCTCAAAGCCGTCAAATCATACGGGAAGAGCACTTCTCAAGACACGTCTAGTCATACGAGTTTAGTATTTTTCAAAGCCGTCAAATCATACGGGAAGAGCACTTCTCAAGACCCGTCTAGTCATACGAGTTTAGTATTTCTCAAAGCCGTCAAATCATACGGGAAGAGCACTTCTCAAGATCCTTCTAGTCATACGAGTTTAGTATTTTTCAAAGCCGTCAAATCATACGGGAAGAGCACTTCTCAAAACCCGTCTAATCATACGAGTTTAGTATTTCTCAAATCCGTCAAATCGTACGGGAAGAGCACTTCTCAAAGCCCGTCTAGTCATACGGGTAAAGTATTTTTCAAAGCCGTCAAATCATACGGGAAGAGCACTTCTCAAAACCCGTCTAATCATAAGAGTTTAGTATTTCTCAAAGCCGTCAAATCATACGGGAAGAGCACTTCTCAAGATCCTTCTAGTCATACGAGTTTAGTATTTCTCAAAGCCGTCAAATCATACGGGAAGAGCACTTCTCAAGATCCTTCTAGTCATACGAGTTTAGTATTTCTCAAAGCCGTCAAATCATACGGGAAGAGCACTTCTCAAAACCCGTCTAATCATACGAGTTTAGTATTTCTCAAAGCCGTCAAATCATACGGGAAGAGCACTTCTCAAAACCCGTCTAATCATACGAGTTTAGTATTTCTCAAAGCCGTCAAATCATACGGGAAGAGCACTTCTCAAGATCCTTCTAGTCATACGAGTTTAGTATTTCTCAAAGCCGTCAAATCGTACGGGAAAAGCACTTCTCAAAACCCGTCTAGTCATACGAGTTTAGTATTTCTCAAAGCCGTCAAATCGTACGGGAAAAGCACTTCTCAAGATCCTTCTAGTCATACGAGTTTAGTATTTCTCAAAGCCGTCAAATCATACGGGAAGAGCACTTCTCAAAACCCGTCTAATCATACGAGTTTAGTATTTCTCAAAGCCGTCAAATCGTACGGGAAGAGCACTTCTCAAAGCCCGTCTAATCATAGGAGTTTAGTATTTCTCAAAGCCGTCAAATCATACAGGAAGAGCACTTCTCAAAACCCGTCTAATCATACGAGTTTAGTATTTCTCAAAGCCGTCAAATCATACGGGAAGAGCACTTCTCAAGATCCTTCTAGTCATACGAGTTTAGTATTTCTCAAAGCCGTCAAATCATACGGGAAGAGCACTTCTCAAAACCCGTCTAATCATACGAGTTTAGTATTTCTCAAAGCCGTCAAATCGTACGGGAAGAGCACTTCTTAAAACCCGTCTAATCATACGAGTTTAGTATTTCTCAAAGCCGTCAAATCATACGGGAAGAGCACTTCTCAAGACCCGTCTAGTCATACGAGTTTAGTATTTTTCAAAGCCGTCAAATCATAGGGGAAGAGCACTTCTTAAGACCCGTCTAGTCATACGAGTTTAGTATTTCTCAAAGCCGTCAAATCATACGGGAAGAGCACTTCTCAAAACCCGTCTAATCATACGAGTTTAGTATTTCTCAAAGCCGTCAAATCATACGGGAAGAGCACTTCTCAAGATCCTTCTAGTCATACGAGTTTAGTATTTCTCAAAGCCGTCAAATCATACGGGAAGAGCACTTCTCAAGATCCTTCTAGTCATACGAGTTTAGTATTTTTCAAAGCCATCAAATCATATGGGAAGAGCACTTCTCAAAACCCGTCTAATCATACGAGTTTAGTATTTCTCAAAGCCGTCAAATCATACGGGAAGAGCACTTCTCAAGATCCTTCTAGTCATACGAGTTATATTTCTCAAAGCCGTCAAATCATACGGGAAGAGCACTTCTCAAAACCCGTCTAATCATACGAGTTTAGTATTTCTCAAAGCCGTCAAATCGTACGGGAAGAGCACTTCTCAAAGCCCGTCTAATCTTACGAGTTTAGTATTTCTCAAAGCCGTCAAATCATACGGGAAGAGCACTTCTCAAAGCCCGTCTAGTCATACGGGTAAAGTATTTTTCAAAGCCGTCAAATCATACGGGAAGAGCACTTCTCAAAACTCGTCTCATCATACGAGTTAAGTATTTCTCAAAGCCGAAGAATCATACGGGAAGAGCACTTCTCAAAACCCGTCTAATCATACGAGTTTAGTATTCCTCAAAGCCGTCAAATCATACGGGAAGAGCATTTCTTAAAACCCGTCTAATCATACGAGTTTAGTATTTCTCAAAGCCGTCAAATCATACGGGAAGAGCACTTCTCAAAACCCGTCTAATCATACGAGTTTAGTATTTCTCAAAGCCGTCAAATCATACGGGAAGAGCACTTCTCAAGATCCTTCTAGTCATACGAGTTTAGTATTTTTCAAAGCCGTCAAATCATACGGGAAGAGCACTTCTCAAGACCCGTCTAGTCATACGAGTTTAGTATTTTTCAAAGCCGTCATTTCATACGGGAAGAGCACTTCTCAAGACCCGTCTAGTCATACGAGTTTAGTATTTTTCAAAGCCGTCAAATCATACGGGAAGAGCACTTCTCAAGACCCGTCTAGTCATACGAGTTTAGTATTTTTCAAAGCCGTCAAATCATACGTGAAGAGCACTTCTCAAGATCCTTCTAGTCATACGAGTTTAGTATTTTTCAAAGCCGTCAAATCATACGGGAAGAGCACTTCTCAAAACCCGTCTAATCATACGAGTTTAGTATTCCTCAAAGCCGTCAAATCATACGGGAAGAGCATTTCTTAAAACCCGTCTAATCATACGAGTTTAGTATTTCTCAAAGCCGTCAAATCATACGGGAAGAGCACTTCTCAAAACCCGTCTAATCATACGAGTTTAGTATTTCTCAAAGCCGTCAAATCATACGGGAAGAGCACTTCTCAAGATCCTTCTAGTCATACGAGTTTAGTATTTTTCAAAGCCGTCAAATCATACGGGAAGAGCACTTCTTAAGACCCGTCTAGTCATACGAGTTTAGTATTTCTCAAAGCCGTCAAATCATACGGGAAGAGCACTTCTCAAGATCCTTCTAGTCATACGAGTTTAGTATTTTTCAAAGCCGTCAAATCATACGGGAAGAGCACTTCTCAAAACCCGTCTAATCATACAAGTTTAGTATTTCTCAAAGCCGTCAAATCATACGGGAAGAGCACTTCTCAAAACCCGTCTAATCATACGAGTTTAGTATTTCTCAAAGCCGTCAAATCATACGGGAAGAGCACTTCTCAAGACACGTCTAGTCATACGAGTTTAGTATTTTTCAAAGCCGTCAAATCATACGGGAAGAGCACTTCTCAAGACCCGTCTAGTCATACGAGTTTAGTATTTCTCAAAGCCGTCAAATCATACGGGAAGAGCACTTCTCAAGATCCTTCTAGTCATACGAGTTTAGTATTTTTCAAAGCCGTCAAATCATACGGGAAGAGCACTTCTCAAAACCCGTCTAATCATACGAGTTTAGTATTTCTCAAATCCGTCAAATCGTACGGGAAGAGCACTTCTCAAAGCCCGTCTAGTCATACGGGTAAAGTATTTTTCAAAGCCGTCAAATCATACGGGAAGAGCACTTCTCAAAACCCGTCTAATCATAAGAGTTTAGTATTTCTCAAAGCCGTCAAATCATACGGGAAGAGCACTTCTCAAGATCCTTCTAGTCATACGAGTTTAGTATTTCTCAAAGCCGTCAAATCATACGGGAAGAGCACTTCTCAAGATCCTTCTAGTCATACGAGTTTAGTATTTCTCAAAGCCGTCAAATCATACGGGAAGAGCACTTCTCAAAACCCGTCTAATCATACGAGTTTAGTATTTCTCAAAGCCGTCAAATCATACGGGAAGAGCACTTCTCAAAACCCGTCTAATCATACGAGTTTAGTATTTCTCAAAGCCGTCAAATCATACGGGAAGAGCACTTCTCAAGATCCTTCTAGTCATACGAGTTTAGTATTTCTCAAAGCCGTCAAATCGTACGGGAAAAGCACTTCTCAAAACCCGTCTAGTCATACGAGTTTAGTATTTCTCAAAGCCGTCAAATCGTACGGGAAAAGCACTTCTCAAGATCCTTCTAGTCATACGAGTTTAGTATTTCTCAAAGCCGTCAAATCATACGGGAAGAGCACTTCTCAAAACCCGTCTAATCATACGAGTTTAGTATTTCTCAAAGCCGTCAAATCGTACGGGAAGAGCACTTCTCAAAGCCCGTCTAATCATAGGAGTTTAGTATTTCTCAAAGCCGTCAAATCATACAGGAAGAGCACTTCTCAAAACCCGTCTAATCATACGAGTTTAGTATTTCTCAAAGCCGTCAAATCATACGGGAAGAGCACTTCTCAAGATCCTTCTAGTCATACGAGTTTAGTATTTCTCAAAGCCGTCAAATCATACGGGAAGAGCACTTCTCAAAACCCGTCTAATCATACGAGTTTAGTATTTCTCAAAGCCGTCAAATCGTACGGGAAGAGCACTTCTTAAAACCCGTCTAATCATACGAGTTTAGTATTTCTCAAAGCCGTCAAATCATACGGGAAGAGCACTTCTCAAGACCCGTCTAGTCATACGAGTTTAGTATTTTTCAAAGCCGTCAAATCATAGGGGAAGAGCACTTCTCAAGACCCGTCTAGTCATACGAGTTTAGTATTTCTCAAAGCCGTCAAATCATACGGGAAGAGCACTTCTCAAAACCCGTCTAATCATACGAGTTTAGTATTTCTCAAAGCCGTCAAATCATACGGGAAGAGCACTTCTCAAGATCCTTCTAGTCATACGAGTTTAGTATTTCTCAAAGCCGTCAAATCATACGGGAAGAGCACTTCTCAAGATCCTTCTAGTCATACGAGTTTAGTATTTTTCAAAGCCATCAAATCATATGGGAAGAGCACTTCTCAAAACCCGTCTAATCATACGAGTTTAGTATTTCTCAAAGCCGTCAAATCATACGGGAAGAGCACTTCTCAAGATCCTTCTAGTCATACGAGTTATATTTCTCAAAGCCGTCAAATCATACGGGAAGAGCACTTCTCAAAACCCGTCTAATCATACGAGTTTAGTATTTCTCAAAGCCGTCAAATCGTACGGGAAGAGCACTTCTCAAAGCCCGTCTAATCTTACGAGTTTAGTATTTCTCAAAGCCGTCAAATCATACGGGAAGAGCACTTCTCAAAGCCCGTCTAGTCATACGGGTAAAGTATTTTTCAAAGCCGTCAAATCATACGGGAAGAGCACTTCTCAAAACTCGTCTCATCATACGAGTTAAGTATTTCTCAAAGCCGAAGAATCATACGGGAAGAGCACTTCTCAAAACCCGTCTAATCATACGAGTTTAGTATTCCTCAAAGCCGTCAAATCATACGGGAAGAGCATTTCTTAAAACCCGTCTAATCATACGAGTTTAGTATTTCTCAAAGCCGTCAAATCATACGGGAAGAGCACTTCTCAAAACCCGTCTAATCATACGAGTTTAGTATTTCTCAAAGCCGTCAAATCATACGGGAAGAGCACTTCTCAAGATCCTTCTAGTCATACGAGTTTAGTATTTTTCAAAGCCGTCAAATCATACGGGAAGAGCACTTCTCAAGACCCGTCTAGTCATACGAGTTTAGTATTTCTCAAAGCCGTCAAATCATACGGGAAGAGCACTTCTCAAGATCCTTCTAGTCATACGAGTTTAGTATTTTTCAAAGCCGTCAAATCATACGGGAAGAGCACTTCTCAAAACCCGTCTAATCATACAAGTTTAGTATTTCTCAAAGCCGTCAAATCATACGGGAAGAGCACTTCTCAAAACCCGTCTAATCATACGAGTTTAGTATTTCTCAAAGCCGTCAAATCATACGGGAAGAGCACTTCTCAAGACACGTCTAGTCATACGAGTTTAGTATTTTTCAAAGCCGTCAAATCATACGGTAAGAGCACTTCTCAAGACCCGTCTAGTCATACGAGTTTAGTATTTCTCAAAGCCGTCAAATCATACGGGAAGAGCACTTCTCAAGATCCTTCTAGTCATACGAGTTTAGTATTTTTCAAAGCCGTCAAATCATACGGGAAGAGCACTTCTCAAAACCCGTCTAATCATACGAGTTTAGTATTTCTCAAATCCGTCAAATCGTACGGGAAGAGCACTTCTCAAAGCCCGTCTAGTCATACGGGTAAAGTATTTTTCAAAGCCGTCAAATCATACGGGAAGAGCACTTCTCAAAACCCGTCTAATCATAAGAGTTTAGTATTTCTCAAAGCCGTCAAATCATACGGGAAGAGCACTTCTCAAGATCCTTCTAGTCATACGAGTTTAGTATTTCTCAAAGCCGTCGAATCATACGGGAAGAGCACTTCTCAAGATCCTTCTAGTCATACGAGTTTAGTATTTCTCAAAGCCGTCAAATCATACGGGAAGAGCACTTCTCAAAACCCGTCTAATCATACGAGTTTAGTATTTCTCAAAGCCGTCAAATCATACGGGAAGAGCACTTCTCAAAACCCGTCTAATCATACGAGTTTAGTATTTCTCAAAGCCGTCAAATCATACGGGAAGAGCACTTCTCAAGATCCTTCTAGTCATACGAGTTTAGTATTTCTCAAAGCCGTCAAATCGTACGGGAAAAGCACTTCTCAAAACCCGTCTAGTCATACGAGTTTAGTATTTCTCAAAGCCGTCAAATCGAAGGGAAAAGCACTTCTCAAGATCCTTCTAGTCATACGAGTTTAGTATTTCTCAAAGCCGTCAAATCATACGGGAAGAGCACTTCTCAAAACCCGTCTAATCATACGAGTTTAGTATTTCTCAAAGCCGTCAAATCGTACGGGAAGAGCACTTCTCAAAGCCCGTCTAATCATACGAGTTTAGTATTTCTCAAAGCCGTCAAATCATACAGGAAGAGCACTTCTCAAAACCCGTCTAATCATACGAGTTTAGTATTTCTCAAAGCCGTCAAATCATACGGGAAGAGCACTTCTCAAGATCCTTCTAGTCATACGAGTTTAGTATTTCTCAAAGCTGTCAAATCATACGGGAAGAGCACTTCTCAAAACCCGTCTAATCATACGAGTTTAGTATTTCTCAAAGCCGTCAAATCGTACGGGAAGAGCACTTCTTAAAACCCGTCTAATCATACGAGTTTAGTATTTCTCAAAGCCGTCAAATCATACGGGAAGAGCACTTCTCAAGACCCGTCTAGTCATACGAGTTTAGTATTTTTCAAAGCCGTCAAATCATACGGGAAGAGCACTTCTCAAGACCCGTCTAGTCATACGAGTTTAGTATTTCTCAAAGCCGTCAAATCATACGGGAAGAGCACTTCTCAAAACCCGTCTAATCATACGAGTTTAGTATTTCTCAAAGCCGTCAAATCATACGGGAAGAGCACTTCTCAAGATCCTTCTAGTCATACGAGTTTAGTATTTCTCAAAGCCGTCAAATCATACGGGAAGAGCACTTCTCAAGATCCTTCTAGTCATACGAGTTTAGTATTTTTCAAAGCCATCAAATCATATGGGAAGAGCACTTCTCAAAACCCGTCTAATCATACGAGTTTAGTATTTCTCAAAGCCGTCAAATCATACGGGAAGAGCACTTCTTAAAACCCGTCTAATCATACGAGTTTAGTATTTCTCAAAGCCGTCAAATCATACGGGAAGAGCACTTCTCAAGATCCTTCTAGTCATACGAGTTTAGTATTTCTCAAAGCCGTCAAATCATACGGGAAGAGCACTTCTCAAAACCCGTCTAATCATACGAGTTTAGTATTTCTCAAAGCCGTCAAATCGTACGGGAAGAGCACTTCTCAAAGCCCGTCTAATCATACGAGTTTAGTATTTCTCAAAGCCGTCAAATCATACGGGAAGAGCACTTCTCAAAGCCCGTCTAGTCAAACGGGTAAAGTATTTTTCAAAGCCGTCAAATCATACGGGAAGAGCACTTCTCAAAACCCGTCTAATCATACGAGTTTAGTATTTTTCAAAGCCGTCAAATCATACGGGAAGAGCACTTCTCAAAACCCGTCTAATCATACGAGTTTAGTATTTCTCAAAGCCGTCAAATCATACGGGAAGAGCACTTCTCAAAACCCGTCTAATCATACGAGTTTAGTATTTCTCAAAGCCGTCAAATCTACGGGAAGAGCACTTCTCAAGATCCTTCTAGTCATACGAGTTATATTTCTCAAAGCCGTCAAATCATACGGGAAGAGCACTTCTCAAAACCCGTCTAATCATACGAGTTTAGTATTTCTCAAAGCCGTCAAATCGTACGGGAAGAGCACTTCTCAAAGCCCGTCTAATCTTACGAGTTTAGTATTTCTCAAAGCCGTCAAATCATACGGGAAGAGCACTTCTCAAAGCCCGTCTAGTCATACGGGTAAAGTATTTTTCAAAGCCGTCAAATCATACGGGAAGAGCACTTCTCAAAACTCGTCTCATCATACGAGTTAAGTATTTCTCAAAGCCGAAGAATCATACGGGAAGAGCACTTCTCAAAACCCGTCTAATCATACGAGTTTAGTATTTCTCAAAGCCGTCAAATCATACGGAAAGAGCACTTCTCAAGATCCTTCTAGTCATACGAGTTTAGTATTTCTCAAAGCCGTCAAACATACGGGAAGAGCACTTCTCAAAACCCGTCTAATCATACGAGTTTAGTATTTCTCAAAGCCGTCAAATCGTACGGGAAGAGCACTTCTCAAAGCCCATCTAATCATACGAGTTTAGTATTTTTCAAAGCCGTCAACCATACGGGAAGAGCACTTCTCAAAGCCCGTCTAGTCATACGGGTAAAGTATTTTTCAAAGCCGTCAAATCATACGGGAAAAGCACTTTTCAAAACCCGTCTAATCATACGAGTTTAGTATTTTTCAAAGCCGTCAAATCATACGGGTAGAGCACTTCTCAAAACCCGTCTAATCATACGAGTTTAGTATTTCTCAAAGCCGTCAAATCATACGGGAAGAGCACTTCTCAAAACCCGTCTAATCATACGAGTTTAGTATTTCTCAAAGCCGTCAAATCATACGGGAAGAGCACCTCTCAAGATCCTTCTAGTCATACGAGTTTAGTATTTCTCATGCCGTCAAATCATACGGGAAGAGCACTTCTCAAAACCCGTCTAATCATACGAGTTTAGTATTTCTCAAAGCCGTCAAATCATACGGGAAGAGCACTTCTCAAAGCCCGTCTAGTCATACGGGTAAAGTATTTTTCAAAGCCGTCAAATCATACGGGAAGAGCACTTCTCAAAACCCGTCTAATCATACGAGTTTAGTATTTCTCAAAGCCGTCAAATCATACGGGAAGAGCACTTCTCAAAACCCGTCTAATCATACGAGTTTAGTATTTCTCAAAGCCGTCAAATCATACGGGAAGAGCATCTCTCAAGATCCTTCTAGTCATACGAGTTTAGTATTTCTCATGCCGTCAAATCATACGGGAAGAGCACTTCTCAAAACCCGTCTAATCTTACGAGTTTAGTATTTCTCAAAGCCGTCAAATCATACGGGAAGAGCACTTCTCAAAGCCCGTCTAGTCATACGGGTAAAGTATTTTTCAAAGCCGTCAAATCATACGGGAAGAGCACTTCTCAAAACCCGTCTAATCATACGAGTTTAGTATTTCTCAAAGCCGTCAAATCATACGGGAAGAGCACTTCTTAAAACCCGTCTAATCATACGAGTTTAGTATTTCTCCAAGCCGTCAAATCAGACGGGAAGAGCACTTCTCAAAACTCGTCTAATCATACGAGCTTAGTATTTCTCAAAGCCGTCAAATCATACTGGAAGAGCCCCTCTCAAGATCCTTCTAGTCATACGAGTTTAGTATTTCTCAAAGCCGTCAAATCATACGGGAAGAGCACTTCTCGAAACCCGTCTAATCATACGAGTTTAGTATTTCTCAAAGCCGTCAAATCGTACGGGAAGAGCACTTCTCAAAGCCCGTCTAATCATACGAGTTTAGTATTTCTCAAAGCCGTCAAATCATACGGGAAGAGCACTTCTCAAAGCCCGTCTAGTCAAACGGGTAAAGTATTTTTCAAAGCCGTCAAATCATACGGGAAGAGCACTTCTCAAAACCCGTCTAATCATACGAGTTTAGTATTTTTCAAAGCCGTCAAATC
Source organism: Ceratothoa steindachneri (assembly GCA_963969495.1). Taxonomy (NCBI): domain Eukaryota; kingdom Metazoa; phylum Arthropoda; class Malacostraca; order Isopoda; family Cymothoidae; genus Ceratothoa; species Ceratothoa steindachneri. Next base: position 92,421,089 of record OZ018322.1, read on the forward strand.
ATACGGGAAGAGCACTTCTCAAAACCCGTCTAATCATACGAGTTTAGTATTTCTCAAAGCCGTCAAATCATACGGGAAGAGCACTTCTCAAAACCCGTCTAATCATACGAGTTTAGTATTTCTCAAAGCCGTCAAATCATACGGGAAGAGCACTTCTCAAGATCCTTCTAGTCATACGAGTTATATTTCTCAAAGCCGTCAAATCATACGGGAAGAGCACTTCTCAAAACCCGTCTAATCATACGAGTTTAGTATTTCTCAAAGCCGTCAAATCGTACGGGAAGAGCACTTCTCAAAGCCCGTCTAATCTTACGAGTTTAGTATTTCCTCAAAGCCGTCAAATCATACGGGAAGAGCACTTCTCAAAGCCCGTCTAGTCATACGGGTAAAGTATTTTTCAAAGCCGTCAAATCATACGGGAAGAGCACTTCTCAAAACTCGTCTCATCATACGAGTTAAGTATTTCTCAAAGCCGAAGAATCATACGGGAAGAGCACTTCTCAAAACCCGTCTAATCATACGAGTTTAGTATTTCTCAAAGCCGTCAAATCATACGGAAAGAGCACTTCTCAAGATCCTTCTAGTCATACGAGTTTAGTATTTCTCAAAGCCGTCAAACATACGGGAAGAGCACTTCTCAAAACCCGTCTAATCATACGAGTTTAGTATTTCTCAAAGCCGTCAAATCGTACGGGAAGAGCACTTCTCAAAGCCCGTCTAATCATACGAGTTTAGTATTTTTCAAAGCCGTCAACCATACGGGAAGAGCACTTCTCAAAGCCCGTCTAGTCATACGGGTAAAGTATTTTTCAAAGCCGTCAAATCATACGGGAAAAGCACTTTTCAAAACCCGTCTAATCATACGAGTTTAGTATTTTTCAAAGCCGTCAAATCATACGGGTAGAGCACTTCTCAAAACCCGTCTAATCATACGAGTTTAGTATTTCTCAAAGCCGTCAAATCATACGGGAAGAGCACTTCTCAAAACCCGTCTAATCATACGAGTTTAGTATTTCTCAAAGCCGTCAAATCATACGGGAAGAGCACCTCTCAAGATCCTTCTAGTCATACGAGTTTAGTATTTCTCATGCCGTCAAATCATACGGGAAGAGCACTTCTCAAAACCCGTCTAATCATACGAGTTTAGTATTTCTCAAAGCCGTCAAATCATACGGGAAGAGCACTTCTCAAAGCCCGTCTAGTCATACGGGTAAAGTATTTTTCAAAGCCTTCAAATCATACGGGAAGAGCACTTCTCAAAACCCGTCTAATCATACGAGTTTAGTATTTCTCAAAGCCGTCAAATCATACGGGAAGAGCACTTCTCAAAACCCGTCTAATCATACGAGTTTAGTATTTCTCAAAGCCGTCAAATCATACGGGAAGAGCACCTCTCAAGATCCTTCTAGTCATACGAGTTTAGTATTTCTCATGCCGTCAAATCATACGGGAAGAGCACTTCTCAAAACCCGTCTAATCTTACGAGTTTAGTATTTCTCAAAGCCGTCAAATCATACGGGAAGAGCACTTCTCAAAGCCCGTCTAGTCATACGGGTAAAGTATTTTTCAAAGCCGTCAAATCATACGGGAAGAGCACTTCTCAAAACCCGTCTAATCATACGAGTTTAGTATTTCTCAAAGCCGTCAAATCATACGGGAAGAGCACTTCTTAAAACCCGTCTAATCATACGAGTTTAGTATTTCTCCAAGCCGTCAAATCAGACGGGAAGAGCACTTCTCAAAACTCGTCTAATCATACGAGCTTAGTATTTCTCAAAGCCGTCAAATCATACTGGAAGAGCCCCTCTCAAGATCCTTCTAGTCATACGAGTTTAGTATTTCTCAAAGCCGTCAAATCATACGGGAAGAGCACTTCTCAAGATCCTTCTAGTCATACGAGTTTAGTATTTCTCAAAGCCGTCAAATCATACGGGAAGTGCACTTCTCAAAACCCGTCTAATCATACGAGTTTAGTATTTCTCAAAGCCGTCAAATCGTACGGGAAGAGCACTTCTCAAAGCCCGTCTAATCATACGAGTTTAGTATTTCTCAAAGCCGTCAAATCATACGGGAAGAGCACTTCTCAAAGCCCGTCTAGTCATACGGGTAAAGTATTTTTCAAAGCCGTCAAATCATACGGGAAGAGCACTTCTCAAAACCCGTCTAATCATACGAGTTTAGTATTTTTCAAAGCCGTCAAATCATACGGGAAGAGCACTTCTCAAAACCCGTCTAATCATACGAGTTTAGTATTTCTCAAAGCCGTCAAATCATACGGGAAGAGCACTTCTCAAAACCCGTCTAATCATACGAGTTTAGTATTTCTCAAAGCCGTCAAATCATACGGGAAGAGCACTTCTCAAGATCCTTCTAGTCATACGAGTTTAGTATTTCTCAAAGCCGTCAAATCATACGGCAAGAGCAGTTCTCAAAACCCGTCTAATCATACGAGTTTAGTATTTCTCAAAGCCGTCAAATCATACGGGAAGAGCACTTCTCAAAGCCCGTCTAGTCATACGGGTAAAGTATTTTTCAAAGCCGTCAACCATACGGGAAGAGCACTTCTCAAAACCCGTCTAATCATACGAGTTTAGTATTTCTCAAAGCCGTCGAATCATACGGAAAGAGTACTTCTCAAAGCCCGTCTAGTCATACGGGTAAAGTATTTTTCAAAGCCGTCAAATCATACGGGAAGAGCACTTCTCAAAACCCGTCTAATCATACGAGTTAAGTATTTCTCAAAGCCGTCAAATCATACGGGAAGAGCACTTCTCAAAACCCGTCTAATCATACGAGTTTAGTATTTCTCAAAGCCGTCAAATCATACGGGAAGAGCACTTCTCAAGATCCTTCTAGTCATACAAGTTTAGTATTTCTCAAAGCCGTCAAATCATACGGGAAGAGCACTTCTCAAAACCCGTCTAATCATACGAGTTTAGTATTTCTCAAAGCCGTCAAATCGTACGGGAAGAGCACTTCTCAAAGCCCGTCTAATCATACGAGTTTAGTATTTTTCAAAGCCGTCAACCATACGGGAAGAGCACTTCTCAAAGCCCGTCTAGTCATACGGGTAAAGTATTTTTCAAAGCCGTCAAATCATACGGGAAGAGCACTTTTCAAAACCCGTCTAATCATACGAGTTTAGTATTTTTCAAAGCCGTCAAATCATACGGGAAGAGCTCTTCTCAAAACCCGTCTAATCATACGAGTTTAGTATTTCTCAAAGCCGTCAAATCATACGGGAAGAGCACTTCTCAAAACCCGTCTAATCATACGAGTTTAGAATTTCTCAAAGCCGTCAAATCATACGGGAAGAGCACCTCTCAAGATCCTTCTAGTCATACGAGTTTAGTATTTCTCAAAGCCGTCAAATCATACGGGAAGAGCACTTCTCAAAACCCGTCTAATCATACGAGTTTAGTATTTCTCAAAGCCGTCAGATCATACGGGAAGAGCACTTCTCAAAGCCCGTCTAGTCATACGGGTAAAGTATTTTTCAAAGCCGTCAAATCATACGGGAAGAGCACTTCTTAAAACCCGTCTAATCATACGAGTTTAGTATTTCTCAAAGCCGTCAAATCATACGGGAAGAGCACTTCTCAAAACCCGTCTAATCATACGAGTTTAGTATTTCTCAAAGCCGTCAAATCATACGGGAAGAGCACTTCTCAAAACCCGTCTAATCATACGAGCTTAGTATTTCTCAAAGCCGTCAAATCATACTGGAAGAGCCCCTCTCAAGATCCTTCTAGTCATCCGAGTTTAGTATTTCTCAAAGCCGTCAAATCATACGGGAAGAGCACTTCTCAAGATCCTTCTAGTCATACGAGTTTAGTATTTCTCAAAGCCGTCAAATCATACGGGAAGAGCACTTCTCAAAACCCGTCTAATCATACGAGTTTAGTATTTCTCAAAGCCGTCAAATCGTACGGGAAGAGCACTTCTCAAAACCCGTCTAATCATACGAGCTTAGTATTTCTCAAAGCCGTCAAATCATACTGGAAGAGCCCCTCTCAAGATCCTTCTAGTCATCCGAGTTTAGTATTTCTCAAAGCCGTCAAATCATACGGGAAGAGCACTTCTCAAGATCCTTCTAGTCATACGAGTTTAGTATTTCTCAAAGCCGTCAAATCATACGGGAAGAGCACTTCTCAAAACCCGTCTAATCATACGAGTTTAGTATTTCTCAAAGCCGTCAAATCATACGGGAAGAGCACTTCTCGAGATCCTTCTAGTCATACGAGTTTAGTATTTCTCAAAGCCGTCAAATCATACGGGAAGAGCACTTCTCAAAACCCGTCTAATCATACGAGTTTAGTATTTCTCAAAGCCGTCAAATCGTACGGGAAGAGCACTTCTCAAAGCCCGTCTAATCTTACGAGTTTAGTATTTCTCAAAGCCGTCAAATCATACGGGAAGAGCACTTCTCAAAGCCCGTCTAGTCATACGGGTAAAGTATTTTTCAAAGCCGTCAAATCATACGGGAAGAGCACTTCTCAAAACCCGTCTAATCATACGAGTTAAGTATTTCTCAAAGCCGTCAAATCATACGGGAAGAGCACTTCTCAAAACCCGTCTAATCATACGAGTTTAGTATTTCTCAAAGCCGTCAAATCATACGGGAAGAGCACTTCTCAAGATCCTTCTAGTCATACGAGTTTAGTATTTCTCAAAGCCGTCAAATCATACGGGAAGAGCACTTCTCAAAACCCGTCTAATCATACGAGTTTAGTATTTCTCAAAGCCGTCAAATCATACGGGAAGAGCACTTCTCAAAGCCCGTCTAATCATACGAGTTTAGTATTTTTCAAAGCCCTCAACCATACGGGAAGAGCACTTCTCAAAGCCCGTCTATTCATACGGGTAAAGTATTTTTCAAAGCCGTCAAATCATACGGGAAGAGCACTTTTCAAAACCCGTCTAATCATACGAGTTTAGTATTTTTCAAAGCCGTCAAATCATACGGGAAGAGCACTTCTCAAAACCCGTCTAATCATACGAGTTTAGTATTTCTCAAAGCCGTCAAATCATACGGGAAGAGCACTTCTCAAAACCCGTCTAATCATACGAGTTTAGTATTTCTCAAAGCCGTCAAATCATACGGGAAGAGCACCTCTCAAGATCCTTCTAGTCATACGAGTTTAGTATTTCTCAAAGCCGTCAAATCGTACGGGAAGAGCACTTCTCAAAACCCGTCTAATCATACGAGTTTAGTATTTTTCAAAGCCGTCAAATCATACGGGAAGAGCACTTCTCAAAGCCCGTCTAGTCATACGGGTAAAGTATTTTTCAAAGCCGTCAAATCATACGGGAAGAGCACTTCTCAAAACCCGTCTAATCATACGAGTTTAGTATTTCTCGAAGCCGTCAAATCATACGGGAAGAGCACTTCTCAAAACCCGTCTAATCATACGAGTTTAGTATTTCTCAAAGCCGTCAAATCATACGGGAAGAGCACTTCTCAAAACCCGTCTAATCATACGAGCTTAGTATTTCTCAAAGCCGTCAAATCATACGGGAAGAGCACTTCTCAAAACCCGTCTAATCATACGAGTTTAGTATTTCTCAAAGCCGTCAAATCGTACGGGAAGAGCACTTCTCAAAGCCCGTCTAATCATACGAGTTTAGTATTTCTCAAAGCCGTCAAATCATACGGGAAGAGCACTTCTCAAAACCCGTCTAATCATACGAGTTTAGTATTTCTCAAAGCCGTCAAATCATACGGGAAGAGCACTTCTCAAAACCCGTCTAATCATACGAGTTTAGTATTTCTCAAAGCCGTCAAATCATACGGGAAGAGCACTTCTCAAGATCCTTCTAGTCATACGAGTTTAGTATTTCTCAAAGCCGTCAAATCATACGGGAAGAGCACTTCTCAAGATCCTTCTAGTCATACGAGTTTAGTATTTTTCAAAGCCATCAAATCATATGGGAAGAGCACTTCTCAAAACCCGTCTAATCATACGAGTTTAGTATTTCTCAAAGCCGTCAAATCATACGGGAAGAGCACTTCTCAAAACCCGTCTAATCATACGAGTTTAGTATTTCTCAAAGCCGTCAACCATACGGGAAGAGCACTTCTCAAAGCCCGTCTAGTCATACGGGTAAAGTATTTTTCAAAGCCGTCAAATCATACGGGAAGAGCACTTTTCAAAACCCATCTAATCATACGAGTTTAGTATTTTTCAAAGCCGTCAAATCATACGGGAAGAGCACTTCTCAAAACCCGTCTAATCATACGAGTTTAGTATTTCTCAAAGCCGTCAAATCATACGGGAAGAGCACCTCTCAAGATCCTTCTAGTCATACGAGTTTAGTATTTCTCATGCCGTCAAATCATACGGGAAGAGCACTTCTCAAAACCCGTCTAATCTTACGAGTTTAGTATTTCTCAAAGCCGTCAAATCATACGGGAAGAGCACTTCTCAAAGCCCGTCTAGTCATACGGGTAAAGTATTTTTCAAAGCCGTCAAATCATACGGGAAGAGCACTTCTCAAAACCCGTCTAATCATACGAGTTTAGTATTTCTCAAAGCCGTCAAATCATACGGGAAGAGCACTTCTTAAAACCCGTCTAATCATACGAGTTTAGTATTTCTCCAAGCCGTCAAATCAGACGGGAAGAGCACTTCTCAAAACTCGTCTAATCATACGAGCTTAGTATTTCTCAAAGCCGTCAAATCATACTGGAAGAGCCCCTCTCAAGATCCTTCTAGTCATACGAGTTTAGTATTTCTCAAAGCCGTCAAATCATACGGGAAGAGCACTTCTCAAGATCCTTCTAGTCATACGAGTTTAGTATTTCTCAAAGCCGTCAAATCATACGGGAAGTGCACTTCTCAAAACCCGTCTAATCATACGAGTTTAGTATTTCTCAAAGCCGTCAAATCGTACGGGAAGAGCACTTCTCAAAGCCCGTCTAATCATACGAGTTTAGTATTTCTCAAAGCCGTCAAATCATACGGGAAGAGCACTTCTCAAAACCGTCTAGTCATACGGGTAAAGTATTTTTCAAAGCCGTCAAATCATACGGGAAGAGCACTTCTCAAAACCCGTCTAATCATACGAGTTTAGTATTTTTCAAAGCCGTCAAATCATACGGGAAGAGCACTTCTCAAAACCCGTCTAATCATACGAGTTTAGTATTTCTCAAAGCCGTCAAATCATACGGGAAGAGCACTTCTCAAAACCCGTCTAATCATACGAGTTTAGTATTTCTCAAAGCCGTCAAATCATACGGGAAGAGCACTTCTCAAGATCCTTCTAGTCATACGAGTTTAGTATTTCTCAAAGCCGTCAAATCATACGGCAAGAGCACTTCTCAAAACCCGTCTAATCATACGAGTTTAGTATTTCTCAAAGCCGTCAAATCATACGGGAAGAGCACTTCTCAAAGCCCGTCTAGTCATACGGGTAAAGTATTTTTCAAAGCCGTCAACCATACGGGAAGAGCACTTCTTAAAACCCGTCTAATCATACGAGTTTAGTATTTCTCAAAGCCGTCGAATCATACGGAAAGAGTACTTCTCAAAGCCCATCTAGTCATACGGGTAAAGTATTTTTCAAAGCCGTCAAATCATACGGGAAGAGCACTTCTCAAAACCCGTCTAATCATACGAGTTAAGTATTTCTCAAAGCCGTCAAATCATACGGGAAGAGCACTTCTCAAAACCCGTCTAATCATACGAGTTTAGTATTTCTCAAAGCCGTCAAATCATACGGGAAGAGCACTTCTCAAGATCCTTCTAGTCATACAAGTTTAGTATTTCTCAAAGCCGTCAAATCATACGGGAAGAGCACTTCTCAAAACCCGTCTAATCATACGAGTTTAGTATTTCTCAAAGCCGTCAAATCGTACGGGAAGAGCACTTCTCAAAGCCCGTCTAATCATACGAGTTTAGTATTTTTCAAAGCCGTCAACCATACGGGAAGAGCACTTCTCAAAGCCCGTCTAGTCATACGGGTAAAGTATTTTTCAAAGCCGTCAAATCATACGGGAAGAGCACTTTTCAAAACCCGTCTAATCATACGAGTTTAGTATTTTTCAAAGCCGTCAAATCATACGGGAAGAGCTCTTCTCAAAACCCGTCTAATCATACGAGTTTAGTATTTCTCAAAGCCGTCAAATCATACGGGAAGAGCACTTCTCAAAACCCGTCTAATCATACGAGTTTAGAATTTCTCAAAGCCGTCAAATCATACGGGAAGAGCACCTCTCAAGATCCTTCTAGTCATACGAGTTTAGTATTTCTCAAAGCCGTCAAATCATACGGGAAGAGCACTTCTCAAAACCCGTCTAATCATACGAGTTTAGTATTTCTCAAAGCCGTCAGATCATACGGGAAGAGCACTTCTCAAAGCCCGTCTAGTCATACGGGTAAAGTATTTTTCAAAGCCGTCAAATCATACGGGAAGAGCACTTCTTAAAACCCGTCTAATCATACGAGTTTAGTATTTCTCAAAGCCGTCAAATCATACGGGAAGAGCACTTCTCAAAACCCGTCTAATCATACGAGTTTAGTATTTCTCAAAGCCGTCAAATCATACGGGAAGAGCACTTCTCAAAACCCGTCTAATCATACGAGCTTAGTATTTCTCAAAGCCGTCAAATCATACTGGAAGAGCCCTTCTCAAGATCCTTCTAGTCATCCGAGTTTAGTATTTCTCAAAGCCGTCAAATCATACGGGAAGAGCACTTCTCAAGATCCTTCTAGTCATACGAGTTTAGTATTTCTCAAAGCCGTCAAATCATACAGGAAGAGCACTTCTCAAAACCCGTCTAATCATACGAGTTTAGTATTTCTCAAAGCCGTCAAATCGTACGGGAAGAGCACTTCTCAAAACCCGTCTAATCATACGAGCTTAGTATTTCTCAAAGCCGTCAAATCATACTGGAAGAGCCCCTCTCAAGATCCTTCTAGTCATCCGAGTTTAGTATTTCTCAAAGCCGTCAAATCATACGGGAAGAGCACTTCTCAAGATCCTTCTAGTCATACGAGTTTAGTATTTCTCAAAGCCGTCAAATCATACGGGAAGAGCACTTCTCAAAACCCGTCTAATCATACGAGTTTAGTATTTCTCAAAGCCGTCAAATCATACGGGAAGAGCACTTCTCGAGATCCTTCTAGTCATACGAGTTTAGTATTTCTCAAAGCCGTCAAATCATACGGGAAGAGCACTTCTCAAAACCCGTCTAATCATACGAGTTTAGTATTTCTCAAAGCCGTCAAATCGTACGGGAAGAGCACTTCTCAAAGCCCGTCTAATCTTACGAGTTTAGTATTTCTCAAAGCCGTCAAATCATACGGGAAGAGCACTTCTCAAAGCCCGTCTAGTCATACGGGTAAAGTATTTTTCAAAGCCGTCAAATCATACGGGAAGAGCACTTCTCAAAACCCGTCTAATCATACGAGTTAAGTATTTCTCAAAGCCGTCAAATCATACGGGAAGAGCACTTCTCAAAACCCGTCTAATCATACGAGTTTAGTATTTCTCAAAGCCGTCAAATCATACGGGAAGAGCACTTCTCAAGATCCTTCTAGTCATACGAGTTTAGTATTTCTCAAAGCCGTCAAATCATACGGGAAGAGCACTTCTCAAAACCCGTCTAATCATACGAGTTTAGTATTTCTCAAAGCCGTCAAATCATACGGGAAGAGCACTTCTCAAAGCCCGTCTAATCATACGAGTTTAGTATTTTTCAAAGCCCTCAACCATACGGGAAGAGCACTTCTCAAAGCCCGTCTATTCATACGGGTAAAGTATTTTTCAAAGCCGTCAAATCATACGGGAAGAGCACTTTTCAAAACCCGTCTAATCATACGAGTTTAGTATTTTTCAAAGCCGTCAAATCATACGGGAAGAGCACTTCTCAAAACCCGTCTAATCATACGAGTTTAGTATTTCTCAAAGCCGTCAAATCGTACGGGAAGAGCACTTCTCAAAGCCCGTCTAATCATACGAGTTTAGTATTTTTCAAAGCCGTCAACCATACGGGAAGAGCACTTCTCAAAGCCCGTCTAGTCATACGGGTAAAGTATTTTTCAAAGCCGTCAAATCATACGGGAAGAGCACTTTTCAAAACCCGTCTAATCATACGAGTTTAGTATTTTTCAAAGCCGTCAAATCATACGGGAAGAGCTCTTCTCAAAACCCGTCTAATCATACGAGTTTAGTATTTCTCAAAGCCGTCAAATCATACGGGAAGAGCACTTCTCAAAACCCGTCTAATCATACGAGTTTAGAATTTCTCAAAGCCGTCAAATCATACGGGAAGAGCACCTCTCAAGATCCTTCTAGTCATACGAGTTTAGTATTTCTCAAAGCCGTCAAATCATACGGGAAGAGCACTTCTCAAAACCCGTCTAATCATACGAGTTTAGTATTTCTCAAAGCCGTCAGATCATACGGGAAGAGCACTTCTCAAAGCCCGTCTAGTCATACGGGTAAAGTATTTTTCAAAGCCGTCAAATCATACGGGAAGAGCACTTCTTAAAACCCGTCTAATCATACGAGTTTAGTATTTCTCAAAGCCGTCAAATCATACGGGAAGAGCACTTCTCAAAACCCGTCTAATCATACGAGTTTAGTATTTCTCAAAGCCGTCAAATCATACGGGAAGAGCACTTCTCAAAACCCGTCTAATCATACGAGCTTAGTATTTCTCAAAGCCGTCAAATCATACTGGAAGAGCCCCTCTCAAGATCCTTCTAGTCATCCGAGTTTAGTATTTCTCAAAGCCGTCAAATCATACGGGAAGAGCACTTCTCAAGATCCTTCTAGTCATACGAGTTTAGTATTTCTCAAAGCCGTCAAATCATACGGGAAGAGCACTTCTCAAAACCCGTCTAATCATACGAGTTTAGTATTTCTCAAAGCCGTCAAATCGTACGGGAAGAGCACTTCTCAAAACCCGTCTAATCATACGAGCTTAGTATTTCTCAAAGCCGTCAAATCATACTGGAAGAGCCCCTCTCAAGATCCTTCTAGTCATCCGAGTTTAGTATTTCTCAAAGCCGTCAAATCATACGGGAAGAGCACTTCTCAAGATCCTTCTAGTCATACGAGTTTAGTATTTCTCAAAGCCGTCAAATCATACGGGAAGAGCACTTCTCAAAACCCGTCTAATCATACGAGTTTAGTATTTCTCAAAGCCGTCAAATCATACGGGAAGAGCACTTCTCGAGATCCTTCTAGTCATACGAGTTTAGTATTTCTCAAAGCCGTCAAATCATACGGGAAGAGCACTTCTCAAAACCCGTCTAATCATACGAGTTTAGTATTTCTCAAAGCCGTCAAATCGTACGGGAAGAGCACTTCTCAAAGCCCGTCTAATCTTACGAGTTTAGTATTTCTCAAAGCCGTCAAATCATACGGGAAGAGCACTTCTCAAAGCCCGTCTAGTCATACGGGTAAAGTATTTTTCAAAGCCGTCAAATCATACGGGAAGAGCACTTCTCAAAACCCGTCTAATCATACGAGTTAAGTATTTCTCAAAGCCGTCAAATCATACGGGAAGAGCACTTCTCAAAACCCGTCTAATCATACGAGTTTAGTATTTCTCAAAGCCGTCAAATCATACGGGAAGAGCACTTCTCAAGATCCTTCTAGTCATACGAGTTTAGTATTTCTCAAAGCCGTCAAATCATACGGGAAGAGCACTTCTCAAAACCCGTCTAATCATACGAGTTTAGTATTTCTCAAAGCCGTCAAATCATACGGGAAGAGCACTTCTCAAAGCCCGTCTAATCATACGAGTTTAGTATTTTTCAAAGCCCTCAACCATACGGGAAGAGCACTTCTCAAAGCCCGTCTATTCATACGGGTAAAGTATTTTTCAAAGCCGTCAAATCATACGGGAAGAGCACTTTTCAAAACCCGTCTAATCATACGAGTTTAGTATTTTTCAAAGCCGTCAAATCATACGGGAAGAGCACTTCTCAAAACCCGTCTAATCATACGAGTTTAGTATTTCTCAAAGCCGTCAAATCATACGGGAAGAGCACTTCTCAAAACCCGTCTAATCATACGAGTTTAGTATTTCTCAAAGCCGTCAAATCATACGGGAAGAGCACCTCTCAAGATCCTTCTAGTCATACGAGTTTAGTATTTCTCAAAGCCGTCAAATCGTACGGGAAGAGCACTTCTCAAAACCCGTCTAATCATACGAGTTTAGTATTTCTCAAAGCCGTCAAATCATACGGGAAGAGCACTTCTCAAAGCCCGTCTAGTCATACGGGTAAAGTATTTTTCAAAGCCGTCAAATCATACGGGAAGAGCACTTCTCAAAACCCGTCTAATCATACGAGTTTAGTATTTCTCGAAGCCGTCAAATCATACGGGAAGAGCACTTCTCAAAACCCGTCTAATCATACGAGTTTAGTATTTCTCAAAGCCGTCAAATCATACGGGAAGAGCACTTCTCAAAACCCGTCTAATCGTACGAGCTTAGTATTTCTCAAAGCCGTCAAATCATACGGGAAGAGCACTTCTCAAAACCCGTCTAATCATACGAGTTTAGTATTTCTCAAAGCCGTCAAATCGTACGGGAAGAGCACTTCTCAAAGCCCGTCTAATCATACGAGTTTAGTATTTCTCAAAGCCGTCAAATCATACGGGAAGAGCACTTCTCAAAACCCGTCTAATCATACGAGTTTAGTATTTCTCAAAGCCGTCAAATCATACGGGAAGAGCACTTCTCAAAACCCGTCTAATCATACGAGTTTAGTATTTCTCAAAGCCGTCAAATCATACGGGAAGAGCACTTCTCAAGATCCTTCTAGTCATACGAGTTTAGTATTTCTCAAAGCCGTCAAATCATACGGGAAGAGCACTTCTCAAGATCCTTCTAGTCATACGAGTTTAGTATTTTTCAAAGCCATCAAATCATATGGGAAGAGCACTTCTCAAAACCCGTCTAATCATACGAGTTTAGTATTTCTCAAAGCCGTCAAATCATACGGGAAGAGCACTTCTCAAAACCCGTCTAATCATACGAGTTTAGTATTTCTCAAAGCCGTCAACCATACGGGAAGAGCACTTCTCAAAGCCCGTCTAGTCATACGGGTAAAGTATTTTTCAAAGCCGTCAAATCATACGGGAAGAGCACTTTTCAAAACCCATCTAATCATACGAGTTTAGTATTTTTCAAAGCCGTCAAATCATACGGGAAGAGCACTTCTCAAAACCCGTCTAATCATACGAGTTTAGTATTTCTCAAAGCCGTCAAATCATACGGGAAGAGCACTTCTCAAAACCCGTCTAATCATACGAGTTTAGTATTTCTCGAAGCCGTCAAATCATACGGGAAGAGCACCTCTCAAGATCCTTCTAGTCATACGAGTTTAGTATTTCTCAAAGCCGTCAAATCATACGGGAAGAGCACTTCTCAAAACCCGTCTAATCATACGAGTTTAGTATTTCTCAAAGCCGTCAAATCATACGGGAAGAGCACTTCTCAAAGCCCGTCTAGTCATACGGGTAAAGTATTTTTCAAAGCCGTCAAATCATACGGGAAGAGCACTTCTCAAAACCCGTCTAATCATACGAGTTTAGTATTTCTCGAAGCCGTCAAATCATACGGGAAGAGCACCTCTCAAGATCCTTCTAGTCATACGAGTTTAGTATTTCTCAAAGCCGTCAAATCATACGGGAAGAGCACTTCTCAAAACCCGTCTAATCATACGAGTTTAGTATTTCTCAAAGCCGTCAAATCATACGGGAAGAGCATTTCTTAAAACCCGTCAAATCATACGGGAAGAGCACTTCTCAAAACCCGTCTAATCATACGAGTTTAGTATTTCTCAAAGCCGTCAAATCATACGGGAAGAGCACTTCTCAAGATCATTCTAGTCATACGAGTTTAGTATTTTTCAAAGCCGTCAAATCATACGGGAAGAGCACTTCTCAAGACCCGTCTAGTCATACGAGTTTAGTATTTCTCAAAGCCATCAAATCATACGGGAAGAGCACTTCTCAAGATCCTTCTAGTCATACGAGTTTAGTATTTTTCAAAGCCGTCAAATCATACGGGAAGAGCACTTCTCAAGACCCGTCTAGTCATACGAGTTTAGTATTTTTCAAAGCCGTCAAATCATACGGAAAGAGCACTTCTCAAGACCCGTCTAGTCATACGAGTTTAGTATTTCTCAAAGCCGTCAAATCATACGGGAAGAGCACTTCTCAAGATCCTTCTAGTCATACGAGTTTAGTATTTTTCAAAGCCGTCAAATCATACGGGAAGAGCACTTCTCAAAACCCGTCTAATCATACGAGTTTAGTATTTCTCAAAGCCGTCAAATCGTACGGGAAGAGCACTTCTCAAAGCCCGTCTAGTCATACGGGTAAAGTATTTTTCAAAGCCGTCAAATCATACGGGAAGAGCACTTCTCAAAACCCGTCTAATCATACGAGTTTAGTATTTCTCAAAGCCGTCAAATCATACGGGAAGAGCACTTCTCGAGATCCTTCTAGTCATACGAGTTTAGTATTTCTCAAAGCCGTCAAATCATACGGGAAGAGCACTTCTCAAGATCCTTCTAGTCATACGAGTTTAGTATTTCTCAAAGCCGTCAAATCATACGGGAAGAGCACTTCTCAAAACCCGTCTAATCATACGAGTTTAGTATTTCTCAAAGCCGTCAAATCATACGGGAAGAGCACTTCTCAAAACCCGTCTAATCATACGAGTTTAGTATTTCTCAAAGCCGTCAAATCATACGGGAAGAGCACTTCTCAAGATCCTTCTAGTCATACGAGTTTAGTATTTCTCAAAGCCGTCAAATCATACGGGAAGAGCACTTCTCAAGATCCTTCTAGTCATACGAGTTTAGTATTTCTCAAAGCCGTCAAATCATATGGGAAGAGCACTTCTCAAAACCCGTCTAATCATACGAGTTTAGTATTTCTCAAAGCCGTCAAATCATACGGGAAGAGCACTTCTCAAAACCTGTCTTATCATACGAGTTTAGTATTTCTCAAAGCCGTCAAATCATACGGGAAGAGCACTTCTCAAGATCATTATAGTCATACGAGTTTAGTATTTCTCAAACCCGTCAAATCATACGGGAAGAGCACTTCTCAAAACCCGTCTAATCATACGAGTTTAGTATTTCTCAAAGCCGTCAAATCGTACGGGAAGAGCACTTCTCAAAGCCCGTCTAATCATACGAGTTTAGTATTTCTCAAAGCCGTCAAATCATACGGGAAGAGCACTTCTCAAAAACCGTCTAGTCAAACGGGTAAAGTATTTTTCAAAGCCGTCAAATCATACGGGAAGAGCACTTCTCAAAACCCGTCTAATCATACGAGTTTAGTATTTTTCAAAGCCGTCAAATCATACGGGAAGAGCACTTCTCAAAACCCGTCTAATCATACGAGTTTAGTATTTCTCAAAGCCGTCAAATCATACGGGAAGAGCACTTCTCAAAACCCGTCTAATCATACGAGTTTAGTATTTCTCAAAGCCGTCAAATCATACGGGAAGAGCACTACTCAAGATCCTTCTAGTCATACGAGTTTAGTATTTCTCAAAGCCGTCAAATCATACGGGAAGAGCACTTCTCAAAACCCGTCTAATCATACGAGTTTAGTATTTCTCAAAGCCTTCAAATCGTACGGGAAGAGCACTTCTCAAAGCCCGTCTAATCTTACAAGTTTAGTATTTCTCAAAGCCGTCAAATCATACGGGAAGAGCACTTCTCAAAGCCCGTCTAGTCATACGGGTAAAGTATTTTTCAAAGCCGTCAAATCATACGGGAAGAGCACTTCTCAAAACCCGTCTCATCATACGAGTTAAGTATTTCTCAAAGCCGTCAAATCATACGGGAAGAGCACTTCTCAAAACCCGTCTAATCATACAAGTTTAGTATTTCTCAAAGCCGTCAAATCATACTGGAAGAGCACTTCTCAAAACCCGTCTAGTCATACGAGTTTAGTATTTCTCAAAGCCGTCAAATCATACGGGAAGAGCAATTCCCAAGACCCGTCTAGTCATACGAGTTTAGTATTTTTCAAAGCCGTCAAATCATACGGGAAGAGCACTTCTCAAGACCCGTCTAGTCATACGAGTTTAGTATTTCTCAAAGCCGTCAAACCATACGGGAAGAGCACTTCTCAAGATCCTTCTAGTCATACGAGTTTAGTATTTTTCAAAGCCGTCAAATCATACGGGAAGAGCACTTCTCAAAACCCGTCTAATCATACGAGTTTAGTATTTCTCAAAGCCGTCAAATCGTACTGGAAGAGCACTTCTCAAAGCCCGTCTAGTCATACGGGTAAAGTATTTTTCAAAGCCGTCAAATCATACGGGAAGAGCACTTCTCAAAACCCGTCTAATCATACGAGTTTAGTATTTCTCAAAGCCGTCAAATCATACGGGAAGAGCACTTCTCAAGATCCTTCTAGTCATACGAGTTTAGTATTTCTCCAAGCCGTCAAATCATACGGGAAGAGCACTTCTCAAGATCCTTCTAGTCATACGAGTTTAGTATTTCTCAAAGCCGTCAAATCATACGGGAAGAGCACTTCTCAAAACCCGTCTAATCATACTAGTTTAGTATTTCTCAAAGCCGTCAAATCATACGGGAAGAGCACTTCTCAAAACCCGTCTAATCATACGAGTTTAGTATTTCTCAAAGCCGTCAAATCATACGGGAAGAGCACTTTTCAAGATCCTTCTAGTCATACGAGTTTAGTATTTCTCAAAGCCGTCAAATCGTACGGGAAGAGCACTTCTCAAAACCCGTCTAGTCATACGAGTTTAGTATTTCTCAAAGCAATCAAATCGTACGGGAAGAGCACTTCTCAAGATCCTTCTAGTCATACGAGTTTAGTATTTCTCAAAGCCGTCAAATCATACGGGAAAAGCACTTCTCAAAACCCGTCTAATCATACGAGTTTAGTATTTCTCAAAGCCGTCAAATCGTACGGGAAGAGCACTTCTCAAAGCCCGTCTAATCATACGAGTTTAGTATTTCTCAAAGCCGTCAAATCATACAGGAAGAGCACTTCTCAAAACCCGTCTAATCATACGAGTTTAGTATTTCTCAAAGCCGTCAAATCATACGGGAAGAGCACTTCTCAAGATCCTTCTAGTCATACGAGTTTAGTATTTCTCAAAGCCGTCAAATCATACGGGAAGAGCACTTCTCAAAACCCGTCTAATCATACGAGTTTAGTATTTCTCAAAGCCGTCAAATCATACGGGAAGGGCACTTCTCAAAGCCCGTCTAATCATACGAGTTTAGTATTTCTCAAAACCGTCAAATCATACGGGAAGAGCACTTCTCAAGATCCTTCTAGTCATACGAGTTTAGTATTTCTCAAAGCCGTCAAATCATACGGGAAGAGCACTTCTCAAAACCCGTCTAATCATACGAGTTTAGTATTTCTTAAAGCCGTCAAATCGTACGGGAAGAGCACTTCTCAAAGCCCGTCTAATCTTACGAGTTTAGTATTTCTCAAAGCCGTCAAATCATACGGGAAGAGCACTTCTCAAAGCCCGTCTAGTCATACGGGTAAAGTATTTTTCAAAGCCGTCAAATCATACGGGAAGAGCACTTCTCAAAACCCGTCTAATCATACGAGTTAAGTATTTCTCAAAGCCGTCAAATCATACGGGAAGAGCACTTCTCAAAACCCGTCTAATCATACGAGTTTAGTATTTCTCAAAGCGGTCAAATCATACGGGAAGAGCACTTCTCAAGATCCTTCTAGTCATACGAGTTTAGTATTTCTCAAAGCCGTCAAATCATACGGGAAGAGCACTTCTCAAAACCCGTCTAATCATACGAGTTTAGTATTTCTCAAAGCCGTCAAATCATACGGGAAGAGCACTTCTCAAAGCCCGTCTAATCATACGAGTTTAGTATTTTTCAAAGCCCTCAACCATACGGGAAGAGCACTTCTCAAAGCCCGTCTATTCATACGGGTAAAGTATTTTTCAAAGCCGTCAAATCATACAGGAAGAGCACTTTTCAAAACCCGTCTAATCATACGAGTTTAGTATTTTTCAAAGCCGTCAAATCATACGGGAAGAGCACTTCTCAAAACCCGTCTAATCATACGAGTTTAGTATTTCTCAAAGCCGTCAAATCATACGGGAAGAGCACTTCTCAAAACCCGTCTAATCATACGAGTTTAGTATTTCTCAAAGCCGTCAAATCATACGGGAAGAGCACCTCTCAAGATCCTTCTAGTCATACGAGTTTAGTATTTCTCAAAGCCGTCAAATCGTACGGGAAGAGCACTTCTCAAAACCCGTCTAATCATACGAGTTTAGTATTTCTCAAAGCCGTCAAATCATACGGGAAGAGCACTTCTCAAAACCCGTCTAATCATACGAGTTTAGTATTTCTCAAAGCCGTCAAATCATACGGGAAGAGCACTTCTCGAGATCCTTCTAGTCATACGAGTTTAGTATTTCTCAAAGCCGTCAAATCATACGGGAAGAGCACTTCTCAAGATCCTTCTAGTCATACGAGTTTAGTATTTCTCAAAGCCGTCAAATCATACGGGAAGAGCACTTCTCAAAACCCGTCTAATCATACGAGTTTAGTATTTCTCAAAGCCGTCAAATCATACGGGAAGAGCACTTCTCAAAACCCGTCTAATCATACGAGTTTAGTATTTCTCAAAGCCGTCAAATCATACGGGAAGAGCACTTCTCAAAACCTGTCTAATCATACGAGTTTAGTATTTCTCAAAGCCGTCAAATCATACGGGAAGAGCACTTCTCAATATCATTATAGTCATACGAGTTTAGTATTTCTCAAACCCGTCAAATCATACGGGAAGAGCACTTCTCAAAACCCGTCTAATCATACGAGTTTAGTATTTCTCAAAGCCGTCAAATCGTACGGGAAGAGCACTTCTCAAAGCCCGTCTAATCATACGAGTTTAGTATTTCTCAAAGCCGTCAAATCATACGGGAAGAGCACTTCTCAAAAACCGTCTAGTCAAACGGGTAAAGTATTTTTCAAAGCCGTCAAATCATACGGGAAGAGCACTTCTCAAAACCCATCTAATCATACGAGTTTAGTATTTTTCAAAGCCGTCAAATCATACGGGAAGAGCACTTCTCAAAACCCGTCTAATCATACGAGTTTAGTATTTCTCAAAGCCGTCAAATCATACGGGAAGAGCACTTCTCAAAACCCGTCTAATCATACGAGTTTAGTATTTCTCAAAGCCGTCAAATCATACGGGAAGAGCACTTCTCAAGATCCTTCTAGTCATACGAGTTTAGTATTTCTCAAAGCCGTCAAATCATACGGGAAGAGCACTTCTCAAAACCCGTCTAATCATACGAGTTTAGTATTTCTCAAAGCCTTCAAATCGTACGGGAAGAGCACTTCTCAAAGCCCGTCTAATCTTACAAGTTTAGTATTTCTCAAAGCCGTCAAATCATACGGGAAGAGCACTTCTCAAAGCCCGTCTAGTCATACGGGTAAAGTATTTTTCAAAGCCGTCAAATCATACGGGAAGAGCACTTCTCAAAACCCGTCTCATCATACGAGTTAAGTATTTCTCAAAGCCGTCAAATCATACGGGAAGAGCACTTCTCAAAACCCGTCTAATCATACAAGTTTAGTATTTCTCAAAGCCGTCAAATCATACTGGAAGAGCACTTCTCAAAACCCGTCTAGTCATACGAGTTTAGTATTTCTCAAAGCCGTCAAATCATACGGGAAGAGCAATTCCCAAGACCCGTCTAGTCATACGAGTTTAGTATTTTTCAAAGCCGTCAAATCATACGGGAAGAGCACTTCTCAAGACCCGTCTAGTCATACGAGTTTAGTATTTCTCAAAGCCGTCAAACCATACGGGAAGAGCACTTCTCAAGATCCTTCTAGTCATACGAGTTTAGTATTTTTCAAAGCCGTCAAATCATACGGGAAGAGCACTTCTCAAAACCCGTCTAATCATACGAGTTTAGTATTTCTCAAAGCCGTCAAATCGTACTGGAAGAGCACTTCTCAAAGCCCGTCTAGTCATACGGGTAAAGTATTTTTCAAAGCCGTCAAATCATACGGGAAGAGCACTTCTCAAAACCCGTCTAATCATACGAGTTTAGTATTTCTCAAAGCCGTCAAATCATACGGGAAGAGCACTTCTCAAGATCCTTCTAGTCATACGAGTTTAGTATTTCTCCAAGCCGTCAAATCATACGGGAAGAGCACTTCTCAAGATCCTTCTAGTCATACGAGTTTAGTATTTCTCAAAGCCGTCAAATCATACGGGAAGAGCACTTCTCAAAACCCGTCTAATCATACTAGTTTAGTATTTCTCAAAGCCGTCAAATCATACGGGAAGAGCACTTCTCAAAACCCGTCTAATCATACGAGTTTAGTATTTCTCAAAGCCGTCAAATCATACGGGAAGAGCACTTTTCAAGATCCTTCTAGTCATACGAGTTTAGTATTTCTCAAAGCCGTCAAATCGTACGGGAAGAGCACTTCTCAAAACCCGTCTAGTCATACGAGTTTAGTATTTCTCAAAGCAATCAAATCGTACGGGAAGAGCACTTCTCAAGATCCTTCTAGTCATACGAGTTTAGTATTTCTCAAAGCCGTCAAATCATACGGGAAGAGCACTTCTCAAAACCCGTCTAATCATACGAGTTTAGTATTTCTCAAAGCCGTCAAATCGTACGGGAAGAGCACTTCTCAAAGCCCGTCTAATCATACGAGTTTAGTATTTCTCAAAGCCGTCAAATCATACAGGAAGAGCACTTCTCAAAACCCGTCTAATCATACGAGTTTAGTATTTCTCAAAGCCGTCAAATCATACGGGAAGAGCACTTCTCAAGATCCTTCTAGTCATACGAGTTTAGTATTTCTCAAAGCCGTCAAATCATACGGGAAGAGCACTTCTCAAAACCCGTCTAATCATACGAGTTTAGTATTTCTCAAAGCCGTCAAATCATACGGGAAGAGCACTTCTCAAAGCCCGTCTAATCATACGAGTTTAGTATTTCTCAAAACCGTCAAATCATACGGGAAGAGCACTTCTCAAGATCCTTCTAGTCATACGAGTTTAGTATTTCTCAAAGCCGTCAAATCATACGGGAAGAGCACTTCTCAAAACCCGTCTAATCATACGAGTTTAGTATTTCTCAAAGCCGTCAAATCGTACGGGAAGAGCACTTCTCAAAGCCCGTCTAATCTTACGAGTTTAGTATTTCTCAAAGCCGTCAAATCATACAGGAAGAGCACTTCTCAAAGCCCGTCTAGTCATACGGGTAAAGTATTTTTCAAAGCCGTCAAATCATACGGGAAGAGCACTTCTCAAAACCCGTCTAATCATACGAGTTAAGTATTTCTCAAAGCCGTCAAATCATACGGGAAGAGCACTTCTCAAAACCCGTCTAATCATACGAGTTTAGTATTTCTCAAAGCCGTCAAATCATACGGGAAGAGCACTTCTCAAGATCCTTCTAGTCATACGAGTTTAGTATTTCTCAAAGCCGTCAAATCATACGGGAAGAGCACTTCTCAAAACCCGTCTAATCATACGAGTTTAGTATTTCTCAAAGCCGTCAAATCATACGGGAAGAGCACTTCTCAAAGCCCGTCTAATCATACGAGTTTAGTATTTTTCAAAGCCCTCAACCATACGGGAAGAGCACTTCTCAAAGCCCGTCTATTCATACGGGTAAAGTATTTTTCAAAGCCGTCAAATCATACAGGAAGAGCACTTTTCAAAACCCGTCTAATCATACGAGTTTAGTATTTTTCAAAGCCGTCAAATCATACGGGAAGAGCACTTCTCAAAACCCGTCTAATCATACGAGTTTAGTATTTCTCAAAGCCGTCAAATCATACGGGAAGAGCACTTCTCAAAACCCGTCTAATCATACGAGTTTAGTATTTCTCAAAGCCGTCAAATCATACGGGAAGAGCACCTCTCAAGATCCTTCTAGTCATACGAGTTTAGTATTTATCAAAGCCGTCAAATCGTACGGGAAGAGCACTTCTCAAAACCCGTCTAATCATACGAGTTTAGTATTTCTCAAAGCCGTCAAATCATACGGGAAGAGCACTTCTCAAAGCCCGTCTAGTCATACGGGTAAAGTATTTTTCAAAGCCGTCAAATCATACGGGAAGAGCACTTCTCAAAACCCGTCTAATCATACGAGTTTAGTATTTCTCGAAGCCGTCAAATCATACGGGAAGAGCACTTCTCAAAACCCGTCTAATCATACGAGTTTAGTATTTCTCAAAGCCGTCAAATCATACGGGAAGAGCACTTCTCAAAACCCGTCTAATCATACGAGCTTAGTATTTCTCAAAGCCGTCAAATCATACGGGAAGAGCACTTCTCAAAACCCGTCTAATCATACGAGTTTAGTATTTCTCAAAGCCGTCAAATCGTACGGGAAGAGCACTTCTCAAAGCCCGTCTAATCATACGAGTTTAGTATTTCTCAAAGCCGTCAAATCATACGGGAAGAGCACTTCTCAAAACCCGTCTAATCATACGAGTTTAGTATTTCTCAAAGCCGTCAAATCATACGGGAAGAGCACTTCTCAAAACCCGTCTAATCATACGAGTTTAGTATTTCTCAAAGCCGTCAAATCATACGGGAAGAGCACTTCTCAAGATCCTTCTAGTCATACGAGTTTAGTATTTCTCAAAGCCGTCAAATCATACGGGAAGAGCACTTCTCAAGATCCTTCTAGTCATACGAGTTTAGTATTTTTCAAAGCCATCAAATCATATGGGAAGAGCACTTCTCAAAACCCGTCTAATCATACGAGTTTAGTATTTCTCAAAGCCGTCAAATCATACGGGAAGAGCACTTCTCAAAACCCGTCTAATCATACGAGTTTAGTATTTCTCAAAGCCGTCAACCATACGGGAAGAGCACTTCTCAAAGCCCGTCTAGTCATACGGGTAAAGTATTTTTCAAAGCCGTCAAATCATACGGGAAGAGCACTTTTCAAAACCCATCTATTCATACGAGTTTAGTATTTTTCAAAGCCGTCAAATCATACGGGAAGAGCACTTCTCAAAACCCGTCTAATCATACGAGTTTAGTATTTCTCAAAGCCGTCAAATCATACGGGAAGAGCACTTCTCAAAACCCGTCTAATCATACGAGTTTAGTATTTCTCGAAGCCGTCAAATCATACGGGAAGAGCACCTCTCAAGATCCTTCTAGTCATACGAGTTTAGTATTTCTCAAAGCCGTCAAATCATACGGGAAGAGCACTTCTCAAAACCCGTCTAATCATACGAGTTTAGTATTTCTCAAAGCCGTCAAATCATACGGGAAGAGCACTTCTCAAAGCCCGTCTAGTCATACGGGTAAAGTATTTTTCAAAGCCGTCAAATCATACGGGAAGAGCACTTCTCAAAACCCGTCTAATCATACGAGTTTAGTATTTCTCGAAGCCGTCAAATCATACGGGAAGAGCACCTCTCAAGATCCTTCTAGTCATACGAGTTTAGTATTTCTCAAAGCCGTAAAATCATACGGGAAGAGCACTTCTCAAAACCCGTCTAATCATACGAGTTTAGTATTTCTCAAAGCCGTCAAATCATACGGGAAGAGCATTTCTTAAAACCCGTCAAATCATACGGGAAGAGAACTTCTCAAAACCCGTCTAATCATACGAGTTTAGTATTTCTCAAAGCCGTCAAATCATACGGGAAGAGCACTTCTCAAGATCATTCTAGTCATACGAGTTTAGTATTTTCAAAGCCGTCAAATCATACGGGAAGAGCACTTCTCAAGACCGGTCTAGTCATACGAGTTTAGTATTTCTCAAAGCCATCAAATCATACGGGAAGAGCACTTCTCAAGATCCTTCTAGTCATACGAGTTTAGTATTTTTCAAAGCCGTCAAATCATACGGGAAGAGCACTTCTCAAGACCCGTCTAGTCATACGAGTTTAGTATTTTTCAAAGCCGTCAAATCATACGGGAAGAGCACTTCTCAAGACCCGTCTAGTCATACGAGTTTAGTATTTCTCAAAGCCGTCAAATCATACGGGAAGAGCACTTCTCAAGATCCTTCTAGTCATACGAGTTTAGTATTTTTCAAAGCCGTCAAATCATACGGGAAGAGCACTTCTCAAAACCCGTCTAATCATACGAGTTTAGTATTTCTCAAAGCCGTCAAATCGTACGGGAAGAGCACTTCTCAAAGCCCGTCTAGTCATACGGGTAAAGTATTTTTCAAAGCCGTCAAATCATACGGGAAGAGCACTTCTCAAAACCCGTCTAATCATACGAGTTTAGTATTTCTCAAAGCCGTCAAATCATACGGGAAGAGCACTTCTCAAGATCCTTCTAGTCATACGAGTTTAGTATTTCTCAAAGCCGTCAAATCATACGGGAAGAGCACTTCTCAAGATCCTTCTAGTCATACGAGTTTAGTATTTCTCAAAGCCGTCAAATCATACGGGAAGAGCACTTCTCAAAACCCGTCTAATCATACGAGTTTAGTATTTCTCAAAGCCGTCAAATCATACGGGAAGAGCACTTCTCAAAACCCGTCTAATCATACGAGTTTAGTATTTCTCAAAGCCGTCAAATCATACGGGAAGAGCACTTCTCAAGATCCTTCTAGTCATACGAGTTTAGTATTTCTCAAAGCCGTCAAATCATACGGGAAGAGCACTTCTCAAGATCCTTCTAGTCATACGAGTTTAGTATTTCTCAAAGCCGTCAAATCATATGGGAAGAGCACTTCTCAAAACCCGTCTAATCATACGAGTTTAGTATTTCTCAAAGCCGTCAAATCATACGGGAAGAGCAC
Source organism: Ceratothoa steindachneri (assembly GCA_963969495.1). Taxonomy (NCBI): domain Eukaryota; kingdom Metazoa; phylum Arthropoda; class Malacostraca; order Isopoda; family Cymothoidae; genus Ceratothoa; species Ceratothoa steindachneri. The sequence continues at coordinate 92,445,855 of OZ018322.1, forward strand.
TTCTCAAAACCTGTCTAATCATACGAGTTTAGTATTTCTCAAAGCCGTCAAATCATACGGGAAGAGCACTTCTCAAGATCATTATAGTCATACGAGTTTAGTATTTCTCAAACCCGTCAAATCATACGGGAAGAGCACTTCTCAAAACCCGTCTAATCATACGAGTTTAGTATTTCTCAAAGCCGTCAAATCGTACGGGAAGAGCACTTCTCAAAGCCCGTCTAATCATACGAGTTTAGTATTTCTCAAAGCCGTCAAATCATACGGGAAGAGCACTTCTCAAAAACCGTCTAGTCAAACGGGTAAAGTATTTTTCAAAGCCGTCAAATCATACGGGAAGAGCACTTCTCAAAACCCGTCTAATCATACGAGTTTAGTATTTTTCAAAGCCGTCAAATCATACGGGAAGAGCACTTCTCAAAACCCGTCTAATCATACGAGTTTAGTATTTCTCAAAGCCGTCAAATCATACGGGAAGAGCACTTCTCAAAACCCATCTAATCATACGAGTTTAGTATTTCTCAAAGCCGTCAAATCATACGGGAAGAGCACTTCTCAAGATCCTTCTAGTCATACGAGTTTAGTATTTCTCAAAGCCGTCAAATCATACGGGAAGAGCACTTCTCAAAACCCGTCTAATCATACGAGTTTAGTATTTCTCAAAGCCTTCAAATCGTACGGGAAGAGCACTTCTCAAAGCCCGTCTAATCTTACGAGTTTAGTATTTCTCAAAGCCGTCAAATCATACGGGAAGAGCACTTCTCAAAGCCCGTCTAGTCATACGGGTAAAGTATTTTTCAAAGCCGTCAAATCATACGGGAAGAGCACTTCTCAAAACCCGTCTCATCATACGAGTTAAGTATTTCTCAAAGCCGTCAAATCATACGGGAAGAGCACTTCTCAAAACCCGTCTAATCATACAAGTTTAGTATTTCTCAAAGCCGTCAAATCATACGGGAAGAGCACTTCTTAAAACCCGTCTAATCATACGAGTTTAGTATTTCTCAAAGCCGTCAAATCATACGGGAAGAGCAATTCCCAAGACCCGTCTAGTCATACGAGTTTAGTATTTTTCAAAGCCGTCAAATCATACGGGAAGAGCACTTCTCAAGACCCGTCTAGTCATACGAGTTTAGTATTTCTCAAAGCCGTCAAACCATACGGGAAGAGCACTTCTCAAGATCCTTCTAGTCATACGAGTTTAGTATTTTTCAAAGCCGTCAAATCATACGGGAAGAGCACTTCTCAAAACCCGTCTAATCATACGAGTTTAGTATTTCTCAAAGCCGTCAAATCGTACGGGAAGAGCACTTCTCAAAGCCCGTCTAGTCATACGGGTAAAGTATTTTTCAAAGCCGTCAAATCATACGGGAAGAGCACTTCTCAAAACCCGTCTAATCATACGAGTTTAGTATTTCTCAAAGCCGTCAAATCATACGGGAAGAGCACTTCTCAAGATCCTTCTAGTCATACGAGTTTAGTATTTCTCAAAGCCGTCAAATCATACGGGAAGAGCACTTCTCAAGATCCTTCTAGTCATACGAGTTTAGTATTTCTCAAAGCCGTCAAATCATACGGGAAGAGCACTTCTCAAGATCCTTATAGTCATACGAGTTTAGTATTTCTCAAAGCCGTCAAATCATACGGGAAGAGCACTTCTCAAAACCCGTCTAATCATACGAGTTTAGTATTTCTCAAAGCCGTCAAATCATACGGGAAGAGCACTTCTCAAGATCCTTCTAGTCATACGAGTTTAGTATTTCTCCAAGCCGTCAAATCATACGGGAAGAGCACTTCTCAAGATCCTTCTAGTCATACGAGTTTAGTATTTCTCAAAGCCGTCAAATCATACGGGAAGAGCACTTCTCAAACCCGTCTAATCATACGAGTTTAGTATTTCTCAAAGCCGTCAAATCATACGGGAAGAGCACTTCTCAAAACCCGTCTAATCATACGAGTTTAGTATTTCTCAAAGCCGTCAAATCATACGGGAAGAGCACTTCTCAAGATCCTTCTAGTCATACGAGTTTAGTATTTCTCAAAGCCGTCAAATCGTACGGGAAGAGCACTTCTCAAAACCCGTCTAGTCATACGAGTTTAGTATTTCTCAAAGCCGTCAAATCGTACGGGAAGAGCACTTCTCAAGATCCTTCTAGTCATACGAGTTTAGTATTTCTCAAAGCTGTCAAAGCATACGGGAAGAGCACTTCTCAAAACCCGTCTAATCATACGAGTTTAGTATTTCTCAAAGCCGTCAAATCGTACGGGAAGAGCACTTCTCAAAGCCCGTCTAATCATACGAGTTTAGTATTTCTCAAAGCCGTCAAATCATACAGGAAGAGCACTTCTCAAAACCCGTCTAATCATACGAGTTTAGTATTTCTCAAAGCCGTCAAATCATACGGGAAGAGCACTTCTCAAGATCCTTCTAGTCATACGAGTTTAGTATTTCTCAAAGCCGTCAAATCATACGGGAAGAGCACTTCTCAAAACCCGTCTAATCATACGAGTTTAGTATTTCTCAAAGCCGTCAAATCGTACGGGAAGAGCACTTCTTAAAACCCGTCTAATCATACGAGTTTAGTATTTCTCAGAGCCGTCAAATCATACGGGAAGAGCACTTCTCAAGACCCGTCTAGTCATACGAGTTTAGTATTTTTCAAAGCCGTCAAATCATACGGGAAGAGCACTTCTCAATACCCGTCTAGTCATACGAGTTTAGTATTTCTCAAGGCCGTCAAATCATACGGGAAGAGCACTTCTCAAAACCCGTCTAATCATACGAGTTTAGTATTTCTCAAAGCCGTCAAATCATACGGGAAGAGCACTTCTCAAAACCCGTCTAATCATACGAGTTTAGTATTTCTCAAAGCCGTCAAATCATACGGGAAGAGCACTTCTCAAGATCCTTCTAGTCATACGAGTTTAGTATTTCTCAAAGCCGTCAAATCATACGGGAAGAGCACTTCTCAAAACCCGTCTAATCATACGAGTTTAGTATTTCTCAAAGCCGTTAAATCGTACGGGAAGAGCACTTCTCAAAGCCCGTCTAATCATACGAGTTTAGTATTTCTCAAAGCCGTCAAATCATACGGGAAGAGCACTTCTCAAAGCCCGTCTAGTCAAACGGGTAAAGTATTTTTCAAAGCCGTCAAATCATACGGGAAGAGCACTTCTCAAAACCCGTCTAATCATACGAGTTTAGTATTTTTCAAAGCCGTCAAATCATACGGGAAGAGCACTTCTCAAAACCCGTCTAATCATACGAGTTTAGTATTTCTCAAAGCCGTCAAATCATACGGGAAGAGCACTTCTCAAAGCCCGTCTAATCATACGAGTTTAGTATTTCTCAAAGCCGTCAAATCATACGGGAAGAGCACTTCTCAAGATCCTTCTAGTCATACGAGTTTAGTATTTCTCAAAGCCGTCAAATCATACGGGAAGAGCACTTCTCAAAACCCGTCTAATCATACGAGTTTAGTATTTCTCAAAGCCGTCAAATCGTACGGGAAGAGCACTTCTCAAAGCCCGTCTAATCTTACGAGTTTAGTATTTCTCAAAGCCGTCAAATCATACGGGAAGAGCACTTCTCAAAGCCCGTCTAGTCATACGGGTAAAGTATTTTTCAAAGCCGTCAAATCATACGGGAAGAGCACTTCTCAAAACCCGTCTCATCATACGAGTTAAGTATTTCTCAAAGCCGTCAAATCATACGGGAAGAGCACTTCTCAAAACCCGTCTAATCATACGAGTTTAGTATTTCTCAAAGCCGTTAAATCGTACGGGAAGAGCACTTCTCAAAGCCCGTCTAATCATACGAGTTTAGTATTTCTCAAAGCCGTCAAATCATACGGGAAGAGCACTTCTCAAAGCCCGTCTAGTCAAACGGGTAAAGTATTTTTCAAAGCCGTCAAATCATACGGGAAGAGCACTTCTCAAAACCCGTCTAATCATACGAGTTTAGTATTTTTCAAAGCCGTCAAATCATACGGGAAGAGCACTTCTCAAAACCCGTCTAATCATACGAGTTTAGTATTTCTCAAAGCCTTCAAATCATACGGGAAGAGCACTTCTCAAAGCCCGTCTAATCATACGAGTTTAGTATTTCTCAAAACCGTCAAATCATACGGGAAGAGCACTTCTCAAGATCCTTCTAGTCATACGAGTTTAGTATTTCTCAAAGCCGTCAAATCATACGGGAAGAGCACTTCTCAAAACCCGTCTAATCATACGAGTTTAGTATTTCTCAAAGCCGTCAAATCGTACGGGAAGAGCACTTCTCAAAGCCCGTCTAATCTTACGAGTTTAGTATTTCTCAAAGCCGTCAAATCATACGGGAAGAGCACTTCTCAAAGCCCGTCTAGTCATACGGGTAAAGTATTTTTCAAAGCCGTCAAATCATACGGGAAGAGCACTTCTCAAAACCCGTCTCATCATACGAGTTAAGTATTTCTCAAAGCCGTCAAATCATACGGGAAGAGCACTTCTCAAAACCCGTCTAATCATACGAGTTTAGTATTTCTCAAAGCCGTCAAATCATACGGAAAGAGCACTTCTCGAGATCCTTCTAGTCATACGAGTTTAGTATTTCTCAAAGCCGTCAAATCATACGGGAAGAGCACTTCTCAAAACCCGTCTAATCATACGAGTTTAGTATTTCTCAAAGCCGTCAAATCGTACGGGAAGAGCACTTCTCAAAGCCCGTCTAATCATACGAGTTTAGTATTTTTCAAAGCCGTCAACCATACGGGAAGAGCACTTCTCAAAGCCCGTCTAGTCATACGGGTAAAGTATTTTTCAAAGCCGTCAAATCATACGGGAAGAGCACTTTTCAAAACCCGTCTAATCATACGAGTTTAGTATTTTTCAAAGCCGTCAAATCATACGGGAAGAGCACTTCTCAAAACCCGTCTAATCATACGAGTTTAGTATTTCTCAAAGCCGTCAAATCATACGGGAAGAGCACTTCTCAAAACCCGTCTAATCATACGAGTTTAGTATTTTTCAAAGCCGTCAAATCATACGGGAAGAGCACTTCTCAAGACCCGTCTAGTCATACGAGTTTAGTATTTCTCAAAGCCGTCAAACCATACGGGAAGAGCACTTCTCAAGATCCTTCTAGTCATACGAGTTTAGTATTTTTCAAAGCCGTCAAATCATACGGGAAGAGCACTTCTCAAAACTCGTCTAATCATACGAGTTTAGTATTTCTCAAAGCCGTCAAATCGTACGGGAAGAGCACTTCTCAAAGCCCGTCTAGTCATACGGGTAAAGTATTTTTCAAAGCCGTCAAATCATACGGGAAGAGCACTTCTCAAAACCCGTCTAATCATACGAGTTTAGTATTTCTCAAAGCCGTCAAATCATACGGGAAGAGCACTTCTCAAGATCCTTCTAGTCATACGAGTTTAGTATTTCTCCAAGCCGTCAAATCATACGGGAAGAGCACTTCTCAAGATCCTTCTAGTCATACGAGTTTAGTATTTCTCAAAGCCGTCAAATCATACGGGAAGAGCACTTCTCAAACCCGTCTAATCATACGAGTTTAGTATTTCTCAAAGCCGTCAAATCATACGGGAAGAGCACTTCTCAAAACCCGTCTAATCATACGAGTTTAGTATTTCTCAAAGCCGTCAAATCATACGGGAAGAGCACTTCTCAAGATCCTTCTAGTCATACGAGTTTAGTATTTCTCAAAGCCGTCAAATCGTACGGGAAGAGCACTTCTCAAAACCCGTCTAGTCATACGAGTTTAGTATTTCTCAAAGCCGTCAAATCGTACGGGAAGAGCACTTCTCAAGATCCTTCTAGTCATACGAGTTTAGTATTTCTCAAAGCTGTCAAAGCATACGGGAAGAGCACTTCTCAAAACCCGTCTAATCATACGAGTTTAGTATTTCTCAAAGCCGTCAAATCGTACGGGAAGAGCACTTCTCAAAGCCCGTCTAATCATACGAGTTTAGTATTTCTCAAAGCCGTCAAATCATACAGGAAGAGCACTTCTCAAAACCCGTCTAATCATACGAGTTTAGTATTTCTCAAAGCCGTCAAATCATACGGGAAGAGCACTTCTCAAGATCCTTCTAGTCATACGAGTTTAGTATTTCTCAAAGCCGTCAAATCATACGGGAAGAGCACTTCTCAAAACCCGTCTAATCATACGAGTTTAGTATTTCTCAAAGCCGTCAAATCGTACGGGAAGAGCACTTCTTAAAACCCGTCTAATCATACGAGTTTAGTATTTCTCAGAGCCGTCAAATCATACGGGAAGAGCACTTCTCAAGACCCGTCTAGTCATACGAGTTTAGTATTTTTCAAAGCCGTCAAATCATACGGGAAGAGCACTTCTCAATACCCGTCTAGTCATACGAGTTTAGTATTTCTCAAAGCCGTCAAATCATACGGGAAGAGCACTTCTCAAAACCCGTCTAATCATACGAGTTTAGTATTTCTCAAAGCCGTCAAATCATACGGGAAGAGCACTTCTCAAAACCCGTCTAATCATACGAGTTTAGTATTTCTCAAAGCCGTCAAATCATACGGGAAGAGCACTTCTCAAGATCCTTCTAGTCATACGAGTTTAGTATTTCTCAAAGCCGTCAAATCATACGGGAAGAGCACTTCTCAAAACCCGTCTAATCATACGAGTTTAGTATTTCTCAAAGCCGTTAAATCGTACGGGAAGAGCACTTCTCAAAGCCCGTCTAATCATACGAGTTTAGTATTTCTCAAAGCCGTCAAATCATACGGGAAGAGCACTTCTCAAAGCCCGTCTAGTCAAACGGGTAAAGTATTTTTCAAAGCCGTCAAATCATACGGGAAGAGCACTTCTCAAAACCCGTCTAATCATACGAGTTTAGTATTTTTCAAAGCCGTCAAATCATACGGGAAGAGCACTTCTCAAAACCCGTCTAATCATACGAGTTTAGTATTTCTCAAAGCCGTCAAATCATACGGGAAGAGCACTTCTCAAAGCCCGTCTAATCATACGAGTTTAGTATTTCTCAAAGCCGTCAAATCATACGGGAAGAGCACTTCTCAAGATCCTTCTAGTCATACGAGTTTAGTATTTCTCAAAGCCGTCAAATCATACGGGAAGAGCACTTCTCAAAACCCGTCTAATCATACGAGTTTAGTATTTCTCAAAGCCGTCAAATCGTACGGGAAGAGCACTTCTCAAAGCCCGTCTAATCTTACGAGTTTAGTATTTCTCAAAGCCGTCAAATCATACGGGAAGAGCACTTCTCAAAGCCCGTCTAGTCATACGGGTAAAGTATTTTTCAAAGCCGTCAAATCATACGGGAAGAGCACTTCTCAAAACCCGTCTCATCATACGAGTTAAGTATTTCTCAAAGCCGTCAAATCATACGGGAAGAGCACTTCTCAAAACCCGTCTAATCATACGAGTTTAGTATTTCTCAAAGCCGTCAAATCATACGGAAAGAGCACTCCTCAAGATCTTTCTAGTCATACGAGTTTAGTATTTCTCAAAGCCGTCAAATCATACGGGAAGAGCACTTCTCAAAACCCGTCTAATCATACGAGTTTAGTATTTCTCAAAGCCGTCAAATCGTACGGGAAGAGCACTTCTCAAAGCCCGTCTAATCATACGAGTTTAGTATTTTTCAAAGCCGTCAACCATACGGGAAGAGCACTTCTCAAAGCCCGTCTAGTCATTCGGGTAAAGTATTTTTCAAAGCCGTCAAATCATACGGGAAGAGCACTTCTCAAAACCCGTCTAATCATACGAGTTTAGTATTTCTCAAAGCCGTCAAATCATACGGGAAGAGCACTTCTCAAAACCCGTCTAATCATACGAGTTTAGTATTTCTCAAAGCCGTCAAATCATACGGAAGAGCACCTCTCAAGATCCTTCTAGTCATACGAGTTTAGTTTTTCTCAAAGCCGTCAAATCATACGGGAAGAGCACTTCTCAAAACCCGTCTAATCATACGAGTTTAGTATTTCTCAAAGCCGTCAAATCATACGGGAAGAGCACTTCTCAAAGCCCGTCTAGTCATACGGGTAAAGTATTTTTCAAAGCCGTCAAATCATACGGGAAGAGCACTTCTCAAAACCCGTCTAATCATACGAGTTTATTATTTCTCAAAGCCGTTAAATCATACGGGAAGAGCACTTCTTAAAACCCATCTAATCATACGAGTTTAGTATTTCTCAAAGCCGTCAAATCATACGGGAAGAGCACTTCTCAAAACCCGTCTAATCATACGAGCTTAGTATTTCTCAAAGCCGTCAAATCATACTGGAAGAGCCCCTCTCAAGATCCTTCTAGTCATACGAGTTTAGTATTTCTCAAAGCCGTCAAATCATACGGGAAGAGCACTTCTCAAGATCCTTCTAGTCATACGAGTTTAGTATTTCTCAAAGCCATCAAATCATACGGGAAGAGCACTTCTCAAAACCCGTCTAATCATACGAGTTTAGTATTTCTCAAAGCCGTCAAATCGTACGGGAAGAGCACTTCTCAAAGCCCGTCTAATCATACGAGTTTAGTATTTCTCAAAGCCGTCAAATCATACGGGAAGAGCACTTCTCAAAGCCCGTCTAGTCATACGGGTAAAGTATTTTTCAAAGCCGTCAAATCATACGGGAAGAGCACTTCTCAAAACCCGTCTAATCATACGAGTTGAGTATTTTTCAAAGCCGCCAAATCATATCGAAGAGCACTTCTCAAAACCCGTCTAATCATACGAGTTTAGTATTTCTCAAAGCCGTCAAATCATACGGGAAGAGCACTTCTCAAAACCCGTCTAATCATACGAGTTTAGTATTTCTCAAAGCCGTCAAATCATACGGGAAGAGCACTTCTCAAGATCCTTCTAGTCATACGAGTTTAGTATTTTTCAAAGCCGTCAAATCATACGGGAAGAGCACTTCTCAAAACCCGTCTAATCATACGAGTTTAGTATTTCTCAAAGCCGTCAAATCATACGGAAAGAGCACTTCTCAAAGCCCGTCTAGTCATACAGGTAAAGTATTTTTCAAAGCCGTCAAATCATACGGGAAGAGCACTTCTCAAAACCCGTCTAATCATACGAGTTTAGTATTTCTCAAAGCCGTCGAATCATACGGAAAGAGTACTTCTAAAAGCCCGTCTAGTCATACGGGTAAAGTATTTTTCAAAGCCGTCAAATCATACGGGAAGAGCACTTCTCAAAACCCGTCTAATCATACGAGTTAAGTATTTCTCAAAGCCGTCAAATCATACGGGAAAAGCACTTCGCAAAACCCGTCTAATCATACGAGTTTAGTATTTCTCAAAGCCGTCAAATCATACGGGAAGAGCACTTTTCAAGATCCTTCTAGTCATACAAGTTTAGTATTTCTCAAAGCCGTCAAATCATACGGGAAGTGCACTTCTCAAAACCCGTCTAATCATACGAGTTTAGTATTTCTCAAAGCCGTCAAATCGTACGGGAAGAGCACTTCTCAAAGCCCGTCTAATCATACGAGTTTAGTATTTTTCAAAACCGTCAACCATACGGGAAGAGCACTTCTCAAAGCCCGTCTAGTCATACGGGTGAAGGATTTTTCAAAGCCGTCAAATCATACGGGAAGAGCACTTTTCAAAACCCGTCTAATCATACGAGTTTAGTATTTTTCGAAGCCGTCAAATCATACGGGAAGAGCACTTCTCAAAACCCGTCTAATCATACGAGTTTAGTATTTCTCAAAGCCGTCAAATCATACGGGAAGAGCACTTCTCGAAACCCGTCTAATCATACGAGTTTAGTATTTCTCAAAGCCGTCAAATCATACGGGAAGAGCACCTCTCAAGATCCTTCTAGTCATACGAGTTTAGTATTTCTCAAAGCCGTCAAATCATACGGGAAGAGCACTTCTCAAAACCCGTCTAATCATACGAGTTTAGTATTTCTCAAAGCCGTCAAATAATACGGGAAGAGCACTTCTCAAAGCCCGTCTAGTCATACGGGTAAAGTATTTTTCAAAGCCGTCAAATCATACGGGAAGAGCACTTCTCAAAACCCGTCTAATCATACGAGTTTAGTATTTCTCAAAGCCGTCAAATCATACGGGAAGAGCACTTCTCAAAACCCGTCTAATCATACGAGTTTAGTATTTCTCAAAGCCGTCAAATCATACGGGAAGAGCACTTCTCAAAACCCGTCTAATCATACGAGCTTAGTATTTCTCAAAGCCGTCAAATCATACTGGAAGAGCCCCTCTCAAGATCCTTCTAGTCATCCGAGTTTAGTATTTCTCAAAGCCGTCAAATCATACGGGAAGAGCACTTCTCAAGATCCTTCTAGTCATACGAGTTTAGTATTTCTTAAAGCCGTCAAATCATACGGGAAGAGCACTTCTCAAAACCCGTCTAATCATACGAGTTTAGTATTTCTCAAAGCCGTCAAATCGTACGGGAAGAGCACTTCTCAAAGCCCGTCTAATCATACGAGTTTAGTATTTCTCAAAGCCGTCAAATCATACGGGAAGAGCACTTCTCAAAGCCCGTCTAGTCATACGGGTAAAGTATTTTTCAAAGCCGTCAAATCATACGGGAAGAGCACTTCTCAAAACCCGTCTAATTATACGAGTTTAGTATTTTTCAAAACCGTCAAATCATACGGGGAGAGCACTTCTCAAAACCCGTCTAATCATACGAGTTTAGTATTTCTCAAAGCCGTCAAATCATACGGGAAGAGCACTTCTAAAAAACCGTCTAATCATACGAGTTTAGTATTTCTCAAAGCCGTCAAATCATACGGGAAGAGCACTTCTCAAAACCCGTCTAATCATACGAGTTTAGTATTTCTCAAAGCCGTCAAATCATACGGGAAGAGCACTTCTCAAGATCCTTCTATTCATACGAGTTTAGTATTTCTCAAAGCCGTCAAATCATACGGGAAGAGCATTTCTCAAGGTCCTTCTAGTCATACGAGTTTAGTATTTTTCAAAGCCGTCAAATCATACGGGAAGAGCACTCCTCAAAACCCGTCTAATCATATGAGTTTAGTATTCCTCAAAGTCGTCGAATCATACGGAAAAAGCACTTTTCAAAACCCGTCTAATCATACGAGTTTAGTATTTCTCAAAGCCGTCAAATCATACGGGAAGAGCACTTCTCAAAGCCCGTCTAGACATACGAGTTTAGTATATGTCAAAGCTGTCAAATCATACGGGAAGAGCACTTCTCAAAACCCGTCTAATCATACGAGTTTAGTATTTCTCAAAGCCGTCAAATCATACGGGAAGAGCACTTCTCAAGATCCTTCTAGTCAGACGAGTTTAGTATTTCTCAAAGCCGTCAAATCATACGGGAAGAGCACTTCTCAAGATCCTTCTAGTCATACGAGTTTAGTATTTTTCAAAGCCGTCAAATCATACAGGAAGAGCACTTCTCAAAACCCGTCTAGTCATACGAGTTTAGTATTTTTCAAAGCTGTCGAATCATCCGGGAAGAGCATTTCTCAAAACCCGTCTAATCATACGAGTTTAGTATTTTTCAAAGCCGTTGAATCATACGGGAAGAGCACTTCTCAAAACCCGTCTAGTCATACGAGTTTAGTATTTTTCAAAGCCGTCGAATCATACGGGAAGAGCACTTCTCAAAACCCGTCTAATCATACCAGTTTAGTATTTTTCAAAGCCGTCGAATCATACGGGAAGAGCACTTCTCAAAACCCGTCTAATCATACGAGTTTAGTATTTTTCAAAGCCGTCAAATCATACGGGAAGAGCACTTCTTAAGACCCGTCTAGTCATACGAGTTCAGTATTTCTCAAAGCCGTCAAATCATACGGGAAGAGCACTTCTCAAGATCCTTCTAGTCATACGAGTTTAGTATTTCTCGAAGCCGTCAAATCATACGGGAAGAGCACTTCTCAAAACCCGTCTAATCATACGAGTTTAGTATTTTTCAAAGCCGTCGAATCATACGGGAAGAGCACTTCTCAAAACCCGTCTAATCATACGAGTTTAGTATTTCTCAAAGCCGTCAAATCATACGGGAAGAGCACTTCTCAAAGCCCGTCTAGTCATACGAGTTTAGTATATGTCAAAGCCGTCAAATCATACGGGAAGAGCACTTCTCAAAACCCGTCTAATCATACGAGTTTAGTATTTCTCAAAGCCGTCAAATCATACGGGAAGAGCACTTCTCAAAACCCGTCTAGTCATACGAGTTTAGTATTTTTCAAAGCCGTCAAATCATACGGGAAGAGCACTTCTCAAAACCCGTCTAATCATACGAGTTTAGTATTTTTCAAAGCCGTCGAATCATACGGGAAGAGCACTTCTCAAAACCCGTCTAATCATACGAGGTTAGTATTTTTCAAAGCCGTCAAATCATTCAGAAGAGCACTTCTCAAGACCCGTCTAGTCATACGAGTTCAGTATTTCTCAAAGCCGTCAAATAGTACGGGAAGAGCACTTCTCAAAGCCCGTCTAATCATACGAGTTCAGTATTTCTCAAAGCCGTCAAATCATACGGGAAGAGCACTTCTCAAAACCCGTCTAATCATACGAGTTTAGTATTTCTCAAAGCCGTCAAATCATACGGGAAGAGCACTTATCAAGATCCTTCTAGTCATACGAGTTTAGTATTTCTCAAAGCCGTCAAATCATACGGGAAGAGCACTTCTCAAAACCCGTCTAATCATACGAGTTTAGTATTTCTCAAAGCCGTCAAATCGTACGGGAAGAGCACTTCTCAAAGCCCGTCTAATCATACGAGTTTAGTATTTCTCAAAGCCGTCAAATCATACGGGAAGAGCACTTCTCAAAGCCCGTCTAGTCAAACGGGTAAAGTATTTTTCAAAGCCGTCAAATCATACGGGAAGAGCACTTCTCAAAACCCGTCTAATCATACGAGTTCTGTATTTCTCAAAGCCGTCAAATCATACGGGAAGAGCACTTCTCAAAACCCGTCTAATCATACGAGTTTAGTATTTCTCAAAGCCGTCAAATCATACGGGAAGAGCACTTCTCAAAACCCGTCTAATCATACGAGTTTAGTATTTCTCAAAGCCGTCAAATCATACGGGAAGAGCACTTCTTAAGATCCTTCTAGTCATACGAGTTTAGTATTTCTCAAAGCCGTCAAATCATACGGGAAGAGCACTTCTCAAAACCGTCTAATCATACGAGTTCAGTATTTCTCAAAGCCGTCAAATCATACGGGAAGAGCACTTCTCAAAGCCCGTCTAATCATACGAGTTTAGTATTTCTAAAAGCCGTCAAATCATACGGGAAAAGCACTTCTCAAAGCCCGTCTAGTCATACGGGTAAAGTATTTTTCAAAGCCGTCAAATCATACGGGAAGAGCACTTCTCAAAACCCGTCTAATCATACGAGTTTAGTATTTTTCAAAGCCGTCAAATCATACGGGAAGAGCACTTCTCAAAACCCGTCTAATCATACGAGTTTAGTATTTCTCAAAGCCGTCAAATCATACGGGAAGAGCACTTCTCAAAACCCGTCTAATCATACGAGTTTAGTATTTCTCAAAGCCGTCAAATCATACGGGAAGAGCACTTCTCAAGATCCTTCTAGTCATACGAGTTTAGTATTTCTCAAAGCCGTCAAATCATACGGGAAGAGCACTTCTCAAAACCCGTCTAATCATACGAGTTTAGTATTTCTCAAAGCCGTCAAATCATACGGGAAGAGCACTTCTCAAAGCCCGTCTAGTCATACGGGTAAAGTATTTTTGAAAGCCGTCAAATCATACGGGAAGAGCATTTCTCAAAACCCGTCTAATCATACGAGTTTAGTATTTCTCAAAGCCGTCGAATCATACGGAAAGAGCACTTCTCAAAACCCGTCTAATCATACGAGTTTAGTATTTCTCAAAGCCGTCAAATCATACGGGAAGAGCACTTCTCAAAACCCGTCTAATCATACGAGTTTAGTATTTCTCAAAGCCGTCAAATCATAAGGGAAGAGCACTTCTCAAGATCCTTCTATTCATACGAGTTTAGTATTTCTCAAAGCCGTCAAATCATACGGGAAGAGCACTTCTCAAGATCCTTCTAGTCATACGAGTTTAGTATTTTTCAAAGCCGTCAAATCATACGGGAAGAGCACTTCTCAAAACCCGTCTAATCATACGAGTTTTTTTTTCAAAGCCGTCGAATCATACGGGAAGAGCACTTCTCAAAACCCGTCTAATCATACGAGTTTAGTATTTCTCAAAGCCGTCAAATCATACGGGAAGAGCACTTCTCAAAGCCCGTCTAGACATACGAGTTTAGTATGTCTCAAAGCCGTCAAATCATACGGGAAGAGCACTTCTCAAAACCCGTCTAGTCATACGAGTTTAGTATTTTTCAAAGCCGTCAAATCATACGGGAAGAGCACTTCTCAAGATCCTTCTAGTAATACGAGTTTAGTATTTCTCAAAGCCGTCAAATCATACGGGAAGAGCACTTCTCAAGATCCTTCTAGTCATACGAGTTTAGTATTTTTCAAAGCCGTCAAATCATACGGGAAGAGCACTTCTCAAAACCCGTCTAGTCATACGAGTTTAGTATTTTTCAAAGCCGTCGAATCATCCGGGAAGAGCACTTCTCAAAACCCGTCTAATCATACGAGTTTAGTATTTTTCAAAGCAGTCAAATCATACGGGAAGAGCACTTCTCAAGACCCGTTTAGTCATACGAGTTCAGTATTTCTCAAAGCCGTCAAATCATAAGGGAAGAGCACTTCTCAAGATCCTTCTAGTCATACGAGTTTAGTATTTTTCAAAGCCGTCAAATCATACGGGAAGAGCACTTCTCAAAACCCGTCTAATCATACGAGTTTAGTATTTTTCAAAGCCGTTGAATCATACGGGAAGAGCACTTCTCAAAACCCGTCTAGTCATACGAGTTTAGTATTTTTCCAAGCCGTCGAACCATACGGGAAGAGCAGTTCTCAAAACCCGTCTAATCATACCAGTTTAGTATTTTTCAAAGCCGTCGAATCATACGGGAAGAGCACTTCTCAAAACCCGTCTAATCATACGAGTTTAGTATTTTTCAAAGCCGTCAAATCATACGGGAAGAGCACTTCTCAAGACCCGTCTAGTCATACGAGTTCAGTATTTTTCAAAGCCGTCAAATCATACGGGAAGAGCACTTCTCAAGATCCTTCTAGTCATACGAGTTTAGTATTTCTCGAAGCCGTCAAATCATACGGGAAGAGCACTTCTCAAAACCCGTCTAATCATACGAGTTTAGTATTTTTCAAAGCCGTCGAATCATACGGGAAGAGCACTTCTCAAAACCCGTCTAATCATATGAGTTTAGTATTTTTCAAAGCCGTCAAATCATACAGAAGAGCACTTCTCAAGACCCGTCTAGTCATACGAGTTCAGTATTTCCCCAAGCCGTCAAATCGTACGGGAAGAGCACTTCTCAAAGCCCGTCTAATCATACGAGTTCAGTATTTCTCAAAGCCGTCAAATCATCCGGGAACAGCACTTCTCAAGATCCTTCTAGTCATACGAGTTTAGTATTTCTCAAAGCCGTCAAATCATACGAGAAGAGCACTTCTCAAAACCCGTCTAATCATACGAGTTTAGTATTTCTCAAAGCCGTCAAATCATACGGGAAGAGCACTTCTCAAAACCCGTCTAATCATACGAGTTTAGTATTTTTCAAAGCCGTCAAATCATACGGGAAGAGCACTTCTCAAGACCCGTCTAGTCATACGAGTTCAGTATTTCTCAAAGCCGTCAAATCATACGGGAAGAGCACTTCTCAAGATGCTTCTAGTCATACGAGTTTAGTATTTTTCAAAGCCGTCAAATCATACGGGAAGAGCACTTCTCAAAACCCGTTTAATCATACGAGTTTAGTATTTTTCAAAGCCGTCGAATCATACGGGAAGAGCACTTCTCAAAACCCGTCTAATCATACGAGTTTAGTATTTCTCAAAGCCGTCAAATCATACGGGAAGAGCACTTCTCAAAGCCCGTCTAGTCATACGAGTTTAGTATATGTCAAAGCCGTCAAATCATACGGGAAGAGCACTTCTCAAAACCCGTCTAATCATACGAGTTTAGTATTTCTCAAAGCCGTCAAATCATACGGGAAGAGCACTTCTCAAAACCCGTCTAGTCATACGAGTTTAGTATTTTTCAAAGCCGTCAAATCATACGGGAAGAGCACTTCTCAAAACCCGTCTAATCATACGAGTTTAGTATTTTTCAAAGCCGTCGAATCATACGGGAAGAGCACTTCTCAAAACCCGTCTAATCATACGAGTTTAGTATTTTTCAAAGCCGTCAAATCATACAGAAGAGCACTTCTCAAGACCCGTCTAGTCATACGAGTTCAGTATTTCTCAAAGCCGTCAAATCGTACGGGAAGAGCACTTCTCAAAGCCCGTCTAATCATACGAGTTCAGTATTTCTCAAAGCCGTCAAATCATACGGGAAGAGCACTTCTCAAAACCCGTCTAATCATACGAGTTTAGTATTTCTCAAAGCCGTCAAATCATACGGGAAGAGCACTTATCAAGATCCTTCTAGTCATACGAGTTTAGTATTTCTCAAAGCCGTCAAATCATACGGGAAGAGCACTTCTCAAAACCCGTCTAATCATACGAGTTTAGTATTTCTCAAAGCCGTCAAATCGTACGGGAAGAGCACTTCTCAAAGCCCGTCTAATCATACGAGTTTAGTATTTCTCAAAGCCGTCAAATCATACGGGAAGAGCACTTCTCAAAGCCCGTCTAGTCAAACGGGTAAAGTATTTTTCAAAGCCGTCAAATCATACGGGAAGAGCACTTCTCAAAACCCGTCTAATCATACGAGTTCAGTATTTCTCAAAGCCGTCAAATCATACGGGAAGAGCACTTCTCAAAACCCGTCTAATCATACGAGTTTAGTATTTCTCAAAGCCGTCAAATCATACGGGAAGAGCACTTCTCAAAACCCGTCTAATCATACGAGTTTAGTATTTCTCAAAGCCGTCAAATCATACGGGAAGAGCACTTCTTAAGATCCTTCTAGTCATACGAGTTTAGTATTTCTCAAAGCCGTCAAATCATACGGGAAGAGCACTTCTCAAAACCCGTCTAATCATACGAGTTCAGTATTTCTCAAAGCCGTCAAATCATACGGGAAGAGCACTTCTCAAAGCCCGTCTAATCATACGAGTTTAGTATTTCTAAAAGCCGTCAAATCATACGGGAAGAGCACTTCTCAAAGCCCGTCTAGTCATACGGGTAAAGTATTTTTCAAAGCCGTCAAATCATACGGGAAGAGCACTCCTCAAAACCCGTCTAATCATACGAGTTTAGTATTTTTTAAAGCCGTCAAATCATACGGGAAGAGCACTTCTCAAAACCCGTCTAATCATACGAGTTTAGTATTTCTCAAAGCCGTCAAATCATACGGGAAGAGCACTTCTCAAAACCCGTCTAATCATACGAGTTTAGTATTTCTCAAAGCCGTCAAATCATACGGGAAGAGCACTTCTCAAGATCCTTCTAGTCATACGAGTTTAGTATTTCTCAAAGCCGTCAAATCATACGGGAAGAGCACTTCTCAAAACCCGTCTAATCATACGAGTTTAGTATTTCTCAAAGCCGTCAAATCATACGGGAAGAGCACTTCTCAAAGCCCGTCTAGTCATACGGGTAAAGTATTTTTCAAAGCCGTCAAATCATACGGGAAGAGCACTTCTCAAAACCCGTCTAATCATACGAGTTTAGTATTTCTCAAAGCCGTCGAATCATACGGAAAGAGCACTTCTCAAAACCCGTCTAATCATACGAGTTTAGTATTTCTCAAAGCCGTCAAATCATACGGGAAGAGCACTTCTCAAAACCCGTCTAATCATACGAGTTTAGTATTTCTCAAAGCCGTCAAATCATACGGGAAGAGCACATCTCAAGATCCTTCTATTCATACGAGTTTAGTATTTCTCAAAGCCGTCAAATCATACGGGAAGAGCACTTCTCAAGATCCTTCTAGTCATACGAGTTTAGTATTTTTCAAAGCCGTCAAATCATACGGGAAGAGCACTTCTCAAAACCCGTCTAATCATACGAGTTTTTTTTTTCAAAGCCGTCGAATCATACGGGAAGAGCACTTCTCAAAACCCGTCTAATCATACGAGTTTAGTATTTCTCAAAGCCGTCAAATCATACGGGAAGAGCACTTCTCAAAGCCCGTCTAGACATACGAGTTTAGTATGTCTCAAAGCCGTCAAATCATACGGGAAGAGCACTTCTCAAAACCCGTCTAGTCATACGAGTTTAGTATTTTTCAAAGCCGTCAAATCATACGGGAAGAGCACTTCTCAAGATCCTTCTAGTCATACGAGTTTAGTATTTCTCAAAGCCGTCAAATCATACGGGAAGAGCACTTCTCAAGATCCTTCTAGTCATACGAGTTTAGTATTTTTCAAAGCCGTCAAATCATACGGGAAGAGCACTTCTCAAAACCCGTCTAGTCATACGAGTTTAGTATTTTTCAAAGCCGTCGAATCATCCGGGAAGAGCACTTCTCAAAACCCGTCTAATCATACGAGTTTAGTATTTTTCAAAGCAGTCAAATCATACGGGAAGAGCACTTCTCAAGACCCGTTTAGTCATACGAGTTCAGTATTTCTCAAAGCCGTCAAATCATAAGGGAAGAGCACTTCTCAAGATCCTTCTAGTCATACGAGTTTAGTATTTTTCAAAGCCGTCAAATCATACGGGAAGAGCACTTCTCAAAACCCGTCTAATCATACGAGTTTAGTATTTTTCAAAGCCGTTGAATCATACGGGAAGAGCACTTCTCAAAACCCGTCTAGTCATACGAGTTTAGTATTTTTCCAAGCCGTCGAACCATACGGGAAGAGCAGTTCTCAAAACCCGTCTAATCATACTAGTTTAGTATTTTTCAAAGCCGTCGAATCATACGGGAAGAGCACTTCTCAAAACCCGTCTAATCATACGAGTTTAGTATTTTTCAAAGCCGTCAAATCATACGGGAAGAGCACTTCTCAAGACCCGTCTAGTCATACGAGTTCAGTATTTCTCAAAGCCGTCAAATCATACGGGAAGAGCACTTCTCAAGATCCTTCTAGTCATACGAGTTTAGTATTTCTCGAAGCCGTCAAATCATACGGGAAGAGCACTTCTCAAAACCCGTCTAATCATACGAGTTTAGTATTTTTCAAAGCCGTCGAATCATACGGGAAGAGCACTTCTCAAAACCCGTCTAATCATACGAGTTTAGTATTTTTCAAAGCCGTCAAATCATACGGGAAGAGCACTTCTCAAAGCCCGTCTAGTCATACGAGTTTAGTATATGTCAAAGCCGTCAAATCATACGGGAAGAGCACTTCTCAAAACCCGTCTAATCATACGAGTTTAGTATTTCTCAAAGCCGTCAAATCATACGGGAAGAGCACTTCTCAAAACCCGTCTAGTCATACGAGTTTAGTATTTTTCAAACCTGTCGAATCATACGGGAAGAGCACTTCTCAAAACCCGTCTAATCATACGAGTTTAGTATTTTTCAAAGCCGTCGAATCATACGGGAAGAGCACTTCTCAAAACCCGTCTAATCATATGAGTTTAGTATTTTTCAAAGCCGTCAAATCATACAGAAGAGCACTTCTCAAGACCCGTCTAATCATACGAGTTTAGTATTTCTCAAAGCCGTCAAATCGTACGGGAAGAGCACTTCTCAAAGCCCGTCTAATCTTACGAGTTTAGTATTTCTCAAAGCCGTCAAGTCATACGGGAAGAGCACTTCTCAAAGCCCGTCTAGTCATACGGGTAAAGTATTTTTCAAAGCCGTCAATTCATACGGGAAGAGCACTTCTCAAAACCCGTCTAATCATACGAGTTCAGTATTTCTCAAAGCCGTCAAATCATACGGGAAGAGCACTTCTCAAAACCCGTCTAATCATACGAGTTTAGTATTTCTCAAAGCCGTCAAATCATACGGGAAGAGCACTTCTCAAAACCCGTCTAATCATACGAGTTTAGTATTTCTCAAAGCCGTCAAATCATACGGGAAGAGCACTTCTCAAGATCCTTCTAGTCATACGAGTTTAGTATTTCTCAAAGCCGTCAAATCATACGGGAAGAGCACTTCTCAAAACCCGTCTAATCATACGAGTTTAGTATTTCTCAAAGCCGTCAAATCATACGGGAAGAGCACTTCTCAAAGCCCGTCTAGTCATACGGGTAAAGTATTTTTCAAAGCCGTCAAATCATACGGGAAGAGCACTTCTCAAAACCCGTCTAATCATACGAGTTTAGTATTTCTCAAAGCAGTCAAATCATACGGGAAGAGCACTTCTCAAAACCCGTCTAATCATACGAGTTTAGTATTTCTCAAAGCCGTCAAATCATACGGGAAGAGCACTTCTCAAAACCCGTCTAATCATACGAGTTTAGTATTTATCAAAGCCGTCAAATCATACTGGAAGAGCACTTCTCAAGATCCTTCTAGTCATACGAGTTTAGTATTTCTCAAAGCCGTCAAACATACGGGAAGAGCACTTCTCAAGATCCTTCTAGTCATACGAGTTTAGTATTTCTCAAAGCCGTCAAATCATACGGGAAGAGCACTTCTCAAAACCCGTCTAATCATACGAGTTTAGTATTTCTCCAAGCCGTCAAATCGTACGGGAAGAGCACTTCTCAAAGCCCGTCTAATCATACGAGTTTAGTATTTCTCAAAGCCGTCAAATCATACGGGAAGAGCACTTCTCAAAGCCCGTCTAGTCATACGGGTAAAGTATTTTTCAAAGCCGTCAAATCATACGGGAAGAGCACTTCTCAAAACCCGTCTAATCATACGAGTTTAGTATTTTTCAAAGCCGTCAAATCATACGGGAAGAGCACTTCTCAAAACCCGTCTAATCATACGAGTTTAGTATTTCTCAAAGCCGTCAAATCATACGGGAAGAGCACTTCTCAAAACCCGTCTAATCATACGAGTTTAGTATTTCTCAAAGCCGTCAAATCATACGGGAAGAGCACTTCTCAAGATCCTTCTAGTCATACGAGTTTAGTATTTCTCAAAGCCGTCAAATCATACGGGAAGAGCACTTCTCAAGATCCTTCTAGTCATACGAGTTTAGTATTTCTCAAAGCCGTCAAATCATACAGGAAGAGCACTTCTCAAAACCCGTCTAATCATACGAGTTTAGTATTTTTCAAAGCCGTCGAATCATACGGGAAGAGCACTTCTCAAAACCCGTCTAATCATACGAGTTTAGTATTTCTCAAAGCCGTCAAATCATACGGGAAGAGCACTTCTCAAAGCCCGTCTAGTCATACGAGTTTAGTATATGTCAAAGCCGTCAAATAATACGGGAAGAGCACTTCTCAAAACCCGTCTAATCATACGAGTTTAGTAATTCTCAAAGCCGTCAAATCATACGGGAAGAGCACTTCTCAAAACCCGTCTAGTCATACGAGTTTAGTATTTTTCAAAGCCGTCGAATCATACGGGAAGAGCACTTCTCAAAACCCGTCTAATCATACGAGTTTAGTATTTTTCAAAGCCGTCGAATCATACGGGAAGAGCACTTCTCAAAACCCGTCTAATCATATGAGTTTAGTATTTTTCAAAGCCGTCAAATCATACAGAAGAGCACTTCTCAAGACCCGTCTAGTCATACGAGTTCAGTATTTCCCCAAGCCGTCAAATCGTACGGGAAGAGCACTTCTCAAAGCCCGTCTAATCATACGAGTTCAGTATTTGTCAAAGCCGTCAAATCATACGGGAAGAGCACTTCTCAAAACCCGTCTAATCATACGAGTTTAGTATTTCTCAAAGCCGTCAAATCATCCGGGAACAGCACTTCTCAAGATCCTTCTAGTCATACGAGTTTAGTATTTCTCAAAGCCGTCAAATCATACGAGAAGAGCACTTCTCAAAACCCGTCTAATCATACGAGTTTAGTATTTCTCAAAGCCGTCAAATCATACGGAAAGAGCACTTCTCAAAACCCGTCTAATCATACGAGTTTAGTATTTCTCAAAGCCGTCAAATCATACGGGAAGAGCACTTCTCAAAGCCCGTCTAGTCATACGGGTAAAGTATTTTTCAAAGCCGTCAAATCATACGGGAAGAGCACTTCTCAAAACCCGTCTAATCATACGAGTTTAGTATTTCTCAAAGCCGTCAAATCATACGGGAAGAGCACTTCTAAAAACCCGTCTAATCATACGAGTTTAGTATTTCTCAAAGCCGTCAAATCGTACGGGAAGAGCACTTCTCAAAGCCCGTCTAATCTTACGAGTTTAGTATTTCTCAAAGCCGTCAAATCATACGGGAAGAGCACTTCTCAAGATCCTTCTAGTCATACGAGTTTAGTATTTCTCAAAGCCGTCAAATCATACGGGAAGAGCACTTCTCAAAACCCGTCTAATCATACGAGTTTAGTATTTCTCAAAGCCGTCAAATCATACGGGAAGAGCACTTCTCAAAGCCCGTCTAGTCATACGGGTAAAGTATTTTTCAAAGCCGTCAAATCATACGGGAAGAGCACTTCTCAAAACCCGTCTAATCATACGAGTTTAGTATTTCTCAAAGCAGTCAAATCATACGGGAAGAGCACTTCTCAAAACCCGTCTAATCATACGAGTTTAGTATTTCTCAAAGCCGTCAAATCATCCGGGAAGAGCACTTCTCAAAACCCGTCTAATCATACAAGTTTAGTATTTATCAAAGCCGTCAAATCATACTGGAAGAGCACTTCTCAAGATCCTTCTAGTCATACGAGTTTAGTATTTCTCAAAGCCGTCAAACATACGGGAAGAGCACTTCTCAAGATCCTTCTAGTCATACGAGTTTAGTATTTCTCAAAGCCGTCAAATCATACGGGAAGAGCACTTCTCAAAACCCGTCTAATCATACGAGTTTAGTATTTCTCCAAGCCGTCAAATCGTACGGGAAGAGCACTTCTCAAAGCCCGTCTAATCATACGAGTTTAGTATTTCTCAAAGCCGTCAAATCATACGGGAAGAGCACTTCTCAAAGCCCGTCTAGTCATACGGGTAAAGTATTTTTCAAAGCCGTCAAATCATACGGGAAGAGCACTTCTCAAAACCCGTCTAATCATACGAGTTTAGTATTTTTCAAAGCCGTCAAATCATACGGGAAGAGCACTTCTCAAAACCCGTCTAATCATACGAGTTTAGTATTTCTCAAAGCCGTCAAATCATACGGGAAGAGCACTTCTCAAAACCCGTCTAATCATACGAGTTTAGTATTTCTCAAAGCCGTCAAATCATACGGGAAGAGCACTTCTCAAGATCCTTCTAGTCATACGAGTTTAGTATTTCTCAAAGCCGTCAAATCATACGGGAAGAGCACTTCTCAAGATCCTTCTAGTCATACGAGTTTAGTATTTCTCAAAGCCGTCAAATCATACAGGAAGAGCACTTCTCAAAACCCGTCTAATCATACGAGTTTAGTATTTTTCAAAGCCGTCGAATCATACGGGAAGAGCACTTCTCAAAACCCGTCTAATCATACGAGTTTAGTATTTCTCAAAGCCGTCAAATCATACGGGAAGAGCACTTCTCAAAGCCCGTCTAGTCTAACGAGTTTAGTATATGTCAAAGCCGTCAAATCATACGGGAAGAGCACTTCTCAAAACCCGTCTAATCATACGAGTTTATTAATTCTCAAAGCCGTCAAATCATACGGGAAGAGCACTTCTCAAAACCCGTCTAGTCATACGAGTTTAGTATTTTTCAAAGCCGTCAAATCATACGGGAAGAGCACTTCTCAAAACCCGTCTAATCATACGAGTTTAGTATTTTTCAAAGCCGTCGAATCATACGGGAAGAGCACTTCTCAAAACCCGTCTAATCATATGAGTTTAGTATTTTTCAAAGCCGTCAAATCATACAGAAGAGCACTTCTCAAGACCCGTCTAGTCATACGAGTTCAGTATTTCCCCAAGCCGTCAAATCGTACGGGAAGAGCACTTCTCAAAGCCCGTCTAATCATACGAGTTCAGTATTTGTCCAAGCCTTCAAATCATACGGGAAGAGCACTTCTCAAAACCCGTCTAATCATACGAGTTTAGTATTTCTCAAAGCCGTCAAATCATCCGGGAACAGCACTTCTCAAGATCCTTCTAGTCATACGAGTTTAGTATTTCTCAAAGCCGTCAAATCATACGAGAAGAGCACTTCTCAAAACCCGTCTAATCATACGAGTTTAGTATTTCTCAAAGCCGTCAAATCATACGGGAAGAGCACTTCTCAAAACCCGTCTAATCATACGAGTTTAGTATTTCTCAAAGCCGTCAAATCATACGGGAAGAGCACTTCTCAAAGCCCGTCTAGTCATACGGGTAAAGTATTTTTCAAAGCCGTCAAATCATACGGGAAGAGCACTTCTCAAAACCCGTCTAATCATACGAGTTTAGTATTTCTCAAAGCCGTCAAATCATACGGGAAGAGCACTTCTCAAAACCCGTCTAATCATACGAGTTTAGTATTTCTCAAAGCCGTCAAATCGTACGGGAAGAGCACTTCTCAAAGCCCGTCTAATCTTACGAGTTTAGTATTTCTCAAAGCCGTCAAATCATACGGGAAGAGCACTTCTCACTATCCTTCTAGTCATACGAGTTTAGTATTTCTCAAAGCCGTCAAATCATACGGGAAGAGCACTTCTCAAAACCCGTCTAATCATACGAGTTTAGTATTTCTCAAAGCCGTCAAATCATACGGGAAGAGCACTTCTCAAAGCCCGTCTAGTCATACGGGTAAAGTATTTTTCAAAGCCGTCAAATCATACGGGAAGAGCACTTCTCAAAACCCGTCTAATCATACGAGTTTAGTATTTCTCAAAGCAGTCAAATCATACGGGAAGAGCACTTCTCAAAACCCGTCTAATCATACGAGTTTAGTATTTCTCAAAGCCGTCAAATCATACTGGAAGAGCACTTCTCAAGATCCTTCTAGTCATACGAGTTTAGTATTTCTCAAAGCCGTCAAACATACGGGAAGAGCACTTCTCAAGATCCTTCTAGTCATACGAGTTTAGTATTTCTCAAAGCCGTCAAATCATACGGGAAGAGCACTTCTCAAAACCCGTCTAATCATACGAGTTTAGTATTTCTCAAAGCCGTCAAATCGTACGGGAAGAGCACTTCTCAAAGCCCGTCTAATCATACGAGTTTAGTATTTCTCAAAGCCGTCAAATCATACGGGAAGAGCACTTCTCAAAGCCCGTCTAGTCATACGGGTAAAGTATTTTTCAAAGCCGTCAAATTATACGGGAAGAGCACTTCTCAAAACCCGTCTAATCATACGAGTTTAGTATTTTTCAAAGCCGTCAAATCATACGGGAAGAGCACTTCTCAAAACCCGTCTAATCATACGAGTTTAGTATTTCTCAAAGCCGTCAAATCATACGGGAAGAGCACTTCTCAAAACCCGTCTAATCATACGAGTTTAGTATTTCTCAAAGCCGTCAAATCATACGGGAAGAGCACTTCTCAAGATCCTTCTAGTCATACGAGTTTAGTATTTCTCAAAGCCGTCAAATCATACGGGAAGAGCACTTCTCAAAACCCGTCTAATCATACGAGTTTAGTATTTCTCAAAGCCGTCAAATCATACGGGAAGAGCACTTCTCAAAACCCGTCTAATCATAAGAGTTTAGTATTTCTCAAAGCCGTCAAATCATACGGGAAGAGCACTTCTCAAGATCCTTCTAGTCAAACGAGTTTAGTATTTCTCAAAGCCGTCAAATCATACGGGAAGAGCACTTCTCAAGATCCTTCTAGTCATACGAGTTTAGTATTTCTCAAAGCCGTCAAATCATACAGGAAGAGCACTTCTCAAAAACCGTCTAATCATACGAGTTTAGTATTTCTCAAAGCCGTCAAATCATACGGGAAGAGCACTTCTCAAAACCCGTCTAATCATACGAGTTTAGTATTTCTCAAAGCCGTCAAATCATACGGGAAGAGCACTTCTAAAGATCCTTCTAGTCATACGAGTTTAGTATTTCTCAACGCCGTCAAATCGTACGGGAAGAGCACTTCTCAAAACCCGTCTAGTCATACGGGTTTAGTATTTCTCAAAGCCGTCAAACCGTACGGGAAGAGCACTTCTCAAGATCCTTCTAGTCATACGAGTTTTGTATTTCTCAAAGCCGTCAAATCATACGGGAAGAGCACTTCTCCAAACCCGTCTAATCATACGAGTTTAGTATTTCTCAAAGCCGACAAATCATACGGGAAGAGCACTTCTCAAAGCCCGTCTAGACATACGAGTTTAGTATATGTCAAAGCTGTCAAATCATACGGGAAGAGCACTTCTCAAAACCCGTCTAATCATACGAGTTTAGTATTTCTCAAAGCCGTCAAATCATACGGGAAGAGCACGTCTCAAGATCCTTCTAGTCATACGAGTTTAGTATTTCTCAAAGCCGTCAAATCATACGGGAAGAGCACTTCTTAAGATCCTTCTAGTCATACGAGTTTAGTATTTTTCAAAGCCGTCAAATCATACAGGAAGAGAACTTCTCAAAACCCGTCTAGTCATACGAGTTTAGTATTTTTCAAAGCCGTCGAATCATCCGGGAAGAGCACTTCTCAAAACCCGTCTAATCATACGAGTTTAGTATTTTTCAAAGCCGTTGAATCATACGGGAAGAGCACTTCTCAAAACCCGTCTAGTCATACGAGTTTAGTATTTTTCAAAGCCGTCGAATCATACGGGAAGAGCACTTCTCAAAACCCGTCTAATCATACCAGTTTAGTATTTTTCAAAGCCGTCGAATCATACGGGAAGAGCACTTCTCAAAACCCGTCTAATCATACGAGTTTAGTATTTTTCAAAGCCGTCAAATCATACGGGAAGAGCACTTCTTAAGACCCGTCTAGTCATACGAGTTCAGTATTTCTCAAAGCCGTCAAATCATACGGGAAGAGCACTTCTCAAGATCCTTCTAGTCATACGAGTTTAGTATTTCTCGAAGCCGTCAAATCATACGGGAAGAGCACTTCTCAAAACCCGTCTAATCATACGAGTTTAGTATTTTTCAAAGCCGTCGAATCATACGGGAAGAGCACTTCTCAAAACCCGTCTAATCATACGAGTTTAGTATTTCTCAAAGCCGTCAAATCATACGGGAAGAGCACTTCTCAAAGCCCGTCTAGTCATACGAGTTTAGTATATGTCAAAGCCGTCAAATCATACGGGAAGAGCACTTCTCAAAACCCGTCTAATCATACGAGTTTAGTATTTCTCAAAGCCGTCAAATCATACGGGAAGAGCACTTCTCAAAACCCGTCTAGTCATACGAGTTTAGTATTTTTCAAAGCCGTCAAATCATACGGGAAGAGCACTTCTCAAAACCCGTCTAATCATACGAGTTTAGTATTTTTCAAAGCCGTCAAATCATACGGGAAGAGCACTTCTCAAAACCCGTCTAATCATACGAGTTTAGTATTTCTCAAAGCCGTTAAATCGTACGGGAAGAGCACTTCTCAAAGCCCGTCTAATCATACGAGTTTAGTATTTCTCAAAGCCGTCAAATCATACGGGAAGAGCACTTCTCAAAGCCCGTCTAGTCAAACGGGTAAAGTATTTTTCAAAGCCGTCAAATCATAAGGGAAGAGCACTTCTCATAACCCGTCTAATCATACGAGTTCAGTATTTCTCAAAGCCGTCAAATCATACGGGAAGAGCACTTCTCAAAACCCGTCTAATCATACGAGTTTAGTATTTCTCAAAGCCGTCAAATCATACGGGAAGAGCACTTCTCAAAACCCGTCTAATCATACGAGTTTAGTATTTCTCAAAGCTGTCAAATCATACGGGAAGAGCACTTCTCAAGATCCTTCTAGTCATACGAGTTTAGTATTTCCCAAAGCCGTCAAATCATACGGGAAGAGCACTTCTCAAAACCCGTCTAATCATACGAGTTCAGTATTTCTCAAAGCCGTCAAATCATACGGGAAGAGCACTTCTCAAAGCCCGTCTAATCATACGAGTTTAGTATTTCTAAAAGCCTTCAAATCATCTGGGAAGAGCACTTCTCAAAGCCCGTCTAGTCATACGGGTAAAGTATTTTTCAAAGCCGTCAAATCATACGGGAAGAGCACTTCTCAAAACCCGTCTAATCATACGAGTTTAGTATTTTTCAAAGCCGTCAAATCATACGGAAAGAGCACTTCTCAAAACCCGTCTAATCATACGAGTTTAGTATTTCTCAAAGCCGTCAAATCATACGGGAAGAGCACTTCTCAAAACCCGTCTAATCATACGAGTTTAGTATTTCTCAAAGCCGTCAAATCATACGGGAAGAGCACTTCTCAAGATCCTTCTAGTCATACGAGTTTAGTATTTCTCAAAGCCGTCAAATCATACGGGAAGAGCACTTCTCAAAACCCGTCTAATCATACGAGTTTAGTATTTCTCAAAGCCGTCAAATCATACGGGAAGAGCACTTCTCAAAGCCCGTCTAGTCATACGGGTAAAGTATTTTTCAAAGCCGTCAAATCATACGGGAAGAGCACTTCTCAAAACCCGTCTAATCATACGAGTTTAGTATTTCTCAAAGCCGTCGAATCATACGGAAAGAGCACTTCTCAAAACCCGTCTAATCATACGAGTTTAGTATTTCTCAAAGCCGTCAAATCATATGGGAAGAGCACTTCTCAAAACCCGTCTAATCATACGAGTTTAGTATTTCTCAAAGCCGTCAAATCATACGGGAAGAGCACTTCTCAAGATCCTTCTATTCATACGAGTTTAGTATTTCTCAAAGCCGTCAAATCATACGGGAAGAGCACTTCTCAAGATCCTTCTAGTCATACGAGTTTAGTATTTTTCAAAGCCGTCAAATCATACGGGAAGAGCACTTCTCAAAACCCGTCTAATCATACGAGTTTTTTTTTTCAAAGCCGTCGAATCATACGGGAAGAGCACTTCTCAAAACCCGTCTAATCATACGAGTTTATTATTTCTCAAAGCCGTCAAATCATACGGGAAGAGCACTTCTCAAAGCCCGTCTAGACATACGAGTTTAGTATGTCTCAAAGCCGTCAACTCATACGGGAAGAGCACTTCTCAAAACCCGTCTAGTCATACGAGTTTAGTATTTTTCAAAGCCGTCAAATCATACGGGAAGAGCACTTCTCAAGATCCTTCTAGTCATACGAGTTTAGTATTTCTCAAAGCCGTCAAATCATACGGGAAGAGCACTTCTCAAGATCCTTCTAGTCATACGAGTTTAGTATTTTTCAAAGCCGTCAAATCATACGGGAAGAGCACTTCTCAAAACCCGTCTAGTCATACGAGTTTAGTATTTTTCAACGCCGTCGAATCATCCGGGAAGAGCACTTCTCAAAACCCGTCTAATCATACGAGTTTAGTATTTTTCAAAGCAGTCAAATCATACGGGAAGAGCACTTCTCAAGACCCGTTTAGTCATACGAGTTCAGTATTTCTCAAAGCCGTCAAATCATAAGGGAAGAGCACTTCTCAAGATCCTTCTAGTCATACGAGTTTAGTATTTTTCAAAGCCGTCAAATCATACGGGAAGAGCACTTCTCAAAACCCGTCTAATCATACGAGTTTAGTATTTTTCAAAGCCGTTGAATCATACGGGAAGAGCACTTCTCAAAACCCGTCTAGTCATACGAGTTTAGTATTTTTCCAAGCCGTCGAACCATACGGGAAGAGCAGTTCTCAAAACCCGTCTAATCATACCAGTTTAGTATTTTTCAAAGCCGTCGAATCATACGGGAAGAGCACTTCTCAAAACCCGTCTAATCATATGAGTTTAGTATTTTTCAAAGCCGTCAAATCATACAGAAGAGCACTTCTCAAGACCCGTCTAGTCATACGAGTTCAGTATTTCCCCAAGCCGTCAAATCGTACGGGAAGAGCACTTCTCAAAGCCCGTCTAATCATACGAGTTCAGTATTTCTCAAAGCCGTCAAATCATACGGGAAGAGCACTTCTCAAAACCCGTCTAATCATACGAGTTTAGTATTTCTCAAAGCCGTCAAATCATCCGGGAACAGCACTTCTCAAGATCCTTCTAGTCATACGAGTTTAGTATTTCTCAAAGCCGTCAAATCATACGAGAAGAGCACTTCTCAAAACCCGTCTAATCATACGAGTTTAGTATTTCTCAAAGCCGTCAAATCATACGGGAAGAGCACTTCTCAAAACCCGTCTAATCATACGAGTTTAGTATTTCTCAAAGCCGTCAAATCATACGGGAAGAGCACTTCTCAAAGCCCGTCTAGTCATACGGGTAAAGTATTTTTCAAAGCCGACAAATCATACGGGAAGAGCACTTCTCAAAACCCGTCTAATCATACGAGTTTAGTATTTCTCAAAGCCGTCAAATCATACGGGAAGAGCACTTCTCAAAACCCGTCTAATCATACGAGTTTAGTATTTCTCAAAGCCGTCAAATCGTACGGGAAGAGCACTTCTCAAAGCCCGTCTAATCTTACGAGTTTAGTATTTCTCAAAGCCGTCAAATCATACGGGAAGAGCACTTCTCAAAGCCCGTCTAGTCATACGGGTAAAGTATTTTTCAAAGCCGTCAATTCATACGGGAAGAGCACTTCTCAAAACCCGTCTAATCATACGAGTTCAGTATTTCTCAAAGCCGTCAAATCATACGGGAAGAGCACTTCTCAAAACCCGTCTAATCATACGAGTTTAGTATTTCTCAAAGCCGTCAAATCATACGGGAAGAGCACTTCTCAAAACCCGTCTAATCATACGAGTTTAGTATTTCTCAAAGCCGTCAAATCATACGGGAAGAGCACTTCTCAAGATCCTTCTAGTCATACGAGTTTAGTATTTCTCAAAGCCGTCAAATCATACGGGAAGAGCACTTCTCAAAACCCGTCTAATCATACGAGTTTAGTATTTCTCAAAGCCGTCAAATCATACGGGAAGAGCACTTCTCAAAGCCCGTCTAGTCATACGGGTAAAGTATTTTTCAAAGCCGTCAAATCATACGGGAAGAGCACTTCTCAAAACCCGTCTAATCATACGAGTTTAGTATTTCTCAAAGCAGTCAAATCATACGGGAAGATCACTTCTCAAAACCCGTCTAATCATACGAGTTTAGTATTTCTCAAAGCCGTCAAATCATACGGGAAGAGCACTTCTCAAAACCCGTCTAATCATACGAGTTTAGTATTTATCAAAGCCGTCAAATCATACTGGAAGAGCACTTCTCAAGATCCTTCTAGTCATACGAGTTTAGTATTTCTCAAAGCCGTCAAACATACGGGAAGAGCACTTCTCAAGATCCTTCTAGTCATACGAGTTTAGTATTTCTCAAAGCCGTCAAATCATACGGGAAGAGCACTTCTCAAAACCCGTCTAATCATACGAGTTTAGTATTTCTCAAAGCCGTCAAATCGTACGGGAAGAGCACTTCTCAAAGCCCGTCTAATCATACGAGTTTAGTATTTCTCAAAGCCGTCAAATCATACGGGAAGAGCACTTCTCAAAGCCCGTCTAGTCATACGGGTAAAGTATTTTTCAAAGCCGTCAAATCATACGGGAAGAGCACTTCTCAAAACCCGTCTAATCATACGAGTTTAGTATTTTTCAAAGCCGTCAAATCATATGGGGAAGAGCACTTCTCAAAACCCGTCTAATCATACGAGTTTAGTATTTCTCAAAGCCGTCAAATCATACGGGAAGAGCACTTCTCAAAACCCGTCTAATCATACGAGTTTAGTATTTCTCAAAGCCGTCAAATCATACGGGAAGAGCACTTCTCAAGATCCTTCTAGTCATACGAGTTTAGTATTTCTCAAAGCCGTCAAATCATACGGGAAGAGCACTTCTCAAAACCCGTCTAATCATACGAGTTTAGTATTTCTCCAAGCCCTCAAATCATACGGGAAGAGCACTTCTCAAAACCCGTCTAATCATACGAGTTTAGTATTTCTCAAAGCCGTCAAATCATACGGGAAGAGCACTTCTCAAGATCCTTCTAGTCATACGAGTTTAGTATTTCTCAAAGCCGTCAAATCATACGGAAAGAGCACTTCTCAAGATCCTTCTAGTCATACGAGTTTAGTATTTCTCAAAGCCGTCAAATCATACAGGAAGAGCACTTCTCAAAAACCGTCTAATCATACGAGTTTAGTATTTCTCAAAGCCGTCAAATCATACGGGAAGAGCACTTCTCAAAACCCGTCTAATCATACGAGTTTAGTATTTCTCAAAGCCGTCAAATCATACGGGAAGAGCACTTCTAAAGATCCTTCTAGTCATACGAGTTTAGTATTTCTCAAAGCCGTCAAATCGTACGGGAAGAGCACTTCTCAAAACCCGTCTAGTCATACGAGTTTAGTATTTCTCAAAGCCGTCAAACCGTACGGGAAGAGCACTTCTCAAAACCCGTCTAGTCATACGAGTTTTGTATTTCTCAAAGCCGTCAAATCATACGGGAAGAGCACTTCTCCAAACCCGTCTAATCATACGAGTTTAGTATTTCTCAAAGCCGTCAAATCGTACGGGAAGAGCACTTCTCAAAGCCCGTCTAATCATACGAGTTTAGTATTTCTCAAAGCCGTCAAATCATACGGGAAGAGCACTTCTCAAAACCCGTCTAATCATACGAGTTTAGTATTTCTCAAAGCCGTCAAATCATACGGGAAGAGCACTTTTCAAAACCCGTCTAATCATACGAGTTTAGTATTTCTCAAAGCCGTCAAATCATACGGGAAGAGCACTTCTAAAGATCCTTCTAGTCATACGAGTTTAGTATTTCTCAAAGCCGTCAAATCGTACGGGAAGAGCACTTCTCAAAACCCGTCTAGTCATACGAGTTTAGTATTTCTCAAAGCCGTCAAACCGTACGGGAAGAGCACTTCTCAAAACCCGTCTAGTCATACGAGTTTTGTATTTCTCAAAGCCGTCAAATCATACGGGAAGAGCACTTCTCCAAACCCGTCTAATCATACGAGTTTAGTATTTCTCAAAGCCGTCAAATCGTACGGGAAGAGCACTTCTCAAAGCCCGTCTAATCATACGAGTTTAGTATTTCTCAAAGCCGTCAACCATACGGGAAGAGCACTTCTCAAAAGCCGTCTAGTCATACGGGTAAAGTATATGTCAAAGCCCTCAAATCATACTGGAAGAGCACTTCTCAAAACCCGTCTAGTCATACGAGTTTTGTATTTCTCAAAGCCGTCAAATCATACGGGAAGAGCACTTCTCAAAGAAAATCTAGTCATACGGGTAAAGTATTTCTCAAAGCCGTCAAATCATACCGGAAGAGCACATCTCAAATTCCGTCTAGTCATACGGGTAAAGTATTTCTCAAGGCCGTCAAATCATACGGGAAGAGCACTTCTAAAAACCCGTCTAGTCATACGAGTTTAGTATTTCTCAAAGCCATCAAATCATACGGAAGTGCACTTCTCAAAACCTGTCTAGTCATACGAGTTTAGTATTTCTCAAAGCCGTCAAATCATACGGGAAGAGCACTTCTCAAGACCCGTCTAGTCATACGAGTTTAGTATTTCTCAAAGCCGTCAAATCATACGGGAAGAGCACTTCTCAAGACCCGTCTAGTCATACGAGTTTAGTATTTTTCAAAGCCGTCAAATCATACGGGAAGAGCACTTCTCAAGACCCGTCTAGTCATACGAGTTTAGTATTTCTCAAAGCCGTCAAATCGTACAAGAAGAGCACTTCTCAAGACCCGTCTAGTCATACGAGTTTAGTATTTTTCAAAGCCGTCAAATCATACGGGAAGAGCACTTCTCAAGACCCGTCTAGTCATGCGAGTTTAGTATTTTTCAAAGCCGTCAAATCATACGGGAAGAGCACTTCTCAGCACCCGTCTAGTCATACGAGTTTAGTATTTTTCAAAGCCGTCAAATCATACGGGAAGAGCACTTCTCAAGACCCGTCTAGTCATAAGAGTTTAGTATTTCTCAAAGCCGTCAAATCATACGGGAAGAGCACTTCTCAAGATCCTTCTAGTCATACGAGTTTAGTATTTTTTAAAGCCGTCAAATCATACGGGAAGAGCACTTCTCAAAACCCGTCTAATCATACGAGTTTAGTATTTCTCAAAGCCGTCAAATCATACGGGAAGAGCACTTCTCAAAACCCGTCTAATCATACGAGTTAAGTATTTCTCAAAGCCGTCAAATCATACGGGAAGAGCACTTCTCAAGACCCGTCTAGTCATACGAGTTTAGTATTTTTCAAAGCCGTCAAATCATACGGGAAGAGCACTTCTCAAGACCCGTCTAGTCATAGGAGTTTAGTATTTTTCCAAGCCTCCAAATCATACGGGAAGAGCACTTCTCAAGACCCGTCTAGTCATACGAGTTTAGTATTTTTCAAAGCCGTCAAATCATACGGGAAGAGCACTTCTCAAGATCCGTCTAGTTATACGAGTTTAGTATTTTTCAAAGCCGTCAAATCATACGTGAAGAGCACTTCTCAAGATCCTTCTAGTCATACGAGTTTAGTATTTTTCAAAGCCGTCAAATCATACGGGAAGAGCACTTCTCAAAAGCCGTCTAGTCATACGGGTAAAGTATATGTCAAAGCCGTCAAATCATACGGGAAGAGCACTTCTTAAAACCCGTCTAATCATACGAGTTTAGTATTTTTCAAAGCCGTCAAATCATACGGGAAGAGCACTTCTCAAAACCCGTCTAATCATACGGGTTTAGTATTTCTCAAAGCCGTCAAATCATACGGGAAGAGCACTTCTCAAGATCCTTCTAGTCATACGAGTTTAGTATTTTTAAAGCCGTCAAATCATACGGGAAGAGCACTTCTCAAGACCCGTCTAGTCATACGAGTTTAGTATTTCTCAAAGCCGTCAAATCATACGGGAAGAGCACTTCTCAAGATCCTTCTAGTCATACGAGTTTAGTATTTTTCAAAGCCGTCAAATCATACGGGAAGAGCACTTCTCAAAACCCGTCTAATCATACGAGTTTAATATTTCTCAAAGCCGTCAAATCATACGGGAAGAGCACTTCTCAAAACCCGTCTAATCATACGAGTTTAGTATTTCTCAAAGCCGTCAAATCATACGGGAAGAGCACTTCTCAAGACCCGTCTAGTCATACGAGTTTAGTATTTTTCAAAGCCGTCAAATCATACGGGAAGAGCACTTCTCAAAACCCGTCTAATTATACGAGTTTAGTATTTCTCAAAGCCGTGAAATCATACGGGAAGAGCACTTCTCAAGATCCTTCTAGTCATACGAGTTTAGTATTTTTCAAAGCCGTCAAATCATACGGGAAGAGCACTTCTCAAAACCCGTCTAATCATACGAGTTTAGTATTTCTCAAAGCCGTCAAATCATACGGGAAGAGCACTTCTCAAGACCCGTCTAGTCATACGAGTTTAGTATTTCTCAAAGCCGTCAAATCATACAGGAAGAGCACTTCTCAAAAACCGTCTAATCATACGAGTTTAGTATTTCTCAAAGCCGTCAAATCATACGGGAAGAGCACTTCTCAAAACCCGTCTAATCATACGAGTTTAGTATTTCTTAAAGCCGTCAAATCATACGGGAAGAGCACTTCTCAAGATCCTTCTAGTCATACGAGTTTAGTATTTCTCAAAGCCGTCAAATCGTACGGGAAGAGCACTTCTCAAAACCCGTCTAGTCATACGAGTTTAGTATTTCTCAAAGCCGTCAAACCGTACGGGAAGAGCACTTCTCAAAACCCGTCTAGTCATACGAGTCTTGTATTTCTCAAAGCCGTCAAATCATACGGGAAGAGCACTTCTCAAAACCCGTCTAATCATACGAGTTTAGTATTTCTCAAAGCCGTCAAATCGTAGGGGAAGAGCACTTCTCAAAGCCCGTCTAATCATACGAGTTTAGTATTTCTCAAAGCCGTCAAATCATACGGGAAGAGCACTTCTCAAAACCCGTCTAGTCATACGGGTAAAGTATATGTCAAAGCCGTCAAATCATACGGGAAGAGCACTTCTCAAGATCCTTCTAGTCATACGAGTTTAGTATTTCTCAAAGCCGTCAAATCATACGGGAAGAGCACTTCTCGAAACCCGTCTAATCATACGAGGTTAGTATTTCTCAAAGCCGTCAAATCATACGGGAAGAGCACTTCTCAAGATCCTTCTAGTCATACGAGTTTAGTATTTCTCAAAGCCGTCAAATCGTACGGGAAGAGCACTTCTCAAAGCCCGTCTAGTCATACGGGTAAAGTATTTCTCGAAGCCATCAAATCATACGGGAAGAGCACTTATTAAATCCCGTCTAGTCATACGAGTTTAGTATTTCTCAAAGCCGTCAACTATACGGGAAGAGCACTTCTCAAAAGCCGTCTAGTCATACGGGTAAAGTATATGTCAAAGCCGTCAAATCATACTGGAAGAGCACTTCTCAAAACCCGTCTAGTCATACGAGTTTTGTATATCTCAAAGCCGTCAAATCATACGGGAAGAGCACTTCTCAAAGCACATCTAGTCATACGGGTAAAGTATTTCTCAAAGCCGTCAAATCATACCGGAAGAGCACATCTCAAATTCCGTCTAGTCATACGGGTAAAGTATTTCTCAAGGCCGTCAAATCATACGGGAAGAGCACTTCTAAAAACCCGTCTAGTCATACGAGTTTAGTATTTCTCAAAGCCATCAAATCATACGGAAGTGCACTTCTCAAAACCCGTCTAGTCATACGAGTTTAGTATTTCTCAAAGCCGTCAAATCATACGGGAAGAGCACTTCTCAAGACCCGTCTAGTCATACGAGTTTAGTATTTCTCAAAGCCGTCAAATCATACGGGAAGAGCACTTCTCAAGACCCGTCTAGTCATACGAGTTTAGTATTTTTCAAAGCCGTCAAATCATACGGGAAGAGCACTTCTCAAGACCCGTCTAGTCATACGAGTTTAGTATTTCTCAAAGCCGTCAAATCGTACAAGAAGAGCACTTCTCAAGACCCGTCTAGTCATACGAGTTTAGTATTTTTCAAAGCCGTCAAATCATACGGGAAGAGCACTTCTCAAGACCCGTCTAGTCATGCGAGTTTAGTATTTTTCAAAGCCGTCAAATCATACGGGAAGAGCACTTCTCAACACCCGTCTAGTCATACGAGTTTAGTATTTTTCAAAGCCGTCAAATCATACGGGAAGAGCACTTCTCAAGACCCGTCTAGTCATAAGAGTTTAGTATTTCTCAAAGCCGTCAAATCATACGGGAAGAGCACTTCTCAAGATCCTTCTAGTCATAGGAGTTTAGTATTTTTTAAAGCCGTCAAATCATACGGGAAGAGCACTTCTCAAAACCCGTCTAATCATACGAGTTTAGTATTTCTCAAAGCCGTCAAATCATACGGGAAGAGCACTTCTCAAAACCCGTCTAATCATACGAGTTAAGTATTTCTCAAAGCCGTCAAATCATACGGGAAGAGCACTTCTCAAGACCCGTCTAGTCATACGAGTTTAGTATTTTTCAAAGCCGTCAAATCATACGGGAAGAGCACTTCTCAAGACCCGTCTAGTCATGCGAGTTTAGTATTTTTCAAAGCCTTCAAATCATACGGGAAGAGCACTTCTCAAGACAAGTCTAGTCATACGAGTTTAGTATTTTTCAAAGCCGTCAAATCATACGGGAAGAGCACTTCTCAAGACCCGTCTAGTTATACGAGTTTAGTATTTTTCAAAGCCGTCAAATCATACGTGAAGAGCACTTCTCAAGATCCTTCTAGTCATACGAGTTTAGTATTTTTCAAAGCCGTCAAATCATACGGGAAGAGCACTTCTCAAAACCCGTCTAATCATACGAGTTTAGTATTTCTCAAAGCCGTCAAATCATACGGGAAGAGCACTTCTTAAAACCCGTCTAATCATACGAGTTTAGTATTTCTCAAAGCCGTCAAATCATACGGGAAGAGCACTTCTCAAAAACCCGTCTAATCATACGGGTTTAGTATTTCTCAAAGCCGTCAAATCATACGGGAAGAGCACTTCTCAAGATCCTTTTAGTCATACGAGTTTAGTATTTTTCAAAGCCGTCAAATCATACGGGAAGAGCACTTCTCAAGACCCGTCTAGTCATACGAGTTTAGTATTTCTCAAAGCCGTCAAATCATACGGGAAGAGCACTTCTCAAGATCCTTCTAGTCATACGAGTTTAGTATTTTTCAAAGACGTCAAATCATACGGGAAGAGCACTTCTCAAAACCCGTCTAATCATACGAGTTTAGTATTTCTCAAAGCCGTCAAATCATACGGGAAGAGCACTTCTCAAAACCCGTCTAATCATACGAGTTTAGTATTTCTCAAAGCCGTCAAATCATACGGGAAGAGCACTTCTCAAGACCCGTCTAGTCATACGAGTTTAGTATTTTTCAAAGCCGTCAAATCATACGGGAAGAGCACTTCTCAAGACCCGTCTAGTCATACGAGTTTAGTATTTCTCAAAGCCGTGAAATCATACGGGAAGAGCACTTCTCAAGATCCTTCTAGTCATACGAGTTTAGTATTTTTCAAAGCCGTCAAATCATACGGGAAGAGCACTTCTCAAAACCCGTCTAATCATACGAGTTTAGTATTTCTCAAAGCCGTCAAATCGTACGGGAAGAGCACTTCTCAAAGCCCGTCTAGTCATACGGGTAAAGTATTTTTCAAAGCCGTCAAATCATACGGGAAGAGCACTTCTCAAAACCCGTCTAATCATACGAGTTTAGTATTTCTCAAAGCCGTCAAATCATACGGGAAGAGCACTTCTCAAGATCCTTCTAGTCATACGAGTTTAGTATTTCTCAGAGCCGTCAAATCATACGGGAAGAGCACTTCTCAAAACCCGTCTAATCATACGAGTTTAGTATTTCTCAAAATCGTCAAATCATACGGGAAGAGCACTTCTCAAGCTCCTTTTAGTCATACGAGTTTAGTATGTCTCAAAGCCGTCAAATCGTACGGGAAGAGCACTTCTCAAAGCCCGTCTAGTCATACGGGTAAAGTATTCCTCGAAGCCATCAAATCATATGGGAAGAGCACTTATTAAATCCCGTCTAGTCATACGAGTTTACTATTTCTCAAAGCCGTCAAATCATACGGGAAGAGCACTTCTCAAAAGCCGTCTAGTCATATGGGTAAAGTATATGTCAAAGCCGTCAAATCATACTGGAAGAGCACTTCTCAAAACCCGTCTAGTCATACGAGTTTTGTATTTCTCAAAGCCGTCAAATCATACGGGAAGAGCACTTCTCAAAGCACATCTAGTCATACGGGTAAAGTATTTCTCAAAGCCGTCAAATCATACCGGAAGAGCACATCTCAAATTCCGTCTAGTCATACGGGTAAAGTATTTCTCAAGGCCGTCAAATCATACGGGAAGAGCACTTCTAAAAACCCGTCTAGTCATACGAGTTTAGTATTTCTCAAAGCCATCAAATCCTACGGAAGTGCACTTCTCAAAACCCGTCTAGTCATACGAGTTTAGTATTTCTCAAAGCCGTCAAATCATACAAGAATAGCACTTCTCTAGACCTGTCTAGTCATACGAGTTTAGTATTTCTCAAAGCCGTCAAATCATACGGGAAGAGCACTTCTCAAGACCCGTCTAGTCATACGAGTTTAGTATTTTTCAAAGCCGTCAAATCATACGGGAAGAGCAATTCTCAAGACCCGTCTAGTCATACGAGTTTAGTATTTCTCAAAGCCGTCAAATCGTACAAGAAGAGCACTTCTCAAGACCCGTCTAGTCATACGAGTTTAGTATTTTTCAAAGCCGTCAAATCATACGGGAAGAGCACTTCTCAAAACCCGTCTAGTCATACGAGTTTAGTATTTTTCAAAGCCGTTTAATCAATGGCGGAAGAGCACTTCTCAAGACCCGTCTAGTCATACGAGTTTAGTATTTTTCAAAGCCGTCAAATCATACGGGAAGAGCACTTCTCAAAGCCCGTCTAGTCATACGAGTTTAGTATTTTTCAAAGCCGTCGAATCATACGGGAAGAGCACTTCTCAAAACCCGTCTAATCATACGAGTTTAGTATTTCTCAAAGCCGTCAAATCATACGGGAAGAGCACTTCTCAAAACCCGTCTAATCATACGAGTTAAGTATTTCTCAAAGCCGTCAAACAATAGGGGAAGAGCACTTCTCAAGACCCGTCTAGTCATACGAGTTTAGTATTTCTCAAAGCCGTCAAATCATAAGGGAAGAGCACTTCTCAAGACCCGTCTAGTCATACGAGTTTAGTATTTCTCAAAGCCGTCAAATCGTACAAGAAGAGCACTTCTCAAGACCCGTCTATTCATACGAGTTTAGTATTTTTCAAAGCCGTCAAATCATACGGGAAGAGCACTTCTCAAGACCCGTCTAGTCATGCGAGTTTAGTATTTTTCAAAGCCGTCAAATCATACGGGAAGAGCACTTCTCAACACCCGTCTAGTCATACGAGTTTAGTATTTTTCAAAGCCGTCAAATCATACGGGAAGAGCACTTCTAAAGATCCTTCTAGTCATACGAGTTTAGTATTTCTCAAAGCCGTCAAATCGTACGGGAAGAGCACTTCTCAAAACCCGTCTAGTCATACGAGTTTAGTATTTCTCAAAGCCGTCAAACCGTACGGGAAGAGCACTTCTCAAAACCCGTCTAGTCATACGAGTTTTGTATTTCTCAAAGCCGTCAAATCATACGGGAAGAGCACTTCTCCAAACCCGTCTAATCATACGAGTTTAGTATTTCTCAAAGCCGTCAAATCGTACGGGAAGAGCACTTCTCAAAGCCCGTCTAATCATACGAGTTTAGTATTTCTCAAAGCCGTCAACCATACGGGAAGAGCACTTCTCAAAAGCCGTCTAGTCATACGGGTAAAGTATATGTCAAAGCCCTCAAATCATACTGGAAGAGCACTTCTCAAAACCCGTCTAGTCATACGAGTTTTGTATTTCTCAAAGCCGTCAAATCATACGGGAAGAGCACTTCTCAAAGAAAATCTAGTCATACGGGTAAAGTATTTCTCAAAGCCGTCAAATCATACCGGAAGAGCACATCTCAAATTCCGTCTAGTCATACGGGTAAAGTATTTCTCAAGGCCGTCAAATCATACGGGAAGAGCACTTCTAAAAACCCGTCTAGTCATACGAGTTTAGTATTTCTCAAAGCCATCAAATCATACGGAAGTGCACTTCTCAAAACCTGTCTAGTCATACGAGTTTAGTATTTCTCAAAGCCGTCAAATCATACGGGAAGAGCACTTCTCAAGACCCGTCTAGTCATACGAGTTTAGTATTTCTCAAAGCCGTCAAATCATACGGGAAGAGCACTTCTCAAGACCCGTCTAGTCATACGAGTTTAGTATTTTTCAAAGCCGTCAAATCATACGGGAAGAGCACTTCTCAAGACCCGTCTAGTCATACGAGTTTAGTATTTCTCAAAGCCGTCAAATCGTACAAGAAGAGCACTTCTCAAGACCCGTCTAGTCATACGAGTTTAGTATTTTTCAAAGCCGTCAAATCATACGGGAAGAGCACTTCTCAAGACCCGTCTAGTCATGCGAGTTTAGTATTTTTCAAAGCCGTCAAATCATACGGGAAGAGCACTTCTCAGCACCCGTCTAGTCATACGAGTTTAGTATTTTTCAAAGCCGTCAAATCATACGGGAAGAGCACTTCTCAAGACCCGTCTAGTCATAAGAGTTTAGTATTTCTCAAAGCCGTCAAATCATACGGGAAGAGCACTTCTCAAGATCCTTCTAGTCATACGAGTTTAGTATTTTTTAAAGCCGTCAAATCATACGGGAAGAGCACTTCTCAAAACCCGTCTAATCATACGAGTTTAGTATTTCTCAAAGCCGTCAAATCATACGGGAAGAGCACTTCTCAAAACCCGTCTAATCATACGAGTTAAGTATTTCTCAAAGCCGTCAAATCATACGGGAAGAGCACTTCTCAAGACTCGTCTAGTCATACGAGTTTAGTATTTTTCAAAGCCGTCAAATCATACGGGAAGAGCACTTCTCAAGACCCGTCTAGTCATAGGAGTTTAGTATTTTTCCAAGCCTCCAAATCATACGGGAAGAGCACTTCTCAAGACCCGTCTAGTCATACGAGTTTAGTATTTTTCAAAGCCGTCAAATCATACGGGAAGAGCACTTCTCAAGACCCGTCTAGTTATACGAGTTTAGTATTTTTCAAAGCCGTCAAATCATACGTGAAGAGCACTTCTCAAGATCCTTCTAGTCATACGAGTTTAGTATTTTTCAAAGCCGTCAAATCATACGGGAAGAGCACTTCTCAAAAGCCGTCTAGTCATACGGGTAAAGTATATGTCAAAGCCGTCAAATCATACGGGAAGAGCACTTCTTAAAACCCGTCTAATCATACGAGTTTAGTATTTTTCAAAGCCGTCAAATCATACGGGAAGAGCACTTCTCAAAACCCGTCTAATCATACGGGTTTAGTATTTCTCAAAGCCGTCAAATCATACGGGAAGAGCACTTCTCAAGATCCTTCTAGTCATACGAGTTTAGTATTTTTAAAGCCGTCAAATCATACGGGAAGAGCACTTCTCAAGACCCGTCTAGTCATACGAGTTTAGTATTTCTCAAAGCCGTCAAATCATACGGGAAGAGCACTTCTCAAGATCCTTCTAGTCATACGAGTTTAGTATTTTTCAAAGCCGTCAAATCATACGGGAAGAGCACTTCTCAAAACCCGTCTAATCATACGAGTTTAATATTTCTCAAAGCCGTCAAATCATACGGGAAGAGCACTTCTCAAAACCCGTCTAATCATACGAGTTTAGTATTTCTCAAAGCCGTCAAATCATACGGGAAGAGCACTTCTCAAGACCCGTCTAGTCATACGAGTTTAGTATTTTTCAAAGCCGTCAAATCATACGGGAAGAGCACTTCTCAAAACCCGTCTAATTATACGAGTTTAGTATTTCTCAAAGCCGTGAAATCATACGGGAAGAGCACTTCTCAAGATCCTTCTAGTCATACGAGTTTAGTATTTTTCAAAGCCGTCAAATCATACGGGAAGAGCACTTCTCAAAACCCGTCTAATCATACGAGTTTAGTATTTCTCAAAGCCGTCAAATCATACGGGAAGAGCACTTCTCAAGACCCGTCTAGTCATACGAGTTTAGTATTTCTCAAAGCCGTCAAATCATACAGGAAGAGCACTTCTCAAAAACCGTCTAATCATACGAGTTTAGTATTTCTCAAAGCCGTCAAATCATACGGGAAGAGCACTTCTCAAAACCCGTCTAATCATACGAGTTTAGTATTTCTTAAAGCCGTCAAATCATACGGGAAGAGCACTTCTCAAGATCCTTCTAGTCATACGAGTTTAGTATTTCTCAAAGCCGTCAAATCGTACGGGAAGAGCACTTCTCAAAACCCGTCTAGTCATACGAGTTTAGTATTTCTCAAAGCCGTCAAACCGTACGGGAAGAGCACTTCTCAAAACCCGTCTAGTCATACGAGTCTTGTATTTCTCAAAGCCGTCAAATCATACGGGAAGAGCACTTCTCAAAACCCGTCTAATCATACGAGTTTAGTATTTCTCAAAGCCGTCAAATCGTAGGGGAAGAGCACTTCTCAAAGCCCGTCTAATCATACGAGTTTAGTATTTCTCAAAGCCGTCAAATCATACGGGAAGAGCACTTCTCAAAACCCGTCTAGTCATACGGGTAAAGTATATGTCAAAGCCGTCAAATCATACGGGAAGAGCACTTCTCAAGATCCTTCTAGTCATACGAGTTTAGTATTTCTCAAAGCCGTCAAATCATACGGGAAGAGCACTTCTCGAAACCCGTCTAATCATACGAGGTTAGTATTTCTCAAAGCCGTCAAATCATACGGGAAGAGCACTTCTCAAGATCCTTCTAGTCATACGAGTTTAGTATTTCTCAAAGCCGTCAAATCGTACGGGAAGAGCACTTCTCAAAGCCCGTCTAGTCATACGGGTAAAGTATTTCTCGAAGCCATCAAATCATACGGGAAGAGCACTTATTAAATCCCGTCTAGTCATACGAGTTTAGTATTTCTCAAAGCCGTCAACTATACGGGAAGAGCACTTCTCAAAAGCCGTCTAGTCATACGGGTAAAGTATATGTCAAAGCCGTCAAATCATACTGGAAGAGCACTTCTCAAAACCCGTCTAGTCATACGAGTTTTGTATATCTCAAAGCCGTCAAATCATACGGGAAGAGCACTTCTCAAAGCACATCTAGTCATACGGGTAAAGTATTTCTCAAAGCCGTCAAATCATACCGGAAGAGCACATCTCAAATTCCGTCTAGTCATACGGGTAAAGTATTTCTCAAGGCCGTCAAATCATACGGGAAGAGCACTTCTAAAAACCCGTCTAGTCATACGAGTTTAGTATTTCTCAAAGCCATCAAATCATACGGAAGTGCACTTCTCAAAACCCGTCTAGTCATACGAGTTTAGTATTTCTCAAAGCCGTCAAATCATACGGGAAGAGCACTTCTCAAGACCCGTCTAGTCATACGAGTTTAGTATTTCTCAAAGCCGTCAAATCATACGGGAAGAGCACTTCTCAAGACCCGTCTAGTCATACGAGTTTAGTATTTTTCAAAGCCGTCAAATCATACGGGAAGAGCACTTCTCAAGACCCGTCTAGTCATACGAGTTTAGTATTTCTCAA
The DNA here is from genome assembly GCA_963969495.1 of Ceratothoa steindachneri. Lineage (NCBI taxonomy): Eukaryota > Metazoa > Arthropoda > Malacostraca > Isopoda > Cymothoidae > Ceratothoa > Ceratothoa steindachneri. The sequence goes on from OZ018322.1 coordinate 92,490,437, forward strand.
AGCCGTCAAATCGTACAAGAAGAGCACTTCTCAAGACCCGTCTAGTCATACGAGTTTAGTATTTTTCAAAGCCGTCAAATCATACGGGAAGAGCACTTCTCAAGACCCGTCTAGTCATGCGAGTTTAGTATTTTTCAAAGCCGTCAAATCATACGGGAAGAGCACTTCTCAACACCCGTCTAGTCATACGAGTTTAGTATTTTTCAAAGCCGTCAAATCATACGGGAAGAGCACTTCTCAAGACCCGTCTAGTCATAAGAGTTTAGTATTTCTCAAAGCCGTCAAATCATACGGGAAGAGCACTTCTCAAGATCCTTCTAGTCATAGGAGTTTAGTATTTTTTAAAGCCGTCAAATCATACGGGAAGAGCACTTCTCAAAACCCGTCTAATCATACGAGTTTAGTATTTCTCAAAGCCGTCAAATCATACGGGAAGAGCACTTCTCAAAACCCGTCTAATCATACGAGTTAAGTATTTCTCAAAGCCGTCAAATCATACGGGAAGAGCACTTCTCAAGACCCGTCTAGTCATACGAGTTTAGTATTTTTCAAAGCCGTCAAATCATACGGGAAGAGCACTTCTCAAGACCCGTCTAGTCATGCGAGTTTAGTATTTTTCAAAGCCTTCAAATCATACGGGAAGAGCACTTCTCAAGACAAGTCTAGTCATACGAGTTTAGTATTTTTCAAAGCCGTCAAATCATACGGGAAGAGCACTTCTCAAGACCCGTCTAGTTATACGAGTTTAGTATTTTTCAAAGCCGTCAAATCATACGTGAAGAGCACTTCTCAAGATCCTTCTAGTCATACGAGTTTAGTATTTTTCAAAGCCGTCAAATCATACGGGAAGAGCACTTCTCAAAACCCGTCTAATCATACGAGTTTAGTATTTCTCAAAGCCGTCAAATCATACGGGAAGAGCACTTCTTAAAACCCGTCTAATCATACGAGTTTAGTATTTCTCAAAGCCGTCAAATCATACGGGAAGAGCACTTCTCAAAAACCCGTCTAATCATACGGGTTTAGTATTTCTCAAAGCCGTCAAATCATACGGGAAGAGCACTTCTCAAGATCCTTTTAGTCATACGAGTTTAGTATTTTTCAAAGCCGTCAAATCATACGGGAAGAGCACTTCTCAAGACCCGTCTAGTCATACGAGTTTAGTATTTCTCAAAGCCGTCAAATCATACGGGAAGAGCACTTCTCAAGATCCTTCTAGTCATACGAGTTTAGTATTTTTCAAAGACGTCAAATCATACGGGAAGAGCACTTCTCAAAACCCGTCTAATCATACGAGTTTAGTATTTCTCAAAGCCGTCAAATCATACGGGAAGAGCACTTCTCAAAACCCGTCTAATCATACGAGTTTAGTATTTCTCAAAGCCGTCAAATCATACGGGAAGAGCACTTCTCAAGACCCGTCTAGTCATACGAGTTTAGTATTTTTCAAAGCCGTCAAATCATACGGGAAGAGCACTTCTCAAGACCCGTCTAGTCATACGAGTTTAGTATTTCTCAAAGCCGTGAAATCATACGGGAAGAGCACTTCTCAAGATCCTTCTAGTCATACGAGTTTAGTATTTTTCAAAGCCGTCAAATCATACGGGAAGAGCACTTCTCAAAACCCGTCTAATCATACGAGTTTAGTATTTCTCAAAGCCGTCAAATCGTACGGGAAGAGCACTTCTCAAAGCCCGTCTAGTCATACGGGTAAAGTATTTTTCAAAGCCGTCAAATCATACGGGAAGAGCACTTCTCAAAACCCGTCTAATCATACGAGTTTAGTATTTCTCAAAGCCGTCAAATCATACGGGAAGAGCACTTCTCAAGATCCTTCTAGTCATACGAGTTTAGTATTTCTCAGAGCCGTCAAATCATACGGGAAGAGCACTTCTCAAAACCCGTCTAATCATACGAGTTTAGTATTTCTCAAAATCGTCAAATCATACGGGAAGAGCACTTCTCAAGCTCCTTTTAGTCATACGAGTTTAGTATGTCTCAAAGCCGTCAAATCGTACGGGAAGAGCACTTCTCAAAGCCCGTCTAGTCATACGGGTAAAGTATTCCTCGAAGCCATCAAATCATATGGGAAGAGCACTTATTAAATCCCGTCTAGTCATACGAGTTTACTATTTCTCAAAGCCGTCAAATCATACGGGAAGAGCACTTCTCAAAAGCCGTCTAGTCATATGGGTAAAGTATATGTCAAAGCCGTCAAATCATACTGGAAGAGCACTTCTCAAAACCCGTCTAGTCATACGAGTTTTGTATTTCTCAAAGCCGTCAAATCATACGGGAAGAGCACTTCTCAAAGCACATCTAGTCATACGGGTAAAGTATTTCTCAAAGCCGTCAAATCATACCGGAAGAGCACATCTCAAATTCCGTCTAGTCATACGGGTAAAGTATTTCTCAAGGCCGTCAAATCATACGGGAAGAGCACTTCTAAAAACCCGTCTAGTCATACGAGTTTAGTATTTCTCAAAGCCATCAAATCCTACGGAAGTGCACTTCTCAAAACCCGTCTAGTCATACGAGTTTAGTATTTCTCAAAGCCGTCAAATCATACAAGAATAGCACTTCTCTAGACCTGTCTAGTCATACGAGTTTAGTATTTCTCAAAGCCGTCAAATCATACGGGAAGAGCACTTCTCAAGACCCGTCTAGTCATAAGAGTTTAGTATTTTTCAAAGCCGTCAAATCATACGGGAAGAGCAATTCTCAAGACCCGTCTAGTCATACGAGTTTAGTATTTCTCAAAGCCGTCAAATCGTACAAGAAGAGCACTTCTCAAGACCCGTCTAGTCATACGAGTTTAGTATTTTTCAAAGCCGTCAAATCATACGGGAAGAGCACTTCTCAAAACCCGTCTAGTCATACGAGTTTAGTATTTTTCAAAGCCGTTTAATCAATGGCGGAAGAGCACTTCTCAAGACCCGTCTAGTCATACGAGTTTAGTATTTTTCAAAGCCGTCAAATCATACGGGAAGAGCACTTCTCAAAGCCCGTCTAGTCATACGAGTTTAGTATTTTTCAAAGCCGTCGAATCATACGGGAAGAGCACTTCTCAAAACCCGTCTAATCATACGAGTTTAGTATTTCTCAAAGCCGTCAAATCATACGGGAAGAGCACTTCTCAAAACCCGTCTAATCATACGAGTTAAGTATTTCTCAAAGCCGTCAAACAATAGGGGAAGAGCACTTCTCAAGACCCGTCTAGTCATACGAGTTTAGTATTTCTCAAAGCCGTCAAATCATAAGGGAAGAGCACTTCTCAAGACCCGTCTAGTCATACGAGTTTAGTATTTCTCAAAGCCGTCAAATCGTACAAGAAGAGCACTTCTCAAGACCCGTCTATTCATACGAGTTTAGTATTTTTCAAAGCCGTCAAATCATACGGGAAGAGCACTTCTCAAGACCCGTCTAGTCATGCGAGTTTAGTATTTTTCAAAGCCGTCAAATCATACGGGAAGAGCACTTCTCAACACCCGTCTAGTCATACGAGTTTAGTATTTTTCAAAGCCGTCAAATCATACGGGAAGAGCACTTCTCAAGACCCGTCTAGTCATAAGAGCTTAGTATTTTTCAAAGCCGTCAAATCATACGGGAAGAGCACTTCTCAAGATCCTTCTAGTCATACGAGTTTAGTATTTTTCAAAGCCGTCAAATCATACGGGAAGAGCACTTCTCAAAACCCGTCTAATCATAGGAGTTTAGTATTTCTCAAAGCCGTCAAATCATACGGGAAGAGCACTTCTCAAAACCCGTCTAATCATACGAGTTAAGTATTTCTCAAAGCCGTCTAATCATACGGGAAGAGCACTTCTCAAGACCCGTCTAGTCATACGAGTTTAGTATTTTTCAAAGCCGTCAAATCATACGGGAAGAGCACTTCTCAAGACCCGTCTAGTCATAGGAGTTTAGTATTTTTCAAAGCCGTCAAATCATACGGGAAGAGCACTTCTCAAGACCCGTCTAGTCATACGAGTTTAGTATTTTTCAAAGCCGTCAAATCATACGGGAAGAGCACTTCTCAAGACCCGTCTAGTTATACGAGTTTAGTATTTTTCAAAGCTGTCAAATCATACGTGAAGAGCACTTCTCAAGATCCTTCTAGTCATACGAGTTTAGTATTTTTCAAAGCCGTCAAATCATACGGGAAGAGCACTTCTCAAAACCCGTCTAATCATACGAGTTTAGTATTTCTCAAAGCCGTCAAATCATACGGGAAGAGCACTTCTTAAAACCCGTCTAATCATACGAGTTTAGTATTTCTCAAAGCCGTCAAATCATACGGGAAGAGCACTTCTTTAAAACCCGTCTAATCATACGAGTTTAGTATTTCTCAAAGCCGTCAAATCATACGGGAAGAGCACTTCTCAAGATCCTTCTAGTCATACGAGTTTAGTATTTTTCAAAGCCGTCAAATCATACGGGAAGAGCACTTCTCAAGACTCGTCTAGTCATACGAGTTTAGTATTTCTCAAAGCCGTCAAATCATACGGGAAGAGCACTTCACAAGATCTTTCTAGTCATACGAGTTTAGTATTTTTCAAAGCCGTCAAATCATACGGGAAGAGCACTTCTCAAAACCCGTCTAATCATACGAGTTTAGTATTTCTCAAAGCCGTCAAATCATACGGGAAGAGCACTTCTCAAAACCCGTCTAATCATACGAGTTTAGTATTTCTCAAAGCCGTCAAATCATACGGGAAGAGCACTTCTCAAGACCCGTCTAGTCATACGAGTTTAGTATTTCTCAAAGCCGTCAAATCATACGGGAAGAGCACTTCTCAAGACCCGTCTAGTCATACGAGTTTAGTATTTCTCAAAGCCGTGAAATCATACGGGAAGAGCACTTCTCAAGATCCTTCTAGTCATACGAGTTTAGTATTTTTCAAAGCCGTCAAATCATACGGGAAGAGCACTTCTCAAAACCCGTCTAATCATACGAGTTTAGTATTTCTCAAAGCCGTCAAATCGTACGGGAAGAGCACTTCCCAAAGCCCGTCTAGTCATACGAGTAAAGTATTTTTCAAAGCCGTCAAATCATACGGGAAGAGCACTTCTCAAAACCCGTCTAATCATACGAGTTTAGTATTTCTCAAAGCCGTCAAATCATACGGGAATAGCACTTCTCAAGATCCTTCTAGTCATACGAGTTTAGTATTTCTCAGAGCCGTCAAATCATACGGGAAGAGCACTTCTCAAAACCCGTCTAATCATACGAGTTTAGTATTTCTCAAAGCCGTCAAATCATACGGGAAGAGCACTTCTCAAGATCCTTCTAGTCATACGAGTTTAGTATTTCTCAAAGCCGTCAAATCGTACGGGAAGAGCACTTCTCAAAGCCCGTCTAGTCATACGGGTAAAGTATTCCTCGAAGCCATCAAATCATACGGGAAGAGCACTTTTTAAATCCCGTCTAGTCATACGAGTTTACTATTTCTCAAAGCCGTCAAATCATACGGGAAGAGCACTTCTCAAAAGCCGTCTAGTCATATGGGTAAAGTATATGTCAAAGCCGTCAAATCATACTGGAAGAGCACTTCTCAAAACCCGTCTAGTCATACGAGTTTTGTATTTCTCAAAGCCGTCAAATCATACGGGAAGAGCACTTCTCAAAGCACATCTAGTCATACGGGTAAAGTATTTCTCAAAGCCGTCAAATCATACCGGAAGAGCACATCTCAAATTCCGTCTAGTCATACGGGTAAAGTATTTCTCAAGGCAGTCAAATCATACGGGAAGAGCACTTCTAAAAACCCGTCTAGTCATACGAGTTTAGTATTTCTCAAAGCCATCAAATCATACGGAAGTGCACTTCTCAAAACCCGTCTAGTCATACGAGTTTAGTATTTCTCAAAGCCGTCAAATCATACGGGAAGAGCACTTCTCAAGACCCGTCTAGTCATACGAGTTTAGTATTTCTCAAAGCCGTCAAATCATACGGGAAGAGCACTTCTCAAGACCCGTCTAGTCATACGAGTTTAGTATTTTTCAAAGCCGTCAAATCATACGGGAAGAGCACTTCTCAAGACCCGTCTAGTCATACGAGTTTAGTATTTCTCAAAGCCGTCAAATCGTACAAGAAGAGCACTTCTCAAGACCCGTCTAGTCATACGAGTTTAGTATTTTTCAAAGCCCTCAAATCATACGGGAAGAGCACTTCTCAAGACCCGTCTAGTCATACGAGTTTAGTATTTTTCAAAGGCGTCAAATCATACGGGAAGAGCACTTCTCAAGACCCGTCTAGTCATACGAGTTTAGTATTTCTCAAAGCCGTCAAATCATACGGGAAGAGCACTTCTCAAGACCTGTCTAGTCATACGAGTTTAGTATTTTTCAAAGCAGTCAAATCATACGGGAAGAGCACTTCTCAAGACCCGTCTAGTCATAGGAGTTTAGTATTTTTCAAAGCCATCAAATCATACGGGAAGAGCACTTCTCAAGACCCGTCTAGTCATACGAGTTTAGTATTTTTCAAAGCCGTCAAATCATACGTGAAGAGCACTTCTCAAGATCCTTCTAGTCATACGAGTTTAGTATTTTTCAAATCCGTCAAATCATACGGGAAGAGCACTTCTCAAAACCCGTCTAATCATACGAGTTTAGTATTTCTCAAAGCCGTCAAATCATACGGGAAGAGCACTTCTTAAAACCCGTCTAATCATACGAGTTTAGTATTTCTCAAAGCCGTCAAATCATACGGGAAGAGCACTTCTCAAAACCCGTCTAATCATACGAGTTTAGTATTTCTCAAAGCCGTCAAATCATACGGGAAGAGCACTTCTCAAGATCCTTCTAGTCATACGAGTTTAGTATTTTTCAAAGCCGTCAAATCATACGGGAAGAGCACTTCTCAAGACCCGTCTAGTCATACGAGTTTAGTATTTCTCAAAGCCGTCAAATCATACGGGAAGCGCACTTCTCAAGATCCTTCTAGTCATACAAGTTTAGTATTTTTCAAAGCCGTCAAATCATACGGGAAGAGCACTTCTCAAAACCCGTCTTATCATACGAGTTTAGTATTTCTCAAAGCCGTCAAATCATACGGAAAGAGCACTTCTCAAAACCAGTCTAATCATACGAGTTTAGTATTTTTCAAAGGCGTCAAATCATACGGGAAGAGCACTTCTCAAGACCCGTCTAGTCATACGAGTTTAGTATTTTTCAATGCCATCAAATCATACGGCAAGAGCACTTCTCAAGACCCGTCTAGTCATACGAGTTTAGTATTTCTCAAAGCCGTCAAATCATACGGGAAGAGCACTTCTCAAGATGCTTCTAGTCATACGAGTTTAGTATTTTTCAAACTGTCAAATCATACGGGAAGAGCACTTCTCAAAACCCGTCTAATCATACGAGTTTAGTATTTCTCAAAGCCGTCAAATCGCACGGGAAGAGCACTTCTCAAAGCCCGTCTAGTCATACGGGTAAAGTATTTTTCAAAGCCGTCAAATCATACGGGAAGAGCACTTCTCAAAACCCGTCTAATCATACGAGTTTAGTATTTCTCAAAGCCGTCAAATCATACGGGAAGAGCACTTCTCAAAACCCGTCTAATCATACGAGTTTAGTATTTCTCAAAGCCGTCAAATCATACGGGAAGAGCACTTCTCAAAACCCGTCTAATCATACGAGTTTAGTATTTCTCAAAGCCGTCAAATCATACGGGAAGAGCACTTCTAAAGATCCTTCTAGTCATACGAGTTTAGTATTTCTCAAAACCGTCAAATCATACGGGAAGAGCACTTCTCAAGATCCTTCTAGTCATACGAGTTTAGTATTTCTCAAAGCCGTCAAATCATACGGGAAGAGCACTTCTCAAGATCCTTCTAGTCATACGAGTTTAGTATTTTTCAAAGCCGTCAAATCATACGGGAAGAGCACTTCTCAAAACCCGTCTAATTATACGAGTTTAGTATTTCTCAAAGCCGTCAAATCATACGGGAAGAGCACTTCTCAAAACCCGTCTAATCATACGAGTTTAGTATTTCTCAAAGCCGTCAAATCATACGGGAAGAGCACTTCTCAAGACCCGTCTAGTCATACGAGTTTAGTATTTTTCAAAGCCATCAAATCATACGGGAAGAGCACTTCTCAAGACCCGTCTAGTCATACGAGTTTAGTATTTCTCAAAGCCGTCAAATCATACGGGAAGAGCACTTCTCAAGATCCTTCTAGTCATACGAGTTTAGTATTTTTCAAAGCCGTCAAATCATACGGGAAGAGCACTTCTCAAAACCCGTCTAATCATACGAGTTTAGTATTTCTCAAAGCCGTCAAATCTTACGGGAAGAGCACTTCTCAAAGCCCGTTTAGTCATACGGGTAAAGTATTTTTCAAAGCCGTCAAATCATACGGAAAGAGCACTTCTCAAAACCTGTCTAATCATACGAGTTAAGTATTTCTCAAAGCCGTCAAATCATACGGGAAGAGCACTTCTCAAGACCCGTCTAGTCATACGAGTTTAGTATTTTTCAAAGCCGTCAAATCATACTGGAAAGCACTTCTCAAGACCCGTCTAGTCATAGGAGTTTAGTATTTTTCAAAGCCGTCAAATCATACGGGAAGAGCACTTCTCAAGACCCGTCTAGTCATACGAGTTTAGTATTTTTCAAAGCCGTCAAATCATACGGGAAGAGCACTTCTCAAGACCCGTCTAGTTATACGAGTTTAGTATTTTTCAAAGCCGTCAAATCATACGTGAAGAGCACTTCTCAAGATCCTTCTAGTCATACGAGTTTAGTATTTTTCAAAGCCGTCAAATCATACGGGAAGAGCACTTCTCAAAACCCGTCTAATCATACGAGTTTAGTATTTCTCAAAGCCGTCAAACATACGGGAAGAGCACTTCTTAAAACCTGTCTAATCATACGAGTTTAGTATTTCTCAAAGCCGTCAAATCATACGGGAAGAGCACTTCTCAAAACCCGTCTAATCATACGAGTTTAGTATTTCTCAAAGCCGTCAAATCATACGGGAAGAGCACTTCTCAAGATCCTTCTAGTCATACGAGTTTAGCGTTTTTCAAAGCCGTCAAATCATACGGGAAGAGCACTTCTCAAGACCCGTCTAGTCATACGAGTTTAGTATTTCTCAAAGCCGTCAAATCATACGGGAAGAGCACTTCTCAAGATCCTTCTAGTCATACGAGTTTAGTATTTTTCAAAGCCGTCAAATCATACGGGAAGAGCACTTCTCAAAACCCGTCTAATCATACGAGTTTAGTATTTCTCAGAGCCGTCAAATCATACGGGAAGAGCACTTTTCAAAACCCGTCTAATCATACGAGTTTAGTATTTCTCAAAGCCGTCAAATCATACGGGAAGAGCACTTCTCAAGATCCTTCTAGTCATACGAGTTTAGTATTTTTCAAAGCCGTCAAATCGTACGGGAAGAGCACTTCTCAAAGCCCGTCTAGTCATACGGGTAAAGTATTCCTCGAAGCCATCAAATCATACGGGAAGAGCACTTATTAAATCCCGTCTAGTCATACGAGTTTACTATTTCTCAAAGCCGTCAAATCATACGGGAAGAGCACTTCTCAAAAGCCGTCTAGTCATATGGGTAAAGTATATGTCAAAGCCGTCAAATCATACTGGAAGAGCACTTCTCAAAACCCGTCTAGTCATACGAGTTTTGTATTTCTCAAAGCCGTCAAATCATACGGGAAGAGCACTTCTCAAAGCACATCTAGTCATACGGGTAAAGTATTTCTCAAAGCCGTCAAATCATACCGGAAGAGCACATCTCAAATTCCGTCTAGTCATACGGGTAAAGTATTTCTCAAGGCCGTCAAATCATACGGGAAGAGCACCTCTAAAAACCCGTCTAGTCATACGAGTTTAGTATTTCTCAAAGCCATCAAATCATACGGAAGTGCACTTCTCAAAACCCGTCTAGTCATACGAGTTTAGTATTTCTCAAAGCCGTCAAATCATACGGGAAGAGCACTTCTCAAGACCCGTCTAGTCATACGAGTTTAGTATTTCTCAAAGCCGTCAAATCATACGGGAAGAGCACTTCTCAAGACCCGTCTAGTCATACGAGTTTAGTATTTTTCAAAGCCGTCAAATCATACGGGAAGAGCACTTCTCAAGACCCGTCTAGTCATACGAGTTTAAAAATTCTCAAAGCCGTCAAATCGTACAAGAAGAGCACTTCTCAAGACCCGTCTAGTCCTCAGAGTTTAGTATTTTTCAAAGCCCTCAAATCATACGGGAAGAGCACTTCTCAAGACCCGTCTAGTCATACGAGTTTAGTATTTTTCAAAGGCGTCAAATCATACGGGAAGAGCACTTCTCAAGATCCTTCTAGTCATACGAGTTTAGTATTTTTCAAAGCCGTCAAATCATACGGGAAGAGCACTTCTCAAGACCCGTCTAGTCATACGAGTTTAGTATTTCTCAAAGCCGTCAAATCATACTGAAAGCGCACTTCTCAAGATCCTTCTAGTCATACGAGTTTAGTATTTTTCAAAGCCGTCAAATCATACGGGAAGAGCACTTCTCAAAACCCGTCTTATCATACGAGTTTAGTATTTCTCAAAGCCGTCAAATCATACGGGAAGAGCACTTCTCAAAACCCGTCTAATCATACGAGTTTAGTATTTTTCAAAGGCGTCAAATCATACGGGAAGAGCACTTCTCAAGACCCGTCTAGTCATACGAGTTTAGTATTTTTCAAAGCCATCAAATCATACGGCAAGAGCACTTCTCAAGACCCGTCTAGTCATACGAGTTTAGTATTTCTCAAAGCCATCAAATCATACGGGAAGAGCACTTCTCAAGATGCTTCTAGTCATACGAGTTTAGTATTTTTCAAAGCCGTCAAATCATACGGGAAGAGCACTTCTCAAAACCCGTCTAATCATACGAGTTTAGTATTTCTCAAAGCCGTCAAATCGCACGGGAAGAGCACTTCTCAAAGCCCGTCTAGTCATACGGGTAAAGTATTTTTCAAAGCCGTCAAATCATACGGGAAGAGCACTTCTCAAAACCCGTCTAATCATACGAGTTTAGTATTTCTCAAAGCCGTCAAATCATACGGGAAGAGCACTTCTCAAAACCCGTCTAATCATACGAGTTTAGTATTTCTCAAAGCCGTCAAATCATACGGGAAGAGCACTTCTCAAAACCCGTCTAATCATACGAGTTTAGTATTTCTCAAAGCCGTCAAATCCTACGGGAAGAGCACTTCTAAAGATCCTTCTAGTCATACGAGTTTAGTATTTCTCAAAGCCGTCAAATCATACGGGAAGAGCACTTCTCAAGATCCTTCTAGTCATACGAGTTTAGTATTTTTCAAAGCCCTCAAATCATACGGGAAGAGCACTTCTCAAAACCCGTCTAATTATACGAGTTTAGTATTTCTCAAAGCCGTCAAATCATACGGGAAGAGCACTTCTCAAAACCCGTCTAATCATACGAGTTTAGTATTTCTCAAAGCCGTCAAATCATACGGGAAGAGCACTTCTCAAGACCCGTCTAGTCATACGAGTTTAGTATTTTTCAAAGCCATCAAATCATACGGGAAGAGCACTTCTCAAGCCCCGTCTAGTCATACGAGTTTAGTATTTCTCAAAGCCGTCAAATCATACGGGAAGAGCACTTCTCAAGATCCTTCTAGTCATACGAGTTTAGTATTTTTCAAAGCCGTCAAATCATACGGGAAGAGCACTTCTCAAAACCCGTCTAATCATACGAGTTTAGTATTTCTCAAAGCCGTCAAATCTTACGGGAAGAGCACTTCTCAAAGCCCGTTTAGTCATACGGGTAAAGTATTTTTCAAAGCCGTCAAATCATACGGAAAGAGCACTTCTCAAAACCCGTCTAATCATACGAGTTAAGTATTTCTCAAAGCCGTCAAATCATACGGGAAGAGCACTTCTCAAGACCCGTCTAGTCATACGAGTTTAGTATTTTTCAAAGCCGTCAAATCATACGGGAAAGCACTTCTCAAGACCCGTCTAGTCATAGGAGTTTAGTATTTTTCAAAGCCGTCAAATCATACGGGAAGAGCACTTCTCAAGACCCGTCTAGTCATACGAGTTTAGTATTTTTCAAAGCCGTCAAATCATACGGGAAGAGCACTTCTCAAGACCCGTCTAGTTATACGAGTTTAGTATTTTTCAAAGCCGTCAAATCATACGTGAAGAGCACTTCTCAAGATCCTTCTAGTCATACGAGTTTAGTATTTTTCAAAGCCGTCAAATCATACGGGAAGAGCACTTCTCAAAACCCGTCTAATCATACGAGTTTAGTATTTCTCAAAGCCGTCAAACATACGGGAAGAGCACTTCTTAAAACCTGTCTAATCATACGAGTTTAGTATTTCTCAAAGCCGTCAAATCATACGGGAAGAGCACTTCTCAAAACCCGTCTAATCATACGAGTTTAGTATTTCTCAAAGCCGTCAAATCATACGGGAAGAGCACTTCTCAAGATCCTTCTAGTCATACGAGTTCAGTATTTTTCAAAGCCGTCAAATCATACGGGAAGAGCACTTCTCAAGACCCGTCTAGTCATACGAGTTTAGTATTTCTCAAAGCCGTCAAATCATACGGGAAGAGCACTTCTCAAGATCCTTCTAGTCATACGAGTTTAGTATTTTTCAAAGCCGTCAAATCATACGGGAAGAGCACTTCTCAAAACCCGTCTAATCATACGAGTTTAGTATTTCTCAGAGCCGTCAAATCATACGGGAAGAGCACTTTTCAAAACCCGTCTAATCATACGAGTTTAGTATTTCTCAAAGCCGTCAAATCATACGGGAAGAGCACTTCTCAAGATCCTTCTAGTCATACGAGTTTAGTATTTTTCAAAGCCGTCAAATCGTACGGGAAGAGCACTTCTCAAAGCCCGTCTAGTCATACGGGTAAAGTATTCCTCGAAGCCATCAAATCATACGGGAAGAGCACTTATTAAATCCCGTCTAGTCATACGAGTTTACTATTTCTCAAAGCCGTCAAATCATACGGGAAGAGCACTTCTCAAAAGCCGTCTAGTCATATGGGTAAAGTATATGTCAAAGCCGTCAAATCATACTGGAAGAGCACTTCTCAAAACCCGTCTAGTCATACGAGTTTTGTATTTCTCAAAGCCGTCAAATCATACGGGAAGAGCACTTCTCAAAGCACATCTAGTCATACGGGTAAAGTATTTCTCAAAGCCGTCAAATCATACCGGAAGAGCACATCTCAAATTCCGTCTAGTCATACGGGTAAAGTATTTCTCAAGGCCGTCAAATCATACGGGAAGAGCACCTCTAAAAACCCGTCTAGTCATACGAGTTTAGTATTTCTCAAAGCCATCAAATCATACGGAAGTGCACTTCTCAAAACCCGTCTAGTCATACGAGTTTAGTATTTCTCAAAGCCGTCAAATCATACGGGAAGAGCACTTCTCAAGACCCGTCTAGTCATACGAGTTTAGTATTTCTCAAAGCCGTCAAATCATACTGGAAGAGCACTTCTCAAGACCCGTCTAGTCATACGAGTTTAGTATTTTTCAAAGCCGTCAAATCATACGGGAAGAGCACTTCTCAAGACCCGTCTAGTCATACGAGTTTAAAAATTCTCAAAGCCGTCAAATCGTACAAGAAGAGCACTTCTCAAGACCCGTCTAGTCATAAGAGTTTAGTATTTTTCAAAGCCCTCAAATCATACGGGAAGAGCACTTCTCAAGACCCGTCTAGTCATACGAGTTTAGTATTTTTCAAAGGCGTCAAATCATACGGGAAGAGCACTTCTCAAGACCCGTCTAGTCATACGAGTTTAGTATTTTTCAAAGCCATCAAATCATACGGCAAGAGCACTTCTCAAGACCCGTCTAGTCATACGAGTTTAGTATTTCTCAAAGCCGTCAAATCATACGGGAAGAGCACTTCTCAAGATGCTTCTAGTCATACGAGTTTAGTATTTTTCAAAGCCGTCAAATCATACGGAAGAGCACTTCTCAAAACCCGTCTAATCATACGAGTTTAGTATTTCTCAAAGCCGTCAAATCGCACGGGAAGAGCACTTCTCAAAGCCCGTCTAGTCATACGGGTAAAGTATTTTTCAAAGCCGTCAAATCATACGGGAAGAGCACTTCTCAAAACCCGTCTAATCATACGAGTTTAGTATTTCTCAAAGTCGTCAAATCATACGGGAAGAGCACTTCTCAAAACCCGTCTAATCATACGAGTTTAGTATTTCTCAAAGCCGTCAAATCATACGGGAAGAGCACTTCTCAAAACCCGTCTAATCATACGAGTTTAGTATTTCTCAAAGCCGTCAAATCATACGGGAAGAGCACTTCTAAAGATCCTTCTAGTCATACGAGTTTAGTATTTCTCAAAACCGTCAAATCATACGGGAAGAGCACTTCTCAAGATCCTTCTAGTCATACGAGTTTAGTATTTCTCAAAGCCGTCAAATCATACGGGAAGAGCACTTCTCAAGATCCTTCTAGTCATACGAGTTTAGTATTTTTCAAAGCCGTCAAATCATACGGGAAGAGCACTTCTCAAAACCCGTCTAATTATACGAGTTTAGTATTTCTCAAAGCCGTCAAATCATACGGGAAGAGCACTTCTCAAAACCCGTCTAATCATACGAGTTTAGTATTTCTCAAAGCCGTCAAATCATACGGGAAGAGCACTTCTCAAGACCCGTCTAGTCATACGAGTTTAGTATTTTTCAAAGCCATCAAATCATACGGGAAGAGCACTTCTCAAGACCCGTCTAGTCATACGAGTTTAGTATTTCTCAAAGCCGTCAAATCATACGGGAAGAGCACTTCTCAAGATCCTTCTAGTCATACGAGTTTAGTATTTTTCAAAGCCGTCAAATCATACGGGAAGAGCACTTCTCAAAACCCGTCTAATCATACGAGTTTAATATTTCTCAAAGCCGTCAAATCTTACGGGAAGAGCACTTCTCAAAGCCCGTTTAGTCATACGGGTAAAGTATTTTTCAAAGCCGTCAAATCATACGGAAAGAGCACTTCTCAAAACCCGTCTAATCATACGAGTTAAGTATTTCTCAAAGCCGTCAAATCATACGGGAAGAGCACTTCTCAAGACCCGTCTAGTCATACGAGTTTAGTATTTTTCAAAGCCGTCAAATCATACGGGAAAGCACTTCTCAAGACCCGTCTAGTCATAGGAGTTTAGTATTTTTCAAAGCCGTCAAATCATACGGGAAGAGCACTTCTCAAGACCCGTCTAGTCATACGAGTTTAGTATTTTTCAAAGCCGTCAAATCATACGGGAAGAGCACTTCTCAAGACCCGTCTAGTTATACGAGTTTAGTATTTTTCAAAGCCGTCAAATCATACGTGAAGAGCACTTCTCAAGATCCTTCTAGTCATACGAGTTTAGTATTTTTCAAAGCCGTCAAATCATACGGGAAGAGCACTTCTCAAAACCCGTCTAATCATACGAGTTTAGTATTTCTCACAGCCGTCAAACATACGGGATGAGCACTTCTTAAAACCTGTCTAATCATACGAGTTTAGTATTTCTCAAAGCCGTCAAATCATACGGGAAGAGCACTTCTCAAAACCCGTCTAATCATACGAGTTTAGTATTTCTCAAAGCCGTCAAATCATACGGGAAGAGCACTTCTCAATATCCTTCTAGTCATACGAGTTTAGTATTTTTCAAAGCCGTCAAATCATACGGGAAGAGCACTTCTCAAGACCCTTCTAGTCATACGAGTTTAGTATTTCTCAAAGCCGTCAAATCATACGGGAAGAGCACTTCTCAAGATCCTTCTAGTCATACGAGTTTAGTATTTTTCAAAGCCGTCAAATCATACGGGAAGAGCACTTCTCAAAACCCGTCTAATCATACGAGTTTAGTATTTCTCAGAGCCGTCAAATCATACGGGAAGAGCACTTTTCAAAACCCGTCTAATCATACGAGTTTAGTATTTCTCAAAGCCGTCAAATCATACGGGAAGAGCACTTCTCAAGATCCTTCTAGTCATACGAGTTTAGTATTTTTCAAAGCCGTCAAATCGTACGGGAAGAGCACTTCTCAAAGCCCGTCTAGTCATACGGGTAAAGTATTCCTCGAAGCCATCAAATCATACGGGAAGAGCACTTATTAAATCCCGTCTAGTCATACGAGTTTACTATTTCTCAAAGCCGTCAAATCATACGGGAAGAGCACTTCTCAAAAGCCGTCTAGTCATATGGGTAAAGTATATGTCAAAGCCGTCAAATCATACTGGAAGAGCACTTCTCAAAACCCGTCTAGTCATACGAGTTTTGTATTTCTCAAAGCTGTCAAATCATACGGGAAGAGCACTTCTCAAAGCACATCTAGTCATACGGGTAAAGTATTTCTCAAATCCGTCAAATCATACCGGAAGAGCACATCTCAAATTCCGTTTGTCATACGGGTAAAGTATTTCTCAAGGCCGTCAAATCATACGGGAAGAGCACCTCTAAAAACCCGTCTAGTCATACGAGTTTAGTATTTCTCAAAGCCATCAAATCATACGGAAGTGCACTTCTCAAAACCCGTCTAGTCATACGAGTTTAGTATTTCTCAAAGCCGTCAAATCATACGGGAAGAGCACTTCTCAAGACCCGTCTAGTCATACGAGTTTAGTATTTCTCAAAGCCGTCAAATCATACGGGAAGAGCACTTCTCAAGACCCGTCTAGTCATACGAGTTTAGTATTTTTCAAAGCCGTCAAATCATACGGGAAGAGCACTTCTCAAGACCCGTCTAGTCATACGAGTTTAAAAATTCTCAAAGCCGTCAAATCGTACAAGAAGAGCACTTCTCAAGACCCGTCTAGTCATAAGAGTTTAGTATTTTTCAAAGCCCTCAAATCATACGGGAAGAGCACTTCTCAAGACCCGTCTAGTCATACGAGTTTAGTATTTTTCAAAGGCGTCAAATCATACGGGAAGAGCACTTCTCAAGACCCGTCTAGTTATACGAGTTTAGTATTTTTCAAAGCCGTCAAATCATACGTGAAGAGCACTTCTCAAGATCCTTCTAGTCATACGAGTTTAGTATTTTTCAAAGCCGTCAAATCATACGGGAAGAGCACTTCTCAAAACCCGTCTAATCATACGAGTTTAGTATTTCTCAAAGCCGTCAAACATACGGGAAGAGCACTTCTTAAAACCTGTCTAATCATACGAGTTTAGTATTTCTCAAAGCCGTCAAATCATACGGGAAGAGCACTTCTCAAAACCCGTCTAATCATACGAGTTTAGTATTTCTCAAAGCCGTCAAATCATACGGGAAGAGCACTTCTCAAGATCCTTCTAGTCATACGAGTTTAGTATTTTTCAAAGCCGTCAAATCATACGGGAAGAGCACTTCTCAAGACCCGTCTAGTCATACGAGTTTAGTATTTCTCAAAGCCGTCAAATCATACGGGAAGAGCACTTCTCAAGATCCTTCTAGTCATACGAGTTTAGTATTTTTCAAAGCCGTCAAATCATACGGGAAGAGCACTTCTCAAAACCCGTCTAATCATACGAGTTTAGTATTTCTCAGAGCCGTCAAATCATACGGGAAGAGCACTTTTCAAAAACCGTCTAATCATACGAGTTTAGTATTTCTCAAAGCCGTCAAATCATACGGGAAGAGCACTTCTCAAGATCCTTCTAGTCATACGAGTTTAGTATTTTTCAAAGCCGTCAAATCGTACGGGAAGAGCACTTCTCAAAGCCCGTCTAGTCATACGGGTAAAGTATTCCTCGAAGCCATCAAATCATACGGGAAGAGCACTTATTAAATCCCGTCTAGTCATACGAGTTTACTATTTCTCAAAGCCGTCAAATCATACGGGAAGAGCACTTCTCAAAAGCCGTCTAGTCATATGGGTAAAGTATATGTCAAAGCCGTCAAATCATACTGGAAGAGCACTTCTCAAAACCCGTCTAGTCATACGAGTTTTGTATTTCTCAAAGCCGTCAAATCATACGGGAAGAGCACTTCTCAAAGCACATCTAGTCATACGGGTAAAGTATTTCTCAAAGCCGTCAAATCATACCGGAAGAGCACATCTCAAATTCCGTCTAGTCATACGGGTAAAGTATTTCTCAAGGCCGTCAAATCATACGGGAAGAGCACCTCTAAAAACCCGTCTAGTCATACGAGTTTAGTATTTCTCAAAGCCATCAAATCATACGGAAGTGCACTTCTCAAAACCCGTCTAGTCATACGAGTTTAGTATTTCTCAAAGCCGTCAAATCATACGGGAAGAGCACTTCTCAAGACCCGTCTAGTCATACGAGTTTAGTATTTCTCAAAGCCGTCAAATCATACTGGAAGAGCACTTCTCAAGACCCGTCTAGTCATACGAGTTTAGTATTTTTCAAAGCCGTCAAATCATACGGGAAGAGCACTTCTCAAGACCCGTCTAGTCATACGAGTTTAAAAATTCTCAAAGCCGTCAAATCGTACAAGAAGAGCACTTCTCAAGACCCGTCTAGTCATAAGAGTTTAGTATTTTTCAAAGCCCTCAAATCATACGGGAAGAGCACTTCTCAAGACCCGTCTAGTCATACGAGTTTAGTATTTTTCAAAGGCGTCAAATCATACGGGAAGAGCACTTCTCAAGACCCGTCTAGTCATACGAGTTTAGTATTTTTCAAAGCCATCAAATCATACGGCAAGAGCACTTCTCAAGACCCGTCTAGTCATACGAGTTTAGTATTTCTCAAAGCCGTCAAATCATACGGGAAGAGCACTTCTCAAGATGCTTCTAGTCATACGAGTTTAGTATTTTTCAAAGCCGTCAAATCATACGGAAGAGCACTTCTCAAAACCCGTCTAATCATACGAGTTTAGTATTTCTCAAAGCCGTCAAATCGCACGGGAAGAGCACTTCTCAAAGCCCGTCTAGTCATACGGGTAAAGTATTTTTCAAAGCCGTCAAATCATACGGGAAGAGCACTTCTCAAAACCCGTCTAATCATACGAGTTTAGTATTTCTCAAAGTCGTCAAATCATACGGGAAGAGCACTTCTCAAAACCCGTCTAATCATACGAGTTTAGTATTTCTCAAAGCCGTCAAATCATACGGGAAGAGCACTTCTCAAAACCCGTCTAATCATACGAGTTTAGTATTTCTCAAAGCCGTCAAATCATACGGGAAGAGCACTTCTAAAGATCCTTCTAGTCATACGAGTTTAGTATTTCTCAAAACCGTCAAATCATACGGGAAGAGCACTTCTCAAGATCCTTCTAGTCATA
Organism: Ceratothoa steindachneri; assembly: GCA_963969495.1. Lineage (NCBI taxonomy): Eukaryota > Metazoa > Arthropoda > Malacostraca > Isopoda > Cymothoidae > Ceratothoa > Ceratothoa steindachneri. The sequence goes on from OZ018322.1 coordinate 92,509,655, forward strand.
CGAGTTTAGTATTTCTCAAAGCCGTCAAATCATACGGGAAGAGCACTTCTCAAGATCCTTCTAGGCATACGAGTTTAGTATTTTTCAAAGCCGTCAAATCATACGGGAAGAGCACTTCTCAAAACCCGTCTAATTATACGAGTTTAGTATTTCTCAAAGCCGTCAAATCATACGGGAAGAGCACTTCTCAAAACCCGTCTAATCATACGAGTTTAGTATTTCTCAAAGCCGTCAAATCATACGGGAAGAGCACTTCTCAAGACCCGTCTAGTCATACGAGTTTAGTATTTTTCAAAGCCATCAAATCATACGGGAAGAGCACTTCTCAAGACCCGTCTAGTCATACGAGTTTAGTATTTCTCAAAGCCGTCAAATCATACGGGAAGAGCACTTCTCAAGATCCTTCTAGTCATACGAGTTTAGTATTTTTCAAAGCCGTCAAATCATACGGGAAGAGCACTTCTCAAAACCCGTCTAATCATACGAGTTTAATATTTCTCAAAGCCGTCAAATCTTACGGGAAGAGCACTTCTCAAAGCCCGTTTAGTCATACGGGTAAAGTATTTTTCAAAGCCGTCAAATCATACGGAAAGAGCACTTCTCAAAACCCGTCTAATCATACGAGTTAAGTATTTCTCAAAGCCGTCAAATCATACGGGAAGAGCACTTCTCAAGACCCGTCTAGTCATACGAGTTTAGTATTTTTCAAAGCCGTCAAATCATACGGGAAAGCACTTCTCAAGACCCGTCTAGTCATAGGAGTTTAGTATTTTTCAAAGCCATCAAATCATACGGGAAGAGCACTTCTCAAGACCCGTCTAGTCATACGAGTTTAGTATTTTTCAAAGCCGTCAAATCATACGGGAAGAGCACTTCTCAAGACCCGTCTAGTTATACGAGTTTAGTATTTTTCAAAGCCGTCAAATCATACGTGAAGAGCACTTCTCAAGATCCTTCTAGTCATACGAGTTTAGTATTTTTCAAAGCCGTCAAATCATACGGGAAGAGCACTTCTCAAAACCCGTCTAATCATACGAGTTTAGTATTTCTCAAAGCCGTCAAACATACGGGATGAGCACTTCTTAAAACCTGTCTAATCATACGAGTTTAGTATTTCTCAAAGCCGTCAAATCATACGGGAAGAGCACTTCTCAAAACCCGTCTAATCATACGAGTTTAGTATTTCTCAAAGCCGTCAAATCATACGGGAAGAGCACTTCTCAATATCCTTCTAGTCATACGAGTTTAGTATTTTTCAAAGCCGTCAAATCATACGGGAAGAGCACTTCTCAAGACCCTTCTAGTCATACGAGTTTAGTATTTCTCAAAGCCGTCAAATCATACGGGAAGAGCACTTCTCAAGATCCTTCTAGTCATACGAGTTTAGTATTTTTCAAAGCCGTCAAATCATACGGGAAGAGCACTTCTCAAAACCCGTCTAATCATACGAGTTTAGTATTTCTCAGAGCCGTCAAATCATACGGGAAGAGCACTTTTCAAAACCCGTCTAATCATACGAGTTTAGTATTTCTCAAAGCCGTCAAATCATACGGGAAGAGCACTTCTCAAGATCCTTCTAGTCATACGAGTTTAGTATTTTTCAAAGCCGTCAAATCGTACGGGAAGAGCACTTCTCAAAGCCCGTCTAGTCATACGGGTAAAGTATTCCTTGAAGCCATCAAATCATACGGGAAGAGCACTTATTAAATCCCGTCTAGTCATACGAGTTTACTATTTCTCAAAGCCGTCAAATCATACGGGAAGAGCACTTCTCAAAAGCCGTCTAGTCATATGGGTAAAGTATATGTCAAAGCCGTCAAATCATACTGGAAGAGCACTTCTCAAAACCCGTCTAGTCATACGAGTTTTGTATTTCTCAAAGCTGTCAAATCATACGGGAAGAGCACTTCTCAAAGCACATCTAGTCATACGGGTAAAGTATTTCTCAAATCCGTCAAATCATACCGGAAGAGCACATCTCAAATTCCGTTTGTCATACGGGTAAAGTATTTCTCAAGGCCGTCAAATCATACGGGAAGAGCACCTCTAAAAACCCGTCTAGTCATACGAGTTTAGTATTTCTCAAAGCCATCAAATCATACGGAAGTGCACTTCTCAAAACCCGTCTAGTCATACGAGTTTAGTATTTCTCAAAGCCGTCAAATCATACGGGAAGAGCACTTCTCAAGACCCGTCTAGTCATACGAGTTTAGTATTTCTCAAAGCCGTCAAATCATACGGGAAGAGCACTTCTCAAGACCCGTCTAGTCATACGAGTTTAGTATTTTTCAAAGCCGTCAAATCATACGGGAAGAGCACTTCTCAAGACCCGTCTAGTCATACGAGTTTAAAAATTCTCAAAGCCGTCAAATCGTACAAGAAGAGCACTTCTCAAGACCCGTCTAGTCATAAGAGTTTAGTATTTTTCAAAGCCCTCAAATCATACGGGAAGAGCACTTCTCAAGACCCGTCTAGTCATACGAGTTTAGTATTTTTCAAAGGCGTCAAATCATACGGGAAGAGCACTTCTCAAGACCCGTCTAGTCATACGAGTTTAGTATTTTTCAAAGCCGTCAAATCATACGGGAAGAGCACTTCTCAAGACCCGTCTAGTCATAAGAGTTTAGTATTTCTCAAAGCCGTCAAATCATACGGGAAGAGCACTTCTCAAGATCCTTCTAGTCATACGAGTTTAGTATTTTTCAAAGCCGTCAAATCATACGGGAAGAGCACTTCTCAAAACCCGTCTAATCATACGAGTTTAGTATTTCTCAAAGCCGTCAAATCATACGGGAAGAGCACTTCTCAAAACCCGTCTAATCATACGAGTTAAGTATTTTTCAAAGCCGTCAAATCATACGGGAAGAGCACTTCTCAAGACCCGTCTAGTCATACGAGTTTAGTATTTTTCAAAGCCGTCAAATCATACGGGAAGAGCACTTCTCAAGACCCGTCTAGTCATAGGAGTTTAGTATTTTTCAAAGCCGTCAAATCATACGGGAAGATCACTTCTCAAGACCCGTCTAGTCATACGAGTTTAGTATTTTTCAAAGCCGTCAAATCATACGGGAAGAGCACTTCTCAAAACCCGTCTAATCATACGAGTTTAGTATTTCTCAAAGCCGTCAAATCGTACGGGAAGAGCACTTCTCAAAGCCCGTCTAATCATACGAGTTTAGTATTTCTCAAAGCCGTCAAATCATACGGGAAGAGCACTTCTCAAAGCCCGTCTAGTCATACGGGTAAAGTATTTTTCAAACCTGTCAAATTATACGGGAAGAGCAGTTCTCAAAACCCGTCTAATCATACGAGTTTAGTATTTCTCAAAGCCGTCAAATCATACGGGAAGAGCACTTCTCAAAACCCGTCTAATCATACGAGTTTAGTATTTCTCAAAGCCGTCAAATCATACGGGAAGAGCACTTCTCAAGATCCTTCTAGTCATACGAGTTTAGTATTTTTCAAAGCCGTCAAATCATACGGGAAGAGCACTTCTCAAAGCCCGTCTAGTCATACGGGTAAAGTATTTTTCAAAGCCGTCAAATCATACGGGAAGAGCACTTCTCAAAACCCGTCTAATCATACGAGTTTAGTATTTCTCAAAGCCGTCAAATCATACGGGAAGAGCACTTCTCAAAACCCGTCTAATCATACGAGTTTAGTATTTCTCAAAGCCTTTAAATCATACGGGAAGAGCACTTCTCAAAACCCGTCTAATCATACGAGTTTAGTATTTCTCAAAGCCGTCAAATCATACGGGAAGAGCACTTCTCAAGATCCTTCTAGTCGTTCGAGTTTAGTATTTCTCAAAGCCGTCAAATCATACGGGAAGAGCACTTCTCAAGATCCTTCTAGTCATACGAGTTTAGTATTTCTCAAAGCCGTCAAATCATACGGGAAGAGCACTTCTCAAAACCCGTCTAATCATACGAGTTTAGTATTTCTCAAAGCCGTCAAATCATACGGGAAGAGCACTTCTTAAAACCCGTCTAATCATACGAGTTTAGTATTTCTCAAAGCCGTCAAATCATACGGGAAGAGCACTTCTCAAAACCCGTCTAATCATACGAGTTTAGTATTTCTCAAAGCCGTCAAATCATACGGGAAGAGCACTTCTCAAGATCCTTCTAGTCATACGAGTTTAGTATTTTTCAAAGCCGTCAAATCATACGGGAAGAGCACTTCTCAAGACCCGTCTAGTCATACGAGTTTAGTATTTCTCAAAGCCGTCAAATCATACGGGAAGAGCACTTCTCAAGATCCTTCTAGTCATACGAGTTTAGTATTTTTCAAAGCCGTCAAATCATACGGGAAGAGCACTTCTCAAAACCCGTCTTATCATACGAGTTTAGTATTTCTCAAAGCCGTCAAATCATACGGGAAGAGCACTTCTCAAAGCACATCTAGTCATACGGGTAAAGTATTTCTCAAAGCCGTCAAATCATACCGGAAGAGCACATCTCAAATTCCGTCTAGTCATACGGGTAAAGTATTTCTCAAGGCCGTCAAATCATACGGGAAGAGCACTTCTAAAAACCCGTCTAGTAATACGAGTTTAGTATTTCTCAAAGCCATCAAATCATACGGAAGTGCACTTCTCAAAACCCGTCTAGTCATACGAGTTTAGTATTTCTCAAAGCCGTCAAATCATACGGGAAGAGCACTTCTCGAGACCCGTCTAGTCATACGAGTTTAGTATTTCTCAAAGCCGTCAAATCATACGGGAAGAGCACTTCTCAAGACCCGTCTAGTCATACGAGTTTAGTATTTTTCAAAGCCGTCAAATCATACGGGAAGAGCACTTCTCAAGACCCGTCTAGTCATACGAGTTTAGTATTTCTCAAAGCCGTCAAATCGTACAAGAAGAGCACTTCTCAAGACCCGTCTAGTCATACGAGTTTAGTATTTTTCAAAGCCCTCAAATCATACGGGAAGAGCACTTCTCAAGACCCGTCTAGTCATACGAGTTTAGTATTTTTCAAAGGCGTCAAATCATACGGGAAGAGCACTTCTCAAGACCCGTCTAGTCATACGAGTTTAGTATTTTTCAAAGCCGTCAAATCATACGGGAAGAGCACTTCTCAAGACCCGTCTAGTCATAAGAGTTTAGTATTTCTCAAAGCCGTCAAATCATACGGGAAGAGCACTTCTCAAGATCCTTCTAGTCATACGAGTTTAGTATTTTTCAAAGCCGTCAAATCATACGGGAAGAGCACTTCTCAAAACCCGTCTAATCATACGAGTTTAGTATTTCTCAAAGCCGTCAAATCATACGGGAAGAGCACTTCTCAAGACCCGTCTAGTCATACGAGTTTAGTATTTTTCAAAGCCGTCAAATCATACGGGAAGAGCACTTCTCAAGACCCGTCTAGTCATAGGAGTTTAGTATTTTTCAAAGCCGTCAAATCATACGGTAAGAGCACTTCTCAAGACCCGTCTAGTCATACGAGTTTAGTATTTTTCAAAGCCGTCAAATCATACGGGATGAGCACTTCTCAAGACCCGTCTAGTTATACGAGTTTAGTATTTTTCAAAGCCGTCAAATCATACGTGAAGAGCACTTCTCAAGATCCTTCTAGTCATACGAGTTTAGTATTTTTCAAAGCCGTCAAATCATACGGGAAGAGCACTTCTCAAAACCCGTCTAATCATACGAGTTTAGTATTTCTCAAAGCCGTCAAATCATACGGGAAGAGCACTTCTTAAAACCCGTCTAATCATACGAGTTTAGTATTTCTCAAAGCCGTCAAATCATACGGGAAGAGCACTTCTCAAAACCCGTCTAATCATACGAGTTTAGTATTTCTTAAAGCCGTCAAATCATACTGGAAGAGCACTTCTCAAGATCCTTCTAGTCATACGAGTTTAGTATTTTTCAAAGCCGTCAAATCATACGGGAAGAGCACTTCTCAAGACCCGTCTAGTCATACGAGTTTAGTATTTCTCAAAGCCGTCAAATCATACGGGAAGAGCACTTCTCAAGATCCTTCTAGTCATACGAGTTTAGTATTTTTCAAAGCCGTCAAATCATACGGGAAGAGCACTTCTCAAAACCCGTCTAATCATACGAGTTTAGTATTTCTCAAAGCCGTCAAATCATACGGGAAGAGCACTTCTCAAAACCCGTCTAATCATACGAGTTTAGTATTTTTCAAAGCCGTCAAATCATACGGGAAGAGCACTTCTCAAGTCCCGTCTAGTCATACGAGTTTAGTATTTTTCAAAGCCATCAAATCATACGGGAAGAGCACTTCTCAAGACCCGTCTAGTCATACGAGTTTAGTATTTCTCAAAGCCGTCAAATCATACGGGAAGAGCACTTCTCAAGATGCTTCTAGTCATACGAGTTTAGTATTTTTCAAAGCCGTCAAATCATACGGGAAGAGCACTTCTCAAAACCCGTCTAATCATACGAGTTTAGTATTTCTCAAAGCCGTCAAATCGTACGGGAAGAGCACTTCTCAAAGCCCGTCTAGTCATACGGGTAAAGTATTTTTCAAAGCCGTCAAATCATACGGGAAGAGCACTTCTCAAAACCCGTCTAATCATACGAGTTTAGTATTTCTCAAAGCCATCAAATCATACAGGAAGAGCACTTCTCAAAACCCGTCTAATCATACGAGTTTAGTATTTCTCAAAGCCGTCAAATCATACGGGAAGAGCACTTCTCAAAACCCGTCTAATCATACGAGTTTAGTATTTCTCAAAGCCGTCAAATCATACGGGAAGAGCACTTCTCAAGATCCTTCTAGTCATACGAGTTTAGTATTTCTCAAAGCCGTCAAATCATACGGGAAGAGCACTTCTCAAGATCCTTCTAGTCATACGAGTTTAGTATTTCTCAAAGCCGTCAAATCATACGGGAAGAGCACTTCTCAAAACCCGTCTAATCATACGAGTTTAGTATTTCTCAAAGCCGTCAAATCATACGGGAAGAGCACTTCTCAAAACCCGTCTAATCATACGAGTTTAGTATTTCTCAAAGCCGTCAAATCATACGGGAAGAGCACTTCTCAAGATCCTTCTAGTCATACGAGTTTAGTATTTCTCAAAGCCGTCAAATCGTACGGGAAGAGCACTTCTCAAAACCCGTCTAGTCATACGAGTTTAGTATTTCTTAAAGCCGTCAAATCGTACGGGAAGAGCACTTCTCAAAACCCGTCTAGTCATACGAGTTTAGTATTTTCAAAGCCGTCAAATCATACGGGAAGAGCACTTCTCAAAACCCGTCTAATCATACGAGTTTAGTATTTCTCAAAGCCGTCAAATCATACGGGAAGAGCACTTCTCAAAACCCGTCTAATCATACGAGTTTAGTATTTCTCAAAGCCGTCAAATCATACGGGAAGAGCACTTCTTAAAACCCGTCTAATCATACGAGTTTAGTATTTTTCAAAGCCGTCAAATCATACGGGAGAGCACTTCTCAAAACCCGTCTAATCATACGAGTTTAGTATTTCTCAAAGCCGTCAAATCATACGGGAAGAGCACTTCTCAAGATCCTTCTAGTCATACGAGTTTAGTATTTTTCAAAGCCGTCAAATCATACGGGAAGAGCACTTCTCAAGACCCGTCTAGTCATACGAGTTTAGTATTTCTCAAAGCCGTCAAATCATACGGGAAGAGCACTTCTCAAGATCCTTCTAGTCATACGAGTTTAGTATTTTTCAAAGCCGTCAAATCATACGAGAAGAGCACTTCTCAAAACCCGTCTAATCATACGAGTTTAGTTTTTCTCAAAGCCGTCAAATCATACGGGAAGAGCACTTCTCAAAACCCGTCTAATCATACGAGTTTAGTATTTCTCAAAGCCGTCAAATCATACGGGAAGAGCACTTCTCAAGACCCGTCTAGTCATACGAGTTTAGTATTTTTCAAAGCCATCAAATCATACGGGAAGAGCACTTCTCAAGACCCGTCTAGTCATACGAGTTTAGTATTTCTCAAAGCCGTCAAATCATACGGGAAGAGCACTTCTCAAGATCCTTCTAGTCATACGAGTTTAGTATTTTTCAAAGCCGTCAAATCATACGGGAAGAGCACTTCTCAAAACCCGTCTAATCATACGAGGTTAGTATTTCTCAAAGCCGTCAAATCTTACGGGAAGAGCACTTCTCAAAGCCCGTCTAGTCATACGGGTAAAGTATTTTTCAAAGCCGTCAAATCATACGGGAAGAGCACTTCTCAAAACCCGTCTAATCATACGAGTTTAGTATTTCTCAAAGCCGTCAAATCATACGGGAAGAGCACTTCTCAAAACCCGTCTAATCATACGAGTTTAGTATTTCTCAAAGCCGTCAAATCATACGGGAAGAGCACTTCTCAAAACCCGTCTAATCATACGAGTTTAGTATTTCTCAAAGCCGTCAAATCATACGGGAAGAGCACTTCTCAAGATCCTTCTAGTCATACGAGTTTAGTATTTCTCAAAGCCGTCAAATCATACGGGAAGAGCACTTCTCAAGATCCTTCTAGTCATACTAGTTTAGTATTTCTCAAAGCCGTCAAATCATACGGGAAGAGCACTTCTCAAAACCCGTCTAATCATACGAGTTTAGTATTTCTCAAAGCCGTCAAATCATACGGGAAGAGCACTTCTCAAAACCCGTCTAATCATACGAGTTTAGTATTTCTCAAAGCCGTCAAATCATACGGGAAGAGCACTTCTCAAGATCCTTCTAGTCATACGAGTTTAGTATTTCTCAAAGCCGTCAAATCATACGGGAAGAGCACTTCTCAAGATCCTTCTAGTCATACGAGTTTAGTATTTCTCAAAGCCGTCAAATCATACGGGAAGAGCACTTCTCAAAACCCGTCTAATCATACGAGTTTAGTATTTCTCAAAGCCGTCAAATCATACGGGAAGAGCACTTCTCAAAACCCGTCTAATCATACGAGTTTAGTATTTCTCAAAGCCGTCAAATCATACGGGAAGAGCACTTCTCAAGATCCTTCTAGTCATACGAGTTTAGTATTTCTCAAAGCCGTCAAATCGTACGGGAAGAGCACTTCTCAAACCCCGTCTAGTCATACGGGTAAAGTATTCCTCGAAGCCATCAAATCATACGGGAAGAGCACTTATTAAATCCCGTCTAGTCATACGAGTTTACTATTTCTCAAAGCCGTCAAATCATACGGGAAGAGCACTTCTCAAAAGCCGTCTAGTCATATTGGTAAAGTATATGTCAAAGCCGTCAAATCATACTGGAAGAGCACTTCTCAAAACCCGTCTAGTCATACGAGTTTTGTATTTTCAAAGCCGTCAAATCATACGGGAAGTGCACTTCTCAAAGCACATCTAGTCATACGGGTAAAGTATTTCTCAAAGCCGTCAAATCATACCGGAAGAGCACATCTCAAATTCCGTCTAGTCATACGGGTAAAGTATTTCTCAAGGCCGTCAAATCATACGGGAAGAGCACTTCTAAAAACCCGTCTAGTCATACGAGTTTAGTATTTCTCAAAGCCATCAAATCATACGGAAGTGCACTTCTCAAAACCCGTCTAGTCATACGAGTTTAGTATTTCTCAAAGCCGTCAAATCATACGGGAAGAGCACTTCTCAAGACCCGTCTAGTCATACGAGTTTAGTATTTCTCAAAGCCGTCAAATCATACGGGAAGAGCACTTCTCAAGACCCGTCTAGTCATACGAGTTTAGTATTTTTCAAAGCCGTCAAATCATACGGGAAGAGCACTTCTCAAGACCCGTCTAGTCATACGAGTTTAGTATTTCTCAAAGCCGTCAAATCGTACAAGAAGAGCACTTCTCAAGACCCGTCTAGTCATACGAGTTTAGTATTTTTCAAAGCCCTCAAATCATACGGGAAGAGCACTTCTCAAGACCCGTCTAGTCATACGAGTTTAGTATTTTTCAAAGGCGTCAAATCATACGGGAAGAGCACTTCTCAAGACCCGTCTAGTCATACGAGTTTAGTATTTTTCAAAGCCGTCAAATCATACGGGAAGAGCACTTCTCAAGACCCGTCTAGTCATAAGAGTTTAGTATTTCTCAAAGCCGTCAAATCATACGGGAAGAGCACTTCTCAAGATCCTTCTAGTCATACGAGTTTAGTATTTTTCAAAGCCGTCAAATCATACGGGAAGAGCACTTCTCAAAACCCGTCTAATCATACGAGTTTAGTATTTCTCAAAGCCGTCAAATCATACAGGAAGAGCACTTCTCAAGACCCGTCTAGTCATACGAGTTTAGTATTTTTCAAAGCCGTCAAATCATACGGGAAGAGCACTTCTCAAGACCCGTCTAGTCATAGGAGTTTAGTATTTTTCAAAGCCGTCAAATCATACGGTAAGAGCACTTCTCAAGACCCGTCTAGTCATACGAGTTTAGTATTTTTCAAAGCCGTCAAATCATACGGGATGAGCACTTCTCAAGACCCGTCTAGTTATACGAGTTTAGTATTTTTCAAAGCCGTCAAATCATACGTGAAGAGCACTTCTCAAGATCCTTCTAGTCATACGAGTTTAGTATTTTTCAAAGCCGTCAAATCATACGGGAAGAGCACTTCTCAAAACCCGTCTAATCATACGAGTTTAGTATTTCTCAAAGCCGTCAAATCATACGGGAAGAGCACTTCTTAAAACCCGTCTAATCATACGAGTTTAGTATTTCTCAAAGCCGTCAAATCATACGGGAAGAGCACTTCTCAAAACCCGTCTAATCATACGAGTTTAGTATTTCTTAAAGCCGTCAAATCATACTGGAAGAGCACTTCTCAAGATCCTTCTAGTCATACGAGTTTAGTATTTTTCAAAGCCGTCAAATCATACGGGAAGAGCACTTCTCAAGACCCGTCTAGTCATACGAGTTTAGTATTTCTCAAAGCCGTCAAATCATACGGGAAGAGCACTTCTCAAGATCCTTCTAGTCATACGAGTTTAGTATTTTTCAAAGCCGTCAAATCATACGGGAAGAGCACTTCTCAAAACCCGTCTAATCATACGAGTTTAGTATTTCTCAAAGCCGTCAAATCATACGGGAAGAGCACTTCTCAAAACCCGTCTAATCATACGAGTTTAGTATTTTTCAAAGCCGTCAAATCATACGGGAAGAGCACTTCTCAAGTCCCGTCTAGTCATACGAGTTTAGTATTTTTCAAAGCCATCAAATCATACGGGAAGAGCACTTCTCAAGACCCGTCTAGTCATACGAGTTTAGTATTTCTCAAAGCCGTCAAATCATACGGGAAGAGCACTTCTCAAGATGCTTCTAGTCATACGAGTTTAGTATTTTTCAAAGCCGTCAAATCATACGGGAAGAGCACTTCTCAAAACCCGTCTAATCATACGAGGTTAGTATTTCTCAAAGCCGTCAAATCTTACGGGAAGAGCACTTCTCAAAGCCCGTCTAGTCATACGGGTAAAGTATTTTTCAAAGCCGTCAAATCATACGGGAAGAGCACTTCTCAAAACCCGTCTAATCATACGAGTTTAGTATTTCTCAAAGCCGTCAAATCATACGGGAAGAGCACTTCTCAAAACCCGTCTAATCATACGAGTTTAGTATTTCTCAAAGCCGTCAAATCATACGGGAAGAGCACTTCTCAAAACCCGTCTAATCATACGAGTTTAGTATTTCTCAAAGCCGTCAAATCATACGGGAAGAGCACTTCTCAAGATCCTTCTAGTCATACGAGTTTAGTATTTCTCAAAGCCGTCAAATCATACGGGAAGAGCACTTCTCAAGATCCTTCTAGTCATACTAGTTTAGTATTTCTCAAAGCCGTCAAATCATACGGGAAGAGCACTTCTCAAAACCCGTCTAATCATACGAGTTTAGTATTTCTCAAAGCCGTCAAATCATACGGGAAGAGCACTTCTCAAAACCCGTCTAATCATACGAGTTTAGTATTTCTCAAAGCCGTCAAATCATACGGGAAGAGCACTTCTCAAGATCCTTCTAGTCATACGAGTTTAGTATTTCTCAAAGCCGTCAAATCATACGGGAAGAGCACTTCTCAAGATCCTTCTAGTCATACGAGTTTAGTATTTCTCAAAGCCGTCAAATCATACGGGAAGAGCACTTCTCAAAACCCGTCTAATCATACGAGTTTAGTATTTCTCAAAGCCGTCAAATCATACGGGAAGAGCACTTCTCAAAACCCGTCTAATCATACGAGTTTAGTATTTCTCAAAGCCGTCAAATCATACGGGAAGAGCACTTCTCAAGATCCTTCTAGTCATACGAGTTTAGTATTTCTCAAAGCCGTCAAATCGTACGGGAAGAGCACTTCTCAAACCCCGTCTAGTCATACGGGTAAAGTATTCCTCGAAGCCATCAAATCATACGGGAAGAGCACTTATTAAATCCCGTCTAGTCATACGAGTTTACTATTTCTCAAAGCCGTCAAATCATACGGGAAGAGCACTTCTCAAAAGCCGTCTAGTCATATTGGTAAAGTATATGTCAAAGCCGTCAAATCATACTGGAAGAGCACTTCTCAAAACCCGTCTAGTCATACGAGTTTTGTATTTTCAAAGCCGTCAAATCATACGGGAAGTGCACTTCTCAAAGCACATCTAGTCATACGGGTAAAGTATTTCTCAAAGCCGTCAAATCATACCGGAAGAGCACATCTCAAATTCCGTCTAGTCATACGGGTAAAGTATTTCTCAAGGCCGTCAAATCATACGGGAAGAGCACTTCTAAAAACCCGTCTAGTCATACGAGTTTAGTATTTCTCAAAGCCATCAAATCATACGGAAGTGCACTTCTCAAAACCCGTCTAGTCATACGAGTTTAGTATTTCTCAAAGCCGTCAAATCATACGGGAAGAGCACTTCTCAAGACCCGTCTAGTCATACGAGTTTAGTATTTCTCAAAGCCGTCAAATCATACGGGAAGAGCACTTCTCAAGACCCGTCTAGTCATACGAGTTTAGTATTTTTCAAAGCCGTCAAATCATACGGGAAGAGCACTTCTCAAGACCCGTCTAGTCATACGAGTTTAGTATTTCTCAAAGCCGTCAAATCGTACAAGAAGAGCACTTCTCAAGACCCGTCTAGTCATACGAGTTTAGTATTTTTCAAAGCCCTCAAATCATACGGGAAGAGCACTTCTCAAGACCCGTCTAGTCATACGAGTTTAGTATTTTTCAAAGGCGTCAAATCATACGGGAAGAGCACTTCTCAAGACCCGTCTAGTCATACGAGTTTAGTATTTTTCAAAGCCGTCAAATCATACGGGAAGAGCACTTCTCAAGACCCGTCTAGTCATAAGAGTTTAGTATTTCTCAAAGCCGTCAAATCATACGGGAAGAGCACTTCTCAAGATCCTTCTAGTCATACGAGTTTAGTATTTTTCAAAGCCGTCAAATCATACGGGAAGAGCACTTCTCAAAACCCGTCTAATCATACGAGTTTAGTATTTCTCAAAGCCGTCAAATCATACAGGAAGAGCACTTCTCAAGACCCGTCTAGTCATACGAGTTTAGTATTTTTCAAAGCCGTCAAATCATACGGGAAGAGCACTTCTCAAGACCCGTCTAGTCATAGGAGTTTAGTATTTTTCAAAGCCGTCAAATCATACGGTAAGAGCACTTCTCAAGACCCGTCTAGTCATACGAGTTTAGTATTTTTCAAAGCCGTCAAATCATACGGGATGAGCACTTCTCAAGACCCGTCTAGTTATACGAGTTTAGTATTTTTCAAAGCCGTCAAATCATACGTGAAGAGCACTTCTCAAGATCCTTCTAGTCATACGAGTTTAGTATTTTTCAAAGCCGTCAAATCATACGGGAAGAGCACTTCTCAAAACCCGTCTAATCATACGAGTTTAGTATTTCTCAAAGCCGTCAAATCATACGGGAAGAGCACTTCTTAAAACCCGTCTAATCATACGAGTTTAGTATTTCTCAAAGCCGTCAAATCATACGGGAAGAGCACTTCTCAAAACCCGTCTAATCATACGAGTTTAGTATTTCTTAAAGCCGTCAAATCATACTGGAAGAGCACTTCTCAAGATCCTTCTAGTCATACGAGTTTAGTATTTTTCAAAGCCGTCAAATCATACGGGAAGAGCACTTCTCAAGACCCGTCTAGTCATACGAGTTTAGTATTTCTCAAAGCCGTCAAATCATACGGGAAGAGCACTTCTCAAGATCCTTCTAGTCATACGAGTTTAGTATTTTTCAAAGCCGTCAAATCATACGGGAAGAGCACTTCTCAAAACCCGTCTAATCATACGAGTTTAGTATTTCTCAAAGCCGTCAAATCATACGGGAAGAGCACTTCTCAAAACCCGTCTAATCATACGAGTTTAGTATTTTTCAAAGCCGTCAAATCATACGGGAAGAGCACTTCTCAAGTCCCGTCTAGTCATACGAGTTTAGTATTTTTCAAAGCCATCAAATCATACGGGAAGAGCACTTCTCAAGACCCGTCTAGTCATACGAGTTTAGTATTTCTCAAAGCCGTCAAATCATACGGGAAGAGCACTTCTCAAGATGCTTCTAGTCATACGAGTTTAGTATTTTTCAAAGCCGTCAAATCATACGGGAAGAGCACTTCTCAAAACCCGTCTAATCATACGAGTTTAGTATTTCTCAAAGCCGTCAAATCGTACGGGAAGAGCACTTCTCAAAGCCCGTCTAGTCATACGGGTAAAGTATTTTTCAAAGCCGTCAAATCATACGGGAAGAGCACTTCTCAAAACCCGTCTAATCATACGAGTTTAGTATTTCTCAAAGCCGTCAAATCATACGGGAAGAGCACTTCTCAAAACCCGTCTAATCATACGAGTTTAGTATTTCTCAAAGCCGTCAAATCATACGGGAAGAGCACTTCTCAAAACCCGTCTAATCATACGAGTTTAGTATTTCTCAAAGCCGTCAAATCATACGGGAAGAGCACTTCTCAAGATCCTTCTAGTCATACGAGTTTAGTATTTCTCAAAGCCGTCAAATCATACGGGAAGAGCACTTCTCAAGATCCTTCTAGTCATACGAGTTTAGTATTTCTCAAAGCCGTCAAATCATACGGGAAGAGCACTTCTCAAAACCCGTCTAATCATACGAGTTTAGTATTTCTCAAAGCCGTCAAATCATACGGGAAGAGCACTTCTCAAAACCCGTCTAATCATACGAGTTTAGTATTTCTCAAAGCCGTCAAATCATACGGGAAGAGCACTTCTCAAGATCCTTCTAGTCATACGAGTTTAGTATTTCTCAAAGCCGTCAAATCGTACGGGAAGAGCACTTCTCAAAACCCGTCTAGTCATACGAGTTTAGTATTTCTTAAAGCCGTCAAATCGTACGGGAAGAGCACTTCTCAAAACCCGTCTAGTCATACGAGTTTAGTATTTTCAAAGCCGTCAAATCATACGGGAAGAGCACTTCTCAAAACCCGTCTAATCATACGAGTTTAGTATTTCTCAAAGCCGTCAAATCATACGGGAAGAGCACTTCTCAAAACCCGTCTAATCATACGAGTTTAGTATTTCTCAAAGCCGTCAAATCATACGGGAAGAGCACTTCTTAAAACCCGTCTAATCATACGAGTTTAGTATTTCTCAAAGCCGTCAAATCATACGGGAGAGCACTTCTCAAAACCCGTCTAATCATACGAGTTTAGTATTTCTCAAAGCCGTCAAATCATACGGGAAGAGCACTTCTCAAGATCCTTCTAGTCATACGAGTTTAGTATTTTTCAAAGCCGTCAAATCATACGGGAAGAGCACTTCTCAAGACCCGTCTAGTCATACGAGTTTAGTATTTCTCAAAGCCGTCAAATCATACGGGAAGAGCACTTCTCAAGATCCTTCTAGTCATACGAGTTTAGTATTTTTCAAAGCCGTCAAATCATACGAGAAGAGCACTTCTCAAAACCCGTCTAATCATACGAGTTTAGTTTTTCTCAAAGCCGTCAAATCATACGGGAAGAGCACTTCTCAAAACCCGTCTAATCATACGAGTTTAGTATTTCTCAAAGCCGTCAAATCATACGGGAAGAGCACTTCTCAAGACCCGTCTAGTCATACGAGTTTAGTATTTTTCAAAGCCATCAAATCATACGGGAAGAGCACTTCTCAAGACCCGTCTAGTCATACGAGTTTAGTATTTCTCAAAGCCGTCAAATCATACGGGAAGAGCACTTCTCAAGATCCTTCTAGTCATACGAGTTTAGTATTTTTCAAAGCCGTCAAATCATACGGGAAGAGCACTTCTCAAAACCCGTCTAATCATACGAGGTTAGTATTTCTCAAAGCCGTCAAATCTTACGGGAAGAGCACTTCTCAAAGCCCGTCTAGTCATACGGGTAAAGTATTTTTCAAAGCCGTCAAATCATACGGGAAGAGCACTTCTCAAAACCCGTCTAATCATACGAGTTTAGTATTTCTCAAAGCCGTCAAATCATACGGGAAGAGCACTTCTCAAAACCCGTCTAATCATACGAGTTTAGTATTTCTCAAAGCCGTCAAATCATACGGGAAGAGCACTTCTCAAAACCCGTCTAATCATACGAGTTTAGTATTTCTCAAAGCCGTCAAATCATACGGGAAGAGCACTTCTCAAGATCCTTCTAGTCATACGAGTTTAGTATTTCTCAAAGCCGTCAAATCATACGGGAAGAGCACTTCTCAAGATCCTTCTAGTCATACTAGTTTAGTATTTCTCAAAGCCGTCAAATCATACGGGAAGAGCACTTCTCAAAACCCGTCTAATCATACGAGTTTAGTATTTCTCAAAGCCGTCAAATCATACGGGAAGAGCACTTCTCAAAACCCGTCTAATCATACGAGTTTAGTATTTCTCAAAGCCGTCAAATCATACGGGAAGAGCACTTCTCAAGATCCTTCTAGTCATACGAGTTTAGTATTTCTCAAAGCCGTCAAATCATACGGGAAGAGCACTTCTCAAGATCCTTCTAGTCATACGAGTTTAGTATTTCTCAAAGCCGTCAAATCATACGGGAAGAGCACTTCTCAAAACCCGTCTAATCATACGAGTTTAGTATTTCTCAAAGCCGTCAAATCATACGGGAAGAGCACTTCTCAAAACCCGTCTAATCATACGAGTTTAGTATTTCTCAAAGCCGTCAAATCATACGGGAAGAGCACTTCTCAAGATCCTTCTAGTCATACGAGTTTAGTATTTCTCAAAGCCGTCAAATCGTACGGGAAGAGCACTTCTCAAACCCCGTCTAGTCATACGGGTAAAGTATTCCTCGAAGCCATCAAATCATACGGGAAGAGCACTTATTAAATCCCGTCTAGTCATACGAGTTTACTATTTCTCAAAGCCGTCAAATCATACGGGAAGAGCACTTCTCAAAAGCCGTCTAGTCATATTGGTAAAGTATATGTCAAAGCCGTCAAATCATACTGGAAGAGCACTTCTCAAAACCCGTCTAGTCATACGAGTTTTGTATTTTCAAAGCCGTCAAATCATACGGGAAGAGCACTTCTCAAAGCACATCTAGTCATACGGGTAAAGTATTTCTCAAAGCCGTCAAATCATACCGGAAGAGCACATCTCAAATTCCGTCTAGTCATACGGGTAAAGTATTTCTCAAGGCCGTCAAATCATACGGGAAGAGCACTTCTAAAAACCCGTCTAGTCATACGAGTTTAGTATTTCTCAAAGCCATCAAATCATACGGAAGTGCACTTCTCAAAACCCGTCTAGTCATACGAGTTTAGTATTTCTCAAAGCCGTCAAATCATACGGGAAGAGCACTTCTCAAGACCCGTCTAGTCATACGAGTTTAGTATTTCTCAAAGCCGTCAAATCATACGGGAAGAGCACTTCTCAAGACCCGTCTAGTCATACGAGTTTAGTATTTTTCAAAGCCGTCAAATCATACGGGAAGAGCACTTCTCAAGACCCGTCTAGTCATACGAGTTTAGTATTTCTCAAAGCCGTCAAATCGTACAAGAAGAGCACTTCTCAAGACCCGTCTAGTCATACGAGTTTAGTATTTTTCAAAGCCCTCAAATCATACGGGAAGAGCACTTCTCAAGACCCGTCTAGTCATACGAGTTTAGTATTTTTCAAAGGCGTCAAATCATACGGGAAGAGCACTTCTCAAGACCCGTCTAGTCATACGAGTTTAGTATTTTTCAAAGCCGTCAAATCGTACGGGAAGAGCACTTCTCAAAGCCCGTCTAGTCATACGGGTAAAGTATTCCTTGAAGCCATCAAATCATACGGGAAGAGCACTTATTAAATCCCGTCTAGTCATACGAGTTTACTATTTCTCAAAGCCGTCAAATCATACGGGAAGAGCACTTCTCAAAAGCCGTCTAGTCATATGGGTAAAGTATATGTCAAAGCCGTCAAATCATACTGGAAGAGCACTTCTCAAAACCCGTCTAGTCATACGAGTTTTGTATTTCTCAAAGCTGTCAAATCATACGGGAAGAGCACTTCTCAAAGCACATCTAGTCATACGGGTAAAGTATTTCTCAAATCCGTCAAATCATACCGGAAGAGCACATCTCAAATTCCGTTTGTCATACGGGTAAAGTATTTCTCAAGGCCGTCAAATCATACGGGAAGAGCACCTCTAAAAACCCGTCTAGTCATACGAGTTTAGTATTTCTCAAAGCCATCAAATCATACGGAAGTGCACTTCTCAAAACCCGTCTAGTCATACGAGTTTAGTATTTCTCAAAGCCGTCAAATCATACGGGAAGAGCACTTCTCAAGACCCGTCTAGTCATACGAGTTTAGTATTTCTCAAAGCCGTCAAATCATACGGGAAGAGCACTTCTCAAGACCCGTCTAGTCATACGAGTTTAGTATTTTTCAAAGCCGTCAAATCATACGGGAAGAGCACTTCTCAAGACCCGTCTAGTCATACGAGTTTAAAAATTCTCAAAGCCGTCAAATCGTACAAGAAGAGCACTTCTCAAGACCCGTCTAGTCATAAGAGTTTAGTATTTTTCAAAGCCCTCAAATCATACGGGAAGAGCACTTCTCAAGACCCGTCTAGTCATACGAGTTTAGTATTTTTCAAAGGCGTCAAATCATACGGGAAGAGCACTTCTCAAGACCCGTCTAGTCATACGAGTTTAGTATTTTTCAAAGCCGTCAAATCATACGGGAAGAGCACTTCTCAAGACCCGTCTAGTCATAAGAGTTTAGTATTTCTCAAAGCCGTCAAATCATACGGGAAGAGCACTTCTCAAGATCCTTCTAGTCATACGAGTTTAGTATTTTTCAAAGCCGTCAAATCATACGGGAAGAGCACTTCTCAAAACCCGTCTAATCATACGAGTTTAGTATTTCTCAAAGCCGTCAAATCATACGGGAAGAGCACTTCTCAAAACCCGTCTAATCATACGAGTTAAGTATTTTTCAAAGCCGTCAAATCATACGGGAAGAGCACTTCTCAAGACCCGTCTAGTCATACGAGTTTAGTATTTTTCAAAGCCGTCAAATCATACGGGAAGAGCACTTCTCAAGACCCGTCTAGTCATAGGAGTTTAGTATTTTTCAAAGCCGTCAAATCATACGGGAAGATCACTTCTCAAGACCCGTCTAGTCATACGAGTTTAGTATTTTTCAAAGCCGTCAAATCATACGGGAAGAGCACTTCTCAAAACCCGTCTAATCATACGAGTTTAGTATTTCTCAAAGCCGTCAAATCGTACGGGAAGAGCACTTCTCAAAGCCCGTCTAATCATACGAGTTTAGTATTTCTCAAAGCCGTCAAATCATACGGGAAGAGCACTTCTCAAAGCCCGTCTAGTCATACGGGTAAAGTATTTTTCAAACCTGTCAAATTATACGGGAAGAGCAGTTCTCAAAACCCGTCTAATCATACGAGTTTAGTATTTCTCAAAGCCGTCAAATCATACGGGAAGAGCACTTCTCAAAACCCGTCTAATCATACGAGTTTAGTATTTCTCAAAGCCGTCAAATCATACGGGAAGAGCACTTCTCAAGATCCTTCTAGTCATACGAGTTTAGTATTTTTCAAAGCCGTCAAATCATACGGGAAGAGCACTTCTCAAAGCCCGTCTAGTCATACGGGTAAAGTATTTTTCAAAGCCGTCAAATCATACGGGAAGAGCACTTCTCAAAACCCGTCTAATCATACGAGTTTAGTATTTCTCAAAGCCGTCAAATCATACGGGAAGAGCACTTCTCAAAACCCGTCTAATCATACGAGTTTAGTATTTCTCAAAGCCCTCAAATCATACGGGAAGAGCACTTCTCAAAACCCGTCTAATCATACGAGTTTAGTATTTCTCAAAGCCGTCAAATCATACGGGAAGAGCACTTCTCAAGATCCTTCTAGTCGTTCGAGTTTAGTATTTCTCAAAGCCGTCAAATCATACGGGAAGAGCACTTCTCAAGATCCTTCTAGTCATACGAGTTTAGTATTTCTCAAAGCCGTCAAATCATACGGGAAGAGCACTTCTCAAAACCCGTCTAATCATACGAGTTTAGTATTTCTCAAAGCCGTCAAATCATACGGGAAGAGCACTTCTTAAAACCCGTCTAATCATACGAGTTTAGTATTTCTCAAAGCCGTCAAATCATACGGGAAGAGCACTTCTCAAAACCCGTCTAATCATACGAGTTTAGTATTTCTCAAAGCCGTCAAATCATACGGGAAGAGCACTTCTCAAGATCCTTCTAGTCATACGAGTTTAGTATTTTTCAAAGCCGTCAAATCATACGGGAAGAGCACTTCTCAAGACCCGTCTAGTCATACGAGTTTAGTATTTCTCAAAGCCGTCAAATCATACGGGAAGAGCACTTCTCAAGATCCTTCTAGTCATACGAGTTTAGTATTTTTCAAAGCCGTCAAATCATACGGGAAGAGCACTTCTCAAAACCCGTCTTATCATACGAGTTTAGTATTTCTCAAAGCCGTCAAATCATACGGGAAGAGCACTTCTCAAAGCACATCTAGTCATACGGGTAAAGTATTTCTCAAAGCCGTCAAATCATACCGGAAGAGCACATCTCAAATTCCGTCTAGTCATACGGGTAAAGTATTTCTCAAGGCCGTCAAATCATACGGGAAGAGCACTTCTAAAAACCCGTCTAGTAATACGAGTTTAGTATTTCTCAAAGCCATCAAATCATACGGAAGTGCACTTCTCAAAACCCGTCTAGTCATACGAGTTTAGTATTTCTCAAAGCCGTCAAATCATACGGGAAGAGCACTTCTCGAGACCCGTCTAGTCATACGAGTTTAGTATTTCTCAAAGCCGTCAAATCATACGGGAAGAGCACTTCTCAAGACCCGTCTAGTCATACGAGTTTAGTATTTTTCAAAGCCGTCAAATCATACGGGAAGAGCACTTCTCAAGACCCGTCTAGTCATACGAGTTTAGTATTTCTCAAAGCCGTCAAATCGTACAAGAAGAGCACTTCTCAAGACCCGTCTAGTCATACGAGTTTAGTATTTTTCAAAGCCCTCAAATCATACGGGAAGAGCACTTCTCAAGACCCGTCTAGTCATACGAGTTTAGTATTTTTCAAAGGCGTCAAATCATACGGGAAGAGCACTTCTCAAGACCCGTCTAGTCATACGAGTTTAGTATTTTTCAAAGCCGTCAAATCATACGGGAAGAGCACTTCTCAAGACCCGTCTAGTCATAAGAGTTTAGTATTTCTCAAAGCCGTCAAATCATACGGGAAGAGCACTTCTCAAGATCCTTCTAGTCATACGAGTTTAGTATTTTTCAAAGCCGTCAAATCATACGGGAAGAGCACTTCTCAAAACCCGTCTAATCATACGAGTTTAGTATTTCTCAAAGCCGTCAAATCATACGGGAAGAGCACTTCTCAAGACCCGTCTAGTCATACGAGTTTAGTATTTTTCAAAGCCGTCAAATCATACGGGAAGAGCACTTCTCAAGACCCGTCTAGTCATAGGAGTTTAGTATTTTTCAAAGCCGTCAAATCATACGGTAAGAGCACTTCTCAAGACCCGTCTAGTCATACGAGTTTAGTATTTTTCAAAGCCGTCAAATCATACGGGATGAGCACTTCTCAAGACCCGTCTAGTTATACGAGTTTAGTATTTTTCAAAGCCGTCAAATCATACGTGAAGAGCACTTCTCAAGATCCTTCTAGTCATACGAGTTTAGTATTTTTCAAAGCCGTCAAATCATACGGGAAGAGCACTTCTCAAAACCCGTCTAATCATACGAGTTTAGTATTTCTCAAAGCCGTCAAATCATACGGGAAGAGCACTTCTTAAAACCCGTCTAATCATACGAGTTTAGTATTTCTCAAAGCCGTCAAATCATACGGGAAGAGCACTTCTCAAAACCCGTCTAATCATACGAGTTTAGTATTTCTTAAAGCCGTCAAATCATACTGGAAGAGCACTTCTCAAGATCCTTCTAGTCATACGAGTTTAGTATTTTTCAAAGCCGTCAAATCATACGGGAAGAGCACTTCTCAAGACCCGTCTAGTCATACGAGTTTAGTATTTCTCAAAGCCGTCAAATCATACGGGAAGAGCACTTCTCAAGATCCTTCTAGTCATACGAGTTTAGTATTTTTCAAAGCCGTCAAATCATACGGGAAGAGCACTTCTCAAAACCCGTCTAATCATACGAGTTTAGTATTTCTCAAAGCCGTCAAATCATACGGGAAGAGCACTTCTCAAAACCCGTCTAATCATACGAGTTTAGTATTTTTCAAAGCCGTCAAATCATACGGGAAGAGCACTTCTCAAGTCCCGTCTAGTCATACGAGTTTAGTATTTTTCAAAGCCATCAAATCATACGGGAAGAGCACTTCTCAAGACCCGTCTAGTCATACGAGTTTAGTATTTCTCAAAGCCGTCAAATCATACGGGAAGAGCACTTCTCAAGATGCTTCTAGTCATACGAGTTTAGTATTTTTCAAAGCCGTCAAATCATACGGGAAGAGCACTTCTCAAAACCCGTCTAATCATACGAGTTTAGTATTTCTCAAAGCCGTCAAATCGTACGGGAAGAGCACTTCTCAAAGCCCGTCTAGTCATACGGGTAAAGTATTTTTCAAAGCCGTCAAATCATACGGGAAGAGCACTTCTCAAAACCCGTCTAATCATACGAGTTTAGTATTTCTCAAAGCCGTCAAATCATACGGGAAGAGCACTTCTCAAAACCCGTCTAATCATACGAGTTTAGTATTTCTCAAAGCCGTCAAATCATACGGGAAGAGCACTTCTCAAAACCCGTCTAATCATACGAGTTTAGTATTTCTCAAAGCCGTCAAATCATACGGGAAGAGCACTTCTCAAGATCCTTCTAGTCATACGAGTTTAGTATTTCTCAAAGCCGTCAAATCATACGGGAAGAGCACTTCTCAAGATCCTTCTAGTCATACGAGTTTAGTATTTCTCAAAGCCGTCAAATCATACGGGAAGAGCACTTCTCAAAACCCGTCTAATCATACGAGTTTAGTATTTCTCAAAGCCGTCAAATCATACGGGAAGAGCACTTCTCAAAACCCGTCTAATCATACGAGTTTAGTATTTCTCAAAGCCGTCAAATCATACGGGAAGAGCACTTCTCAAGATCCTTCTAGTCATACGAGTTTAGTATTTCTCAAAGCCGTCAAATCGTACGGGAAGAGCACTTCTCAAAACCCGTCTAGTCATACGAGTTTAGTATTTCTTAAAGCCGTCAAATCGTACGGGAAGAGCACTTCTCAAAACCCGTCTAGTCATACGAGTTTAGTATTTTCAAAGCCGTCAAATCATACGGGAAGAGCACTTCTCAAAACCCGTCTAATCATACGAGTTTAGTATTTCTCAAAGCCGTCAAATCATACGGGAAGAGCACTTCTCAAAACCCGTCTAATCATACGAGTTTAGTATTTCTCAAAGCCGTCAAATCATACGGGAAGAGCACTTCTTAAAACCCGTCTAATCATACGAGTTTAGTATTTTTCAAAGCCGTCAAATCATACGGGAGAGCACTTCTCAAAACCCGTCTAATCATACGAGTTTAGTATTTCTCAAAGCCGTCAAATCATACGGGAAGAGCACTTCTCAAGATCCTTCTAGTCATACGAGTTTAGTATTTTTCAAAGCCGTCAAATCATACGGGAAGAGCACTTCTCAAGACCCGTCTAGTCATACGAGTTTAGTATTTCTCAAAGCCGTCAAATCATACGGGAAGAGCACTTCTCAAGATCCTTCTAGTCATACGAGTTTAGTATTTTTCAAAGCCGTCAAATCATACGAGAAGAGCACTTCTCAAAACCCGTCTAATCATACGAGTTTAGTTTTTCTCAAAGCCGTCAAATCATACGGGAAGAGCACTTCTCAAAACCCGTCTAATCATACGAGTTTAGTATTTCTCAAAGCCGTCAAATCATACGGGAAGAGCACTTCTCAAGACCCGTCTAGTCATACGAGTTTAGTATTTTTCAAAGCCATCAAATCATACGGGAAGAGCACTTCTCAAGACCCGTCTAGTCATACGAGTTTAGTATTTCTCAAAGCCGTCAAATCATACGGGAAGAGCACTTCTCAAGATCCTTCTAGTCATACGAGTTTAGTATTTTTCAAAGCCGTCAAATCATACGGGAAGAGCACTTCTCAAAACCCGTCTAATCATACGAGTTTAGTATTTCTCAAAGCCGTCAAATCTTACGGGAAGAGCACTTCTCAAAGCCCGTCTAGTCATACGGGTAAAGTATTTTTCAAAGCCGTCAAATCATACGGGAAGAGCACTTCTCAAAACCCGTCTAATCATACGAGTTTAGTATTTCTCAAAGCCGTCAAATCATACGGGAAGAGCACTTCTCAAAACCCGTCTAATCATACGAGTTTAGTATTTCTCAAAGCCGTCAAATCATACGGGAAGAGCACTTCTCAAAACCCGTCTAATCATACGAGTTTAGTATTTCTCAAAGCCGTCAAATCATACGGGAAGAGCACTTCTCAAGATCCTTCTAGTCATACGAGTTTAGTATTTCTCAAAGCCGTCAAATCATACGGGAAGAGCACTTCTCAAGATCCTTCTAGTCATACTAGTTTAGTATTTCTCAAAGCCGTCAAATCATACGGGAAGAGCACTTCTCAAAACCCGTCTAATCATACGAGTTTAGTATTTCTCAAAGCCGTCAAATCATACGGGAAGAGCACTTCTCAAAACCCGTCTAATCATACGAGTTTAGTATTTCTCAAAGCCGTCAAATCATACGGGAAGAGCACTTCTCAAGATCCTTCTAGTCATACGAGTTTAGTATTTCTCAAAGCCGTCAAATCATACGGGAAGAGCACTTCTCAAGATCCTTCTAGTCATACGAGTTTAGTATTTCTCAAAGCCGTCAAATCATACGGGAAGAGCACTTCTCAAAACCCGTCTAATCATACGAGTTTAGTATTTCTCAAAGCCGTCAAATCATACGGGAAGAGCACTTCTCAAAACCCGTCTAATCATACGAGTTTAGTATTTCTCAAAGCCGTCAAATCATACGGGAAGAGCACTTCTCAAGATCCTTCTAGTCATACGAGTTTAGTATTTCTCAAAGCCGTCAAATCGTACGGGAAGAGCACTTCTCAAACCCCGTCTAGTCATACGGGTAAAGTATTCCTCGAAGCCATCAAATCATACGGGAAGAGCACTTATTAAATCCCGTCTAGTCATACGAGTTTACTATTTCTCAAAGCCGTCAAATCATACGGGAAGAGCACTTCTCAAAAGCCGTCTAGTCATATTGGTAAAGTTTATGTCAAAGCCGTCAAATCATACTGGAAGAGCACTTCTCAAAACCCGTCTAGTCATACGAGTTTTGTATTTTCAAAGCCGTCAAATCATACGGGAAGAGCACTTCTCAAAGCACATCTAGTCATACGGGTAAAGTATTTCTCAAAGCCGTCAAATCATACCGGAAGAGCACATCTCAAATTCCGTCTAGTCATACGGGTAAAGTATTTCTCAAGGCCGTCAAATCATACGGGAAGAGCACTTCTAAAAACCCGTCTAGTCATACGAGTTTAGTATTTCTCAAAGCCATCAAATCATACGGAAGTGCACTTCTCAAAACCCGTCTAGTCATACGAGTTTAGTATTTCTCAAAGCCGTCAAATCATACGGGAAGAGCACTTCTCAAGACCCGTCTAGTCATACGAGTTTAGTATTTCTCAAAGCCGTCAAATCATACGGGAAGAGCACTTCTCAAGACCCGTCTAGTCATACGAGTTTAGTATTTTTCAAAGCCGTCAAATCATACGGGAAGAGCACTTCTCAAGACCCGTCTAGTCATACGAGTTTAGTATTTCTCAAAGCCGTCAAATCGTACAAGAAGAGCACTTCTCAAGACCCGTCTAGTCATACGAGTTTAGTATTTTTCAAAGCCCTCAAATCATACGGGAAGAGCACTTCTCAAGACCCGTCTAGTCATACGAGTTTAGTATTTTTCAAAGGCGTCAAATCATACGGGAAGAGCACTTCTCAAGACCCGTCTAGTCATACGAGTTTAGTATTTTTCAAAGCCGTCAAATCATACGGGAAGAGCACTTCTCAAAACCCGTCTAATCATACGAGTTTAGTATTTCTCAAAGCCGTCAAATCTTACGGGAAGAGCACTTCTCAAAGCCCGTCTAGTCATACGGGTAAAGTATTTTTCAAAGCCGTCAAATCATACGGGAAGAGCACTTCTCAAAACCCGTCTAATCATACGAGTTTAGTATTTCTCAAAGCCGTCAAATCATACGGGAAGAGCACTTCTCAAAACCCGTCTAATCATACGAGTTTAGTATTTCTCAAAGCCGTCAAATCATACGGGAAGAGCACTTCTCAAAACCCGTCTAATCATACGAGTTTAGTATTTCTCAAAGCCGTCAAATCATACGGGAAGAGCACTTCTCAAGATCCTTCTAGTCATACGAGTTTAGTATTTCTCAAAGCCGTCAAATCATACGGGAAGAGCACTTCTCAAGATCCTTCTAGTCATACTAGTTTAGTATTTCTCAAAGCCGTCAAATCATACGGGAAGAGCACTTCTCAAAACCCGTCTAATCATACGAGTTTAGTATTTCTCAAAGCCGTCAAATCATACGGGAAGAGCACTTCTCAAAACCCGTCTAATCATACGAGTTTAGTATTTCTCAAAGCCGTCAAATCATACGGGAAGAGCACTTCTCAAGATCCTTCTAGTCATACGAGTTTAGTATTTCTCAAAGCCGTCAAATCATACGGGAAGAGCACTTCTCAAGATCCTTCTAGTCATACGAGTTTAGTATTTCTCAAAGCCGTCAAATCATACGGGAAGAGCACTTCTCAAAACCCGTCTAATCATACGAGTTTAGTATTTCTCAAAGCCGTCAAATCATACGGGAAGAGCACTTCTCAAAACCCGTCTAATCATACGAGTTTAGTATTTCTCAAAGCCGTCAAATCATACGGGAAGAGCACTTCTCAAGATCCTTCTAGTCATACGAGTTTAGTATTTCTCAAAGCCGTCAAATCGTACGGGAAGAGCACTTCTCAAACCCCGTCTAGTCATACGGGTAAAGTATTCCTCGAAGCCATCAAATCATACGGGAAGAGCACTTATTAAATCCCGTCTAGTCATACGAGTTTACTATTTCTCAAAGCCGTCAAATCATACGGGAAGAGCACTTCTCAAAAGCCGTCTAGTCATATTGGTAAAGTATATGTCAAAGCCGTCAAATCATACTGGAAGAGCACTTCTCAAAACCCGTCTAGTCATACGAGTTTTGTATTTTCAAAGCCGTCAAATCATACGGGAAGAGCACTTCTCAAAGCACATCTAGTCATACGGGTAAAGTATTTCTCAAAGCCGTCAAATCATACCGGAAGAGCACATCTCAAATTCCGTCTAGTCATACGGGTAAAGTATTTCTCAAGGCCGTCAAATCATACGGGAAGAGCACTTCTAAAAACCCGTCTAGTCATACGAGTTTAGTATTTCTCAAAGCCATCAAATCATACGGAAGTGCACTTCTCAAAACCCGTCTAGTCATACGAGTTTAGTATTTCTCAAAGCCGTCAAATCATACGGGAAGAGCACTTCTCAAGACCCGTCTAGTCATACGAGTTTAGTATTTCTCAAAGCCGTCAAATCATACGGGAAGAGCACTTCTCAAGACCCGTCTAGTCATACGAGTTTAGTATTTTTCAAAGCCGTCAAATCATACGGGAAGAGCACTTCTCAAGACCCGTCTAGTCATACGAGTTTAGTATTTCTCAAAGCCGTCAAATCGTACAAGAAGAGCACTTCTCAAGACCCGTCTAGTCATACGAGTTTAGTATTTTTCAAAGCCCTCAAATCATACGGGAAGAGCACTTCTCAAGACCCGTCTAGTCATACGAGTTTAGTATTTTTCAAAGGCGTCAAATCATACGGGAAGAGCACTTCTCAAGACCCGTCTAGTCATACGAGTTTAGTATTTTTCAAAGCCGTCAAATCATACGGGAAGAGCACTTCTCAAGACCCGTCTAGTCATAAGAGTTTAGTATTTCTCAAAGCCGTCAAATCATACGGGAAGAGCACTTCTCAAGATCCTTCTAGTCATACGAGTTTAGTATTTTTCAAAGCCGTCAAATCATACGGGAAGAGCACTTCTCAAAACCCGTCTAATCATACGAGTTTAGTATTTCTCAAAGCCGTCAAATCATACGGGAAGAGCACTTCTCAAGACCCGTCTAGTCATACGAGTTTAGTATTTTTCAAAGCCGTCAAATCATACGGGAAGAGCACTTCTCAAGACCCGTCTAGTCATAGGAGTTTAGTATTTTTCAAAGCCGTCAAATCATACGGTAAGAGCACTTCTCAAGACCCGTCTAGTCATACGAGTTTAGTATTTTTCAAAGCCGTCAAATCATACGGGATGAGCACTTCTCAAGACCCGTCTAGTTATACGAGTTTAGTATTTTTCAAAGCCGTCAAATCATACGTGAAGAGCACTTCTCAAGATCCTTCTAGTCATACGAGTTTAGTATTTTTCAAAGCCGTCAAATCATACGGGAAGAGCACTTCTCAAAACCCGTCTAATCATACGAGTTTAGTATTTCTCAAAGCCGTCAAATCATACGGGAAGAGCACTTCTTAAAACCCGTCTAATCATACGAGTTTAGTATTTCTCAAAGCCGTCAAATCATACGGGAAGAGCACTTCTCAAAACCCGTCTAATCATACGAGTTTAGTATTTCTTAAAGCCGTCAAATCATACTGGAAGAGCACTTCTCAAGATCCTTCTAGTCATACGAGTTTAGTATTTTTCAAAGCCGTCAAATCATACGGGAAGAGCACTTCTCAAGACCCGTCTAGTCATACGAGTTTAGTATTTCTCAAAGCCGTCAAATCATACGGGAAGAGCACTTCTCAAGATCCTTCTAGTCATACGAGTTTAGTATTTTTCAAAGCCGTCAAATCATACGGGAAGAGCACTTCTCAAAACCCGTCTAATCATACAAGTTTAGTATTTCTCAAAGCCGTCAAATCATACGGGAAGAGCACTTCTCAAAACCCGTCTAATCATACGAGTTTAGTATTTTTCAAAGCCGTCAAATCATACGGGAAGAGCACTTCTCAAGTCCCGTCTAGTCATACGAGTTTAGTATTTTTCAAAGCCATCAAATCATACGGGAAGAGCACTTCTCAAGACCCGTCTAGTCATACGAGTTTAGTATTTCTCAAAGCCGTCAAATCATACGGGAAGAGCACTTCTCAAGATGCTTCTAGTCATACGAGTTTAGTATTTTTCAAAGCCGTCAAATCATACGGGAAGAGCACTTCTCAAAACCCGTCTAATCATACGAGTTTAGTATTTCTCAAAGCCGTCAAATCGTACGGGAAGAGCACTTCTCAAAGCCCGTCTAGTCATACGGGTAAAGTATTTTTCAAAGCCGTCAAATCATACGGGAAGAGCACTTCTCAAAACCCGTCTAATCATACGAGTTTAGTATTTCTCAAAGCCGTCAAATCATACGGGAAGAGCACTTCTCAAAACCCGTCTAATCATACGAGTTTAGTATTTCTCAAAGCCGTCAAATCATACGGGAAGAGCACTTCTCAAGATCCTTCTAGTCATACGAGTTTAGTATTTCTCAAAGCCGTCAAATCATACGGGAAGAGCACTTCTCAAGATCCTTCTAGTCATACGAGTTTAGTATTTCTCAAAGCCGTCAAATCATACGGGAAGAGCACTTCTCAAAACCCGTCTAATCATACGAGTTTAGTATTTCTCAAAGCCGTCAAATCATACGGGAAGAGCACTTCTCAAAACCCGTCTAATCATACGAGTTTAGTATTTCTCAAAGCCGTCAAATCATACGGGAAGAGCACTTCTCAAGATCCTTCTAGTCATACGAGTTTAGTATTTCTCAAAGCCGTCAAATCGTACGGGAAGAGCACTTCTCAAACCCCGTCTAGTCATACGGGTAAAGTATTCCTCGAAGCCATCAAATCATACGGGAAGAGCACTTATTAAATCCCGTCTAGTCATACGAGTTTACTATTTCTCAAAGCCGTCAAATCATACGGGAAGAGCACTTCTCAAAAGCCGTCTAGTCATATTGGTAAAGTATATGTCAAAGCCGTCAACCATACTGGAAGAGCACTTCTCAAAACCCGTCTAGTCATACGAGTTTTGTATTTTCAAAGCCGTCAAATCATACGGGAAGAGCACTTCTCAAAGCACATCTAGTCATACGGGTAAAGTATTTCTCAAAGCCGTCAAATCATACCGGAAGAGCACATCTCAAATTCCGTCTAGTCATACGGGTAAAGTATTTCTCAAGGCCGTCAAATCATACGGGAAGAGCACTTCTAAAAACCCGTCTAGTCATACGAGTTTAGTATTTCTCAAAGCCATCAAATCATACGGAAGTGCACTTTTCAAAACCCGTCTAGTCATACGAGTTTAGTATTTCTCAAAGCCGTCAAATCATACGGGAAGAGCACTTCTCAAGACCCGTCTAGTCATACGAGTTTAGTATTTCTCAAAGCCGTCAAATCATACGGGAAGAGCACTTCTCAAGACCCGTCTAGTCATACGAGTTTAGTATTTTTCAAAGCCGTCAAATCATACGGGAAGAGCACTTCTCAAGACCCGTCTAGTCATACGAGTTTAGTATTTCTCAAAGCCGTCAAATCGTACAAGAAGAGCACTTCTCAAGACCCGTCTAGTCATACGAGTTTAGTATTTTTCAAAGCCCTCAAATCATACGGGAAGAGCACTTCTCAAGACCCGTCTAGTCATACGAGTTTAGTATTTTTCAAAGGCGTCAAATCATACGGGAAGAGCACTTCTCAAGACCCGTCTAGTCATACGAGTTTAGTATTTTTCAAAGCCGTCAAATCATACGGGAAGAGCGCTTCTCAAGACCCGTCTAGTCATAAGAGTTTAGTATTTCTCAAAGCCGTCAAATCATACGGGAAGAGCACTTCTCAAGATCCTTCTAGTCATACGAGTTTAGTAGTTTTCAAAGCCGTCAAATCATACGGGAAGAGCACTTCTCAAAACCCGTCTAATCATACGAGTTTAGTATTTCTCAAAGCCGTCAAATCATACGGGAAGAGCACTTCTCAAGACCCGTCTAGTCATACGAGTTTAGTATTTTTCAAAGCCGTCAAATCATACGGGAAGAGCACTTCTCAAGACCCGTCTAGTCATAGGAGTTTAGTATTTTTCAAAGCCGTCAAATCATACGGTAAGAGCACTTCTCAAGACCCGTCTAGTCATACGAGTTTAGTATTTTTCAAAGCCGTCAAATCATACGGGATGAGCACTTCTCAAGACCCGTCTAGTTATACGAGTTTAGTATTTTTCAAAGCCGTCAAATCATACGTGAAGAGCACTTCTCAAAATCCTTCTAGTCATACGAGTTTAGTATTTTTCAAAGCCGTCAAATCATACGGGAAGAGCACTTCTCAAAACCCGTCTAATCATACGAGTTTAGTATTTCTCAAAGCCGTCAAATCATACGGGAAGAGCACTTCTTAAAACCCGTCTAATCATACGAGTTTAGTATTTCTCAAAGCCGTCAAATCATACGGGAAGAGCACTTCTCAAAACCCGTCTAATCATACGAGTTTAGTATTTCTCAAAGCCGTCAAATCATACGGGAAGAGCACTTCTCAAGATCCTTCTAGTCATACGAGTTTAGTATTTTTCAAAGCCGTCAAATCATACGGGAAGAGCACTTCTCAAGACCCGTCTAGTCATACGAGTTTAGTATTTCTCAAAGCCGTCAAATCATACGGGAAGAGCACTTCTCAAGATCCTTCTAGTCATACGAGTTTAGTATTTTTCAAAGCCGTCAAATCATACGGGAAGAGCACTTCTCAAAACCCGTCTAATCATACGAGTTTAGTATTTCTCAAAGCCGTCAAATCATACGGGAAGAGCACTTGTTAAAACCCGTCTAATCATACGAGTTTAGTATTTTTCAAAGCCGTCAAATCATACGGGAAGAGCACTTCTCAAGACCCGTCTAGTCATACGAGTTTAGTATTTTTCAAAGCCATCAAATCATACGGGAAGAGCACTTCTCAAGACCCGTCTAGTCATACGAGTTTAGTATTTCTCAAAGCCGTCAAATCATACGGGAAGAGCACTTCTCAAGATGCTTCTAGTCATACGAGTTTAGTATTTTTCAAAGCCGTCAAATCATACGGGAAGAGCACTTCTCAAAACCCGTCTAATCATACGAGTTTAGTATTTCTCAAAGCCGTCAAATCGTACGGGAAGAGCACTTCTCAAAGCCCGTCTAGTCATACGGGTAAAGTATTTTTCGAAGCCGTCAAATCATACGGGAAGAGCACTTCTCAAAACCCGTCTAATCATACGAGTTTAGTATTTCTCAAAGCCGTCAAATCATACGGGAAGAGCACTTCTCAAAACCCGTCTAACCATACGAGTTTAGTATTTCTCAAAGCCGTCAAATCATACGGGAAGAGCACTCCTCAAAACCCGTCTAATCATACGAGTTTAGTATTTCTCAAAGCCGTCAAATCATACGGGAAGAGCACTTCTCAAGATCCTTCTAGTCATACGAGTTTAGTATTTCTCAAAGCCGTCAAATCATACGGGAAGAGCACTTCTCAAGATCCTTCTAGTCATACGAGTTTAGTATTTCTCAAAGCCGTCAAATCATACGGGAAGAGCACTTCTCAAAACCCGTCTAATCATACGAGTTTAGTATTTCTCAAAGCCGTCAAATTATACGGGAAGAGCACTTCTCAAAACCCGTCTAATCATACGAGTTTAGTATTTCCCAAAGCCGTCAAATCATACGGGAAGAGCACTTCTCAAGATCCTTCTAGTCATACGAGTTTAGTATTTCTCAAAGCCGTCAAATCGTACGGGAAGAGCACTTCTCAAAACCCGTCTAGTCATACGAGTTTAGTATTTCTTAAAGCCGTCAAATCGTACGGGAAGAGCATTTCTCAAAACCCGTCTAGTCATACGAGTTTAGTATTATCAAAGCCGTCAAATCATACGGGAAGAGCACTTCTCAAAACCCGTCTAATCATACGAGTTTAGTATTTCTCAAAGCCGTCAAATCATACGGGAAGAGCACTTCTCAAAACCCGTCTAATCATACGAGTTTAGTATTTCTCAAAGCCGTCAAATCATACGGGAAGAGCACTTCTTAAAACCCGTCTAATCATACGAGTTTAGTATTTCTCAAAGCCGTCAAATCATACGGGAGAGCACTTCTCAAAACCCGTCTAATCATACGAGTTTAGTATTTCTCAAAGCCGTCAAATCATACGGGAAGAGCACTTCTCAAGATCCTTCTAGTCATACGAGTTTAGTATTTTTCAAAGCCGTCAAATCATACGGGAAGAGCACTTCTCAAGACCCGTCTAGTCATACGAGTTTAGTATTTCTCAAAGCCGTCAAATCATACGGGAAGAGCACTTCTCAAGATCCTTCTAGTCATACGAGTTTAGTATTTTTCAAAGCCGTCAAATCATACGGGAAGAGCACTTCTCAAAACCCGTCTAATCATACGAGTTTAGTTTTTCTCAAAGCCGTCAAATAATACGGGAAGAGCACTTCTCAAAACCCGTCTAATCATACGAGTTTAGTATTTCTCAAAGCCGTCAAATCATACGGGAAGAGCACTTCTCAAGACCCGTCTAGTCATACGAGTTTAGTATTTTTCAAAGCCATCAAATCATACGGGAAGAGCACTTCTCAAGACCCGTCTAGTCATACGAGTTTAGTATTTCTCAAAGCCGTCAAATCATACGGGAAGAGCACTTCTCAAGATCCTTCTAGTCATACGAGTTTAGTATTTTTCAAAGCCGTCAAATCATACGGGAAGAGCACTTCTCACATCCCGTCTAATCATACGAGTTTAGTATTTCTCAAAGCCGTCAAATCTTACGGGAAGAGCACTTCTCAAAGCCCGTCTAGTCATACGGGTAAAGTATTTTTCAAAGCCGTCAAATCATACGGGAAGAGCACTTCTCAAAACCCGTCTAATCATACGAGTTTAGTATTTCTCAAAGCCGTCAAATCATACGGGAAGAGCACTTCTCAAAACCCGTCTAATCATACGAGTTTAGTATTTCTCAAAGCCGTCAAATCATACGGGAAGAGCACTTCTCAAAACCCGTCTAATCATACGAGTTTAGTATTTCTCAAAGCCGTCAAATCATACGGGAAGAGCACTTCTCAAGATCCTTCTAGTCATAAGAGTTTAGTATTTCTCAAAGCCGTCAAATCATACGGGAAGAGCACTTCTCAAGATCCTTCTAGTCATACTAGTTTAGTATTTCTCAAAGCCGTCAAATCATACGGGAAGAGCACTTCTCAAAACCCGTCTAATCATACGAGTTTAGTATTTCTCAAAGCCGTCAAATCATACGGGAAGAGCACTTCTCAAAACCCGTCTAATCATACGAGTTTAGTATTTCTCAAAGCCGTCAAATCATACGGGAAGAGCACTTCTCAAGATCCTTCTAGTCATACGAGTTTAGTATTTCTCAAAGCCGTCAAATCGTACGGGAAGAGCACTTCCCAAAACCCGTCTAGTCATACGAGTTTAGTATTTTTCAAAGCCGTCAAATCGTACGGGAAGAGCACTTCTCAAAACCCGTCTAGTCATACGAGTTTAGTATTTCTCAAAGCCGTCAAATCATACGGGAAGAGCACTTCTCAAAACCCGTCTAATCATACGAGTTTAGTATTTCTCAAAGCCGTCAAATCGTACGGGAAGAGCACTTCTCAAAGCCCGTCTAATCATACGAGTTTAGTATTTCTCAAAGCCGTCAAATCATACGGGAAGAGCACTTCTCAAAACCCGTCTAATCATACGAGTTTAGTATTTCTCAAAGCCGTCAAATCATACATGAAGAGCACTTCTCAAGATCCTTCTAGTCATACGAGTTTAGTATTTCTCAAAGCCGTCAAATCATACGGGAAGAGCACTTCTCAAAACCCGTCTAATCATACGAGTTTAGTATTTCTCAAAGCCGTCAAATCGTACGGGAAGAGCACTTCTCAAAGCCCGTCTAATCATACGAGTTTAGTATTTCTCAAAGCCGTCAAATCATACGGGAAGAGCACTTCTCAAAGCCCCTCTAGTCATACGGGTAAAGTATTTTTCAAACCTGTCAAAATTATACGGGAAGAGCAGTTCTCAAAACACGTCTAAGCATACGAGTTTAGTATTTCTCAAAGCCGTCAAATCATACGGGAAGAGCACTTCTCAAAACCCGTCTAATCATACGAGTTTAGTATTTCTCAAAGCCGTCAAATCATACGGGAAGAGCACTTCTCAAAACCCGTCTAATCATACGAGTTTAGTATTTCTCAAAGCCGTCAAATCATACGGGAAGAGCACTTCTCAAGATCCTTCTAGTCATACGAGTTTAGTATTTCTCAAAGCCGTCAAATCGTACGGGAAGAGCACTTCTCAAGATCCTTCTAGTCATACGAGTTTAGTATTTTTCAAAGCCGTCAAATCATACGGGAAGAGCACTTCTCAAAACCCGTCTAATCATACGAGTTTAGTATTTCTCAAAGCCGTCAAATCATACGGGAAGAGCACTTCTCAAAACCCGTCTAATCATACGAGTTTAGTATTTCTCAAAGCCGTCAAATCATACGGGAAAAGCACTTCTCAAGATCCTTCTAGTCATACGAGTTTAGTATTTCTCAAAGGCGTCAAATTATACGGGAAGAGCACTTCTCAAAACCCGTCTAATCATACGAGTTTAGTATTTCTCAAAGCCGTCAAATCGTACGGGAAGAGCACTTCTCAAAGCCCGTCTAATCATACGAGTTTAGTATTTCTCAAAGCCGTCAAATCATTCGGAAGAGCACTTCTCAAAGCCCGTCTAGTCAAACGGGTAAAGTATTTTTCAAAGCCGTCAAATCATACGGGAAGAGCACTTCTCAAAACCCGTCTAATCATACGAGTTTAGTATTTCTCAAAGCCGTCAAATCATACGGGAAGAGCACTTCTCAAGATCCTTCTAGTCATACGAGTTTAGTATTTCTCAAAGCCGTCAAATCATACGGGAAGAGCACTTCTCAAAACCCGTCTAATCATACGAGTTTAGTATTTCTCAAAGCCGTCAAATCATACGGGAAGAGCACTTCTCAAGATCCTTCTAGTCATACGAGTTTAGTATTTCTCAAAGCGGTCAAATCGTACGGGAAGAGCACTCCTCAAAACCCATCTAGTCATACGAGTTTAGTATTTTTCAAAGCCGTCAAATCGTACGGGAAGAGCACTTCTCAAAACCCGTCTAGTCATACGAGTTTAGTATTTCTCAAAGCCGTCAAATCATACGGGAAGAGCACTTCTCAAAACCCGTCTAATCATACGAGTTTAGTATTTCTCAACCTGTCAAATCGTACGGGAAGAGCACTTCTCAAAGCCCGTCTAATCATACGAGTTTAGTATTTCTCAAAGCCGTCAAATCATACGGGAAGAGCACTTCTCAAAACCCGTCTAATCATACGAGTTTAGTATTTCTCAAAGCCGTCAAATCATACGGGAAGAGCACTTCTTAAAACCCGTCTAATCATACGAGTTTAGTATTTCTCAAAGCCGTCAAATCATACGGGAGAGCACTTCTCAAAACCCGTCTAATCATACGAGTTTAGTATTTCTCAAAGCCGTCAAATCATACGGGAAGAGCACTTCTCAAGATCCTTCTAGTCATACGAGTTTAGTATTTTTCAAAGCCGTCAAATCATACGGGAAGAGCACTTCTCAAGACCCGTCTAGTCATACGAGTTTAGTATTTCTCAAAGCCGTCAAATCATACGGGAAGAGCACTTCTCAAGATCCTTCTAGTCATACGAGTTTAGTATTTTTCAAAGCCGTCAAATCATACGGGAAGAGCACTTCTCAAAACCCGTCTAATCATACGAGTTTAGTTTTTCTCAAAGCCGTCAAATCATACGGGAAGAGCACTTCTCAAAACCCGTCTAATCATACGAGTTTAGTATTTCTCAAAGCCGTCAAATCATACGGGAAGAGCACTTCTCAAGACCCGTCTAGTCATACGAGTTTAGTATTTTTCAAAGCCATCAAATCATACGGGAAGAGCACTTCTCAAGACCCGTCTAGTCATACGAGTTTAGTATTTCTCAAAGCCGTCAAATCATACGGGAAGAGCACTTCTCAAGATCCTTCTAGTCATACGAGTTTAGTATTTTTCAAAGCCGTCAAATCATACGGGAAGAGCACTTCTCAAAACCCGTCTAATCATACGAGTTTAGTATTTCTCAAAGCCGTCAAATCTTACGGGAAGAGCACTTCTCAAAGCCCGTCTAGTCATACGGGTAAAGTATTTTTCAAAGCCGTCAAATCATACGGGAAGAGCACTTATCAAAACCCGTCTAATCATACGAGTTTAGTATTTCTCAAAGCCGTCAAATCATACGGGAAGAGCACTTCTCAAAACCCGTCTAATCATACGAGTTTAGTATTTCTCAAAGCCGTCAAATCATACGGGAAGAGCACTTCTCAAAACCCGTCTAATCATACGAGTTTAGTATTTCTCAAAGCCGTCAAATCATACGGGAAGAGCACTTCTCAAGATCCTTCTAGTCATACGAGTTTAGTATTTCTCAAAGCCGTCAAATCATACGGGAAGAGCACTTCTCAAGATCCTTCTAGTCATACTAGTTTAGTATTTCTCAAAGCCGTCAAATCATACGGGAAGAGCACTTCTCAAAACCCGTCTAATCATACGAGTTCAGTATTTCTCAAAGCCGTCAAATCATACGGGAAGAGCACTTCTCAAAACCCGTCTAATCATACGAGTTTAGTATTTCTCAAAGCCGTCAAATCATACGGGAAGAGCAGTTCTCAAGATCCTTCTAGTCATACGAGTTTAGTATTTCTCAAAGCCGTCAAATCGTACGGGAAGAGCACTTCTCAAAACCCGTCTAGTCATACGAGTTCGGTATTTTTCAAAGCCGTCAAATCGTACGGGAAGAGCACTTCTCAAAACCCGTCTAGTCGTACGAGTTTAGTATTTCTCAAAGCCGTCAAATCATACGGGAAGAGCACTTCTCAAAACCCGTCTAATCATACGAGTTTAGTATTTCTCAAAGCCGTCAAATCGTAAGGGAAGAGCACTTCTCAAAGCCCGTCTAATCATACGAGTTTAGTATTTCTCAAAGCCGTCAAATCATACGGGAAGAGCACTTCTCAAAACCCGTCTAATCATACGAGTTTAGTATTTCTCAAAGCCGTCAAATCATACATGAAGAGCACTTCTCAAGATCCTTCTAGTCATACGAGTTTAGTATTTCTCAAAGCCGTCAAATCGTACGGGAAGAGCACTTCTCAAAACCCGTCTAATCATACGAGTTTAGTATTTCTCAAAGCCGTTCAATCGTACGGGAAGAGCACTTCTCAAAGCCCGTCTAATCATACAAGTTTAGTATTTCTCAAAGCCGTCAAATCATACGGGAAGAGCACTTCTCAAAGCCCGTCTAGTCATACGGGTAAAGTATTTTTCAAACCTGTCAAATTATACGGGAAGAGCAGTTCTCAAACCTTGTCTAATCATACGAGTTTAGTATTTCACAAAGCCGTCAAATCATACGGGAAGAGCACTTCTCAAAACCCGTCTAATCATACGAGTTTAGTATTTCTCAAAGCCGTCAAATCATACGGGAAGAGCACTTCTCAAAACCCGTCTAATCATACGAGTTTAGTATTTCTCAAAGCCGTCAAATCATACGGGAAGAGCACTTCTCAAGATCCTTCTAGTCATACGAGTTTAGTATTTCTCAAAGCCGTCAAATCGTACATGAAGAGCACTTCTCAAGATCCTTCTAGTCATACGAGTTTAGTATTTTTCAAAGCCGTCAAATCATATGGGAAGAGCACTTATCAAAACCCGTCTAATCATACGAGTTTAGTATTTCTCAAAGCCGTCAAATCATACGGGAAGAGCACTTCTCAAAACCCGTCTAATCATACGAGTTTAGTATTTCTCAAAGCCGTCAAATCATACGGGAAGAGCACTTCTCAAGATCCTTCTAGTCATACGAGTTTAGTATTTCTCAAAGCCCTCAAATCATACGGGAAGAGCACTTCTCAAAACCCGTCTAATCATACGAGTTTAGTATTTCTCAAAGCCGTCAAATCGTACGGGAAGAGCACTTCTCAAAGCCCGTCTAATCATACGAGTTTAGTATTTCTCAAAGCCGTCAAATCATTCGGGAAGAGCACTTCTCAAAGCCCGTCTAGTCAAACGGGTAAAGTATTTTTCAAAGCCGTCAAATCATATGGGAAGAGCACTTCTCAAAACCCGTCTAATCATACGAGTTTAGTATTTCTCAAAGCCGTCAAATCATACGGGAAGAGCACTTCTCAAGATCCTTCTAGTCATACGAGTTTAGTATTTCTCAAAGCCGTCAAATCATACGGGAAGAGCACTTCTCAAAACCCGTCTAATCATACGAGTTTAGTATTTCTCAAAGCCGTCAAATCATACGGGAAGAGCACTTCTCAAGATCCTTCTAGTCATACGAGTTTAGTATTTCTCAAAGCCGTCAAATCGTACGGGAAGAGCACTTCTCAAAACCCGTCTAGTCATACGAGTTTAGTATTTTTCAAAGCCGTCAAATCGTACGGGAAGAGCACTTCTCAAAACCCGTCTAGTCATACGAGTTTAGTATTTCTCAAAGCCGTCAAATCATACGGGAAAAGCACTTCTCAAAACCCCTCTAATCATACGAGTTTAGTATTTCTCAACCTGTCAAATCGTACGGGAAGAGCACTTCTCAAAGCCCGTCTAATCATACGAGTTTAGTATTTCTCAAAGCCGTCAAATCATACGGGAAGAGCACTTCTCAAAACCCGTCTAATCATACGAGTTTAGTATTTCTCAAAGCCGTCAAATCATACATGAAGAGCACTTCTCAAGATCCTTTTAGTCATACGAGTTTAGTATTTCTCAAAGCCGTCAAATCTTTCGGGAATAGCACTTCTCAAAACCCGTCTAATCATACGAGTTTAGTATTTCTCAAAGCCGTCAAATCGTACGGGAAGAGCACTTCTCAAAGCCCGTCTAATCATACGAGTTTAGTATTTCTCAAAGCCGTCAAATCATACGGGAAGAGCACTTCTCAAAGCCCGTCTAGTCATACGGGTAAAGTATTTTTCAAACCTGTCAAATTATACGGGAAGAGCAGTTCTCAAAACCCGTCTAATCATACGAGTTTAGTATTTCTCAAAGCCGTCAAATCATACGGGAAGAGCACTTCTCAAAACCCGTCTAATCATACGAGTTTAGTATTTCTCAAAGCCGTCAAATCATACGGGAAGAGCACTTCTCAAAACCCGTCTAATCATACGAGTTTAGTATTTCTCAAAGCCGTCAAATCATACGGGAAGAGCACTTCTCAAGATCCTTCTAGTCATACGAGTTTAGTATTTCTCAAAGCCGTCAAATCATACGGGAAGAGCACTTCTCAAGATCCTTCTAGTCATACGAGTTTAGTATTTTTCAAAGCCGTCAAATCATATGGGAAGAGCACTTCTCAAAACCCGTCTAATCATACGAGTTTAGTATTTCTCAAAGCCGTCAAATCATACGGGAAGAGCACTTCTCAAAACCCGTCTAATCATACGAGTTTAGTATTTCTCAAAGCCGTCAAATCATACGGGAAGAGCACTTCTCAAGATCCTTCTAGTCATACGAGTTTAGTATTTCTCGAAGGCGTCAAATTATACGGGAAGAGCACTTCTCAAAACCCGTCTAATCATACGAGTTTAGTATTTCTCAAAGCCGTCAAATCGTACGGGAAGAGCACTTCTCAAAGCCCGTCTAATCATACGAGTTTAGTATTTCTCAAAGCCGTCAAATCATTCGGGAAGAGCACTTCTCAAAGCCCGTCTAGTCAAACGGGTAAAGTATTTTTCAAAGCCGTCAAATCATACGGGAAGAGCACTTCTCAAAACCCGTCTAATCATACGAGTTTAGTATTTCTCAAAGCCGTCAAATCATACGGGAAGAGCACTTCTCAAGATCCTTCTAGTCATACGAGTTTAGTATTTCTCAAAGCCGTCAAATCATACGGGAAGAGCACTTCTCAAAACCCGTCTAATCATACGAGTTTAGTATTTCTCAAAGCCGTCAAATCATACGGGAAGAGCACTTCTCAAGATCCTTCTAGTCATACAAGTTTTGTATTTCTCAAAGCCGTCAAATCGTACGGGAAGAGCACTTCTCAAAGCCCGTCTAGTCATACGGGTAAAGTATTTCTCGAAGCCATCAAATCACACGGGAAGAGCACTTATTAAATCCCGTCTAGTCATACGAGTTTAGTATTTCTCAAAGCCGTCAAATCATACGGGAAGAGCACTTCTCAAAAGCCGTCTAGTCATACGGGTAAAGTATATGTCAAAGCCGTCAAATCATACTGGAAGAGCACTTCTCAAAACCCGTCTAGTCATACGAGTTTTGTATTTCTCAAAGCCGTCAAATCATATGGGAAGAGCACTTCTCAAAGCACATCTAGTCATACGGGTAAAGTATTTCTCAAAGCCGTCAAATCATACCGGAAGAGCACATCTCAAATTCCGTCTAGTCATACGGGTAAAGTATTTCTCAAGGCCGTCAAATCATACGGGAAGAGCACTTCTAAAAACCCGTCTAGTCATACGAGTTTAGTATTTCTCAAAGCCGTCAAATCATATGGGAAGAGCACTTCTCAAGACCCGTCTAGTCATACGAGTTTAGTATTTTTCAAAGCCGTCAAATCATACGGGAAGAGCACTTCTCAAGACCCGTCTAGTCATACGAGTTTAGTATTTCTCAAAGCCGTCAAATCGTACAAGAAGAGCACTTCTCAAAACCCGTCTAATCATACGAGTTTAGTATTTCTCAAAGCCGTCAAATCGTACGGGAAGAGCACTTCTCAAAGCCCGTCTAATCATACGAGTTTAGTATTTCTCAAAGCCGTCAAATCATTCGGGAAGAGCACTTCTCAAAGCCCGTCTAGTCAAACGGGTAAAGTATTTTTCAAAGCCGTCAAATCATACGGGAAGAGCACTTCTCAAAACCCGTCTAATCATACGAGTTTAGTATTTCTCTAAGCCGTCAAATCATACGGGAAGAGCACTTCTCAAGATCCTTCTAGTCATACGAGTTTAGTATTTCTCAAAGCCGTCAAATCATACGGGAAGAGCACTTCTCAAAACCCGTCTAATCATACGAGTTTAGTATTTTTCAAAGCCGTCAAATCATACTGGAAGAGCACTTCTCAAAACCCGTCTAATCATACGAGTTTAGTATTTCTCAAAGCCGTCAAATCATACGGAAAGAGCACTTCTCAAAACCCGTCTAATCATACGAGTTTAGTATTTCTCAAAGCCGTCAAATCATACGGGAAGAGCACTTCTCAAGATCCTTCTAGTCATACGAGTTTAGTATTTCTCAAAGCCGTCAAATCATACGGGAAGAGCACTTCTCAAAACCCGTCTAATCATACGAGTTTAGTATTTCTCAAAGCCGTCAAATCATACGGGAAGAGCACTTCTCAAGATCCTTCTAGTCATACGAGTTTAGTATTTCTCAAAGCGGTCAAATCGTACGGGAAGAGCACTCCTCAAAACCCATCTAGTCATACGAGTTTAGTATTTTTCAAAGCCGTCAAATCGTACGGGAAGAGCACTTCTCAAAACCCGTCTAGTCATACGAGTTTAGTATTTCTCAAAGCCGTCAAATCATACGGGAAGAGCACTTCTCAAAACCCGTCTAATCATACGAGTTTAGTATTTCTCAACCTGTCAAATCGTACGGGAAGAGCACTTCTCAAAG
This sequence comes from Ceratothoa steindachneri, assembly GCA_963969495.1. Taxonomy (NCBI): domain Eukaryota; kingdom Metazoa; phylum Arthropoda; class Malacostraca; order Isopoda; family Cymothoidae; genus Ceratothoa; species Ceratothoa steindachneri. The sequence continues at coordinate 92,552,871 of OZ018322.1, forward strand.
CCCGTCTAATCATACGAGTTTAGTATTTCTCAAAGCCGTCAAATCATACGGGAAGAGCACTTCTCAAAACCCGTCTAATCATACGAGTTTAGTATTTCTCAAAGCCGTCAAATCATACGGGAAGAGCACTTCTTAAAACCCGTCTAATCATACGAGTTTAGTATTTCTCAAAGCCGTCAAATCATACGGGAGAGCACTTCTCAAAACCCGTCTAATCATACGAGTTTAGTATTTCTCAAAGCCGTCAAATCATACGGGAAGAGCACTTCTCAAGATCCTTCTAGTCATACGAGTTTAGTATTTTTCAAAGCCGTCAAATCATACGGGAAGAGCACTTCTCAAGACCCGTCTAGTCATACGAGTTTAGTATTTCTCAAAGCCGTCAAATCATACGGGAAGAGCACTTCTCAAGATCCTTCTAGTCATACGAGTTTAGTATTTTTCAAAGCCGTCAAATCATACGGGAAGAGCACTTCTCAAAACCCGTCTAATCATACGAGTTTAGTTTTTCTCAAAGCCGTCAAATCATACGGGAAGAGCACTTCTCAAAACCCGTCTAATCATACGAGTTTAGTATTTCTCAAAGCCGTCAAATCATACGGGAAGAGCACTTCTCAAGACCCGTCTAGTCATACGAGTTTAGTATTTTTCAAAGCCATCAAATCATACGGGAAGAGCACTTCTCAAGACCCGTCTAGTCATACGAGTTTAGTATTTCTCAAAGCCGTCAAATCATACGGGAAGAGCACTTCTCAAGATCCTTCTAGTCATACGAGTTTAGTATTTTTCAAAGCCGTCAAATCATACGGGAAGAGCACTTCTCAAAACCCGTCTAATCATACGAGTTTAGTATTTCTCAAAGCCGTCAAATCTTACGGGAAGAGCACTTCTCAAAGCCCGTCTAGTCATACGGGTAAAGTATTTTTCAAAGCCGTCAAATCATACGGGAAGAGCACTTATCAAAACCCGTCTAATCATACGAGTTTAGTATTTCTCAAAGCCGTCAAATCATACGGGAAGAGCACTTCTCAAAACCCGTCTAATCATACGAGTTTAGTATTTCTCAAAGCCGTCAAATCATACGGGAAGAGCACTTCTCAAAACCCGTCTAATCATACGAGTTTAGTATTTCTCAAAGCCGTCAAATCATACGGGAAGAGCACTTCTCAAGATCCTTCTAGTCATACGAGTTTAGTATTTCTCAAAGCCGTCAAATCATACGGGAAGAGCACTTCTCAAGATCCTTCTAGTCATACTAGTTTAGTATTTCTCAAAGCCGTCAAATCATACGGGAAGAGCACTTCTCAAAACCCGTCTAATCATACGAGTTCAGTATTTCTCAAAGCCGTCAAATCATACGGGAAGAGCACTTCTCAAAACCCGTCTAATCATACGAGTTTAGTATTTCTCAAAGCCGTCAAATCATACGGGAAGAGCAGTTCTCAAGATCCTTCTAGTCATACGAGTTTAGTATTTCTCAAAGCCGTCAAATCGTACGGGAAGAGCACTTCTCAAAACCCGTCTAGTCATACGAGTTCGGTATTTTTCAAAGCCGTCAAATCGTACGGGAAGAGCACTTCTCAAAACCCGTCTAGTCGTACGAGTTTAGTATTTCTCAAAGCCGTCAAATCATACGGGAAGAGCACTTCTCAAAACCCGTCTAATCATACGAGTTTAGTATTTCTCAAAGCCGTCAAATCGTAAGGGAAGAGCACTTCTCAAAGCCCGTCTAATCATACGAGTTTAGTATTTCTCAAAGCCGTCAAATCATACGGGAAGAGCACTTCTCAAAACCCGTCTAATCATACGAGTTTAGTATTTCTCAAAGCCGTCAAATCATACATGAAGAGCACTTCTCAAGATCCTTCTAGTCATACGAGTTTAGTATTTCTCAAAGCCGTCAAATCGTACGGGAAGAGCACTTCTCAAAACCCGTCTAATCATACGAGTTTAGTATTTCTCAAAGCCGTTCAATCGTACGGGAAGAGCACTTCTCAAAGCCCGTCTAATCATACAAGTTTAGTATTTCTCAAAGCCGTCAAATCATACGGGAAGAGCACTTCTCAAAGCCCGTCTAGTCATACGGGTAAAGTATTTTTCAAACCTGTCAAATTATACGGGAAGAGCAGTTCTCAAAACCCGTCTAATCATACGAGTTTAGTATTTCACAAAGCCGTCAAATCATACGGGAAGAGCACTTCTCAAAACCCGTCTAATCATACGAGTTTAGTATTTCTCAAAGCCGTCAAATCATACGGGAAGAGCACTTCTCAAAACCCGTCTAATCATACGAGTTTAGTATTTCTCAAAGCCGTCAAATCATACGGGAAGAGCACTTCTCAAGATCCTTCTAGTCATACGAGTTTAGTATTTCTCAAAGCCGTCAAATCGTACATGAAGAGCACTTCTCAAGATCCTTCTAGTCATACGAGTTTAGTATTTTTCAAAGCCGTCAAATCATATGGGAAGAGCACTTCTCAAAACCCGTCTAATCATACGAGTTTAGTATTTCTCAAAGCCGTCAAATCATACGGGAAGAGCACTTCTCAAAACCCGTCTAATCATACGAGTTTAGTATTTCTCAAAGCCGTCAAATCATACGGGAAGAGCACTTCTCAAGATCCTTCTAGTCATACGAGTTTAGTATTTCTCAAAGCCCTCAAATCATACGGGAAGAGCACTTCTCAAAACCCGTCTAATCATACGAGTTTAGTATTTCTCAAAGCCGTCAAATCGTACGGGAAGAGCACTTCTCAAAGCCCGTCTAATCATACGAGTTTAGTATTTCTCAAAGCCGTCAAATCATTCGGAAAGAGCACTTCTCAAAGCCCGTCTAGTCAAACGGGTAAAGTATTTTTCAAAGCCGTCAAATCATATGGGAAGAGCACTTCTCAAAACCCGTCTAATCATACGAGTTTAGTATTTCTCAAAGCCGTCAAATCATACGGGAAGAGCACTTCTCAAGATCCTTCTAGTCATACGAGTTTAGTATTTCTCAAAGCCGTCAAATCATACGGGAAGAGCACTTCTCAAAACCCGTCTAATCATACGAGTTTAGTATTTCTCAAAGCCGTCAAATCATACGGGAAGAGCACTTCTCAAGATCCTTCTAGTCATACGAGTTTAGTATTTCTCAAAGCCGTCAAATCGTACGGGAAGAGCACTTCTCAAAACCCGTCTAGTCATACGAGTTTAGTATTTTTCAAAGCCGTCAAATCGTACGGGAAGAGCACTTCTCAAAACCCGTCTAGTCATACGAGTTTAGTATTTCTCAAAGCCGTCAAATCATACGGGAAAAGCACTTCTCAAAACCCCTCTAATCATACGAGTTTAGTATTTCTCAACCTGTCAAATCGTACGGGAAGAGCACTTCTCAAAGCCCGTCTAATCATACGAGTTTAGTATTTCTCAAAGCCGTCAAATCATACGGGAAGAGCACTTCTCAAAACCCGTCTAATCATACGAGTTTAGTATTTCTCAAAGCCGTCAAATCATACATGAAGAGCACTTCTCAAGATCCTTTTAGTCATACGAGTTTAGTATTTCTCAAAGCCGTCAAATCATACGGGAATAGCACTTCTCAAAACCCGTCTAATCATAAGAGTTTAGTATTTCTCAAAGCCGTCAAATCGTACGGGAAGAGCACTTCTCAAAGCCCGTCTAATCATACGAGTTTAGTATTTCTCAAAGCCGTCAAATCATACGGGAAGAGCACTTCTCAAAGCCCGTCTAGTCATACGGGTAAAGTATTTTTCAAACCTGTCAAATTATACGGGAAGAGCAGTTCTCAAAACCCGTCTAATCATACGAGTTTAGTATTTCTCAAAGCCGTCAAATCATACGGGAAGAGCACTTCTCAAAACCCGTCTAATCATACGAGTTTAGTATTTCTCAAAGCCGTCAAATCATACGGGAAGAGCACTTCTCAAAACCCGTCTAATCATACGAGTTTAGTATTTCTCAAAGCCGTCAAATCATACGGGAAGAGCACTTCTCAAGATCCTTCTAGTCATACGAGTTTAGTATTTCTCAAAGCCGTCAAATCATACGGGAAGAGCACTTCTCAAGATCCTTCTAGTCATACGAGTTTAGTATTTTTTAAAGCCGTCAAATCATATGGGAAGAGCACTTCTCAAAACCCGTCTAATCATACGAGTTTAGTATTTCTCAAAGCCGTCAAATCATACGGGAAGAGCACTTCTCAAAACCCGTCTAATCATACGAGTTTATTATTTCTCAAAGCCGTCAAATCATACGGGAAGAGCACTTCTCAAGATCCTTCTAGTCATACGAGTTTAGTATTTCTCGAAGGCGTCAAATTATACGGGAAGAGCACTTCTCAAAACCCGTCTAATCATACGAGTTTAGTATTTCTCAAAGCCGTCAAATCGTACGGGAAGAGCACTTCTCAAAGCCCGTCTAATCATACGAGTTTAGTATTTCTCAAAGCCGTCAAATCATTCGGGAAGAGCACTTCTCAAAGCCCGTCTAGTCAAACGGGTAAAGTATTTTTCAAAGCCGTCAAATCATACGGGAAGAGCACTTCTCAAAACCCGTCTAATCATACGAGTTTAGTATTTCTCAAAGCCGTCAAATCATACGGGAAGAGCACTTCTCAAGATCCTTCTAGTCATACGAGTTTAGTATTTCTCAAAGCCGTCAAATCATACGGGAAGAGCACTTCTCAAAACCCGTCTAATCATACGAGTTTAGTATTTCTCAAAGCCGTCAAATCATACGGGAAGAGCACTTCTCAAGATCCTTCTAGTCATACAAGTTTAGTATTTCTCAAAGCCGTCAAATCGTACGGGAAGAGCACTTCTCAAAGCCCGTCTAGTCATACGGGTAAAGTATTTCTCGAAGCCATCAAATCACACGGGAAGAGCACTTATTAAATCCCGTCTAGTCATACGAGTTTAGTATTTCTCAAAGCCGTCAAATCATACGGGAAGAGCACTTCTCAAAAGCCGTCTAGTCATACGGGTAAAGTATATGTCAAAGCCGTCAAATCATACTGGAAGAGCACTTCTCAAAACCCGTCTAGTCATACGAGTTTTGTATTTCTCAAAGCCGTCAAATCATACGGGAAGAGCACTTCTCAAAGCACATCTAGTCATACGGGTAAAGTATTTCTCAAAGCCGTCAAATCATACCGGAAGAGCACATCTCAAATTCCGTCTAGTCATACGGGTAAAGTATTTCTCAAGGCCGTCAAATCATACGGGAAGAGCACTTCTAAAAACCCGTCTAGTCATACGAGTTTAGTATTTCTCAAAGCCGTCAAATCATATGGGAAGAGCACTTCTCAAGAACCGTCTAGTCATACGAGTTTAGTATTTTTCAAAGCCGTCAAATCATACGGGAAGAGCACTTCTCAAGACCCGTCTAGTCATACGAGTTTAGTATTTCTCAAAGCCGTCAAATCGTACAAGAAGAGCACTTCTCAAAACCCGTCTAATCATACGAGTTTAGTATTTCTCAAAGCCGTCAAATCGTACGGGAAGAGCACTTCTCAAAGCCCGTCTAATCATACGAGTTTAGTATTTCTCAAAGCCGTCAAATCATTCGGGAAGAGCACTTCTCAAAGCCCGTCTAGTCAAACGGGTAAAGTATTTTTCAAAGCCGTCAAATCATACGGGAAGAGCACTTCTCAAAACCCGTCTAATCATACGAGTTTAGTATTTCTCTAAGCCGTCAAATCATACGGGAAGAGCACTTCTCAAGATCCTTCTAGTCATACGAGTTTAGTATTTCTCAAAGCCGTCAAATCATACGGGAAGAGCACTTCTCAAAACCCGTCTAATCATACGAGTTTAGTATTTTTCAAAGCCGTCAAATCATACTGGAAGAGCACTTCTCAAAACCCGTCTAATCATACGAGTTTAGTATTTCTCAAAGCCGTCAAATCATACGGGAAGAGCACTTCTCAAAACCCGTCTAATCATACGAGTTTAGTATTTCTCAAAGCCGTCAAATCATATGGGAAGAGCACTTCTCAAGATCCTTCTAGTCATACGAGTTTAGTATTTTTCAAAGCCGTCAAATCATACGGGAAGAGCACTTCTCAAGATCCTTCTAGTCATACGAGTTTAGTATTTCTCAAAGCCGTCAAATCATACATGAAGAGCACTTCTCAAGATCCTTCTAGTCATACGAGTTTAGTATTTCTCAAAGCCGTCAAATCATACGGGAAGAGCACTTCTCAAAACCCGTCTAATCATACGAGTTTAGTATTTCTCAAAGCCGTCAAATCGTACGGGAAGAGCACTTCTCAAAGCCCGTCTAATCATACGAGTTTAGTATTTCTCAAAGCCGTCAAATCATACGGGAAGAGCACTTCTCAAAGCCCGTCTAGTCATACGGGTAAAGTATTTTTCAAACCTGTCAAATTATACGGGAAGAGCAGTTCTCAAAACCCGTCTAATCATACGAGTTTAGTATTTCTCAAAGCCGTCAAATCATACGGGAAGAGCACTTCTCAAAACCCGTCTAATCATACGAGTTTAGTATTTCTCAAAGCCGTCAAATCATACATGAAGAGCACTTCTCAAGATCCTTCTAGTCATACGAGTTTAGTATTTCTCAAAGCCGTCAAATCATACGGGAAGAGCACTTCTCAAAACCCGTCTAATCATACGAGTTTAGTATTTCTCAAAGCCGTCAAATCGTACGGGAAGAGCACTTCTCAAAGCCAGTCTAATCATACGAGTTTAGTATTTCTCAAAGCCGTCAAATCATATGGGAAGAGCACTTCTCAAAGCCCGTCTAGTCATACGGGTAAAGTATTTTTCAAACCTGTCAAATTATACGGGAAGAGCAGTTCTCAAAACCCGTCTAATCATACGAGTTTAGTATTTCTCAAAGCCGTCAAATCATACGGGAAGAGCACTTCTCAAAACCCGTCTAATCATACGAGTTTAGTATTTCTCAAAGCCGTCAAATCATACGGGAAGAGCACTTCTCAAAACCCGTCTAATCATACGAGTTTAGTATTTCTCAAAGCCGTCAAATCATACGGGAAGAGCACTTCTCAAGATCCTTCTAGTCATACGAGTTTAGTATTTCTCAAAGCCGTCAAATCGTACGGGAAGAGCACTTCTCAAGATCCTTCTAGTCATACGAGTTTAGTATTTTTCAAAGCCGTCAAATCATATGGAAAGAGCACTTCTCAAAACCCGTCTAATCATACGAGTTTAGTATTTCTCAAAGCCGTCAAATCATACGGGAAGAGCACTTCTCAAAACCCGTCTAATCATACGAGTTTAGTATTTCTCAAAGCCGTCAAATCATACGGGAAGAGCACTTCTCAAGATCCTTCTAGTCATACGAGTTTAGTATTTCTCAAAGGCGTCAAATTATACGGGAAGAGCACTTCTCAAAACCCGTCTAATCATACGAGTTTAGTATTTCTCAAAGCCGTCAAATCGTACGGGAAGAGCACTTCTCAAAGCCCGTCTAATCATACGAGTTTAGTATTTCTCAAAGCCGTCAAATCATTCGGGAAGAGCACTTCTCAAAGCCCGTCTAGTCAAACGGGTAAAGTATTTTTCAAAGCCGTCAAATCATACGGGAAGAGCACTTCTCAAAACCCGTCTAATCATACGAGTTTAGTATTTCTCAAAGCCGTCAAATCATACGGGAAGAGCACTTCTCAAGATCCTTCTAGTCATACGAGTTTAGTATTTCTCAAAGCCGTCAAATCATACGGGAAGAGCACTTCTCAAAACCCGTCTAATCATACGAGTTTAGTATTTCTCAAAGCCGTCAAATCGTACGGGAAGAGCACTTCTCAAAGCCCGTCTAGTCATACGAGTTTAGTATTTTTCAAAGCCGTCAAATCGTACGGGAAGAGCACTTCTCAAAACCCGTCTAGTCATACGAGTTTAGTATTTCTCAAAGCCGTCAAATCATACGGGAAGAGCACTTCTCAAAACCCGTCTAATCATACGAGTTTAGTATTTCTCAAAGCCGTCAAATCGTACGGGAAGAGCACTTCTCAAAGCCCGTCTAATCATACGAGTTTAGTATTTCTCAAAGCCGTCAAATCATACGGGAAGAGCACTTCTCAAAACCCGTCTAATCATACGAGTTTAGTATTTCTCAAAGCCGTCAAATCATACATGAAGAGCACTTCTCAAGATCCTTCTAGTCATACGAGTTTAGTATTTCTCAAAGCCGTCAAATCATACGGGAAGAGCACTTCTCAAAACCCGTCTAATCATACGAGTTTAGTATTTCTCAAAGCCGTCAAATCGTACGGGAAGAGCACTTCTCAAAGCCCGTCTAATCATACGAGTTTAGTATTTCTCAAAGCCGTCAAATCATACGGGAAGAGCACTTCTCAAAGCCCGTCTAGTCATACGGGTGAAATATTTTTCAAACCTGTCAAATTATACGGGAAGAGCAGTTCTCAAACCCCGTCTAATCATACGAGTTTAGTATTTCTCAAAGCCGTCAAATCATACGGGAAGAGCACTTCTCAAAACCCGTCTAATCATACGAGTTTAGTATTTCTCAAAGCCGTCAAATCATACGGGAAGAGCACTTCTCAAAACCCGTCTAATCATACGAGTTTAGTATTTCTCAAAGCCGTCAAATCATACGGGAAGAGCACTTCTCAAGATCCTTCTAGTCATACGAGTTTAGTATTTCTCAAAGCCGTCAAATCATACGGGAAGAGCACTTCTCAAGATCCTTCTAGTCATACTAGTTTAGTATTTCTCAAAGCCGTCAAATCATACGGGAAGAGCACTTCTCAAAACCCGTCTAATCATACAAGTTTAGTATTTCTCAAAGCCGTCAAATCATACGGGAAGAGCACTTCTCAAAACCCGTCTAATCATACGAGTTTAGTATTTCTCAAAGCCGTCAAATCATACGGGAAGAGCACTTCTCAAGATCCTTCTAGTCATACGAGTTTAGTATTTCTCAAAGGCGTCAAATTATACGGGAAGAGCACTTCTCAAAACCCGTCTAATCATACGAGTTTAGTATTTCTCAAAGCCGTCAAATCGTACGGGAAGAGCACTTCTCAAAGCCCGTCTAATCATACGAGTTTAGTATTTCTCAAAGCCGTCAAATCATTCGGGAAGAGCACTTCTCAAAGCCCGTCTAGTCAAACGGGTAAAGTATTTTTCAAAGCCGTCAAATCATACGGGAAGAGCACTTCTCAAAACCCGTCTAAACATACGAGTTTAGTATTTCTCAAAGCCGTCAAATCATACGGGAAGAGCACTTCTCAAGATCCTTCTAGTCATACGAGTTTAGTATTTCTCAAAGCCGTCAAATCATACGGGAAGAGCACTTCTCAAAACCCGTCTAATCATACGAGTTTAGTATTTCTCAAAGCCGTCAAATCATACGGGAAGAGCACTTCTCAAGATCCTTCTAGTCATACAAGTTTAGTATTTCTCAAAGCCGTCAAATCGTACGGGAAGAGCACTTCTCAAAGCCCGTCTAGTCATACGGGTAAAGTATTTCTCGAAGCCATCAAATCACACGGGAAGAGCACTTATTAAATCCCGTCTAGTCATACGAGTTTAGTATTTCTCAAAGCCGTCAAATCATACGGGAAGAGCACTTCTCAAAAGCCGTCTAGTCATACGGGTAAAGTATATGTCAAAGCCGTCAAATCATACTGGAAGAGCACTTCTCAAAACCCGTCTAGTCATACGAGTTTTGTATTTCTCAAAGCCGTCAAATCATACGGGAAGAGCACTTCTCAAAGCACATCTAGTCATACGGGTAAAGTATTTCTCAAAGCCGTCAAATCATACCGGAAGAGCACATCTCAAATTCCGTCTAGTCATACGGGTAAAGTATTTCTCAAGGCCGTCAAATCATACGGGAAGAGCACTTCTAAAAACCCGTCTAGTCATACGAGTTTAGTATTTCTCAAAGCCATCAAATCATACGGAAGTGCACTTCTCAAAACCCGTCTAGTCATACGAGTTTAGTAATTCTCAAAGCCGTCAAATCATACGGGAAGAGCACTTCTCAAGACCCGTCTAGTCATACGAGTTTAGTATTTCTCAAAGCCGTCAAATCATACGGGAAGAGCACTTCTCAAGACCCGTCTAGTCATACGAGTTTAGTATTTTTCAAAGCCGTCAAATCATACGGGAAGAGCACTTCTCAAGACCCGTCTAGTCATACGAGTTTAGTATTTTTCAAAGCCGTCAAATCATACGGGAAGAGCACTTCTCAAAACCCGTCTAATCATACGAGTTTAGTATTTCTCAAAGCCGTCAAATCGTACGGGAAGAGCACTTCTCAAAGCCCGTCTAATCATACGAGTTTAGTATTTCTCAAAGCCGTCAAATCATACGGGAAGAGCACTTCTCAAAGCCCGTCTAGTCATACGGGTAAAGTATTTTTCAAACTTGTCAAATTATACGGGAAGAGCAGTTCTCAAAACCCGTCTAATCATACGAGTTTAGTATTTCTCAAAGCCGTCAAATCATACGGGAAGAGCACTTCTCAAAACCCGTCTAATCATACGAGTTTAGTATTTCTCAAAGCCGTCAAATCATACATGAAGAGCACTTCTCAAGATCCTTCTAGTCATACGAGTTTAGTATTTCTCAAAGCCGTCAAATCATACGGGAAGAGCACTTCTCAAAACCCGTCTAATCATACGAGTTTAGTATTTCTCAAAGCCGTCAAATCGTACGGGAAGAGCACTTCTCAAAGCCAGTCTAATCATACGAGTTTAGTATTTCTCAAAGCCGTCAAATCATACGGGAAGAGCACTTCTCAAAGCCCGTCTAGTCATACGGGTAAAGTATTTTTCAAACCTGTCAAATTATACGGGAAGAGCAGTTCTCAAAACCCGTCTAATCATACGAGTTTAGTATTTCTCAAAGCCGTCAAATCATACGGGAAGAGCACTTCTCAAAACCCGTCTAATCATACGAGTTTAGTATTTCTCAAAGCCGTCAAATCATACGGGAAGAGCACTTCTCAAAACCCGTCTAATCATACGAGTTTAGTATTTCTCAAAGCCGTCAAATCATACGGGAAGAGCACTTCTCAAGATCCTTCTAGTCATACGAGTTTAGTATTTCTCAAAGCCGTCAAATCGTACGGGAAGAGCACTTCTCAAGATCCTTCTAGTCATACGAGTTTAGTATTTTTCAAAGCCGTCAAATCATATGGGAAGAGCACTTCTCAAAACCCGTCTAATCATACGAGTTTAGTATTTCTCAAAGCCGTCAAATCATACGGGAAGAGCACTTCTCAAAACCCGTCTAATCATACGAGTTTAGTATTTCTCAAAGCCGTCAAATCATACGGGAAGAGCACTTCTCAAGATCCTTCTAGTCATACGAGTTTAGTATTTCTCAAAGGCGTCAAATTATACGGGAAGAGCACTTCTCAAAACCCGTCTAATCATACGAGTTTAGTATTTCTCAAAGCCGTCAAATCGTACGGGAAGAGCACTTCTCAAAGCCCGTCTAATCATACGAGTTTAGTATTTCTCAAAGCCGTCAAATCATTCGGGAAGAGCACTTCTCAAAGCCCGTCTAGTCAAACGGGTAAAGTATTTTTCAAAGCCGTCAAATCATACGGGAAGAGCACTTCTCAAAACCCGTCTAATCATACGAGTTTAGTATTTCTCAAAGCCGTCAAATCATACGGGAAGAGCACTTCTCAAGATCCTTCTAGTCATACGAGTTTAGTATTTCTCAAAGCCGTCAAATCATACGGGAAGAGCACTTCTCAAAACCCGTCTAATCATACGAGTTTAGTATTTCTCAAAGCCGTCAAATCGTACGGGAAGAGCACTTCTCAAAGCCCGTCTAGTCATACGAGTTTAGTATTTCTCAAAGCCGTCAAATCATTCGGGAAGAGCACTTCTCAAAGCCCGTCTAGTCAAACGGGTAAAGTATTTTTCAAAGCCGTCAAATCATACGGGAAGAGCACTTCTCAAAACCCGTCTAATCATACGAGTTTAGTATTTCTCAAAGCCGTCAAATCATACGGGAAGAGCACTTCTCAAGATCCTTCTAGTCATACGAGTTTAGTATTTCTCAAAGCCGTCAAATCATACGGGAAGAGCACTTCTCAAAACCCGTCTAATCATACGAGTTTAGTATTTCTCAAAGCCGTCAAATCATACGGGAAGAGCACTTCTCAAGATCCTTCTAGTCATACAAGTTTAGTATTTCTCAAAGCCGTCAAATCGTACGGGAAGAGCACTTCTCAAAGCCCGTCTAGTCATACGGGTAAAGTATTTCTCGAAGCCATCAAATCACACGGGAAGAGCACTTATTAAATCCCGTCTAGTCATACGAGTTTAGTATTTCTCAAAGCCGTCAAATCATACGGGAAGAGCACTTCTCAAAAGCCGTCTAGTCATACGGGTAAAGTATATGTCAAAGCCGTCAAATCATACTGGAAGAGCACTTCTCAAAACCCGTCTAGTCATACGAGTTTTGTATTTCTCAAAGCCGTCAAATCATACGGGAAGAGCACTTCTCAAAGCACATCTAGTCATACGGGTAAAGTATTTCTCAAAGCCGTCAAATCATACCGGAAGAGCACATCTCAAATTCCGTCTAGTCATACGGGTAAAGTATTTCTCAAGGCCGTCAAATCATACGGGAAGAGCACTTCTAAAAACCCGTCTAGTCATACGAGTTTAGTATTTCTCAAAGCCATCAAATCATACGGAAGTGCACTTCTCAAAACCCGTCTAGTCATACGAGTTTAGTAATTCTCAAAGCCGTCAAATCATACGGGAAGAGCACTTCTCAAGACCCGTCTAGTCATACGAGTTTAGTATTTCTCAAAGCCGTCAAATCATACGGGAAGAGCACTTCTCAAGACCCGTCTAGTCATACGAGTTTAGTATTTTTCAAAGCCGTCAACCATACGGGAAGAGCACTTCTCAAGACCCGTCTAGTCATACGAGTTTAGTATTTCTCAAAGCCGTTAAATCGTACAAGAAGAGCACTTCTCAAGACCCGTCTAGTCATACGAGTTTAGTATTTTTCAAAGCCGTCAAATCATACGGGAAGAGCACTTCTCAAGACCCGTCTAGTCATACGAGTTTAGTATTTTTCAAAGCCGTCAAATCATACGGGAAGAGCACTTCTCAAGACCCGTATAGTCATACGAGTTTAGTATTTTTCAAAGCCGTCAAATCATACGGGAAGAGCACTTCTCAAGACTTGTCTAGTCATACGAGTTTAGTATTTTTCAAAGCCGTCAAATCATACGGGAAGAGCACTTCTCAAGACCCGTCTAGTTATACGAGTTTAGTATTTTTCAAAGCCGTCAAATCATACGTGAAGAGCACTTCTCAAGATCCTTCTAGTCATACGAGTTTAGTATTTTTCAAAGCCGTCAAATCATACGGGAAGAGAACTTCTCAAAACCCGTCTAATCATACGAGTTTAGTATTTCTCAAAGCCGTAAAATCATACGGGAAGAGCACTTCTTAAAACCCGTCTAATCATACGAGTTTAGTATTTCTCAAAGCCGTCAAATCATACGGGAAGAGCACTTCTCAAAACCCGTCTAATCATACGAGTTTAGTATTTCTCAAAGCCGTCAAATCATACGGGAAGAGCACTTCTCAAGATCCTTCTAGTCATACGAGTTTAGTATTTTTCAAAGCCGTCAAATCATACGGGAAGAGCACTTCTCAAGACCCGTCTAGTCATACGAGTTTAGTATTTCTCAAAGCCGTCAAATCATACGGGAAGAGAACTTCTCAAGATCCTTCTAGTCATACGAGTTTAGTATTTTTCAAAGCCGTCAAATCATACGGGAAGAGCACTTCTCAAAACCCGTCTAATCATACGAGTTTAGTATTTCTCAAAGCCGTCAAATCATACGGGAAGAGCAATTCTCATGACCCCTCTAGTCATACGAGTTTAGTATTTTTCAAACCCTTCAAATCATACGGGAAGAGCACTTCTCAAGACCCGTCTAGTCATACGAGTTTAGTATTTCTCAAAGCCGTCAAATCATACGAAAAGAGCACTTCTCAAGATCCTTCTAGTCATACGAGTTTAGTATTTTTCAAAGCCGTCAAATCATACGGGAAGAGCACTTCTCAAAACCCGTCTAATCATACGAGTTTAGTATTTCTCAAAGCCGTCAAATCGTACGGGAAGAGCACTTCTCAAAGCCCGTCTAGTCATACGGGTAAAGTATTTTTCAAAGCCGTCAAATCATACGGGAAGAGCACTTCTCAAAACCCGTCTAATCATACGAGTTTAGTATTTCTCAAAGCCGTCAAATCATACGGGAAGAGCACTTTTTAAAACCCGTCTAATCATACGAGTTTAGTATTTCTCAAAGCCGTCAAATCATACGGGAAGAGCACTTCTCAAAACCCGTCTAATCATACGAGTTTAGTATTTCTCAAAGCCGTCATATCATACGGGAAGAGCACTTCTCAAGATCCTTCTAGTCATACGAGTTTAGTATTTCTCAAAGCCGTCAAATCATACGGGAAGAGCACTTCTCAAGATCCTTCTAGTCATACGAGTTTAGTATTTCTCAAAGCCGTCAAATCATACGGGAAGAGCACTTCTCAAAACCCGTCTAATCATACGAGTTTAGTATTTCTCAAAGCCGTCAAATCATACGGGAAGAGCACTTCTCAAAACCCGTCTAATCATACGAGTTTAGTATTTCTCAAAGCCGTCAAATCATACGGGAAGAGCACTTCTCAAGATCCTTCTAGTCATACGAGTTTAGTATTTCTCAAAGCCGTCAAATCGTACGGGAAGAGCACTTCTCAAAACCCGTCTAGTCATACGAGTTTAGTATTTCTCAAAGCCGTCAAATCGTACGGGAAGAGCACTTCTCAAAACCCGTCTAGTTATACGAGTTTAGTATTTCTCAAAGCCGTTAAATCATCCGGGAAGAGCACTTCTCAAAACCCGTCTAATCATACGAGTTTAGTATTTCTCAAAGCCGTCAAATCATACGGGAAGAGCACTTCTCAAAACCCCTCTAATCATACGAGTTTAGTATTTCTCAAAGCCGTCAAATCATACGGGAAGAGCACTTCTTAAAACCCGTCTAATCATACGAGTTTAGTATTTCTCAAAGCCATCAAATCATACGGGAAGAGCACTTCTCAAAACCCGTCTAATCATACGAGTTTAGTATTTCTCAAAGCCGTCAAATCATACGGGAAGAGCAATTCTCATGACCCCTCTAGTCATACGAGTTTAGTATTTTTCAAACCCTTCAAATCATACGGGAAGAGCACTTCTCAAGACCCGTCTAGTCATACGAGTTTAGTATTTCTCAAAGCCGTCAAATCATACGAAAAGAGCACTTCTCAAGATCCTTCTAGTCATACGAGTTTAGTATTTTTCAAAGCCGTCAAATCATACGGGAAGAGCACTTCTCAAAACCCGTCTAATCATACGAGTTTAGTATTTCTCAAAGCCGTCAAATCGTACGGGAAGAGCACTTCTCAAAGCCCGTCTAGTCATACGGGTAAAGTATTTTTCAAAGCCGTCAAATCATACGGGAAGAGCACTTCTCAAAACCCGTCTAATCATACGAGTTTAGTATTTCTCAAAGCCGTCAAATCATACGGGAAGAGCACTTCTTAAAACCCGTCTAATCATACGAGTTTAGTATTTCTCAAAGCCGTCAAATCATACGGGAAGAGCACTTCTCAAAACCCGTCTAATCATACGAGTTTAGTATTTCTCAAAGCCGTCATATCATACGGGAAGAGCACTTCTCAAGATCCTTCTAGTCATACGAGTTTAGTATTTCTCAAAGCCGTCAAATCATACGGGAAGAGCACTTCTCAAGATCCTTCTAGTCATACGAGTTTAGTATTTCTCAAAGCCGTCAAATCATACGGGAAGAGCACTTCTCAAAACCCGTCTAATCATACGAGTTTAGTATTTCTCAAAGCCGTCAAATCATACGGGAAGAGCACTTCTCAAAACCCGTCTAATCATACGAGTTTAGTATTTCTCAAAGCCGTCAAATCATACGGGAAGAGCACTTCTCAAGATCCTTCTAGTCATACGAGTTTAGTATTTCTCAAAGCCGTCAAATCGTACGGGAAGAGCACTTCTCAAAACCCGTCTAGTCATACGAGTTTAGTATTTCTCAAAGCCGTCAAATCGTACGGGAAGAGCACTTCTCAAAACCCGTCTAGTTATACGAGTTTAATATTTCTCAAAGCCGTTAAATCATCCGGGAAGAGCACTTCTCAAAACCCGTCTAATCATACGAGTTTAGTATTTCTCAAAGCCGTCAAATCATACGGGAAGAGCACTTCTCAAAACCCCTCTAATCATACGAGTTTAGTATTTCTCAAAGCCGTCAAATCATACGGGAAGAGCACTTCTTAAAACCCGTCTAATCATACGAGTTTAGTATTTCTCAAAGCCATCAAATCATACGGGAAGAGCACTTCTCAAAACCCGTCTAATCATACGAGTTTAGTATTTCTCAAAGCCGTCAAATCATACGGGAAGAGCACTTCTCAAGATCCTTCTAGTCATACGAGTTTAGTATTTTTCAAAGCCGTCAAATCATACGGGAAGAGCACTTCTCAAGACCCGTCTAGTCATACGAGTTTAGTATTTCTCAAAGCCGTCAAATCATACGGGAAGAGCACTTCTCAAGATCCTTCTAGTCATACGAGTTTAGTATTTTTCAAAGCCGTCAAATCATACGGGAAGAGCACTTCTCAAAACCCGTCTAATCATACGAGTTTAGTATTTCTCAAAGCCGTCAAATCATACGGGAAGAGCACTTCTCAAAACCCGTCTAATCATACGAGTTTAGTATTTCTCAGAGCCGTCAAATCATACGGGAAGAGCACTTCTCAAGACCCGTCTAGTCATACGAGTTTAGTATTTTTCAAAGCCATCAAATCCTACGGGAAGAGCACTTCTCAAGACCCGTCTAGTCATACGAGTTTAGTATTTCTCAAAGCCGTCAAATCATACGGGAAGAGCACTTCTCAAGATCCTTCTAGTCATACGAGTTTAGTATTTTTCAAAGCCGTCAAATCATACGGGAAGAGCACTTCTCAAAACCCGTCTAATCATACGAGTTTAGTATTTCTCAAAGCCGTCAAATCGTACGGGAAGAGCACTTCTCAAAGCCCGTCTAGTCATACGGGTAAAGTATTTTTCAAAGCCGTCAAATCATACGGGAAGAGCACTTCTCAAAACCCGTCTAATCATACGAGTTTAGTATTTCTCAAAGCCGTCAAATCATACGGGAAGAGCACTTCTCAAAACCCGTCTAATCATACGAGTTTAGTATTTCTCAAAGCCGTCAAATCATACGGGAAGAGCACTTATCAAAACCCGTCTAATCATACGAGTTTAGTATTTCTCAAAGCCGTCAAATCATACGGGAAGAGCACTTCTCAAGATCCTTCTAGTCATACGAGTTTAGTATTTCTCAAAGCCGTCAAATCATACGGGAAGAGCACTTCTCAAAACCCGTCTAATCATACGAGTTTAGTATTTCTCAAAGCCGTCAAATCATACGGGAAGAGCACTTCTCAAAACCCGTCTAATCATACGAGTTTAGTATTTCTCAAAGCCGTCAAGTCATACGGGAAGAGCACTTCTCAAGATCCTTCTAGTCATACGAGTTTAGTATTTCTCAAAGCCGTCAAATCATACGGGAAGAGCACTTCTCAAAACCCGTCTAATCATACGAGTTTAGTATTTCTCAAAGCCGTCAAATCATACGGGAAGAGCACTTCTCAAAACCCGTCTAATCATACGAGTTTAGTATTTCTCAAAGCCGTCAAATCATACGGGAAGAGCACTTCTCAAGATCCTTCTAGTCATACGAGTTTAGTATTTCTCAAAGCCGTCAAATCGTACGGGAAGAGCACTTCTCAAAACCCGTCCAGTCATACGAGTTTAGTATTTCTCAAAGCCGTCAAATCATACGGGAAGAGCACTTCTCAAAGCCCGTCTAGTCATACGGGTAAAGTATTTTTCAAACCTGTCAAATTATACGGGAAGAGCAGTTCTCAAAACCCGTCTAATCATACGAGTTTAGTATTTCTCAAAGCCGTCAAATCATACGGGAAGAGCACTTCTCAAAACCCGTCTAATCATACGAGTTTAGTATTTCTCAAAGCCGTCAAATCATTCGGGAAGAGCACTTCTCAAAACCCGTCTAATCATACGAGTTTAGTATTTCTCAAAGCCGTCAAATCATACGGGAAGAGCACTTCTCAAGATCCTTCTAGTCATACGAGTTTAGTATTTCTCAAAGCCGTCAAATCATACGGGAAGAGCACTTCTCAAGATCCTTCTAGTCATACGAGTTTACTATTTTTCAAAGCCGTCAAATCATATGGGAAGAGCACTTCTCAAAACCCGTCTAATCATACGAGTTTAGTATTTCTCAAAGCCGTCAAATCATACGGGAAGAGCACTTCTCAAAGCCCGTCTAATCATACGAGTTTAGTATTTCTCAAAGCCGTCAAATCGTACGGAAAGAGCATTTCTCAAAGCCCGTCTAGTCATACGGGTAAAGTATTTCTCGAAGACATCAAATCATACGGGAAGAGCACTTATTAAATCCCGTCTAGTCATACGAGTTTAGTATTTCTCAAAGCCGTCAAATCATACGGGAAGAGCACTTCTCAAGTTCCTCTAGTCATACGAGTTTAGTATTTCTCAAAGCCGTCAAATCATACGGGAAGAGCACTTCTCAAAACCCGTCTAATCATACGAGTTTAGTATTTCTCAAAGCCGTCAAATCATACGGGAAGAGCACTTCTCAAAAAACGTCTAATTATACGAGTTTAGTATTTCTCAAAGCCGTCAAATCATACGGGAAGAGCACTTCTCAAGATCCTTCTAGTCATACGAGTTTAGTATTTCTCAAAGCCCTCAAATCGTACGGGAAGAGCACTTCTCAAACCCGTCTAGTCATACGAGTTTAGTATTTCTCAAAGCCGTCAAATCATACGGGAAGAGCACTTCTCAAAGCCCGTCTAGTCATACGGGTAAAGTATTTTTCAAACCTGTCAAATTATACGGGAACAGCAGTTCTCAAAACCCGTCTAATCATACGAGTTTAGTATTTCTCAAAGCCGTCAAATCATACGGGAAGAGCACTTCTCAAAACCCGTCTAATCATACGAGTTTAGTATTTCTCAAAGCCGTCAAATCATTCGGGAAGAGCACTTCTCAAAACCCGTCTAATCATACGAGTTTAGTATTTCTCAAAGCCGTCAAATCATACGGGAAGAGCACTTCTCAAGATCCTTCTAGTCATACGA
The DNA here is from genome assembly GCA_963969495.1 of Ceratothoa steindachneri. Taxonomy (NCBI): domain Eukaryota; kingdom Metazoa; phylum Arthropoda; class Malacostraca; order Isopoda; family Cymothoidae; genus Ceratothoa; species Ceratothoa steindachneri. Next base: position 92,572,132 of record OZ018322.1, read on the forward strand.
GTTTAGTATTTCTCAAAGCCGTCAAATCATACGGGAAGAGCACTTCTCAAGATCCTTCTAGTCATACGAGTTTAGTATTTTTCAAAGCCGTCAAATCATATGGGAAGAGCACTTCTCAAAACCCGTCTAATCATACGAGTTTAGTATTTCTCAAAGCCGTCAAATCATACGGGAAGAGCACTTCTCAAAGCCCGTCTAATCATACGAGTTTAGTATTTCTCAAAGCCGTCAAATCGTACGGGAAGAGCACTTCTCAAAGCCCGTCTAATCATACGAGTTTAGTATTTCTCAAAGCCGTCAAATCATACGGGAAGAGCACTTCTCAAAACCCGTCTAATCATACGAGTTTAGTATTTCTCAAAGCCGTCAAATCATGCGGGAAGAGCACTTCTCAAGATCCTTCTAGTCATACGAGTTTAGTATTTCTCAAAGCCGTCAAATCATACGGGAAGAGCACTTCTCAAGATCCTTCTAGTCATACGAGTTTAGTATTTCTCAAAGCCGTCAAATCATACGGGAAGAGCACTTCTCAAAACCCGTCTAATCATACGAGTTTAGTATTTCTCAAAGCCGTCAAATCATACGGGAAGAGCACTTCTCAAAACCCGTCTAATCATACGAGTTTAGTATTTCTCAAAGCCGTCAAGTCATACGGGAAGAGCACTTCTTAAGATCCTTCTAGTCATACGAGTTTAGTATTTCTCAAAGCCGTCAAATCATACGGGAAGAGCACTTCTCAAAACCCGTCTAATCATACGAGTTTAGTATTTCTCAAAGCCGTCAAATCATACGGGAAGAGCACTTCTCAAAACCCGTCTAATCATACGAGTTTAGTATTTCTCAAAGCCGTCAAATCATACGGGAAGAGCACTTCTCAAGATCCTTCTAGTCATACGAGTTTAGTATTTCTCAAAGCCGTCAAATCGTACGGGAAGAGCACTTCTCAAAACCCGTCTAGTCATACGAGTTTAGTATTTCTCAAAGCCGTCAAATCATACGGGAAGAGCACTTCTCAAAGCCCGTCTAGTCATACGGGTAAAGTATTTTTCAAACCTGTCAAATTATACGGGAAGAGCAGTTCTCAAAACCCGTCTAATCATACGAGTTTAGTATTTCTCAAAGCCGTCAAATCATACGGGAAGAGCACTTCTCAAAACCCGTCTAATCATACGAGTTTAGTATTTCTCAAAGCCGTCAAATCATTCGGGAAGAGCACTTCTCAAAACCCGTCTAATCATACGAGTTTAGTATTTCTCAAAGCCGTCAAATCATACGGGAAGAGCACTTCTCAAGATCCTTCTAGTCATACGAGTTTAGTATTTCTCAAAGCCGTCAAATCATACGGGAAGAGCACTTCTCAAGATCCTTCTAGACATACGAGTTTACTATTTTTCAAAGCCGTCAAATCATATGGGAAGAGCACTTCTCAAAACCCGTCTAATCATACGAGTTTAGTATTTCTCAAAGCCGTCAAATCGTACGGAAAGAGCACTTCTCAAAGCCCGTCTAGTCATACGGGTAAAGTATTTCTCGAAGACATCAAATCATACGGGAAGAGCACTTATTAAATCCCGTCTAGTCATACGAGTTTAGTATTTCTCAAAGCCGTCAAATCATACGGGAAGAGCACTTCTCAAAAGCCGTCTAGTCATACGGGTAAAGTATATGTCAAAGCCGTCAAATCATACTGGAAGAGCACTTCTGAAAACCCGTCTAGTCATACGAGTTTTGTATTTCTCAAAGCCGTCAAATCATACGGGAAGAGCACTTCTCAAAGCACATCTTGTCATACGGGTAAAGTATTTCTCAAAGCCGTCAAATCATACCGGAAGAGCACATCTCAAATTCCGTCTAGTCATACGGGTAAAGTATTTCTCAACGCCGTCAAATCATACGGGAAGAGCACTTCTAAAAACCCGTCTAGTCATACGAGTTTAGTATTTCTCAAAGCCATCAAATCATACGGAAGTGCACTTCTCAAAACCCGTCTAGTCATACGAGTTTAGTATTTCTCAAAGCCGTCAAATCATACGGGAAGAGCACTTCTCAAGACCCGTCTAGTCATACGAGTTTAGTATTTCTCAAAGCCGACAAATCATACGGGAAGAGCACTTCTCAATACCCGTCTAGTCATACGAGTTTAGTATTTTTCAAAGCCGTCAAATCATACGGGAAGAGCACTTCTCAAGACCCGTCTAGTCATACGAGTTTAGTATTTTTCAAAGCCGTCAAATCGTACAAGAAGAGCACTTCTCAAGACCCGTCTAGTCATACGAGTTTAGTATTTTTCAAAGCCGTCAAATCATACGGGAAGAGCACTTCTCAAGACCCGTCTAGTCATACGAGTTTAGTATTTTTCAAAGCCATCAAATCATACGGGAAGAGCACTTCTCAAGACCCGTCTAGTCATACGAGTTTAGTATTTCTCAAAGCCGTCAAATCATACGGGAAGAGCACTTCTCATGATCCTTCTAGTCATACGAGTTTAGTATTTTTCAAACTTGTCAAATCATACGGGAAGAGCAGTTCTCAAAACCCGTCTAATCATACGAGTTTAGTATTTCTCAAAGCCGTCAAATCGTACGGGAAGAGCACTTCTCAAAGCCCGTCTAGTCATACGGGTAAAGTATTTTTCAAAGCCGTCAAATCATACGGGAAGAGCACTTCTCAAAACCCGTCTAATCATACGAGTTTAGTATTTCTCAAAGCCGTCAAATCATACGGGAAGAGCACTTCTCAAAACCCGTCTAATCATACGAGTTTAGTATTTCTCAAAGCCGTCAAATCATACGGGAAGAGCACTTCTCAAAACCCGTCTAATCATACGAGTTTAGTATTTCTCAAAGCCGTCAAATCATACGGGAAGAGCACTTTCAAAGATCCTTCTAGTCATACGAGTTTAGTATTTCTCAAAGCCGTCAAATCATACGGGAAGAGCACTTCTCAAGATCCTTCTAGTCATACGAGTTTAGTATTTCTCAAAGCCGTCAAATCATACGGGAAGAGCACTTCTCAAAACCCGTCTAATCATACGAGTTTAGTATTTCTCAAAGCCGTCAAATCATACGGGAAGAGCACTTCTCAAAACCCGTCTAATCATACGAGTTAAGTATTTCTCAAAGCCGTCAAATCATACGGGAAGAGCACTTCTCAAGATCCTTCTAGTCATACGAGTTTAGTATTTCTCAAAGCCGTCAAATCATACGGGAAGAGCACTTCTCAAGATCCTTCTAGTCATACGAGTTTAGTATTTCTCAAAGCCGTCAAATCGTACGGGAAGAGCACTTCTCAAAACCCGTCTAGTCATACGAGTTTAGTATTTCTCAAAGCCGTCAAATCATACGGGAAGAGCACTTCTCAAAACCCGTCTAATCATACGAGTTTAGTATTTCTCAAAGCCGTCAAATCATACGGGAAGAGCACTTCTCAAAACCCCTCTAATCATACGAGTTTAGTATTTCTCAAAGCCGTCAAATCATACGGGAAGAGCACTTCTTAAAACCCGTCTAATCATACGAGTTTAGTATTTCTCAAAGCCGTCAAATCATACGGGAAGAGCACTTCTCAAAACCCGTCTAATCATACGAGTTTAGTATTTCTCAAAGCCGTCAAATCATACGGGAAGAGCACTTCTCAAAGCCCGTCTAGTCATACGGGTAAAGTATTTTTCAAAGCCGTCAAATCATACGGGAAGAGCACTTCTCAAGACCCGTCTAGTCATACGAGTTTAGTATTTCTCAAAGCCGTCAAATCATACGGGAAGAGCACTTCTCAAGATCCTTCTAGTCATACGAGTTTAGTATTTTTCAAAGCCGTCAAATCATACGGGAAGAGCACTTCTCAAAACCCGTCTAATCATACGAGTTTAGTATTTCTCAAAGCCGTCAAATCATACGGGAAGAGCACTTCTCAAAACCCGTCTAATCATACGAGTTTAGTATTTCTCAAAGCCGTCAAATCATACGGGAAGAGCACTTCTCAAGACCCGTCTAGTCATACGAGTTTAGTATTTTTCAAAGCCATCAAATCATACGGGAAGAGCACTTCTCAAGACCCGTCTAGTCATACGAGTTTAGTATTTCTCAAAGCCGTCAAATCATACGGGAAGAGCACTTCTCAAGATCCTTCTAGTCATACGAGTTTAGTATTTTTCAAAGCCGTCAAATCATACGGAAAGAGCACTTCTCAAAACCCGTCTAATCATACGAGTTTAGTATTTCTCAAAGCCGTCAAATCGTACGGGAAGAGCACTTCTCAAAGCCCGTCTAGTCATACGGGTAAAGTATTTTTCAAAGCCGTCAAATCATACGAGAAGAGCACTTCTCAAAACCCGTCTAATCATACGAGTTTAGTATTTCTCAAAGCCGTCAAATCATACGGGAAGAGCACTTCTCAAAACCCGTCTAATCATACGAGTTTAGTATTTCTCAAAGCCGTCAAATCATACGGGAAGAGCACTTCTCAAAACCCGTCTAATCATACAAGGTTAGTATTTCTCAAAGCCGTCAAATCATACGGGAAGAGCACTTCTCAAGATCCTTCTAGTCATACGAGTTTAGTATTTCTCAAAGCCGTCAAATCGTACGGGAAGAGCACTTCTCAAAACCCGTCTAGTCATACGAGTTTAGTATTTCTCAAAGCCGTCAAATCATACGGGAAGAGCACTTCTCAAAACCCGTCTAATCATACGAGTTTAGTATTTCTCAAAGCCGTCAAATCATACATGAAGAGCACTTCTCAAGATCCTTCTAGTCATACGAGTTTAGTATTTCTCAAAGCCGTCAAATCATACGGGAAGAGCACTTCTCAAAACCCGTCTAATCATACGAGTTTAGTATTTCTCAAAGCCGTCAAATCGTACGGGAAGAGCACTTCTCAAAGCCCGTCTAATCATACGAGTTTAGTATTTCTCAAAGCCGTCAAATCATACGGGAAGAGCACTTCTCAAAGCCCGTCTAGTCATACGGGTAAAGTATTTTTCAAACCTGTCAAATTATACGGGAAGAGCAGTTCTCAAAACCCGTCTAATCATACGAGTTTAGTATTTCTCAAAGCCGTCAAATCATACGGGAAGAGCACTTCTCAAAACCCGTCTAATCATACGAGTTTAGTATTTCTCAAAGCCGTCAAATCATACGGGAAGAGCACTTCTCAAGACCCGTCTAGTCATACGAGTTTAGTATTTTTCAAAGCCATCAAATCATACGGGAAGAGCACTTCTCAAGACCCGTCTAGTCATACGAGTTTAGTATTTCTCAAAGCCGTCAAATCATACGGGAAGAGCACTTCTCAAGATCCTTCTAGTCATACGAGTTTAGTATTTTTCAAAGCCGTCAAATCATACGGAAAGAGCACTTCTCAAAACCCGTCTAATCATACGAGTTTAGTATTTCTCAAAGCCGTCAAATCGTACGGGAAGAGCACTTCTCAAAGCCCGTCTAGTCATACGGGTAAAGTATTTTTCAAAGCCGTCAAATCATACGGGAAGAGCACTTCTCAAAACCCGTCTAATCATACGAGTTTAGTATTTCTCAAAGCCGTCAAATCATACGGGAAGAGCACTTCTCAAAACCCGTCTAATCATACGAGTTTAGTATTTCTCAAAGCCGTCAAATCATACGGGAAGAGCACTTCTCAAAACCCGTCTAATCATACGAGTTTAGTATTTCTCAAAGCCGTCAAATCATACGGGAAGAGCACTTCTCAAGATCCTTCTAGTCATACGAGTTTAGTATTTCTCAAAGCCGTCAAATCGTACGGGAAGAGCACTTCTCAAAACCCGTCTAGTCATACGAGTTTAGTATTTCTCAAAGCCGTCAAATCATACGGGAAGAGCACTTCTCAAAACCCGTCTAATCATACGAGTTTAGTATTTCTCAAAGCCGTCAAATCATACATGAAGAGCACTTCTCAAGATCCTTCTAGTCATACGAGTTTAGTATTTCTCAAAGCCGTCAAATCATACGGGAAGAGCACTTCTCAAAACCCGTCTAATCATACGAGTTTAGTATTTCTCAAAGCCGTCAAATCGTACGGGAAGAGCACTTCTCAAAGCCCGTCTAATCATACGAGTTTAGTATTTCTCAAAGCCGTCAAATCATACGGGAAGAGCACTTCTCAAAGCCCGTCTAGTCATACGGGTAAAGTATTTTTCAAACCTGTCAAATTATACGGGAAGAGCAGTTCTCAAAACCCGTATAATCATACGAGTTTAGTATTTCTCAAAGCCGTCAAATCATACGGGAAGAGCACTTCTCAAAACCCGTCTAATCATACGAGTTTAGTATTTCTCAAAGCCGTCAAATCATACGGGAAGAGCACTTCTCAAAACCCGTCTAATCATACGAGTTTAGTATTTCTCAAAGCCGTCAAATCATACGGGAAGAGCACTTCTCAAGATCCTTCTAGTCATACGAGTTTAGTATTTCTCAAAGCCGCCAAATCATACGGGAAGAGCACTTCTCAAGATCCTTCTAGTCATACGAGTTTAGTATTTTTCAAAGCCGTCAAATCATATGGGAAGAGCACTTCTCAAAACCCGTCTAATCATACGAGTTTAGTATTTGCTAAAGCCGTCAAATCATACGGGAAGAGCACTTCTCAAAACCCGTCTAATCATACGAGTTTAGTATTTCTCAAAGCCGTCAAATCATACGGGAAGAGCACTTCTCAAGATCCTTCTAGTCATACGAGTTGAGTATTTCTCAAAGCCGTCAAATCATACGGGAAGAGCACTTCTCAAAACCCGTCTAATCATACGAGTTTAGTATTTCTCAAAGCCGTCAAATCGTAGGGGAAGAGCACTTCTCAAAGCCCATCTAATCATGCGAGTTTAGTATTTCTCAAAGCCGTCAAATCATTCGGGAAGAGCACTTCTCAAAGCCCGTCTAGTCAAACGGGTAAAGTATTTTTCAAAGCCGTCAAATCATACGGGAAGAGCACTTCTCAAAACCCGTCTAATCATACGAGTTTAGTATTTCTCAAAGCCGTCAAATCATACGGGAAGAGCACTTCTCAAAACCCGTCTAATCATACGAGTTTAGTATTTCTCAAAGCCGTCAAATCATTCGGGAAGAGCACTTCTCAAAACCCGTCTAATCATACGAGTTTAGTATTTCTCAAAGCCGTCAAATCATACGGGAAGAGCACTTCTCAAGATCCTTCTAGTCATACGAGTTTAGTATTTCTCAAAGCCGTCAAATCATACGGGAAGAGCACTTCTCAAGATCCTTCTAGTCATACGAGTTTACTATTTTTCAAAGCCGTCAAATCATATGGGAAGAGCACTTCTCAAAACCCGTCTAATCATACGAGTTTAGTATTTCTCAAAGCCGTCAAATCGTACGGAAAGAGCACTTCTTAAAGCCCGTCTAGTCATACGGGTAAAGTATTTCTCGAAGACATCAAATCATACGGGAAGAGCACTTATTAAATCCCGTCTAGTCATACGAGTTTAGTATTTCTCAAAGCCGTCAAATCATACGGGAAGAGCACTTCTCAAAAGCCGTCTAGTCATACGGGTAAAGTATATGTCAAAGCCGTCAAATCATACTGGAAGAGCACTTCTGAAAACCCGTCTAGTCATACGAGTTTTGTATTTCTCAAAGCCGTCAAATCATACGGGAAGAGCACTTCTCAAAGCACATCTTGTCATACGGGTAAAGTATTTCTCAAAGCCGTCAAATCATACCGGAAGAGCACATCTCAAATTCCGTCTAGTCATACGGGTAAAGTATTTCTCAACGCCGTCAAATCATACGGGAAGAGCACTTCTAAAAACCCGTCTAGTCATACGAGTTTAGTATTTCTCAAAGCCATCAAATCATACGGAAGTGCACTTCTCAAAACCCGTCTAGTCATACGAGTTTAGTATTTCTCAAAGCCGTCAAATCATACGGGAAGAGCACTTCTCAAGACCCGTCTAGTCATACGAGTTTAGTATTTCTCAAAGCCGACAAATCATACGGGAAGAGCACTTCTCAATACCCGTCTAGTCATACGAGTTTAGTATTTTTCAAAGCCGTCAAATCATACGGGAAGAGCACTTCTCAAGACCCGTCTAGTCATACGAGTTTAGTATTTTTCAAAGCCGTCAAATCGTACAAGAAGAGCACTTCTCAAGACCCGTCTAGTCATACGAGTTTAGTATTTTTCAAAGCCGTCAAATCATACGGGAAGAGCACTTCTCAAGACCCGTCTAGTCATACGAGTTTAGTATTTTTCAAAGCCATCAAATCATACGGGAAGAGCACTTCTCAAGACCCGTCTAGTCATACGAGTTTAGTATTTCTCAAAGCCGTCAAATCATACGGGAAGAGCACTTCTCATGATCCTTCTAGTCATACGAGTTTAGTATTTTTCAAACTTGTCAAATCATACGGGAAGAGCAGTTCTCAAAACCCGTCTAATCATACGAGTTTAGTATTTCTCAAAGCCGTCAAATCGTACGGGAAGAGCACTTCTCAAAGCCCGTCTAGTCATACGGGTAAAGTATTTTTCAAAGCCGTCAAATCATACGGGAAGAGCACTTCTCAAAACCCGTCTAATCATACGAGTTTAGTATTTCTCAAAGCCGTCAAATCATACGGGAAGAGCACTTCTCAAAACCCGTCTAATCATACGAGTTTAGTATTTCTCAAAGCCGTCAAATCATACGGGAAGAGCACTTCTCAAAACCCGTCTAATCATACGAGTTTAGTATTTCTCAAAGCCGTCAAATCATACGGGAAGAGCACTTTCAAAGATCCTTCTAGTCATACGAGTTTAGTATTTCTCAAAGCCGTCAAATCATACGGGAAGAGCACTTCTCAAGATCCTTCTAGTCATACGAGTTTAGTATTTCTCAAAGCCGTCAAATCATACGGGAAGAGCACTTCTCAAAACCCGTCTAGTCATACGAGTTTAGTATTTTTCCAAGCCGTCGAACCATACGGGAAGAGCAGTTCTCAAAACCCGTCTAGTCATACGAGTTTAGTATTTTTCAAAGCCGTCGAATCATACGGGAAGAGCACTTCTCAAGATCCTTCTAGTCATACGAGTTTAGTATTTCTCAAAGCCGTCAAATCGTACGGGAAGAGCACTTCTCAAAACCCGTCTAGTCATACGAGTTTAGTATTTCTCAAAGCCGTCAAATCATACGGGAAGAGCACTTCTCAAAACCCGTCTAATCATACGAGTTTAGTATTTCTCAAAGCCGTCAAATCATACGGGAAGAGCACTTCTCAAGACCCGTCTAGTCATACGAGTTTAGTATTTTTCAAAGCCATCAAATCATACGGGAAGAGCACTTCTCAAGACCCGTCTAGTCATACGAGTTTAGTATTTCTCAAAGCCGTCAAATCATACGGGAAGAGCACTTCTCAAGATCCTTCTAGTCATACGAGTTTACTATTTTTCAAAGCCGTCAAATCATACGGAAAGAGCACTTCTCAAAACCCGTCTAATCATACGAGTTTAGTATTTCTCAAAGCCGTCAAATCGTACGGGAAGAGCACTTCTCAAAGCCCGTCTAGTCATACGGGTAAAGTATTTTTCAAAGCCGTCAAATCATACGAGAAGAGCACTTCTCAAAACCCGTCTAATCATACGAGTTTAGTATTTCTCAAAGCCGTCAAATCATACGGGAAGAGCACTTCTCAAAACCCGTCTAATCATACGAGTTTAGTATTTCTCAAAGCCGTCAAATCATACGGGAAGAGCACTTCTCAAAACCCGTCTAATCATACAAGGTTAGTATTTCTCAAAGCCGTCAAATCATACGGGAAGAGCACTTCTCAAGATCCTTCTAGTCATACGAGTTTAGTATTTCTCAAAGCCGTCAAATCGTACGGGAAGAGCACTTCTCAAAACCCGTCTAGTCATACGAGTTTAGTATTTCTCAAAGCCGTCAAATCATACGGGAAGAGCACTTCTCAAAACCCGTCTAATCATACGAGTTTAGTATTTCTCAAAGCCGTAAAATCATACGGGAAGAGCACTTCTCAAGATCCTTCTAGTCATACGAGTTTAGTATTTCTCAAAGCCGTCAAATCATACGGGAAGAGCACTTCTCAAAACCCGTCTAATCATACAAGGTTAGTATTTCTCAAAGCCGTCAAATCATACGGGAAGAGCACTTCTCAAGATCCTTCTAGTCATACGAGTTTAGTATTTCTCAAAGCCGTCAAATCGTACGGGAAGAGCACTTCTCAAAACCCGTCTAGTCATACGAGTTTAGTATTTCTCAAAGCCGTCAAATCATACGGGAAGAGCACTTCTCAAAACCCGTCTAATCATACGAGTTTAGTATTTCTCAAAGCCGTCAAATCATACATGAAGAGCACTTCTCAAGATCCTTCTAGTCATACGAGTTTAGTATTTCTCAAAGCCGTCAAATCATACGGGAAGAGCACTTCTCAAAACCCGTCTAATCATACGAGTTTAGTATTTCTCAAAGCCGTCAAATCATACGGGAAGAGCACTTCTCAAGATCCTTCTAGTCATACGAGTTTAGTATTTCTCAAAGCCGTCAAATCATACGGGAAGAGCACTTCTCAAGATCCTTCTAGTCATACGAGTTTAGTATTTCTCAAAGCCGTCAAATCGTACGGGAAGAGCACTTCTCAAAACCCGTCTAGTCATACGAGTTTAGTATTTCTCAAAGCCGTCAAATCATACGGGAAGAGCACTTCTCAAAACCCGTCTAATCATACGAGTTTAGTATTTCTCAAAGCCGTCAAATCATACGGGAAGAGCACTTCTCAAAACCCCTCTAATCATACGAGTTTAGTATTTCTCAAAGCCGTCAAATCATACGGGAAGAGCACTTCTTAAAACCCGTCTAATCATACGAGTTTAGTATTTCTCAAAGCCGTCAAATCATACGGGAAGAGCACTTCTCAAAACCCGTCTAATCATACGAGTTTAGTATTTCTCAAAGCCGTCAAATCATACGGGAAGAGCACTTCTCAAAGCCCGTCTAGTCATACGGGTAAAGTATTTTTCAAAGCCGTCAAATCATACGGGAAGAGCACTTCTCAAGACCCGTCTAGTCATACGAGTTTAGTATTTCTCAAAGCCGTCAAATCATACGGGAAGAGCACTTCTCAAGATCCTTCTAGTCATACGAGTTTAGTATTTTTCAAAGCCGTCAAATCATACGGGAAGAGCACTTCTCAAAACCCGTCTAATCATACGAGTTTAGTATTTCTCAAAGCCGTCAAATCATACGGGAAGAGCACTTCTCAAAACCCGTCTAATCATACGAGTTTAGTATTTCTCAAAGCCGTCAAATCATACGGGAAGAGCACTTCTCAAGACCCGTCTAGTCATACGAGTTTAGTATTTTTCAAAGCCATCAAATCATACGGGAAGAGCACTTCTCAAGACCCGTCTAGTCATACGAGTTTAGTATTTCTCAAAGCCGTCAAATCATACGGGAAGAGCACTTCTCAAGATCCTTCTAGTCATACGAGTTTACTATTTTTCAAAGCCGTCAAATCATACGGAAAGAGCACTTCTCAAAACCCGTCTAATCATACGAGTTTAGTATTTCTCAAAGCCGTCAAATCGTACGGGAAGAGCACTTCTCAAAGCCCGTCTAGTCATACGGGTAAAGTATTTTTCAAAGCCGTCAAATCATACGAGAAGAGCACTTCTCAAAACCCGTCTAATCATACGAGTTTAGTATTTCTCAAAGCCGTCAAATCATACGGGAAGAGCACTTCTCAAAACCCGTCTAATCATACGAGTTTAGTATTTCTCAAAGCCGTCAAATCATACGGGAAGAGCACTTCTCAAAACCCGTCTAATCATACAAGGTTAGTATTTCTCAAAGCCGTCAAATCATACGGGAAGAGCACTTCTCAAGATCCTTCTAGTCATACGAGTTTAGTATTTCTCAAAGCCGTCAAATCGTACGGGAAGAGCACTTCTCAAAACCCGTCTAGTCATACGAGTTTAGTATTTCTCAAAGCCGTCAAATCATACGGGAAGAGCACTTCTCAAAACCCGTCTAATCATACGAGTTTAGTATTTCTCAAAGCCGTCAAATCATACATGAAGAGCACTTCTCAAGATCCTTCTAGTCATACGAGTTTAGTATTTCTCAAAGCCGTCAAATCATACGGGAAGAGCACTTCTCAAAACCCGTCTAATCATACGAGTTTAGTATTTCTCAAAGCCGTCAAATCGTACGGGAAGAGCACTTCTCAAAGCCCGTCTAATCATACGAGTTTAGTATTTCTCAAAGCCGTCAAATCATACGGGAAGAGCACTTCTCAAAGCCCGTCTAGTCATACGGGTAAAGTATTTTTCAAACCTGTCAAATTATACGGGAAGAGCAGTTCTCAAAACCCGTCTAATCATACGAGTTTAGTATTTCTCAAAGCCGTCAAATCATACGGGAAGAGCACTTCTCAAGACCAGTCTAGTCATACGAGTTTAGTATTTTTCAAAGCCATCAAATCATACGGGAAGAGCACTTCTCAAGACCCGTCTAGTCATACGAGTTTAGTATTTCTCAAAGCCGTCAAATCATACGGGAAGAGCACTTCTCATGATCCTTCTAGTCATACGAGTTTAGTATTTTTCAAACTTGTCAAATCATACGGGAAGAGCAGTTCTCAAAACCCGTCTAATCATACGAGTTTAGTATTTCTCAAAGCCGTCAAATCGTACGGGAAGAGCACTTCTCAAAGCCCGTCTAGTCATACGGGTAAAGTATTTTTCAAAGCCGTCAAATCATAAGGGAAGAGCACTTCTCAAAACCCGTCTAATCATACGAGTTTAGTATTTCTCAAAGCCGTCAAATCATACGGGAAGAGCACTTCTCAAAACCCGTCTAATCATACGAGTTTAGTATTTCTCAAAGCCGTCAAATCATACGGGAAGAGCACTTCTCAAAACCCGTCTAATCATACGAGTTTAGTATTTCTCAAAGCCGTCAAATCATACGGGAAGAGCACTTTCAAAGATCCTTCTAGTCATACGAGTTTAGTATTTCTCAAAGCCGTCAAATCATACGGGAAGAGCACTTCTCAAGATCCTTCTAGTCATACGAGTTTAGTATTTCTCAAAGCCGTCAAATCATACGGGAAGAGCACTTCTCAAAACCCGTCTAATCATACGAGTTTAGTATTTCTCAAAGCCGTCAAATCATACGGGAAGAGCACTTGTCAAAACCCGTCTAATCATACGAGTTTAGTATTTCTCAAAGCCGTCAAATCATACGGGAAGAGCACTTCTCAAGATCCTTCTAGTCATACGAGTTTAGTATTTCTCAAAGCCGTCAAATCATACGGGAAGAGCACTTCTCAAGATCCTTCTAGTCATACGAGTTTAGTATTTCTCAAAGCCGTCAAATCGTACGGGAAGAGCACTTCTCAAAACCCGTCTAGTCATACGAGTTTAGTATTTCTCAAAGCCGTCAAATCATACGGGAAGAGCACTTCTCAAAACCCGTCTAATCATACGAGTTTAGTATTTCTCAAAGCCGTCAAATCATACGGGAAGAGCACTTCTCAAAACCCCTCTAATCATACGAGTTTAGTATTTCTCAAAGCCGTCAAATCATACGGGAAGAGCACTTCTCAAAACCCGTCTAATCATACGAGTTTAGTATTTCTCAAAGCCGTCAAATCATACGGGAAGAGCACTTCTCAAAACCCGTCTAATCATACGAGTTTAGTATTTCTCAAAGCCGTCAAATCATACGGGAAGAGCACTTCTCAAAGCCCGTCTAGTCATACGGGTAAAGTATTTTTCAAAGCCGTCAAATCATACGGGAAGAGCACTTCTCAAGACCCGTCTAGTCATACGAGTTTAGTATTTCTCAAAGCCGTCAAATCATACGGGAAGAGCACTTCTCAAGATCCTTCTAGTCATACGAGTAAAGTATTTTTCAAAGCCGTCAAATCATACGGGAAGAGCACTTCTCAAAACCCGTCTAATCATACGAGTTTAGTATTTCTCAAAGCCGTCAAATCATACGGGAAGAGCACTTCTCAAAACCCGTCTAATCATACGAGTTTAGTATTTCTCAAAGCCGTCAAATCATACGGGAAGAGCACTTCTCAAGACCCGTCTAGTCATACGAGTTTAGTATTTTTCAAAGCCATCAAATCATACGGGAAGAGCACTTCTCAAGACCCGTCTAGTCATACGAGTTTAGTATTTCTCAAAGCCGTCAAATCATACGGGAAGAGCACTTCTCAAGATCCTTCTAGTCATACGAGTTTAGTATTTTTCAAAGCCGTCAAATCATACGGAAAGAGCACTTCTCAAAACCCGTCTAATCATACGAGTTTAGTATTTCTCAAAGCCGTCAAATCGTACGGGAAGAGCACTTCTCAAAGCCCGTCTAGTCATACGGGTAAAGTATTTTTCAAAGCCGTCAAATCATACGAGAAGAGCACTTCTCAAAACCCGTCTAATCATACGAGTTTAGTATTTCTCAAAGCCGTCAAATCATACGGGAAGAGCACTTCTCAAAACCCGTCTAATCATACGAGTTTAGTATTTCTCAAAGCCGTCAAATCATACGGGAAGAGCACTTCTCAAAACCCGTCTAATCATACAAGGTTAGTATTTCTCAAAGCCGTCAAATCATACGGGAAGAGCACTTCTCAAGATCCTTCTAGTCATACGAGTTTAGTATTTCTCAAAGCCGTCAAATCGTACGGGAAGAGCACTTCTCAAAACCCGTCTAGTCATACGAGTTTAGTATTTCTCAAAGCCGTCAAATCATACGGGAAGAGCACTTCTCAAAACCCGTCTAATCATACGAGTTTAGTATTTCTCAAAGCCGTCAAATCATACATGAAGAGCACTTCTCAAGATCCTTCTAGTCATACGAGTTTAGTATTTCTCAAAGATGTCAAATCATACGGGAAGAGCACTTCTCAAAACCCGTCTAATCATACGAGTTTAGTATTTCTCAAAGCCGTCAAATCGTACGGGAAGAGCACTTCTCAAAGCCCGTCTAATCATACGAGTTTAGTATTTGTCAAAGCCGTAAAAATCATACGGGAAGAGCACTTCTCAAAGCCCGTCTAGTCATACGGGTAAAGTATTTTTCAAACCTGTCAAATTATACGGGAAGAGCAGTTCTCAAAACCCGTCTAATCATACGAGTTTAGTATTTCTCAAAGCCGTCAAATCATACGGGAAGAGCACTTCTCAAAACCCGTCTAATCATACGAGTTTAGTATTTCTCAAAGCCGTCAAATCATACGGGAAGAGCACTTCTCAAGACCCGTCTAGTCATACGAGTTTAGTATTTTTCAAAGCCATCAAATCATACGGGAAGAGCACTTCTCAAGACCCGTCTAGTCATACGAGTTTAGTATTTCTCAAAGCCGTCAAATCATACGGGAAGAGCACTTCTCAAGATCCTTCTAGTCATACGAGTTTAGTATTTTTCAAACTTGTCAAATCATACGGAAAGAGCACTTCTCAAAACCCGTCTAATCATACGAGTTTAGTATTTCTCAAAGCCGTCAAATCGTACGGGAAGAGCACTTCTCAAAGCCCGTCTAGTCATACGGGTAAAGTATTTTTCAAAGCCGTCAAATCATACGGGAAGAGCACTTCTCAAAACCCGTCTAATCATACGAGTTTAGTATTTCTCAAAGCCGTCAAATCATACGGGAAGAGCACTTCTCAAAACCCGTCTAATCATACGAGTTTAGTATTTCTCAAAGCCGTCAAATCATACGGGAAGAGCACTTCTCAAAACCCGTCTAATCATACGAGTTTAGTATTTCTCAAAGCCGTCAAATCATACGGGAAGAGCACTTCTCAAGATCCTTCTAGTCATACGAGTTTAGTATTTCTCAAAGCCGTCAAATCGTACGGGAAGAGCACTTCTCAAAACCCGTCTAGTCATACGAGTTTAGTATTTCTCAAAGCCGTCAAATCATACGGGAAGAGCACTTCTCAAAACCCGTCTAATCATACGAGTTTAGTATTTCTCAAAGCCGTCAAATCATACATGAAGAGCACTTCTCAAGATCCTTCTAGTCATACGAGTTTAGTATTTCTCAAAGCCGTCAAATCATACGGGAAGAGCACTTCTCAAAACCCGTCTAATCATACGAGTTTAGTATTTCTCAAAGCCGTCAAATCGTACGGGAAGAGCACTTCTCAAAGCCCGTCTAATCATACGAGTTTAGTATTTCTCAAAGCCGTCAAATCATACGGGAAGAGCACTTCTCAAAGCCCGTCTAGTCATACGGGTAAAGTATTTTTCAAACCTGTCAAATTATACGGGAAGAGCAGTTCTCAAAACCCGTATAATCATACGAGTTTAGTATTTCTCAAAGCCGTCAAATCATACGGGAAGAGCACTTCTCAAAACCCGTCTAATCATACGAGTTTAGTATTTCTCAAAGCCGTCAAATCATACGGGAAGAGCACTTCTCAAAACCCGTCTAATCATACGAGTTTAGTATTTCTCAAAGCCGTCAAATCATACGGGAAGAGCACTTCTCAAGATCCTTCTAGTCATACGAGTTTAGTATTTCTCAAAGCCGCCAAATCATACGGGAAGAGCACTTCTCAAGATCCTTCTAGTCATACGAGTTTAGTATTTTTCAAAGCCGTCAAATCATATGGGAAGAGCACTTCTCAAAACCCGTCTAATCATACGAGTTTAGTATTTGCTAAAGCCGTCAAATCATACGGGAAGAGCACTTCTCAAAACCCGTCTAATCATACGAGTTTAGTATTTCTCAAAGCCGTCAAATCATACGGGAAGAGCACTTCTCAAGATCCTTCTAGTCATACGAGTTGAGTATTTCTCAAAGCCGTCAAATCATACGGGAAGAGCACTTCTCAAAACCCGTCTAATCATACGAGTTTAGTATTTCTCAAAGCCGTCAAATCGTACGGGAAGAGCACTTCTCAAAGCCCATCTAATCATGCGAGTTTAGTATTTCTCAAAGCCGTCAAATCATTCGGGAAGAGCACTTCTCAAAGCCCGTCTAGTCAAACGGGTAAAGTATTTTTCAAAGCCGTCAAATCATACGGGAAGAGCACTTCTCAAAACCCGTCTAATCATACGAGTTTAGTATTTCTCAAAGCCGTCAAATCATACGGGAAGAGCACTTCTCAAGATCCTTCTAGTCATACGAGTTTAGTTTTTCTCAAAGCCGTCAAATCATACGGGAAGAGCACTTCTGAAAGCCCTTCTAGTCATACGGGTTAAGTTTTTTTCAAAGCCGTCAAATCATACGGGAAGAGCACTTCTCAAAACCCGTCTAATCATACGAGTTTAGTATTTCTCAAAGCCGTCAAATCATACGGGAAGAGCACTTCTCAAAACCCGTCTAATCATACGAGTTTAGTATTTCTCAAAGCCGTCAAATCATACGGGAAGAGCACTTCTCAAAACCCGTCTAATCATACGAGTTTAGTATTTCTCAAAGCCGTCAAATCATACGGGAAGAGCACTTCTCAAGATCCTTCTAGTCATACGAGTTTAGTATTTCTCAAAGCCGTCAAATCATACGGGAAGAGCACTTCTCAAGATCCTTCTAGTCATACGAGTTTAGTATTTCTCAAAGCCGTCAAATCATACGGGAAGAGCACTTCTCAAAACCCGTCTAATCATACGAGTTTAGTATTTCTCAAAGCCGTCAAATCATACGGGAAGAGCACTTCTCAAAACCCGTCTAATCATACGAGTTTAGTATTTCTCAAAGCCGTCAAATCATACGGGAAGAGCACTTCTCAAGATCCTTCTAGTCATACGAGTTTAGTATTTCTCAAAGCCGTCAAATCGTACGGGAAGAGCACTTCTCAAAACCCGTCTAGTCATACGAGTTTAGTATTTCTCAAAGCCGTCAAATCATACGGGAAGAGCACTTCTCAAAGCCCGTCTAGTCATACGGGTAAAGTATTTTTCAAACCTGTCAAATTATACGGGAAGAGCAGTTCTCAAAACCCGTCTAATCATACGAGTTTAGTATTTCTCAAAGCCGTCAAATCATACGGGAAGAGCACTTCTCAAAACCCGTCTAATCATACGAGTTTAGTATTTCTCAAAGCCGTCAAATCATACGGGAAGAGCACTTCTCAAGATCCTTCTAGTCATACGAGTTTAGTATTTCTCAAAGCCGTCAAATCGTACGGGAAGAGCACTTCTCAAAACCCGTCTAGTCATACGAGTTTAGTATTTCTCAAAGCCGTCAAATCATACGGGAAGAGCACTTCTCAAAGCCCGTCTAATCATACGAGTTTAGTATTTCTCAAAGCCGTCAAATCGTACGGGAAGAGCACTTCTCAAAGCCCGTCTAATCATACGAGTTTAGTATTTCTCAAAGCCGTCAAATCATACGGGAAGAGCACTTCTCAAAACCCGTCTAATCATACGAGTTTAGTATTTCTCAAAGCCGTCAAATCATACGGGAAGAGCACTTCTCAAGATCCTTCTAGTCATACGAGTTTAGTATTTCTCAAAGCCGTCAAATCATACGGGAAGAGCACTTCTCAAAACCCGTCTAATCATACGAGTTTAGTATTTCTCAAAGCCGTCAAATCATACGGGAAGAGCACTTCTCAAAACCCGTCTAATCATACGAGTTTAGTATTTCTCAAAGCCGTCAAATCATACGGGAAGAGCACTTCTCAAGATCCTTCTAGTCATACGAGTTTAGTATTTCTCAAAGCCGTCAAATCGTACGGGAAGAGCACTTCTCAAAACCCGTCTAGTCATACGAGTTTAGTATTTCTCAAAGCCGTCAAATCATACGGGAAGAGCACTTCTCAAAACCCGTCTAATCATACGAGTTTAGTATTTCTCAAAGCCGTCAAATCATACATGAAGAGCACTTCTCAAGATCCTTCTAGTCATACGAGTTTAGTATTTCTCAAAGCCGTCAAATCATACGGGAAGAGCACTTCTCAAAACCCGTCTAATCATACGAGTTTAGTATTTCTCAAAGCCGTCAAATCGTACGGGAAGAGCACTTCTCAAAGCCCGTCTAATCATACGAGTTTAGTATTTCTCAAAGCCGTCAAATCATACGGGAAGAGCACTTCTCAAAGCCCGTCTAGTCATACGGGTAAAGTATTTTTCAAACCTGTCAAATTATACGGGAAGAGCAGTTCTCAAAACCCGTATAATCATACGAGTTTAGTATTTCTCAAAGCCGTCAAATCATACGGGAAGAGCACTTCTCAAAACCCGTCTAATCATACGAGTTTAGTATTTCTCAAAGCCGTCAAATCATACGGGAAGAGCACTTCTCAAAACCCGTCTAATCATACGAGTTTAGTATTTCTCAAAGCCGTCAAATCATACGGGAAGAGCACTTCTCAAGATCCTTCTAGTCATACGAGTTTAGTATTTCTCAAAGCCGCCAAATCATACGGGAAGAGCACTTCTCAAGATCCTTCTAGTCATACGAGTTTAGTATTTTTCAAAGCCGTCAAATCATATGGGAAGAGCACTTCTCAAAACCCGTCTAATCATACGAGTTTAGTATTTGCTAAAGCCGTCAAATCATACGGGAAGAGCACTTCTCAAAACCCGTCTAATCATACGAGTTTAGTATTTCTCAAAGCCGTCAAATCATACGGGAAGAGCACTTCTCAAGATCCTTCTAGTCATACGAGTTGAGTATTTCTCAAAGCCGTCAAATCATACGGGAAGAGCACTTCTCAAAACCCGTCTAATCATACGAGTTTAGTATTTCTCAAAGCCGTCAAATCGTACGGGAAGAGCACTTCTCAAAGCCCATCTAATCATGCGAGTTTAGTATTTCTCAAAGCCGTCAAATCATTCGGGAAGAGCACTTCTCAAAGCCCGTCTAGTCAAACGGGTAAAGTATTTTTCAAAGCCGTCAAATCATACGGGAAGAGCACTTCTCAAAACCCGTCTAATCATACGAGTTTAGTATTTCTCAAAGCCGTCAAATCATACGGGAAGAGCACTTCTCAAGATCCTTCTAGTCATACGAGTTTAGTTTTTCTCAAAGCCGTCAAATCATACGGGAAGAGCACTTCTGAAAGCCCTTCTAGTCATACGGGTTAAGTTTTTTTCAAAGCCGTCAAATCATACGGGAAGAGCACTTCTCAAAACCCGTCTAATCATACGAGTTTAGTATTTCTCAAAGCCGTCAAATCATACCGGAAGAGCACTTCTCAAAACCCGTCTAATCATACGAGTTTAGTATTTCTCAAAGCCGTCAAATCATACGGGAAGAGCACTTCTCAAAACCCGTCTAATCATACGAGTTTAGTATTTCTCAAAGCCGTCAAATCATACGGGAAGAGCACTTCTCAAGATCCTTCTAGTCATACGAGTTTAGTATTTCTCAAAGCCGTCAAATCATACGGGAAGAGCACTTCTCAAGATCCTTCTAGTCATACGAGTTTAGTATTTCTCAAAGCCGTCAAATCATACGGGAAGAGCACTTCTCAAAACCCGTCTAATCATACGAGTTTAGTATTTCTCAAAGCCGTCAAATCATACGGGAAGAGCACTTCTCAAAACCCGTCTAATCATACGAGTTTAGTATTTCTCAAAGCCGTCAAATCATACGGGAAGAGCACTTCTCAAGATCCTTCTAGTCATACGAGTTTAGTATTTCTCAAAGCCGTCAAATCGTACGGGAAGAGCACTTCTCAAAACCCGTCTAGTCATACGAGTTTAGTATTTCTCAAAGCCGTCAAATCATACGGGAAGAGCACTTCTCAAAGCCCGTCTAGTCATACGGGTAAAGTATTTTTCAAACCTGTCAAATTATACGGGAAGAGCAGTTCTCAAAACCCGTCTAATCATACGAGTTTAGTATTTCTCAAAGCCGTCAAATCATACGGGAAGAGCACTTCTCAAAACCCGTCTAATCATACGAGTTTAGTATTTCTCAAAGCCGTCAAATCATTCGAGAAGAGCACTTCTCAAAACCCGTCTAATCATACGAGTTTAGTATTTCTCAAAGCCGTCAAATCATACGGGAAGAGCACTTCTCAAGATCCTTCTAGTCATACGAGTTTAGTATTTCTCAAAGCCGTCAAATCATACGGGAAGAGCACTTCTCAAGATCCTTCTAGTCATACGAGTTTAGTATTTTTCAAAGCCGTCAAATCATATGGGAAGAGCACTTCTCAAAACCCGTCTAATCATACGAGTTTAGTATTTCTCAAAGCCGTCAAATCATACGGGAAGAGCACTTCTCAAAGCCCGTCTAATCATACGAGTTTAGTATTTCTCAAAGCCGTCAAATCGTACGGGAAGAGCACTTCTCAAGCCCGTCTAATCATACGAGTTTAGTATTTCTCAAAGCCGTCAAATCATACGGGAAGAGCACTTCTCAAAACCCGTCTAATCATACGAGTTTAGTATTTCTCAAAGCCGTCAAATCATACGGGGAAGAGCACTTCTCAAGATCCTTCTAGTCATACGAGTTTAGTATTTCTCAAAGCCGTCAAATCATACGGGAAGAGCACTTCTCAAGATCCTTCTAGTCATACGAGTTTAGTATTTCTCAAAGCCGTCAAATCATACGGGAAGAGCACTTCTCAAAACCCGTCTAATCATACGAGTTTAGTATTTCTCAAAGCCGTCAAATCATACGGGAAGAGCACTTCTCAAAACCCGTCTAATCATACGAGTTTAGTATTTCTCAAAGCCGTCAAATCATACGGGAAGAGCACTTCTCAAGATCCTTCTAGTCATACGAGTTTAGTATTTCTCAAAGCCGTCAAATCATACGGGAAGAGCACTTCTCAAAACCCGTCTAATCATACGAGTTTAGTATTTCTCAAAGCCGTCAAATCATACGGGAAGAGCACTTCTCAAAACCCGTCTAATCATACGAGTTTAGTATTTCTCAAAGCCGTCAAATCATACGGGAAGAGCACTTCTCAAAACCCGTCTAATCATACGAGTTTAGTATTTCTCAAAGCCGTCAAATCATTCGAGAAGAGCACTTCTCAAAACCCGTCTAATCATACGAGTTTAGTATTTCTCAAAGCCGTCAAATCATACGGGAAGAGCACTTCTCAAGATCCTTCTAGTCATACGAGTTTAGTATTTCTCAAAGCCGTCAAATCATACGGGAAGAGCACTTCTCAAGATCCTTCTAGTCATACGAGTTTAGTATTTTTCAAAGCCGTCAAATCATATGGGAAGAGCACTTCTCAAAACCCGTCTAATCATACGAGTTTAGTATTTCTCAAAGCCGTCAAATCATACGGGAAGAGCACTTCTCAAAGCCCGTCTAATCATACGAGTTTAGTATTTCTCGAAGCCGTCAAATCGTACGGGAAGAGCACTTTTCAAAGCCCGTCTAATCATACGAGTTTAGTATTTCTCAAAGCCGTCAAATCATACGGGAAGAGCACTTCTCAAAACCCGTCTAATCATACGAGTTTAGTATTTCTCAAAGCCGTCAAATCATACGGGAAGAGCACTTCTCAAGATCCTTCTAGTCATACGAGTTTAGTATTTCTCAAAGCCGTCAAATCATACGGGAAGAGCACTTCTCAAGATCCTTCTAGTCATACGAGTTTAGTATTTCTCAAAGCCGTCAAATCATACGGGAAGAGCACTTCTCAAAACCCGTCTAATCATACGAGTTTAGTATTTCTCAAAGCCGTCAAATCATACGGGAAGAGCACTTCTCAAAACCCGTCTAATCATACGAGTTTAGTATTTCTCAAAGCCGTCAAATCATACGGGAAGAGCACTTCTCAAAACCCGTCTAATCATACGAGTTTAGTATTTCTCAAAGCCGTCAAATCATACGGGAAGAGCACTTCTCAAAACCCGTCTAATCATACGAGTTTAGTATTTCTCAAAGCCGTCAAATCATACGGGAAGAGCACTTCTCAAAATCCTTCTAGTCATACGAGTTTAGTATTTCTCAAAGCCGTCAAATCATACGGGAAGAGCACTTCTCAAAGCCCGTCTAGTCATACGGGTAAAGTATTTTTCAAACCTGTCAAATTATACGGGAAGAGCAGTTCTCAAAACCCGTCTAATCATACGAGTTTAGTATTTCTCAAAGCCGTCAAATCATACGGGAAGAGCACTTCTCAAAACCCGTCTAATCATACGAGTTTAGTATTTCTCAAAGCCGTCAAGTCATACGGGAAGAGCACTTCTCAAGATCCTTCTAGTCATACGAGTTTAGTATTTCTCAAAGCCGTCAAATCATACGGGAAGAGCACTTCTCAAAACCCGTCTAATCATACGAGTTTAGTATTTCTCAAAGCCGTCAAATCATACGGGAAGAGCACTTCTCAAAACCCGTCTAATCATACGAGTTTAGTATTTCTCAAAGCCGTCAAATCGTACGGGAAGAGCACTTCTCAAAGCCAGTCTAATCATACGAGTTTAGTATTTCTCAAAGCCGTCAAATCATATGGGAAGAGCACTTCTCAAGACCCGTCTAGTCATACGAGTTTAGTATTTTTCAAAGCCGTCAAATCATACGGGAAGAGCACTTCTCAAGACCCGTCTAGTCATACGAGTTTAGTATTTTTCAAACCTGTCAAATCATACGGGAAGAGCACTTCTCAAGACCCGTCTAGTCATAAGAGTTTAGTATTTCTCA
Organism: Ceratothoa steindachneri; assembly: GCA_963969495.1. Classification (NCBI taxonomy): domain Eukaryota; kingdom Metazoa; phylum Arthropoda; class Malacostraca; order Isopoda; family Cymothoidae; genus Ceratothoa; species Ceratothoa steindachneri. Next base: position 92,595,675 of record OZ018322.1, read on the forward strand.
AAGCCGTCAAATCATACGGGAAGAGCACTTCTCAAGATCCTTCTAGTCATACGAGTTTAGTATTTTTCAAAGCCGTCAAATCATACTGGAAGAGCACTTCTCAAAACCCGTCTAATCATACGATTTTAGTATTTCTCAAAGCCGTCAAATCATACGGGAAGAGCACTTCTCAAAACCCGTCTAATCATACGAGTTAAGTATTTCTCAAAGCCGTCAAATCATACGGGAAGAGAATTCTCAAGACCCGTCTAGTCATACGAGTTTAGTATTTTTCAAAGCCGTCAAATCATACGGGAAGAGCACTTCTCAAGACCCGTCTAGTCATAGGAGTTTAGTATTTTTCAAAGCCGTCAAATCATACGGGAATAGCACTTCTCAAGACCAGTCTAGTCATATGAGTTTAGTATTTTTCAAAGCCGTCAAATCATACGGGAAGAGCACTTCTCAAGACCCGTCTAGTTATACGAGTTTAGTATTTTTCAAAGCCGTCAAATCATACGTGAAGAGCACTTCTCAAGATCCTTCTAGTAATACGAGTTTAGTATTTTTCAAATCCGTCAAATCATACGGGAAGAGCACTTCTCAAAACCCGTCTAATCATACGAGTTTAGTATTTCTCAAAGCCGTCAAATCATACGGGAAGAGCACTTCTTAAAACCCGTCTAATCATACGAGTTACTATTTCTCGAAGCCGTCAAATCATACGGGAAGAGCACTTCTCAAAACCCGTCTAATCATACGAGTTTAGTATTTCTCAAAGCCGTCAAATCATACGGGAAGAGCACTTCTCAAGATCCTTCTAGTCATACGAGTTTAGTATTTTTCAAACCCGTCAAATCATACGAGAAGAGCACTTCTCAAGACCCGTCTAGTCATACGAGTTTAGTATTTCTCAAAGCCGTCAAATCATACGGGAAGAGCACTTCTCAAGATCCTTCTAGTCATACGAGTTTAGTATTTTTCAAAGCCGTCAAATCATACGGGAAGAGCACTTCTCAAAACCCGTCTAATCATACTAGTTTAGTATTTCTCAAAGCCGTCAAATCATATGGGAAGAGCACTTCTCAAAACCCGTCTAATCATACGAGTTTAGTATTTCTCAAATCCGTCAAATCATACGGGTAGAGCACTTCTCAAGACCCGTCTAGTCATACGAGTTTAGTATTTTTCAAAGCCGTCAAATCATACGGGAAGAGCACTTCTCAAGACCCGTCTAGTCATAGGGGTTTAGTATTTCTCAAAGCCGTCAAATCATACGGGAAGAGCACTTCTCAAGATCCTTCTAGTCATACGAGTTTAGTATTTTTCAAAGCCGTCAAATCATACGGGAAGAGCACTTCTCAAAACCCTCTAATCATACGAGTTTAGTATTTCTCAAAGCCGTCAAATCGTACGGGAAGAGCACTTCTCAAAGCCCGTCTAGTCATACGGGTAAAGTATTTTTCAAAGCCGTCAAATCATACGGGAAGAGCACTTCTCAAAACCCGTCTAATCATACGAGTTTAGTATTTCTCAAAGCCGTCAAATCATACGGGAAGAGCACTTCTCAAAACCCGTCTAATCATACGGGTTTAGTATTTCTCAAAGCCGTCAAATCATACGGGAAGAGCACTTCTCAAAACCCGTCTAATCATACGAGTTTAGTATTTCTCAAAGCCGTCAAATCATACGGGAAGAGCACTTCTCAAGATCCTTCTAGTCATACGAGTTTAGTATTTCTCAAAGCTGTCAAATCATACGGGAAGAGCACTTCTCAAGATCCTTCTAGTCATACGAGTTTAGTATTTCTCAAAGCCGTCAAATCATACGGGAAGAGCACTTCTCAAAACCCGTCTAATCATACGAGTTTAGTATTTCTCAAAGCCGTCAAATCATACGGGAAGAGCACTTCTCAAAACCCGTCTAGTCATACGAGTTTAGTATTTCTCAAAGCCGTCAAATCATACGGGAAGAGCACTTCTCAAGATCCTTCTAGTCATACGAGTTTAGTATTTTTCAAAGCCGTCAAATCGTACGGGAAGAGCACTTCTCAAAACCCGTCTAGTCATACGAGTTTAGTATTTCTCAAAGCCGTCAAATCGTACGGGAAGAGCACTTCTCAAAACCCGTCTAGTCATACGAGTTTAGTATTTCTCCAAGCCGTCAAATCATACGGGAAGAGCACTTCTCAAAACCCGTCTAATCATACGAGTTTAGTATTTCTCAAAGCCGTCAAATCGTACGGGAAGAGCACTTCTCAAAGCCCGTCTAATCATACGAGTTTAGTATTTTTCAAAGCCGTCAAATCATACGGGAAGAGCACTTCTCAAAACCCGTCTAATCATACGAGTTTAGTATTTCTCAAAGCCGTCAAATCATACGGGAAGAGCACTTCTCAAAATCCTTCTAGTCATACGAGTTTAGTATTTCTCAAAGCCGTCAAATCATACGGGAAGAGCACTTCTCAAAACCCGTCTAATCATACGAGTTTAGTATTTCTCAAAGCCGTCAAATCGTACGGGAAGAGCACTTCTCAAAGCCCGTCTAATCATACGAGTTTAGTATTTCTCAAAGCCGTCAAATCATACGGGAAGAGCACTTCTCAAAACCCGTCTAATCATACGAGTTTAGTATTTCTCAAAGCCGTCAAATCATACGGGAAGAGCACTTCTCAAAACCCGTCTAATCATACGAGTTTAGTATTTCTCAAAGCCGTCAAATCATACGGGAAGAGCACTTCTCAAGATCCTTCTAGTCATACGAGTTTAGTATTTCTCAAAGCCGTCAAATCATACGGGAAGAGCACTTCTCAAGATCCTTCTAGTCATACGAGTTTAGTATTTTTCAAAGCCGTCAAATCATATGGGAAGAGCACTTCTCAAAACCCGTCTAATCATACGAGTTTAGTATTTCTCGAAGCCGTCAAATCATACGGGAAGAGCACTTCTAAAAACCCGTCTAATCATACGAGTTTAGTATTTCTCAAGCCGTCAAATCATCCGGGAAGAGCACTTCTCAAGATCCTTCTAGTCATACGAGTTTAGTATTTCTCAAAGCCGTCAAATCATACGGGAAGAGCACTTCTCAAAACCCGTCTAATCATACGAGTTAAGTATTTCTCAAAGCCGTCAAATCGTACGGGAAGAGCACTTCTCAAAGCCCGTCTAATCATACGAGTTTAGTATTTCTCAAAGCCGTCAAATCATTCGGGAAGAGCACTTCTCAAAGCCCGTCTAGTCAAACGGGTAAAGTGTTTTTCAAAGCCGTCAAATCATACGGGATGAGCACTTCTCAAAACCCGTCTAATCATACGAGTTTAGTATTTTTCAAAGCCGTCAAATCATACGGGAAGAGCACTTCTCAAAACCCGTCTAATCATACGAGTTTAGTATTTCTCAAAGCCGTCAAATCATACGGGAAGAGCACTTCTCAAAACCCGTCTAATCATACGAGTTTAGTATTTCTCAAAGCCGTCAAATCATACGGGAAGAGCACTTCTCAAGATCCTTCTAGTCATATGAGTTGAGTATTTCTCAAAGCCGTCAAATCATACGGGAAGAGCACTTCTCAAAACCCGTCTAATCATACGAGTTTAGTATTTCTCAAAGCCGTCAAATCGTACGGGAAGAGCACTTCTCAAAGCCCATCTAATCATGCGAGTTTAGTATTTCTCAAAGCCGTCAAATCATTCGGGAAGAGCACTTCTCAAAGCCCGTCTAGTCAAACGGGTAAAGTATTTTTCAAAGCCGTCAAATCATACGGGAAGAGCACTTCTCAAAACCCGTCTAATCATACGAGTTTAGTATTTCTCAAAGCCGTCAAATCATACGGGAAGAGCACTTCTCAAGATCCTTCTAGTCATACGAGTTTAGTATTTCTCAAAGCCGTCAAATCATACGGGAAGAGCTCTTCTCAAAACCCGTCTAATCATACGAGTTTAGTATTTCTCAAAGCCGTCAAATCATACGGGAAGAGCACTTCTCAAGATCCTTCTAGTCATACGAGTTTAGTATTTCTCAAAGCCGTCAAATCGTACGGGAAGAGCACTTCTCAAAGCCCGTCTAGTCATACGGGTAAAGTATTTCTCGAAGCCATCAAATCATACGGGAAGAGCACTTATTAAATCCCGTCTAGTCATACGAGTTTAGTATTTCTCAAAGCCGTCAAATCATACGGGAAGACCACTTCTCAAAAGCCGTCTAGTCATACGGGTAAAGTATATGTCAAAGCCGTCAAATCATACTGGAAGAGCACTTCTCAAAACCCGTCTAGTCATACGAGTTTTGTATTTCTCAAAGCCGTCAAATCATACGGGAAGAGCACTTCTCAAAGCACATCTAGTCATACGGGTAAAGTATTTCTCAAAGCCGTCAAATCATACCGGAAGAGCACATCTCAAATTCCGTATAGTCATACGGGTAAAGTATTTCTCAAGGCCGTCAAATCATACGGGAAGAGCACTTCTAAAAACCCGTCTAGTCATACGAGTTTAGTATTTCTCAAAGCCATCAAATCATACGGAAGTGCACTTCTCAAAACCCGTCTGTTCATACGAGTTTAGTATTTCTCAAAGCCGTCAAATCATACGGGAAGAGCACTTCTCAAGACCCGTCTAGTCATACGAGTTTAGTATTTCTCAAAGCCGTCAAATCATACGGGAAGAGCACTTCTCAAGACCCGTCTAGTCATACGAGTTTAGTATTTTTCAAAGCCGTCAAATCATACGGGAAGAGCACTTCTCAAGATCCTTCTAGTCATACGAGTTTAGTATTTTTCAAAGCCGTCAAATCATACGGGAAGAGCACTTCTCAAAACCCTCTAATCATACGAGTTTAGTATTTCTCAAAGCCGTCAAATCGTACGGGAAGAGCACTTCTCAAAGCCCGTCTAGTCATACGAGTTTAGTATTTTTCAAACCTGTCAAATCATACGGGAAGAGCACTTCTCAAGACCCGTCTAGTCATAAGAGTTTAGTATTTCTCAAAGCCGTCAAATCATACGGGAAGAGCACTTCTCAAGATCCTTTTAGTCATACGAGTTTAGTATTTTTCAAAGCCGTCAAATCATACTGGAAGAGCACTTCTCAAAACCCGTCTAATCATACGAGTTTAGTATTTCTCAAAGCCGTCAAATCATACGGGAAGAGCACTTCTCAAAACCCGTCTAATCATACGAGTTAAGTATTTCTCAAAGCCGTCAAATCATACGGGAAGAGAATTCTCAAGACCCGTCTAGTCATACGAGTTTAGTATTTTTCAAAGCCGTCAAATCATACGGGAAGAGCACTTCTCAAGACCCGTCTAGTCATAGGAGTTTAGTATTTTTCAAAGCCGTCAAATCATACGGGAAGAGCACTTCTCAATACCCGTCTAGTTATACGAGTTTAGTATTTTTCAAAGCCGTCAAATCATACGTGAAGAGCACTTCTCAAGATCCTTCTAGTCATACGAGTTTAGTATTTTTCAAATCCGTCAAATCATACGAGAAGAGCACTTCTCAAAACCCGTCTAATCATACGAGTTTAGTATTTCTCAAAGCCGTCAAATCATACGGGAAGAGCACTTCTTAAAACCCGTCTAATCATACGAGTTACTATTTCTCGAAGCCGTCAAATCATACGGGAAGAGCACTTCTCAAAACCCGTCTAATCATATGAGTTTAGTATTTCTCAAAGCCGTCAAATCATACGGGAAGAGCACTTCTCAAGATCCTTCTAGTCATACGAGTTTAGTATTTTTCAAACCCGTCAAATCATACGAGAAGAGCACTTCTCAAGACCCGTCTAGTCATACGAGTTTAGTATTTCTCAAAGCCGTCAAATCATACGGGAAGAGCACTTCTCAAGATCCTTCTAGTCATACGAGTTTAGTATTTTTCAAAGCCGTCAAATCATACGGGAAGAGCACTTCTCAAAACCCGTCTAATCATACGAGTTTAGTATTTCTCAAAGCCGTCAAATCATATGGGAAGAGCACTTCTCAAAACCCGTCTAATCATACGAGTTTAGTATTTCTCAAAGCCGTCAAATCATACGGGAAGAGCACTTCTCAAGACCCGTCTAGTCATACGAGTTTAGTATTTTTCAAAGCCGTCAAATCATACGGGAAGAGCACTTCTCAAGACTCGTCTAGTCATAGGGGTTTAGTATTTCTCAAAGCCGTCAAATCATACGGGAAGAGCACTTCTCAAGATCCTTCTAGTCATACGAGTTTAGTATTTTTCAAAGCCGTCAAATCATACGGGAAGAGCACTTCTCAAAACCCTCTAATCATACGAGTTTAGTATTTCTCAAAGCCGTCAAATCGTACGGGAAGAGCACTTCTCAAATCCCGTCTAGTCATACGGGTAAAGTATTTTTCAAAGCCGTCAAATCATACGGGAAGAGCACTTCTCAAAACCCGTCTAATCATACGAGTTTAGTATTTCTCAAAGCCGTCAAATCATACGGGAAGAGCACTTCTCAAAACCCGTCTAATCATACGGGTTTAGTATTTCTCAAAGCCGTCAAATCATACGGGAAGAGCACTTCTCAAAACCCGTCTAATCATACGAGTTTAGTATTTCTCAAAGCCGTCAAATCATACGGGAAGAGCACTTCTCAAGATCCTTCTAGTCATACGAGTTTAGTATTTCTCAAAGCCGTCAAATCATACGGGAAGAGCACTTCTCAAGATCCTTCTAGTCATACGAGTTTAGTATTTCTCAAAGCCGTAAAAATCGTACGGGAAGAGCACTTCTCAAAGCCCGTCTAGTCATACGGGTAAAGTATTTCTCGAAGCCATCAAATCATACGGGAAGAGCACTTATTAAATCCCGTCTAGTCATACGAGTTTAGTATTTCTCAAAGCCGTCAAATCATACGGGAAGACCACTTCTCAAAAGCCGTCTAGTCATACGGGTAAAGTATATGTCAAAGCCGTCAAATCATACTGGAAGAGCACTTCTCAAAACCCGTCTAGTCATACGAGTTTTGTATTTCTCAAAGCCGTCAAATCATACGGGAAGAGCACTTCTCAAAGCACATCTAGTCATACGGGTAAAGTATTTCTCAAAGCCGTCAAATCATACCGGAAGAGCACATCTCAAATTCCGTATAGTCATACGGGTAAAGTATTTCTCAAGGCCGTCAAATCATACGGGAAGAGCACTTCTAAAAACCCGTCTAGTCATACGAGTTTAGTATTTCTCAAAGCCATCAAATCATACGGAAGTGCACTTCTCAAAACCCGTCTGTTCATACGAGTTTAGTATTTCTCAAAGCCGTCAAATCATACGGGAAGAGCACTTCTCAAGACCCGTCTAGTCATACGAGTTTAGTATTTCTCAAAGCCGTCAAATCATACGGGAAGAGCACTTCTCAAGACCCGTCTAGTCATACGAGTTTAGTATTTTTCAAAGCCGTCAAATCATACGGGAAGAGCACTTCTCAAGATCCTTCTAGTCATACGAGTTTAGTATTTTTCAAAGCCGTCAAATCATACGGGAAGAGCACTTCTCAAAACCCTCTAATCATACGAGTTTAGTATTTCTCAAAGCCGTCAAATCGTACGGGAAGAGCACTTCTCAAAGCCCGTCTAGTCATACGAGTTTAGTATTTTTCAAACCTGTCAAATCATACGGGAAGAGCACTTCTCAAGACCCGTCTAGTCATAAGAGTTTAGTATTTCTCAAAGCCGTCAAATCATACGGGAAGAGCACTTCTCAAGATCCTTCTAGTCATACGAGTTTAGTATTTTTCAAAGCCGTCAAATCATACTGGAAGAGCACTTCTCAAAACCCGTCTAATCATACGAGTTTAGTATTTCTCAAAGCCGTCAAATCATACGGGAAGAGCACTTCTCAAAACCCGTCTAATCATACGAGTTAAGTATTTCTCAAAGCCGTCAAATCATACGGGAAGAGAATTCTCAAGACCCGTCTAGTCATACGAGTTTAGTATTTTTCAAAGCCGTCAAATCATACGGGAAGAGCACTTCTCAAGACCCGTCTAGTCATAGGAGTTTAGTATTTTTCAAAGCCGTCAAATCATACGGGAATAGCACTTCTCAAGACCAGTCTAGTCATATGAGTTTAGTATTTTTCAAAGCCGTCAAATCATACGGGAAGAGCACTTCTCAAGACCCGTCTAGTTATACGAGTTTAGTATTTTTCAAAGCCGTCAAATCATACGTGAAGAGCACTTCTCAAGATCCTTCTAGTCATACGAGTTTAGTATTTTTCAAATCCGTCAAATCATACGAGAAGAGCACTTCTCAAAACCCGTCTAATCATACGAGTTTAGTATTTCTCAAAGCCGTCAAATCATACGGGAAGAGCACTTCTTAAAACCCGTCTAATCATACGAGTTACTATTTCTCGAAGCCGTCAAATCATACGGGAAGAGCACTTCTCAAAACCCGTCTAATCATACGAGTTTAGTATTTCTCAAAGCCGTCAAATCATACGGGAAGAGCACTTCTCAAGATCCTTCTAGTCATACGAGTTTAGTATTTTTCAAACCCGTCAAATCATACGAGAAGAGCACTTCTCAAGACCCGTCTAGTCATACGAGTTTAGTATTTCTCAAAGCCGTCAAATCATACGGGAAGAGCACTTCTCAAGATCCTTCTAGTCATACGAGTTTAGTATTTTTCAAAGCCGTCAAATCATACGGGAAGAGCACTTCTCAAAACCCGTCTAATCATACGAGTTTAGTATTTCTCAAAGCCGTCAAATCATATGGGAAGAGCACTTCTCAAAACCCGTCTAATCATACGAGTTTAGTATTTCTCAAAGCCGTCAAATCATACGGGAAGAGCACTTCTCAAGACCCGTCTAGTCATACGAGTTTAGTATTTTTCAAAGCCGTCAAATCATACGGGAAGAGCACTTCTCAAGACCCGTCTAGTCATAGGGGTTTAGTATTTCTCAAAGCCGTCAAATCATACGGGAAGAGCACTTCTCAAGATCCTTCTAGTCATACGAGTTTAGTATTTTTCAAAGCCGTCAAATCATACGGGAAGAGCACTTCTCAAAACCCTCTAATCATACGAGTTTAGTATTTCTCAAAGCCGTCAAATCGTACGGGAAGAGCACTTCTCAAAGCCCGTCTAGTCATACGGGTAAAGTATTTTTCAAAGCCGTCAAATCATACGGGAAGAGCACTTCTCAAAACCCGTCTAATCATACGAGTTTAGTATTTCTCAAAGCCGTCAAATCATACGGGAAGAGCACTTCTCAAAACCCGTCTAATCATACGGGTTTAGTATTTCTCAAAGCCGTCAAATCATACGGGAAGAGCACTTCTCAAAACCCGTCTAATCATACGAGTTTAGTATTTCTCAAAGCCGTCAAATCATACGGGAAGAGCACTTCTCAAGATCCTTCTAGTCATACGAGTTTAGTATTTCTCAAAGCCGTCAAATCATACGGGAAGAGCACTTCTCAAGATCCTTCTAGTCATACGAGTTTAGTATTTCTCAAAGCCGTCAAATCATACGGGAAGAGCACTTCTCAAAACCCGTCTAATCATACGAGTTTAGTATTTCTCAAAGCCGTCAAATCATACGGGAAGAGCACTTCTCAAAACCCGTCTAGTCATACGAGTTTAGTATTTCTCAAAGCCGTCAAATCATACGGGAAGAGCACTTCTCAAGATCCTTCTAGTCATACGAGTTTAGTATTTTTCAAAGCCGTCAAATCGTACGGGAAGAGCACTTCTCAAAACCCGTCTAGTCATACGAGTTTAGTATTTCTCAAAGCCGTCAAATCGTACGGGAAGAGCACTTCTCAAAACCCGTCTAGTCATACGAGTTTAGTATTTCTCAAAGCCGTCAAATCATACGGGAAGAGCACTTCTCAAAACCCGTCTAATCATACGAGTTTAGTATTTCTCAAAGCCGTCAAATCGTACGGGAAGAGCACTTCTCAAAGCCCGTCTAAACATACGAGTTTAGTATTTTTCAAAGCCGTCAAATCATACGGGAAGAGCACTTCTCAAAACCCGTCTAATCATACGAGTTTAGTATTTCTCAAAGCCGTCAAATTATACGGGAAGAGCACTTCTCAAGATCCTTCTAGTCATACGAGTTTAGTATTTCTCAAAGCAGTCAAATTATACGGGAAGAGCACTTCTCAAAACCCGTCTAATCATACGAGTTTAGTATTTCTCAAAGCCGTCAAATCGTACGGGAAGAGCACTTCTCAAAGCCCGTCTAATCATACGAGTTTAGTATTTCTCAAAGCCGTCAAATCATACGGGAAGAGCACTTCTCAAAGCCCGTCTAGTCATACGGGTAAAGTATTTTTCAAACCTGTCAAATTATACGGGAAGAGCACTTCTCAAAACCCGTCTAATCATACGAGTTTAGTATTTCTCAAAGCCGTCAAATCATACGGGAAGAGCACTTCTCAAAACCCGTCTAATCATACGAGTTTAGTATTTCTCAAAGCCGTCAAATCATACGGGAAGAGCACTTCTCAAAACCCGTCTAATCATACGAGTTTAGTATTTCTCAAAGCCGTCAAATCATACGGGAAGAGCACTTCTCAAGATCCTTCTAGTCATACGAGTTTAGTATTTCTCAAAGCCGTCAAATCATACGGGAAGAGCACTTCTCAAGATCCTTCTAGTCATACGAGTTTAGTATTTTTCAAAGCCGTCAAATCATATGGGAAGAGCACTTCTCAAAACCCGTCTAATCATACGAGTTTAGTATTTCTCAAAGCCGTCAAATCATACGGGAAGAGCACTTCTAAAAACCCGTCTAATCATATGAGTTTAGTATTTCTCAAGCCGTCAAATCATCCGGGAAGAGCACTTCTCAAGATCCTTCTAGTCATACGAGTTTAGTATTTCTCAAAGCCGTCAAATCATACGGGAAGAGCACTTCTCAAAACCCGTCTAATCATACGAGTTTAGTATTTCTCAAAGCCGTCAAATCGTACGGGAAGAGCACTTCTCAAAGCCCGTCTAATCATACGAGTTTAGTATTTCTCAAAGCCGTCAAATCATTCGGGAAGAGCACTTCTCAAAGCCCGTCTAGTCAAACGGGTAAAGTGTTTTTCAAAGCCGTCAAATCATACGGGATGAGCACTTCTCAAAACCCGTCTAATCATACGAGTTTAGTATTTTTCAAAGCCGTCAAATCATACGGGAAGAGCACTTCTCAAAACCCGTCTAATCATACGAGTTTAGTATTTCTCAAAGCCGTCAAATCATACGGGAAGAGCACTTCTCAAAACCCGTCTAATCATACGAGTTTAGTATTTCTCAAAGCCGTCAAATCATACGGGAAGAGCACTTCTCAAGATCCTTCTAGTCATACGAGTTAAGTATTTCTCAAAGCCGTCAAATCATACGGGAAGAGCACTTCTCAAAACCCGTCTAATCATACGAGTTTAGTATTTCTCAAAGCCGTCAAATCGTACGGGAAGAGCACTTCTCAAAGCCCGTCTAATCTTACGAGTTTAGTATTTCTCAAAGCCGTCAAATCATACGGGAAGAGCACTTCTCAAAGCCCGTCTAGTCATACGGGTAAAGTATTTTTCAAAGCCGTCAAATCATACGGGAAGAGCACTTCTCAAAACCCGTCTAATCATACGAGTTAAGTATTTCTCAAAGCCGTCAAATCATACGGGAAGAGCACTTCTCAAAACCCGTCTATTATACGAGTTTAGTATTTCTCAAAGCCGTCAAATCATACGGGAAGAGCACTTCTCAAGATCCTTCTAGTCATACGAGTTTAGTATTTCTCAAAGCCGTCAAATCATACGGAAGAGCACTTCTCAAAACCCGTCTAATCATACGAGTTTAGTATTTCTTAAAGCCGTCAAATCGTACGGGAAGAGCACTTCTCAAAGCCCGTCTAATCATACGAGTTTAGTATTTCTCAAAGCCGTCAAATCATACGGGAAGAGCACTTCTCAAAGCCCGTCTAGTCATACGGGTAAAGTATTTTTCAAAGCCGTCAAATCATACGGGAAGAGCACTTTTCAAAACCCGTCTAATCATACGAGTTTAGTATTTTTCAAAGCCGTCAAATCATACGGGAAGAGAACTTCTCAAAACCCGTCTAATCATACGAGTTTAGTATTTCTCAAAGCCGTCAAATCATACGGGAAGAGCACTTCTCAAAACCCGTCTAATCATACGAGTTTAGTATTTCTCAAAGCCGTCAAATCATACGGGAAGAGCACTTCTCAAGATCCTTCTAGTCATACGAGTTAAGTATTTCTCAAAGCCGTCAAATCATACGGGAAGAGCACTTCTCAAAACCCGTCTAATCATACGAGTTTAGTATTTCTCAAAGCCGTCAAATCATACGGGAAGAGCACTTCTCAAAGCCCGTCTAGTCATACGGGTAAAGTATTTTTCAAAGCCGTCAAATCATACGGGAAGAGCACTTCTCAAAACCCGTCTAATCATACGAGTTTAGTATTTCTCAAAGCCGTCAAATCATACGGGAAGAGCACTTTTTAAAACCCGTCTAATCATACGAGTTTAGTATTTCTCAAAGCCGTCAAATCATACGGGAAAAGCACTTCTCAAAACCCGTCTAATCATACGAGTTTAGTATTTCTCAAAGCCGTCAAATCATACGGGAAGAGCACTTCTCAAAGCCCGTCTAGTCATACGGGTAAAGTTTCTTTCAAAGCCGTCAAATCATACGGGAAGAGCACTTCTCAAAACCCGTCTAATCATACGAGTTTAGTATTTCTCAAAGCCGTCAAATCATACGGGAAGAGCACTTCTCAAAACCCGTCTAATCATACGAGTTTAGTATTTCTCAAAGCCGTCAAATCATACGGGAAGAGCACTTCTCAAAACCCGTCTAATCATACGAGTTCAGTATTTCTCAAAGCCGTCAAATCATACGGGAAGAGCACTTCTCAAAACCCGTCTAATCATACGAGTTTAGTATTTCTCAAAGCCGTCAAATCATACGGGAAGAGCACTTCTCAAGATCCTTCTATTCATACGAGTTTAGTATTTCTCAAAGCCGTCAAATCATACGGGAAGAGCACTTCTCAAGATCCTTCTATTCATACGAGTTTAGTATTTTTCAAAGCCGTCAAATCATACGGGAAGAGCACTTCTCAAAACCCGTCTAATCATACGAGTTTAGTATTTTTCAAAGCCGTCGAATCATACGGGAAGAGCACTTCTCAAAACCCGTCTAATCATACGAGTTTAGTATTTCTCAAAGCCGTCAAATCATACGGGAAGAGCACTTCTCAAAGCCCGTCTAGACATACGAGTTTAGTATATGTCAAAGCCGTCAAATCATACGGGAAGAGCACTTCTCAAAACCCGTCTAATCATACGAGTTTAGTATTTTCAAAGCCGTCAAATCATACGGGAAGAGCACTTCTCAAGATCCTTCTAGTCATACGAGTTTAGTATTTCTCAAAGCCGTCAAATCATACGGGAAGAGCACTTCTCAAGATCCTTCTAGTCATAAGAGTTTAGTATTTTTCAAAGCCGTCAAATCATACGGGAAGAGCACTTCTCAAAACCCGTCTAGTCATACGAGTTTAGAATTTTTCAAAGCCGTCAAATCATACGGGAAGAGCACTTCTCAAGACCCGTCTAATCATACGAGTTCAGTATTTCTCAAAGCCGTCAAATCATACGGGAAGAGCACTTCTCAAGATCCTTCTAGTCATACGAGTTTAGTATTTCTCAAAGCCGTCAAATCATACGGGAAGAGCACTTCTCAAAACCCGTCTAATCATACGAGTTTAGTATTTTTCAAAGCCGTTGAATCATACGGGAAGAGCACTTCTCAAAACCCGTCTAGTCATACGAGTTTAGTATTTTTCAAAGCAGTCGAATCATACGGGAAGAGCACTTCTCAAAACCCGTCTAATCATACGAGTTTAGTATTTTTCAAAGCCGTCGAATCATACGGGAAGAGCACTTCTCAAAACCCGTCTAATCATACGAGTTTAGTATTTTTCAAAGCCGTCAAATCATACGGGAAGAGCACTTCTCAAGACCCGTCTAGTCATACGAGTTCAGTATTTCTCAAAGCCGTCAAATCATACGGGAAGAGCACTTCTCAAGATCCTTCTAGTCATACGAGTTTAGTATTTCTCGAAGCCGTCAAATCATACGGGAAGAGCACTTCTCAAGACCCGTCTAGTCATACGAGTTTAGTATTTTTCAAAGCCGTCAAATCATACGGGAAGAGCACTTCTCAAGACCCGTCTAGTCATAGGGGTTTAGTATTTCTCAAAGCCGTCAAATCATACGGGAAGAGCACTTCTCAAGATCCTTCTAGTCATACGAGTTTAGTATTTTTCAAAGCCGTCAAATCATACGGGAAGAGCACTTCTCAAAACCCTCTAATCATACGAGTTTAGTATCTCTCAAAGCCGTCAAATCGTACGGGAAGAGCACTTCTCAAAGCCCGTCTAGTCATACGGGTAAAGTATTTTTCAAAGCCGTCAAATCATACGGGAAGAGCACTTCTCAAAACCCGTCTAATCATACGAGTTTAGTATTTCTCAAAGCCGTCAAATCATACGGGAAGAGCACTTCTCAAAACCCGTCTAATCATACGGGTTTAGTATTTCTCAAAGCCGTCAAATCATACGGGAAGAGCACTTCTCAAAACCCGTCTAATCATACGAGTTTAGTATTTCTCAAAGCCGTCAAATCATACGGGAAGAGCACTTCTCAAGATCCTTCTAGTCATACGAGTTTAGTATTTCTCAAAGCCGTCAAATCATACGGGAAGAGCACTTCTCAAGATCCTTCTAGTCATACGAGTTTAGTATTTCTCAAAGCCGTCAAATCATACGGGAAGAGCACTTCTCAAAACCCGTCTAATCATACGAGTTTAGTATTTCTCAAAGCCGTCAAATCATACGGGAAGAGCACTTCTCAAAACCCGTCTAGTCATACGAGTTTAGTATTTCTCAAAGCCGTCAAATCATACGGGAAGAGCACTTCTCAAGATCCTTCTAGTCATACGAGTTTAGTATTTTTCAAAGCCGTCAAATCGTACGGGAAGAGCACTTCTCAAAACCCGTCTAGTCATACGAGTTTAGTATTTCTCAAAGCCGTCAAATCGTACGGGAAGAGCACTTCTCAAAACCCGTCTAGTCATA
This sequence comes from Ceratothoa steindachneri, assembly GCA_963969495.1. Taxonomy (NCBI): domain Eukaryota; kingdom Metazoa; phylum Arthropoda; class Malacostraca; order Isopoda; family Cymothoidae; genus Ceratothoa; species Ceratothoa steindachneri. Next base: position 92,610,750 of record OZ018322.1, read on the forward strand.
CGAGTTTAGTATTTCTCAAAGCCGTCAAATCATACGGGAAGAGCACTTCTCAAAACCCGTCTAATCATACGAGTTTAGTATTTCTCAAAGCCGTCAAATCGTACGGGAAGAGCACTTCTCAAAGCCCGTCTAATCATACGAGTTTAGTATTTTTCAAAGCCGTCAAATCATACGGGAAGAGCACTTCTCAAAACCCGTCTAATCATACGAGTTTAGTATTTCTCAAAGCCGTCAAATTATACGGGAAGAGCACTTCTCAAGATCCTTCTAGTCATACGAGTTTAGTATTTCTCAAAGCAGTCAAATTATACGGGAAGAGCACTTCTCAAAACCCGTCTAATCATACGAGTTTAGTATTTCTCAAAGCCGTCAAATCGTACGGGAAGAGCACTTCTCAAAGCCCGTCTAATCATACGAGTTTAGTATTTCTCAAAGCCGTCAAATCATACGGGAAGAGCACTTCTCAAAGCCCGTCTAGTCATACGGGTAAAGTATTTTTCAAACCTGTCAAATTATACGGGAAGAGCACTTCTCAAAACCCGTCTAATCATACGAGTTTAGTATTTCTCAAAGCCGTCAAATCATACGGGAAGAGCACTTCTCAAAACCCGTCTAATCATACGAGTTTAGTATTTCTCAAAGCCGTCAATCATACGGGAAGAGCACTTCTCAAAACCCGTCTAATCATACGAGTTTAGTATTTCTCAAAGCCGTCAAATCATACGGGAAGAGCACTTCTCAAGATCCTTCTAGTCATACGAGTTTAGTATTTCTCAAAGCCGTCAAATCATACGGGAAGAGCACTTCTCAAGATCCTTCTAGTCATACGAGTTTAGTATTTTTCAAAGCCGTCAAATCATATGGGAAGAGCACTTCTCAAAACCCGTCTAATCATACGAGTTTAGTATTTCTCAAAGCCGTCAAATCATACGGGAAGAGCACTTCTAAAAACCCGTCTAATCATACGAGTTTAGTATTTCTCAAGCCGTCAAATCATCCGGGAAGAGCACTTCTCAAGATCCTTCTAGTCATACGAGTTTAGTATTTCTCAAAGCCGTCAAATCATACGGGAAGAGCACTTCTCAAAACCCGTCTAATCATACGAGTTTAGTATTTCTCAAAGCCGTCAAATCGTACGGGAAGAGCACTTCTCAAAGCCCGTCTAATCATACGAGTTTAGTATTTCTCAAAGCCGTCAAATCATTCGGGAAGAGCACTTCTCAAAGCCCGTCTAGTCAAACGGGTAAAGTGTTTTTCAAAGCCGTCAAATCATGCGGGATGAGCACTTCTCAAAACCCGTCTAATCATACGAGTTTAGTATTTTTCAAAGCCGTTAAATCATACGGGAAGAGCACTTCTCAAAACCCGTCTAATCATACGAGTTTAGTATTTCTCAAAGCCGTCAAATCATACCCGGAAGAGCACTTCTCAAAACCCGTCTAATCATACGAGTTTAGTATTTCTCAAAGCCGTCAAATCATACGGGAAGAGCACTTCTCAAGATCCTTCTAGTCATACGAGTTAAGTATTTCTCAAAGCCGTCAAATCATACGGGAAGAGCACTTCTCAAAACCCGTCTAATCATACGAGTTTAGTATTTCTCAAAGCCGTCAAATCGTACGGGAAGAGCACTTCTCAAAGCCCGTCTAATCTTACGAGTTTAGTATTTCTCAAAGCCGTCAAATCATACGGAAAGAGCACTTCTCAAAGCCCGTCTAGTCATACGGGTAAAGTATTTTTCAAAGCCGTCAAATCATACGGGAAGAGCACTTCTCAAAACCCGTCTAATCATACGAGTTAAGTATTTCTCAAAGCCGTCAAATCATACGGGAAGAGCACTTCTCAAAACCCGTCTATTATACGAGTTTAGTATTTCTCAAAGCCGTCAAATCATACGGGAAGAGCACTTCTCAAGATCCTTCTAGTCATACGAGTTTAGTATTTCTCAAAGCCGTCAAATCATACGGGAAGAGCACTTCTCAAAACCCGTCTAATCATACGAGTTTAGTATTTCTTAAAGCCGTCAAATCGTACGGGAAGAGCACTTCTCAAAGCCCGTCTAATCATACGAGTTTAGTATTTCTCAAAGCCGTCAAATCATACGGGAAGAGCACTTCTCAAAGCCCGTCTAGTCATACGGGTAAAGTATTTTTCAAAGCCGTCAAATCATACGGGAAGAGCACTTTTCAAAACCCGTCTAATCATACGAGTTTAGTATTTTTCAAAGCCGTCAAATCATACGGGAAGAGAACTTCTCAAAACCCGTCTAATCATACGAGTTTAGTATTTCTCAAAGCCGTCAAATCATACGGGAAGAGCACTTCTCAAAACCCGTCTAATCATACGAGTTTAGTATTTCTCAAAGCCGTCAAATCATACGGGAAGAGCACTTCTCAAGATCCTTCTAGTCATACGAGTTAAGTATTTCTCAAAGCCGTCAAATCATACGGGAAGAGCACTTCTCAAAACCCGTCTAATCATACGAGTTTAGTATTTCTCAAAGCCGTCAAATCATACGGGAAGAGCACTTCTCAAAGCCCGTCTAGTCATACGGGTAAAGTATTTTTCAAAGCCGTCAAATCATACGGGAAGAGCACTTCTCAAAACCCGTCTAATCATACGAGTTTAGTATTTCTCAAAGCCGTCAAATCATACGGGAAGAGCACTTCTCAAAACCCGTCTAATCATACGAGTTTAGTATTTCTCAAAGCCGTCAAATCATACGGGAAGAGCACTTCTCAAAACCCGTCTAATCATACGAGTTTAGTATTTCTCAAAGCCGTCAAATCATACGGGAAGAGCACTTCTCAAAGCCCGTCTAGTCATACGGGTAAAGTATTTTTCAAAGCCGTCAAATCATACGGGAAGAGCACTTCTCAAAACCCGTCTAATCATACGAGTTTAGTATTTCTCAAAGCCGTCAAATCATACGGGAAGAGCACTTCTCAAAACCCGTCTAATCATACGAGTTTAGTATTTCTCAAAGCCGTCAAATCATACGGGAAGAGCACTTCTCAAAACCCGTCTAATCATACGAGTTTAGTATTTCTCAAAGCCGTCAAATCATACGGGAAGAGCACTTCTCAAAACCCGTCTAATCATACGAGTTTAGTATTTCTCAAAGCCGTCAAATCATACGGGAAGAGCACTTCTCAAGATCCTTCTATTCATACGAGTTTAGTATTTCTCAAAGCCGTCAAATCATACGGGAAGAGCACTTCTCAAGATCCTTCTATTCATACGAGTTTAGTATTTTTCAAAGCCGTCAAATCATACGGGAAGAGCACTTCTCAAAACCCGTCTAATCATACGAGTTTAGTATTTTTCAAAGCCGTCGAATCATACGGGAAGAGCACTTCTCAAAACCCGTCTAATCATACGAGTTTAGTATTTCTCAAAGCCGTCAAATCATACGGGAAGAGCACTTCTCAAAACCCGTCTAATCATACGAGTTTAGTATATGTCAAAGCCGTCAAATCATACGGGAAGAGCACTTCTCAAAACCCGTCTAATCATACGAGTTTAGTATTTTCAAAGCCGTCAAATCATACGGGAAGAGCACTTCTCAAGATCCTTCTAGTCATACGAGTTTAGTATTTCTCAAAGCCGTCAAATCATACGGGAAGAGCACTTCTCAAGATCCTTCTAGTCATACGAGTTTAGTATTTTTCAAAGCCGTCAAATCATACGGGAAGAGCACTTCTCAAAACCCGTCTAGTCATACGAGTTTAGTATTTTTCAAAGCCGTCAAATCATACGGGAAGAGCACTTCTCAAGACCCGTCTAATCATACGAGTTCAGTATTTCTCAAAGCCGTCAAATCATACGGGAAGAGCACTTCTCAAGATCCTTCTAGTCATACGAGTTTAGTATTTCTCAAAGCCGTCAAATCATACGGGAAGAGCACTTCTCAAAACCCGTCTAATCATACGAGTTTAGTATTTTTCAAAGCCGTTGAATCATACGGGAAGAGCACTTCTCAAAACCCGTCTAGTCATACGAGTTTAGTATTTTTCAAAGCAGTCGAATCATACGGGAAGAGCACTTCTCAAAACCCGTCTAATCATACGAGTTTAGTATTTTTCAAAGCCGTCGAATCATACGGGAAGAGCACTTCTCAAAACCCGTCTAATCATACGAGTTTAGTATTTTTCAAAGCCGTCAAATCATACGGGAAGAGCACTTCTCAAGACCCGTCTAGTCATACGAGTTCAGTATTTCTCAAAGCCGTCAAATCATACGGGAAGAGCACTTCTCAAGATCCTTCTAGTCATACGAGTTTAGTATTTCTCGAAGCCGTCAAATCATACGGGAAGAGCACTTCTCAAAACCCGTCTAATCATACGAGTTTAGTATTTTTCAAAGCCGTCGAATCATACGGGAAGAGCACTTCTCAAAACCCGTCTTATCATACGAGTTTAGTATTTCACAAAGCCGTCAAATCATACGGGAAGAGCACTTCTCAAAGCCCGTCTAGTCATACGAGTTTAGTATATGTCGAAGCCGTCAAATCATACGGGAAGAGCACTTCTCAAAACCCGTCTAATCATACGAGTTTAGTATTTCTCAAAGCCGTCAAATCATACGGGAAGAGCACTTCTCAAAACCCGTCTAGTCATACGAGTTTAGTATTTTTCAAAGCCGACGAATCATACGGGAAGAGCACTTTTCAAAACCCGTCTAATCATACGAGTTTAGTATTTTTCAAAGCCGTCGAATCATACGGGAAGAGCACTTCTCAAAACCCGTCTAATCATACGAGTTTAGTATTTTTCAAAGCCGTCAAATCATACAGAAGAGGCTTCTCAAGACCCGTCTAGTCATACGAGTTCAGTATTTCTCAAAGCCGTCAAATCGTACGGGAAGAGCACTTCTCAAAGCCCGTCTAATCATACGAGTTCAGTATTTCTCAAAGCCGTCAAATGATACGGGGAGAGCACTTCTCAAAACCCGTCTAATCATACGAGTTTAGTATTTTTCAAAGCCGTCAAATCATACGGGAAGAGCACTTCTCAAGATCCTTCTAGTCATACGAGTTTAGTATTTCTCAAAGCCGTCAAATCATACGGGAAGAGCACTTCTCAAAACCCGTCTAATCATACGAGTTTAGTATTTCTCAAAGCCGTCAAATCGTACTGGAAGAGCACTTCTCAAAGCCCGTCTAATCATACGAGTTTAGTACTTCTCAAAGCCGTCAAATCATACGGTAAGAGCACTTCTCAAAGCCCGTCTAGTCAAACGGGTAAAGTATTTTTCAAAGCCGTCAAATCATACGGGAAGAGCACTTCTCAAAACCCGTCTAATCATACGATTTCAGTATTTCTCAAAGACGTCAAATCATACGGGAAGAGCACTTCTCAAAACCCGTCTAATCATACGAGTTTAGTATTTCTCAAAGCCGTCAAATCATACGGGAAGAGCACTTCTCAAAACCCGTCTAATCATACGAGTTTAGTATTTCTCAAAGCCGTCAAATCATACGGGAAGAGCACTTCTCAAGATCCTTCTAGTCATACGAGTTTAGTATTTCTCAAAGCCGTCAAATCATACGGGAAGAGCACTTCTCAAAACCCGTCTAATCATACGAGTTTAGTATTTCTCAAAGCCGTCAAATCGTACGGGAAGAGCACTTCTCAAAGCCCGTCTAATCTTACGAGTTTAGTATTTCTCAAAGCCGTCAAATCATACGGGAAGAGCACTTCTCAAAGCCCGTCTAGTCATAAGGGTAAAGTATTTTTCAAAGCCGTCAAATCATACGGGAAGAGCAATTCTCAAAACCCGTCTAATCATACGAGTTTAGTATTTCTCAAAGCCGTCACATCATACGGGAAGAGCACTTCTCAAAACCCGTCTAATCATACGAGTTTAGTATTTCTCAAAGCCGTCAAATCATACGGGAAGAGCACTTCTCAAGATCCTTCTGGGCATACGAGTTTAGTATTTCTCAAAGCCGTCAAATCATACGGGAAGAGCACTTCTTAAAACCCGTCTAATCATACGAGTTTAGTATTTCTCAAAGCCGTCAAATCGTACGGGAAGAGCACTTCTAAAAGCCCGTCTAATCATACGAGTTTAGTATTTTTCAAAGCCGTCAAATCATACGGGAAGAGCACTTCTCAAACCCCGTCTAATCATACGGGTTTAGTATTTCTCACAGCCGTCAAATCATACGGGAAGAGCACTTCTCAAAGCCCGTCTAATCATACGAGTTTAGTATTTCTCAAAGCCGTCAAATCATACGGGAAGAGCACTTCTCAAAGCCCGTCTAGTCATACGGGTAAAGTATTTTTCAAAGCCGTCAAATCATACGGGAAGAGCACTTCTCAAAACCCGTCTAATCATACGAGTTTAGTATTTTTCAAAGCCGTCAAATCGTACGGGAAGAGCACTTCTCAAAACCCGTCAAATCATACGAGTTTAGTATTTCTCAAAGCCGTCAAATCATACGGGAAGAGCACTTCTCAAAACCCGTCTAATCATACGAGTTTAGTATTTCTCAAAGCCGTCAAATCATACGGGAAGATCACTTCTCAAGATTCTTCTAGTCATACGAGTTTAGTATTTCTCAAAACCGTCAAATCATACGGGAAGAGCACTTCTCAAAACCCGTCTAATCATACGAGTTTAGTATTTCTCAAAGCCGTCAAATCATACGGGAAGAGCACTTCTCAAAGCCCGTCTAGTCATACGGGTAAAGTATTTTTTAAAGCCGTCAAATCATAGGGGAAGAGCACTTCTCAAAACCCGTCTAATCATACGAGTTTAGTATTTCTCAAAGCCGTCAAATCATACGGGAAGAGCACTTCTCAAGATCCTTCTAGTCATACGGGTAAAGTATTTTTCAAAGCCGTCAAATCATACGGGAAGAGCACCTCTCAAAACCCGTCTAATCATACGGGTTTAGTATTTCTCAAAGCCGTCAAATCATACGGGAAGAGCACTTCTCAAAACCCGTCTAATCATACGAGTTTAGTATTTCTCAAAGCCGTCAAATCATACGGGAAGAGCACTTCTCAAAACCCGTCTAATCATACGAGTTTAGTATTTCTCAAAGCCGTCAAATCATACTGGAAGAGCACTTCTCAAGATCCATCTAGTCATACGAGTTTAGTATTTCTCAAAGCCGTCAAATCATACGGGAAGAGCACTTCTCAAGATCCTTCCAGTCATACGAGTTTAGTATTTCTCAAAGCCGTCAAATCATACGGGAAGAGCACTTCTCAAAACCCGTCTAATCATACGAGTTTAGTATTTCTCAAAGCCGTCAAGTCGTACGGGAAGAGCACTTCTCAAAACCCGTCTAATCATACGAGTTTAGTATTTCTCAAAGCCGTCAAATCATACGGGAAGAGCACTTCTCAAAGCCCGTCTAGTCATACGGGTAAAGTATTTTTCAAAGCCGTCAAATCATACGGGAAGAGCACTCCTCAAAACCCGTCTAATCATACGAGTTTAGTATTTCTCAAAGCCGTCAAATCATACGGGAAGAGCACTTCTCAAAGCCCGTCTAGTCATACGGGTAAAGTATTTTTTAAAGCCGTCAAATCATAGGGGAAGAGCACTTCTCAAAACCCGTCTAATCATACGAGTTTAGTATTTCTCAAAGCCGTCAAATCATACGGGAAGAGCACTTCTCAAAGCCCGTCTAGTCATACGAGTTTAGTATTTCTCAAAGCCGTCAAATCATACGGAAAGAGCACTTCTCAAGATCCTTCTAGTCATACGAGTTTAGTATTTCTCAAAGCCGTCAAATCATACGGGAAGAGCACTTCTCAAAACCCGTCTAATCATACGAGTTTAGTATTTCTCAAAGCCGTCAAATCGTACGGGAAGAGCACTTCTCAAAGCCCGTCTAATCATACGAGTTTAGTATTTCTCAAAGCCGTCAAATCATACGGGAAGAGCACTTCTCAAAGCCCGTCTAGTCATACGGGTAAAGTATTTTTCAAAGCCGTCAAATCATACGGGAAGAGCACTTCTCAAAACCCGTCTAATCATACGAGTTCAGTATTTCTTAAAGCCGTAAAATCATACGGGAAGAGCACTTCTCAAAACCCGTCTAATCATACGAGTTTAGTATTTCTCAAAGCCGTCAAATCATACGGCAAGAGCACTTCTCAAAACCCGTCTAATCATACGAGTTTAGTATTTCTCAAAGCCGTCAAATCATAAGGGAAGAGCACTTCTCAAGATCCTTCTAGTCATACGAGTTTAGTATTTCTCAAAGCCGTCAAATCATACGGGAAGAGCACTTCTCAAAACCCGTCTAATCATACGAGTTTAGTATTTCTCAAAGCCGTCAAATCATACGGGAAGAGCAATCTCAAAGCCCGTCTAGTCATACGGGTAAAGTATTTTTCAAAGCCGTCAAATCATACGGGAAGAGCACTTCTCAAACCCCGTCTAATCATACGGGTTTAGTATTTCTCACAGCCGTCAAATCATACGGGAAGAGCACTTCTCAAAGCCCGTCTAATCATACGAGTTTAGTATTTCTCAAAGCCGTCAAATCATACGGGAAGAGCACTTCTTAAAGCCCGTCTAGTCATACGGGTACAGTATTTTTCAAAGCCGTCAAATCATACGGGAAGAGCACTTCTCAAAACCCGTCTAATCATACGAGTTTAGTATTTTTCAAAGCCGTCAAATCATACGGGAAGAGCACTTCTCAAAACCCGTCAAATCATACGAGTTTAGTATTTCTCAAAGCCGTCAAATCATACGGGAAGAGCACTTCTCAAAACCCGTCTAATCATACGAGTTTAGTATTTCTCAAAGCCGTCAAATCATACGGGAAGATCACTTCTCAAGATTCTTCTAGTCATACGAGTTTAGTATTTCTCAAAACCGTCAAATCATACGGGAAGAGCACTTCTCAAAACCCGTCTAATCATACGAGTTTAGTATTTCTCAAAGCCGTCAAATCATACGGGAAGAGCACTTCTCAAAGCCCGTCTAGTCATACGGGTAAAGTATTTTTTAAAGCCGTCAAATCATAGGGGAAGAGCACTTCTCAAAACCCGTCTAATCATACGAGTTTAGTATTTCTCAAAGCCGTCAAATCATACGGGAAGAGCACTTCTCAAGATCCTTCTAGTCATACGGGTAAAGTATTTTTCAAAGCCCTCAAATCATACGGGAAGAGCACCTCTCAAAACCCGTCTAATCATACGGGTTTAGTATTTCTCAAAGCCGTCAAATCATACGGGAAGAGCACTTCTCAAAACCCGTCTAATCATACGAGTTTAGTATTTCTCAAAGCCGTCAAATCATACGGGAAGAGCACTTCTCAAGATCCTTCTAGTCATACGAGTTTAGTATTTCTCAAAGCCGTCAAATCATACTGCAAGAGCACTTCTCAAGATCCTTCTAGTCATACGAGTTTAGTATTTCTCAAAGCCGTCAAATCATACGGGAAGAGCACTTCTCAAGATCCTTCTAGTCATACGAGTTTAGTATTTCTCAAAGCCGTCAAATCATACGGGAAGAGCACTTCTCAAAACCCGTCTAATCATACGAGTTTAGTATTTCTCAAAGCCGTCAAGTCGTACGGGAAGAGCACTTCTCTAAACCCGTCTAATCATACGAGTTTAGTATTTCTCAAAGCCGTCAAATCATACGGGAAGAGCACTTCTCAAAGCCCGTCTAGTCATAGGGGTAAAGTATTTTTCAAAGCCGTCAAATCATACGGGAAGAGCACCTCTCAAAACCCGTCTAATCATACGGGTTTAGTATTTCTCAAAGCCGTCAAATCATACGGGAAGAGCACTTCTCAAAACCCGTCTAATCATACGAGTTTAGTATTTCTCAAAGCCGTCAAATCATACGGGAAGAGCACTTCTCAAAACCCGTCTAATCATACGAGTTTAGTATTTCTCAAAGCCGTCAAATCATACTGGAAGAGCACTTCTCAAGATCCTTCTAGTCATACGAGTTTAGTATTTCTCAAAGCCGTCAAATCATACGGGAAGAGCACTTCTCAAGATCCTTCTAGTCATACGAGTTTAGTATTTCTCAAAGCCGTCAAATCATACGGGAAGAGCACTTCTCAAAGCCCGTCTAGTCATACGGGTAAAGTATTTTTCAAAGCCGTCATATCATACGGGAAGAGCACTTCTCAAAACCCGTCTAATCATACGAGTTTAGTATTTCTCAAAGCCGTCGAATCATACGGAAAGAGCACTTCTCAAAACCCGTCTAATCATACGAGTTTAGTATTTCTCAAAGCCGTCAAATCATACGGGAAGAGCACTTCTCAAAACCCGTCTAATCATACGAGTTTAGTATTTCTCAAAGCCGTCAAATCATAAGGGAAGAGCACTTCTCAAGATCCTTCTAGTCATACGAGTTTAGTATTTCTCAAAGCCGTCAAATCATACGGGAAGAGCACTTCTCAAAACCCGTCTAATCATACGAGTTTAGTATTTCTCAAAGCCGTCAAATCATACGGGAAGAGCAATCTCAAAGCCCGTCTAGTCATACGGGTAAAGTATTTTTCAAAGCCGTCAAATCATACGGGAAGAGCACTTCTCAAAAGCCGTCTAATCATACGGGTTTAGTATTTCTCACAGCCGTCAAATCATACGGGAAGAGCACTTCTCAAAGCCCGTCTAATCATACGAGTTTAGTATTTCTCAAAGCCGTCAAATCATACGGGAAGAGCACTTCTCAAAGCCCGTCTAGTCATACGGGTAAAGTATTTTTCAAAGCCGTCAAATCATACGGGAAGAGCACTTCTCAAAACCCGTCTAATCATACGAGTTTAGTATTTTTCAAAGCCGTCAAATCATACGGGAAGAGCACTTCTCAAAACCCGTCTAATCATACGAGTTTAGTATTTCTCAAAGCCGTCAAATCATACGGGAAGAGCACTTCTCAAAACCCGTCTAATCATACGAGTTTAGTATTTCTCAAAGCCGTCAAATCATACGGGAAGATCACTTCTCAAGATTCTTCTAGTCATACGAGTTTAGTATTTCTCAAAACCCGTCTAATCATACGAGTTTAGTATTTCTCAAAGCCGTCAAATCATACGGGAAGAGCACTTCTCAAAGCCCGTCTAGTCATACGGGTAAAGTATTTTTTAAAGCCGTCAAATCATAGGGGAAGAGCACTTCTCAAAACCCGTCTAATCATACGAGTTTAGTATTTCTCAAAGCCGTCAAATCATACGGGAAGAGCACTTCTCAAGATCCTTCTAGTCATACGGGTAAAGTATTTTTCAAAGCCGTCAAATCATACGGGAAGAGCACCTCTCAAAACCCGTCTAATCATACGGGTTTAGTATTTCTCAAAGCCGTCAAATCATACGGGAAGAGCACTTCTCAAAACCCGTCTAATCATACGAGTTTAGTATTTCTCAAAGCCGTCAAATCATACGGGAAGAGCACTTCTCAAAGCCCGTCTAGTCATACGGGTAAAGTATTTTTTAAAGCCGTCAAATCATAGGGGAAGAGCACTTCTCAAAACCCGTCTAATCATACGAGTTTAGTATTTCTCAAAGCCGTCAAATCATACGGGAAGAGCACTTCTCAAGATCCTTCTAGTCATACGGGTAAAGTATTTTTCAAAGCCCTCAAATCATACGGGAAGAGCACCTCTCAAAACCCGTCTAATCATACGGGTTTAGTATTTCTCAAAGCCGTCAAATCATACGGGAAGAGCACTTCTCAAAACCCGTCTAATCATACGAGTTTAGTATTTCTCAAAGCCGTCAAATCATACGGGAAGAGCACTTCTCAAGATCCTTCTAGTCATACGAGTTTAGTATTTCTCAAAGCCGTCAAATCATACTGGAAGAGCACTTCTCAAGATCCTTCTAGTCATACGAGTTTAGTATTTCTCAAAGCCGTCAAATCATACGGGAAGAGCACTTCTCAAGATCCTTCTAGTCATACGAGTTTAGTATTTCTCAAAGCCGTCAAATCATACGGGAAGAGCACTTCTCAAAACCCGTCTAATCATACGAGTTTAGTATTTCTCAAAGCCGTCAAGTCGTACGGGAAGAGCACTTCTCAAAACCCGTCTAATCATACGAGTTTAGTATTTCTCAAAGCCGTCAAATCATACGGGAAGAGCACTTCTCAAAGCCCGTCTAGTCATAGGGGTAAAGTATTTTTCAAAGCCGTCAAATCATACGGGAAGAGCACCTCTCAAAACCCGTCTAATCATACGGGTTTAGTATTTCTCAAAGCCGTCAAATCATACGGGAAGAGCACTTCTCAAAACCCGTCTAATCATACGAGTTTAGTATTTCTCAAAGCCGTCAAATCATACGGGAAGAGCACTTCTCAAAACCCGTCTAATCATACGAGTTTAGTATTTCTCAAAGCCGTCAAATCATACTGAAAGAGCACTTCTCAAGATCCTTCTAGTCATACGAGTTTAGTATTTCTCAAAGCCGTCAAATCATACGGGAAGAGCACTTCTCAAGATCCTTCTAGTCATACGAGTTTAGTATTTCTCAAAGCCGTCAAATCATACGGGAAGAGCACTTCTCAAAGCCCGTCTAGTCATACGGGTAAAGTATTTTTCAAAGCCGTCATATCATACGGGAAGAGCACTTCTCAAAACCCGTCTAATCATACGAGTTTAGTATTTCTCAAAGCCGTCGAATCATACGGAAAGAGCACTTCTCAAAACCCGTCTAATCATACGAGTTTAGTATTTCTCAAAGCCGTCAAATCATACGGGAAGAGCACTTCTCAAAACCCGTCTAATCATACCAGTTTAGTATTTCTCAAAGCCGTCAAATCATAAGGGAAGAGCACTTCTCAAGATCCTTCTAGTCATACGAGTTTAGTATTTCTCAAAGCCGTCAAATCATACGGGAAGAGCACTTCTCAAAACCCGTCTAATCATACGAGTTTAGTATTTCTCAAAGCCGTCAAATCATACGGGAAGAGCAATCTCAAAGCCCGTCTAGTCATACGGGTAAAGTATTTTTCAAAGCCGTCAAATCATACGGGAAGAGCACTTCTCAAAACCCGTCTAATCATACGGGTTTAGTATTTCTCACAGCCGTCAAATCATACGGGAAGAGCACTTCTCAAAGCCCGTCTAATCATACGAGTTTAGTATTTCTCAAAGCCGTCAAATCATACGGGAAGAGCACTTCTCAAAGCCCGTCTAGTCATACGGGTAAAGTATTTTTCAAAGCCGTCAAATCATACGGGAAGAGCACTTCTCAAAACCCGTCTAATCATACGAGTTTAGTATTTTTCAAAGCCGTCAAATCATACGGGAAGAGCACTTCTCAAAACCCGTCTAATCATACGAGTTTAGTATTTCTCAAAGCCGTCAAATCATACGGGAAGAGCACTTCTCAAAACCCGTCTAATCATACGAGTTTAGTATTTCTCAAAGCCGTCAAATCATACGGGAAGATCACTTCTCAAGATTCTTCTAGTCATACGAGTTTAGTATTTCTCAAAACCCGTCTAATCATACGAGTTTAGTATTTCTCAAAGCCGTCAAATCATACGGGAAGAGCACTTCTCAAAGCCCGTCTAGTCATACGGGTAAAGTATTTTTTAAAGCCGTCAAATCATAGGGGAAGAGCACTTCTCAAAACCCGTCTAATCATACGAGTTTAGTATTTCTCAAAGCCGTCAAATCATACGGGAAGAGCACTTCTCAAGATCCTTCTAGTCATACGGGTAAAGTATTTTTCAAAGCCGTCAAATCATACGGGAAGAGCACCTCTCAAAACCCGTCTAATCATACGGGTTTAGTATTTCTCAAAGCCGTCAAATCATACAGGAAGAGCACTTCTCAAAACCCGTCTAATCATACGAGTTTAGTATTTCTCAAAGCCGTCAAATCATACGGGAAGAGCACTTCTCAAAACCCGTCTAATCATACGAGTTTAGTATTTCTCAAAGCCGTCAAATCATACTGGAAGAGCACTTCTCAAGATCCTTCTAGTCATACGAGTTTAGTATTTCTCAAAGCCGTCAAATCATACGGGAAGAGCACTTCTCAAGATCCTTCTAGTCATACGAGTTTAGTATTTCTCAAAGCCGTCAAATCATACGGGAAGAGCACTTCTCAAAACCCGTCTAATCATACGAGTTTAGTATTTCTCAAAGCCGTCAAGTCGTACGGGAAGAGCACTTCTCAAAACCCGTCTAATCATACGAGTTTAGTATTTCTCAAAGCCGTCAAATCATACGGGAAGAGCACTTGTCAAAGCCCGTCTAGTCATACGGGTAAAGTATTTTTCAAAGCCGTCAAATCATACGGGAAGAGCACTCCTCAAAACCCGTCTAATCATACGAGTTTAGTATTTTTCAAATCCGTCAAATCATACGGGAAGAGCACTTCTCAAAACCCGTCTAATCATACGAGTTTAGTATTTCTCAAAGCCGTCAAATCATACGGGAAGAGCACTTCTCAAAACCCGTCTAATCATACGAGTTTAGTATTTCTCAAAGCCGTCAAATCATACGGGAAGAGCTTTTCTCAAGATTCTTCTAGTCATACGAGTTTAGTATTTCTCAAAGCCGTCAAATCATACGGGAAGAGCACTTCTCAAAACCCGTCTAATCATACGAGTTTAGTATTTCTCAAAGCCGTCAAATCATACGGGAAGAGCACTTCTCAAAGCCCGTCTAGTCATACGGGTAAAGTATTTTTCAAAGCCGTCATATCATACGGGAAGAGCACTTCTCAAAACCCGTCTAATCATACGAGTTTAGTATTTCTCAAAGCCGTCGAATCATACGGAAAGAGCACTTCTCAAAACCGTCTAATCATACGAGTTTAGTATTTCTCAAAGCCGTCAAATCATACGGGAAGAGCACTTCTCAAAACCCGTCTAATCATACGAGTTTAGTATTTCTCAAAGCCGTCAAATCATACGGGAAGAGCACTTCTCAAAACCCGTCTAATCATACGAGTTTAGTATTTCTCAAAGCCGTCAAATCATACGGGAAGAGCACTTCTCAAGATCCTTCTATTCATACGAGTTTAGTATTTCTCAAAGCCGTCAAATCATACGGGAAGAGCACTTCTCAAGATCCTTCTAGTCATACGAGTTTAGTATTTTTCAAAGCCGTCAAATCATACGGGAAGAGCACTTCTCAAAACCCGTCTAATCATACGAGTTTAGTATTTTTCAAAGCCGTCAAATCATACGGGAAGAGCACTTCTCAAAACCCGTCTAGTCATACGAGTTTAGTATTTTTCAAAGCAGTCGAATCATACGGGAAGAGCACTTCTCAAAACCCGTCTAATCATACGAGTTTAGTATTTTTCAAAGCCGTCGAATCATACGGTGAAGAGCACTTCTCAAAACCCGTCTAATCATACGAGTTTAGTATTTTTCAAAGCCGTCAAATCATACGGGAAGAGCACTTCTCAAGACCCGTCTAGTCATACGGGTAAAGTATTTTTTAAAGCCGTCAAATCATAGGGGAAGAGCACTTCTCAAAACCCGTCTAATCATACGAGTTTAGTATTTCTCAAAGCCGTCAAATCATACGGGAAGAGCACTTCTCAAGATCCTTCTAGTCATACGGGTAAAGTATTTTTCAAAGCCGTCAAATCATACGGGAAGAGCACCTCTCAAAACCCGTCTAATCATACGGGTTTAGTATTTCTCAAAGCCGTCAAATCATACGGGAAGAGCACTTCTCAAAACCCGTCTAATCATACGAGTTTAGTATTTCTCAAAGCCGTCAAATCATACGGGAAGAGCACTTCTCAAAACCCGTCTAATCATACGAGTTTAGTATTTCTCAAAGCCGTCAAATCATACTGGAAGAGCACTTCTCAAGATCCTTCTAGTCATACGAGTTTAGTATTTCTCAAAGCCGTCAAATCATACGGGAAGAGCACTTCTCAAGATCCTTCTAGTCATACGAGTTTAGTATTTCTCAAAGCCGTCAAATCATACGGGAAGAGCACTTCTCAAAACCCGTCTAATCATACGAGTTTAGTATTTCTCAAAGCCGTCAAGTCGTACGGGAAGAGCACTTCTCAAAACCCGTCTAATCATACGAGTTTAGTATTTCTCAAAGCCGTCAAATCATACGGGAAGAGCACTTCTCAAAGCCCGTCTAGTCATACGGGTAAAGTATTTTTCAAAGCCGTCAAATCATACGGGAAGAGCACTTCTCAAAACCCGTCTAATCATACGAGTTTAGTATTTTTCAAAGCCGTCAAATCATACGGGAAGAGCACTTCTCAAAACCCGTCTAATCATACGAGTTTAGTATTTCTCAAAGCCGTCAAATCATACGGGAAGAGCACTTCTCAAAACCCGTCTAATCATACGAGTTTAGTATTTCTCAAAGCCGTCAAATCATACGGGAAGATCACTTCTCAAGATTCTTCTAGTCATACGAGTTTAGTATTTCTCAAAACCCGTCTAATCATACGAGTTTAGTATTTCTCAAAGCCGTCAAATCATACGGGAAGAGCACTTCTCAAAGCCCGTCTAGTCATACGGGTAAAGTATTTTTTAAAGCCGTCAAATCATAGGGGAAGAGCACTTCTCAAAACCCGTCTAATCATACGAGTTTAGTATTTCTCAAAGCCGTCAAATCATACGGGAAGAGCACTTCTCAAGATCCTTCTAGTCATACGGGTAAAGTATTTTTCAAAGCCGTCAAATCATACGGGAAGAGCACCTCTCAAAACCCGTCTAATCATACGGGTTTAGTATTTCTCAAAGCCGTCAAATCATACGGGAAGAGCACTTCTCAAAACCCGTCTAATCATACGAGTTTAGTATTTCTCAAAGCCGTCAAATCATACGGGAAGAGCACTTCTCAAAGCCCGTCTAGTCATACGGGTAAAGTATTTTTTAAAGCCGTCAAATCATAGGGGAAGAGCACTTCTCAAAACCCGTCTAATCATACGAGTTTAGTATTTCTCAAAGCCGTCAAATCATACGGGAAGAGCACTTCTCAAGATCCTTCTAGTCATACGGGTAAAGTATTTTTCAAAGCCCTCAAATCATACGGGAAGAGCACCTCTCAAAACCCGTCTAATCATACGGGTTTAGTATTTCTCAAAGCCGTCAAATCATACGGGAAGAGCACTTCTCAAAACCCGTCTAATCATACGAGTTTAGTATTTCTCAAAGCCGTCAAATCATACGGGAAGAGCACTTCTCAAGATCCTTCTAGTCATACGAGTTTAGTATTTCTCAAAGCCGTCAAATCATACTGGAAGAGCACTTCTCAAGATCCTTCTAGTCATACGAGTTTAGTATTTCTCAAAGCCGTCAAATCATACGGGAAGAGCACTTCTCAAGATCCTTCTAGTCATACGAGTTTAGTATTTCTCAAAGCCGTCAAATCATACGGGAAGAGCACTTCTCAAAACCCGTCTAATCATACGAGTTTAGTATTTCTCAAAGCCGTCAAGTCGTACGGGAAGAGCACTTCTCAAAGCCCGTCTAATCATACGAGTTTAGTATTTCTCAAAGCCGTCAAATCATACGGGAAGAGCACTTCTCAAAGCCCGTCTAGTCATAGGGGTAAAGTATTTTTCAAAGCCGTCAAATCATACGGGAAGAGCACCTCTCAAAACCCGTCTAATCATACGGGTTTAGTATTTCTCAAAGCCGTCAAATCATACGGGAAGAGCACTTCTCAAAACCCGTCTAATCATACGAGTTTAGTATTTCTCAAAGCCGTCAAATCATACGGGAAGAGCACTTCTCAAAACCCGTCTAATCATACGAGTTTAGTATTTCTCAAAGCCGTCAAATCATACTGAAAGAGCACTTCTCAAGATCCTTCTAGTCATACGAGTTTAGTATTTCTCAAAGCCGTCAAATCATACGGGAAGAGCACTTCTCAAGATCCTTCTAGTCATACGAGTTTAGTATTTCTCAAAGCCGTCAAATCATACGGGAAGAGCACTTCTCAAAGCCCGTCTAGTCATACGGGTAAAGTATTTTTCAAAGCCGTCATATCATACGGGAAGAGCACTTCTCAAAACCCGTCTAATCATACGAGTTTAGTATTTCTCAAAGCCGTCGAATCATACGGAAAGAGCACTTCTCAAAACCCGTCTAATCATACGAGTTTAGTATTTCTCAAAGCCGTCAAATCATACGGGAAGAGCACTTCTCAAAACCCGTCTAATCATACGAGTTTAGTATTTCTCAAAGCCGTCAAATCATAAGGGAAGAGCACTTCTCAAGATCCTTCTAGTCATACGAGTTTAGTATTTCTCAAAGCCGTCAAATCATACGGGAAGAGCACTTCTCAAAACCCGTCTAATCATACGAGTTTAGTATTTCTCAAAGCCGTCAAATCATACGGGAAGAGCAATCTCAAAGCCCGTCTAGTCATACGGGTAAAGTATTTTTCAAAGCCGTCAAATCATACGGGAAGAGCACTTCTCAAAACCCGTCTAATCATACGGGTTTAGTATTTCTCACAGCCGTCAAATCATACGGGAAGAGCACTTCTCAAAGCCCGTCTAATCATACGAGTTTAGTATTTCTCAAAGCCGTCAAATCATACGGGAAGAGCACTTCTCAAAGCCCGTCTAGTCATACGGGTAAAGTATTTTTCAAAGCCGTCAAATCATACGGGAAGAGCACTTCTCAAAACCCGTCTAATCATACGAGTTTAGTATTTTTCAAAGCCGTCAAATCATACGGGAAGAGCACTTCTCAAAACCCGTCTAATCATACGAGTTTAGTATTTCTCAAAGCCGTCAAATCATACGGGAAGAGCACTTCTCAAAACCCGTCTAATCATACGAGTTTAGTATTTCTCAAAGCCGTCAAATCATACGGGAAGATCACTTCTCAAGATTCTTCTAGTCATACGAGTTTAGTATTTCTCAAAACCCGTCTAATCATACGAGTTTAGTATTTCTCAAAGCCGTCAAATCATACGGGAAGAGCACTTCTCAAAGCCCGTCTAGTCATACGGGTAAAGTATTTTTTAAAGCCGTCAAATCATAGGGGAAGAGCACTTCTCAAAACCCGTCTAATCATACGAGTTTAGTATTTCTCAAAGCCGTCAAATCATACGGGAAGAGCACTTCTCAAGATCCTTCTAGTCATACGGGTAAAGTATTTTTCAAAGCCGTCAAATCATACGGGAAGAGCACCTCTCAAAACCCGTCTAATCATACGGGTTTAGTATTTCTCAAAGCCGTCAAATCATACGGGAAGAGCACTTCTCAAAACCCGTCTAATCATACGAGTTTAGTATTTCTCAAAGCCGTCAAATCATACGGGAAGAGCACTTCTCAAAACCCGTCTAATCATACGAGTTTAGTATTTCTCAAAGCCGTCAAATCATACTGGAAGAGCACTTCTCAAGATCCTTCTAGTCATACGAGTTTAGTATTTCTCAAAGCCGTCAAATCATACGGGAAGAGCACTTCTCAAGATCCTTCTAGTCATACGAGTTTAGTATTTCTCAAAGCCGTCAAATCATACGGGAAGAGCACTTCTCAAAACCCGTCTAATCATACGAGTTTAGTATTTCTCAAAGCCGTCAAGTCGTACGGGAAGAGCACTTCTCAAAACCCGTCTAATCATACGAGTTTAGTATTTCTCAAAGCCGTCAAATCATACGGGAAGAGCACTTGTCAAAGCCCGTCTAGTCATACGGGTAAAGTATTTTTCAAAGCCGTCAAATCATACGGGAAGAGCACTCCTCAAAACCCGTCTAATCATACGAGTTTAGTATTTTTCAAATCCGTCAAATCATACGGGAAGAGCACTTCTCAAAACCCGTCTAATTATACGAGTTTAGTATTTCTCAAAGCCGTCAAATCATACGGGAAGAGCACTTCTCAAAACCCGTCTAATCATACGAGTTTAGTATTTCTCAAAGCCGTCAAATCATACGGGAAGAGCTTTTCTCAAGATTCTTCTAGTCATACGAGTTTAGTATTTCTCAAAGCCGTCAAATCATACGGGAAGAGCACTTCTCAAAACCCGTCTAATCATACGAGTTTAGTATTTCTCAAAGCCGTCAAATCATACGGGAAGAGCACTTCTCAAAGCCCGTCTAGTCATACGGGTAAAGTATTTTTCAAAGCCGTCATATCATACGGGAAGAGCACTTCTCAAAACCCGTCTAATCATACGAGTTTAGTATTTCTCAAAGCCGTCGAATCATACGGAAAGAGCACTTCTCAAAACCGTCTAATCATACGAGTTTAGTATTTCTCAAAGCCGTCAAATCATACGGGAAGAGCACTTCTCAAAACCCGTCTAATCATACGAGTTTAGTATTTCTCAAAGCCGTCAAATCATACGGGAAGAGCACTTCTCAAAACCCGTCTAATCATACGAGTTTAGTATTTCTCAAAGCCGTCAAATCATACGGGAAGAGCACTTCTCAAGATCCTTCTATTCATACGAGTTTAGTATTTCTCAAAGCCGTCAAATCATACGGGAAGAGCACTTCTCAAGATCCTTCTAGTCATACGAGTTTAGTATTTTTCAAAGCCGTCAAATCATACGGGAAGAGCACTTCTCAAAACCCGTCTAATCATACGAGTTTAGTATTTTTCAAAGCCGTCAAATCATACGGGAAGAGCACTTCTCAAAACCCGTCTAGTCATACGAGTTTAGTATTTTTCAAAGCAGTCGAATCATACGGGAAGAGCACTTCTCAAAACCCGTCTAATCATACGAGTTTAGTATTTTTCAAAGCCGTCGAATCATACGGTGAAGAGCACTTCTCAAAACCCGTCTAATCATACGAGTTTAGTATTTTTCAAAGCCGTCAAATCATACGGGAAGAGCACTTCTCAAGACCCGTCTAGTCATACGGGTAAAGTATTTTTTAAAGCCGTCAAATCATAGGGGAAGAGCACTTCTCAAAACCCGTCTAATCATACGAGTTTAGTATTTCTCAAAGCCGTCAAATCATACGGGAAGAGCACTTCTCAAGATCCTTCTAGTCATACGGGTAAAGTATTTTTCAAAGCCGTCAAATCATACGGGAAGAGCACCTCTCAAAACCCGTCTAATCATACGGGTTTAGTATTTCTCAAAGCCGTCAAATCATACGGGAAGAGCACTTCTCAAAACCCGTCTAATCATACGAGTTTAGTATTTCTCAAAGCCGTCAAATCATACGGGAAGAGCACTTCTCAAAACCCGTCTAATCATACGAGTTTAGTATTTCTCAAAGCCGTCAAATCATACTGGAAGAGCACTTCTCAAGATCCTTCTAGTCATACGAGTTTAGTATTTCTCAAAGCCGTCAAATCATACGGGAAGAGCACTTCTCAAGATCCTTCTAGTCATACGAGTTTAGTATTTCTCAAAGCCGTCAAATCATACGGGAAGAGCACTTCTCAAAACCCGTCTAATCATACGAGTTTAGTATTTCTCAAAGCCGTCAAGTCGTACGGGAAGAGCACTTCTCAAAACCCGTCTAATCATACGAGTTTAGTATTTCTCAAAGCCGTCAAATCATACGGGAAGAGCACTTCTCAAAGCCCGTCTAGTCATACGGGTAAAGTATTTTTCAAAGCCGTCAAATCATACGGGAAGAGCACTCCTCAAAACCCGTCTAATCATGCGAGTTTAGTATTTTTCAAAGCCGTCAAATCATACGGGAAGAGCACTTCTCAAAACCCGTCTAATCATACGAGTTTAGTATTTCTCAAAGCCGTCAAATCATACGGGGAGAGCACTTCTCAAAACCCGTCTAATCATACGAGTTTAGTATTTCTCAAAGCCGTCAAATCATACGGGAAGAGCTTTTCTCAAGATTCTTCTAGTCATACGAGTTTAGTATTTCTCAAAGCCGTCAAATCATACGGGAAGAGCACTTCTCAAAACCCGTCTAATCATACGAGTTTAGTATTTCTCAAAGCCGTCAAATCATACGGGAAGAGCACTTCTCAAAGCCCGTCTAGTCATACGGGTAAAGTATTTTTCAAAGCCGTCATATCATACGGGAAGAGCACTTCTCAAAACCCGTCTAATCATACGAGTTTAGTATTTCTCAAAGCCGTCGAATCATACGGAAAGAGCACTTCTCAAAACCCGTCTAATCATACGAGTTTAGTATTTCTCAAAGCCGTCAAATCATACGGGAAGAGCACTTCTCAAAACCCGTCTAATCATACGAGTTTAGTATTTCTCAAAGCCGTCAAATCATAAGGGAAGAGCACTTCTCAAGATCCTTCTAGTCATACGAGTTTAGTATTTCTCAAAGCCGTCAAATCATACGGGAAGAGCACTTCTCAAAACCCGTCTAATCATACGAGTTTAGTATTTCTCAAAGCCGTCAAATCATACGGGAAGAGCAATCTCAAAGCCCGTCTAGTCATACGGGTAAAGTATTTTTCAAAGCCGTCAAATCATACGGGAAGAGCACTTCTCAAAACCCGTCTAATCATACGGGTTTAGTATTTCTCACAGCCGTCAAATCATACGGGAAGAGCACTTCTCAAAGCCCGTCTAATCATACAAGTTTAGTATTTCTCAAAGCCGTCAAATCATACGGGAAGAGCACTTCTCAAAGCCCGTCTAGTCATACGGGTAAAGTATTTTTCAAAGCCGTCAAATCATACGGGAAGAGCACTTCTCAAAACCCGTCTAATCATACGAGTTTAGTATTTTTCAAAGCCGTCAAATCATACGGGAAGAGCACTTCTCAAAACCCGTCTAATCATACAAGTTTAGTATTTCTCAAAGCCGTCAAATCATACGGGAAGAGCACTTCTCAAAACCCGTCTAATCATACGAGTTTAGTATTTCTCAAAGCCGTCAAATCATACGGGAAGATCACTTCTCAAGATTCTTCTAGTCATCCGAGTTTAGTATTTCTCAAAACCCGTCTAATCATACGAGTTTAGTATTTCTCAAAGCCGTCAAATCATACGGGAAGAGCACTTCTCAAAGCCCGTCTAGTCATACGGGTAAAGTATTTTTTAAAGCCGTCAAATCATATGGGAAGAGCACTTCTCAAAACCCGTCTAATCATACGAGTTTAGTATTTCTCAAAGCCGTCAAATCATACGGGAAGAGCACTTCTCAAGATCCTTCTAGTCATACGGGTAAAGTATTTTTCAAAGCCGTCAAATCATACGGGAAGAGCACCTCTCAAAACCCCTCTAATCATACGGGTTTAGTATTTCTCAAAGCCGTCAAATCATACGGGAAGAGCACTTCTCAAAACCCGTCTAATCATACGAGTTTAGTATTTCTCAAAGCCGTCAAATCATACTGGAAGAGCACTTCTCAAGATCCTTCTAGTCATACGAGTTTAGTATTTCTCAAAGCCGTCAAATCATACGGGAAGAGCACTTCTCAAGATCCTTCTAGTCATACGAGTTTAGTATTTCTCAAAGCCGTCAAATCATACGGGAAGAGCACTTCTCAAAACCCGTCTAATCATACGAGTTTAGTATTTCTCAAAGCCGTCAAGTCGTACGGGAAGAGCACTTCTCAAAACCCGTCTAATCATACGAGTTTAGTATTTCTCAAAGCCGTCAAATCATACGGGAAGAGCACTTCTCAAAGCCCGTCTAGTCATACGGGTAAAGTATTTTTCAAAGCCGTCAAATCATACGGGAAGAGCACTCCTCAAAACCCGTCTAATCATACGAGTTTAGTATTTTTCAAAGCCGTCAAATCATACGGGAAGAGCACTTCTCAAAACCCGTCTAATCATACGAGTTTAGTATTTCTCAAAGCCGTCAAATCATACGGGAAGAGCACTTCTCAAAACCCGTCTAATCATACGAGTTTAGTATTTCTCAAAGCCGTCAAATCATACGGGAAGAGCTTTTCTCAAGATTCTTCTAGTCATACGAGTTTAGTATTTCTCAAAGCCGTCAAATCATACGGGAAGAGCACTTCTCAAAACCCGTCTAATCATACGAGTTTAGTATTTCTCAAAGCCGTCAAATCATACGGGAAGAGCACTTCTCAAAGCCCGTCTAGTCATACGGGTAAAGTATTTTTCAAAGCCGTCATATCATACGGGAAGAGCACTTCTCAAAACCCGTCTAATCATACGAGTTTAGTATTTCTCAAAGCCGTCGAATCATACGGAAAGAGCACTTCTCAAAACCGTCTAATCATACGAGTTTAGTATTTCTCAAAGCCGTCAAATCATACGGGAAGAGCACTTCTCAAAACCCGTCTAATCATACGAGTTTAGTATTTCTCAAAGCCGTCAAATCATACGGGAAGAGCACTTCTCAAAACCCGTCTAATCATACGAGTTTAGTATTTCTCAAAGCCGTCAAATCATACGGGAAGAGCACTTCTCAAGATCCTTCTATTCATACGAGTTTAGTATTTCTCAAAGCCGTCAAATCATACGGGAAGAGCACTTCTCAAGGTCCTTCTAGTCATACGAGTTTAGTATTTTTCAAAGCCGTCAAATCATACGGGAAGAGCACTTCTCAAAACCCGTCTAATCATACGAGTTTAGTATTTTTCAAAGCCGTCGAATCATACGGGAAGAGCACTTCTCAAAACCCGTCTAGTCATACGAGTTTAGTATTTTTCAAAGCAGTCGAATCATACGGGAAGAGCACTTCTCAAAACCCGTCTAATCATACGGGTTTAGTATTTCTCACAGCCGTCAAATCATACGGGAAGAGCACTTCTTAAAGCCCGTCTAATCATACGAGTTTAGTATTTCTCAAAGCCGTCAAATCATACGGGAAGAGCACTTCTCAAAGCCCGTCTAGTCATACGGGTAAAGTATTTTTCAAAGCCGTCAAATCATACGGGAAGAGCACTTCTCAAAACCCGTCTAATCATACGAGTTTAGTATTTCTCAAAGCCGTCAAATCATACGGGAAGAGCACTTCTCAAAGCCCGTCTAGTCATACGGGTAAAGTATTTTTCAAAGCCGTCATATCATACGGGAAGAGCACTTCTCAAAACCCGTCTAATCATACGAGTTTAGTATTTCTCAAAGCCGTTGAATCATACGGAAAGAGCACTTCTCAAAACCCGTCTAATCATACGAGTTTAGTATTTCTCAAAGCCGTCAAATCATACGGGAAGAGCACTTCTCAAAACCCGTCTAATCATACGAGTTTAGTATTTCTCAAAGCCGTCAAATCATAAGGGAAGAGCACTTCTCAAGATCCTTCTAGTCATACGAGTTTAGTATTTCTCAAAGCCGTCAAATCATACGGGAAGAGCACTTCTCAAAACCCGTCTAATCATACGAGTTTAGTATTTCTCAAAGCCGTCAAATCATACGGGAAGAGCAATCTCAAAGCCCGTCTAGTCATACGGGTAAAGTATTTTTCAAAGCCGTCAAATCATACGGGAAGAGCACTTCTCAAAACCCGTCTAATCATACGGGTTTAGTATTTCTCACAGCCGTCAAATCATAGGGGAAGAGCACTTCTCAAAGCCCGTCTAATCATACGAGTTTAGTATTTCTCAAAGCCGTCAAATCATACGGGAAGAGCACTTCTCAAAGCCCGTCTAGTCATACGGGTAAAGTATTTTTCAAAGCCGTCAAATCATACGGGAAGAGCACTTCTCAAAACCCGTCTAATCATACGAGTTTAGTATTTTTCAAAGCCGTCAAATCATACGGGAAGAGCACTTCTCAAAACCCGTCTAATCATACAAGTTTAGTATTTCTCAAAGCCGTCAAATCATACGGGAAGAGCACTTCTCAAAACCCGTCTAATCATACGAGTTTAGTATTTCTCAAAGCCGTCAAATCATACGGGAAGATCACTTCTCAAGATTCTTCTAGTCATCCGAGTTTAGTATTTCTCAAAACCCGTCTAATCATACGAGTTTAGTATTTCTCAAAGCCGTCAAATCATACGGGAAGAGCACTTCTCAAAGCCCGTCTAGTCATACGGGTAAAGTATTTTTTAAAGCCGTCAAATCATAGGGGAAGAGCACTTCTCAAAACCCGTCTAATCATACGAGTTTAGTATTTCTCAGAGCCGTCAAATCATACGGGAAGAGCACTTCTCAAGATCCTTCTAGTCATACGGGTAAAGTATTTTTCAAAGCCGTCAAATCATACGGGAAGAGCACCTCTCAAAACCCGTCTAATCATACGGGTTTAGTATTTCTCAAAGCCGTCAAATCATACGGAAAGAGCACTTCTCAAAACCCGTCTAATCATACGAGTTTAGTATTTCTCAAAGCCGTCAAATCATACTGGAAGAGCACTTCTCAAGATCCTTCTAGTCATACGAGTTTAGTATTTCTCAAAGCCGTCAAATCATACGGGAAGAGCACTTCTCAAGATCCTTCTAGTCATACGAGTTTAGTATTTCTCAAAGCCGTCAAATCATACGGGAAGAGCACTTCTCAAAACCCGTCTAATCATACGAGTTTAGTATTTCTCAAAGCCGTCAAGTCGTACGGGAAGAGCACTTCTCAAAACCCGTCTAATCATACGAGTTTAGTATTTCTCAAAGCCGTCAAATCATACGGGAAGAGCACTTCTCAAAGCCCGTCTAGTCATACGGGTAAAGTATTTTTCAAAGCCGTCAAATCATACGGGAAGAGCACTCCTCAAAACCCGTCTAATCATACGAGTTTAGTATTTTTCAAAGCCGTCAAATCATACGGGAAGAGCACTTCTCAAAACCCGTCTAATCATACGAGTTTAGTATTTCTCAAAGCCGTCAAATCATACGGGAAGAGCACTTCTCAAAACCCGTCTAATCATACGAGTTTAGTATTTCTCAAAGCCGTCAAATCATACGGGAAGAGCTTTTCTCAAGATTCTTCTAGTCATACGAGTTTAGTATTTCTCAAAGCCGTCAAATCATACGGGAAGAGCACTTCTCAAAACCCGTCTAATCATACGAGTTTAGTATTTCTCAAAGCCGTCAAATCATACGGGAAGAGCACTTCTCAAAGCCCGTCTAGTCATACGGGTAAAGTATTTTTCAAAGCCGTCATATCATACGGGAAGAGCACTTCTCAAAACCCGTCTAATCATACGAGTTTAGTATTTCTCAAAGCCGTCGAATCATACGGAAAGAGCACTTCTCAAAACCGTCTAATCATACGAGTTTAGTATTTCTCAAAGCCGTCAAATCATACGGGAAGAGCACTTCTCAAAACCCGTCTAATCATACGAGTTTAGTATTTCTCAAAGCCGTCAAATCATACGGAAAGAGCACTTCTCAAAACCCGTCTAATCATACGAGTTTAGTATTTCTCAAAGCCGTCAAATCATACGGGAAGAGCACTTCTCAAGATCCTTCTATTCATACGAGTTTAGTATTTCTCAAAGCCGTCAAATCATACGGGAAGAGCACTTCTCAAGATCCTTCTAGTCATACGAGTTTAGTATTTTTCAAAGCCGTCAAATCATACGGGAAGAGCACTTCTCAAAACCCGTCTAATCATACGAGTTTAGTATTTTTCAAAGCCGTCGAATCATACGGGAAGAGCACTTCTCAAAACCCGTCTAGTCATACGAGTTTAGTATTTTTCAAAGCAGTCGAATCATACGGGAAGAGCACTTCTCAAAACCCTTCTAATCATACGAGTTTAATATTTTTCAAAGCCGTCGAATCATACGGGAAGAGCACTTCTCAAAACCCGTCTAATCATACGAGTTTAGTATTTTTCAAAGCCGTCAAATCATACGGGAAGAGCACTTCTCAAAACCCGTCTAATCATACGAGTTTAGTATTTCTCAAAGCCGTCAAATCATACGGGAAGAGCACTTCTCAAGATCCTTCTAGTCATACGAGTTTAGTATTTTTCAAAGCCGTCAAATCATACGGGAAGAGCACTTCTCAAGATCCTTCTAGTCATACGAGTTTAGTATTTCTCAAAGCCGTCAAATCATACGGGAAGAGCACTTCTCAAAACCCGTCTAATCATACGAGTTTAGTATTTCTCAAAGCCGTCAAGTCGTACGGGAAGAGCACTTCTCAAAACCCGTCTAATCATACGAGTTTAGTATTTCTCAAAGCCGTCAAATCATACGGGAAGAGCACTTGTCAAAGCCCGTCTAGTCATACGGGTAAAGTATTTTTCAAAGCCGTCAAATCATACGGGAAGAGCACTCCTCAAAACCCGTCTAATCATACGAGTTTAGTATTTTTCAAAGCCATCAAATCATACGGGAAGAGCACTTCTCAAAACCCGTCTAATCATACGAGTTTAGTATTTCTCAAAGCCGTCAAATCATACGGGAAGAGCACTTCTCAAAACCCGTCTAATCATACGAGTTTAGTATTTCTCAAAGCCGTCAAATCATACGGGAAGAGCTTTTCTCAAGATTCTTCTAGTCATACGAGTTTAGTATTTCTCAAAGCCGTCAAATCATACGGGAAGAGCACTTCTCAAAACCCGTCTAATCATACGAGTTTAGTATTTCTCAAAGCCGTCAAATCATACGGGAAGAGCACTTCTCAAGATCCTTCTAGTCATACGAGTTTAGTATTTCTCAAAGCCGTCAAATCATACGGGAAGAGCACTTTTCAAAACCCGTCTAATCATACGAGTTTAGTATTTCTCAAAGCCGTCAAGTCGTAGGGGAAGAGCACTTCTCAAAGCCCGTCTAATCATACGAGTTTAGTATTTCTCAAAGCCGTCAAATCATACGGGAAGAGCACTTCTCAAAGCCCGTCTAGTCATACGGGTAAAGTATTTTTCAAAGCCGTCAAATCATACGGGAAGAGCACTTCTCAAAACCCGTCTAATCATACGAGTTCAGTATTTCTCAAAGCCGTCAAATCATACGGGAAGAGCACTTCTCAAAACCCGTCTAATCATACGAGTTTAGTATTTCTCAAAGCCGTCAAATCATACGGCAAGAGCACTTCTCAAAACCCGTCTAATCATACGAGTTTAGTATTTCTCAAAGCCGTCAAATCATACGGGAAGAGCACTTCTCAAGATCCTTCTAGTCATACGAGTTTAGTATTTCTCAAAGCCGTCAAATCATACGGGAAGAGCACTTCTCAAAACCCGTCTAATCATACGAGTTTAGTATTTCTCAAAGCCGTCAAATCATACGGGAATAGCAATCTCAAAGCCCGTCTAGTCATACGGGTAAAGTATTTTTCAAAGCCGTCAAATCATACAGGAAGAGCACTTCTCAAAACCCGTCTAATCATACGGGTTTAGTATTTCTCACAGCCGTCAAATCATACGGGAAGAGCACTTCTTAAAGCCCGTCTAATCATACGAGTTTAGTATTTCTCAAAGCCGTCAAATCATACGGGAAGAGCACTTCTCAAAGCCCGTCTAGTCATACGGGTAAAGTATTTTTCAAAGCCGTCAAATCATACGGGAAGAGCACTTCTCAAAACCCGTCTAATCATACGAGTTTAGTATTTTTCAAAGCCGTCGAATCATACGG
This sequence comes from Ceratothoa steindachneri, assembly GCA_963969495.1. Lineage (NCBI taxonomy): Eukaryota > Metazoa > Arthropoda > Malacostraca > Isopoda > Cymothoidae > Ceratothoa > Ceratothoa steindachneri. The sequence goes on from OZ018322.1 coordinate 92,640,032, forward strand.
GAAGAGCACTTCTCAAAACCCGTCTAATCATACGAGTTTAGTATTTCTCAAAGCCGTCAAATCATACGGGAAGAGCACTTCTCAAAACCCGTTTAATCATACGAGTTTAGTATTTCTCAAAGCCGTCAAATCATACGGGAAGAGCACTTCTCAAAGCCCGTCTAGTCATACGGGTAAAGTATTTTTCAAAGCCGTCAAATCATACGGGAAGAGCACTTCTCAAAACCCGTCTAATCATACGAGTTTAGTATTTTTCAAAGCCGTCAAATCATACGGGAAGAGCACTTCTCAAAACCCGTCTAATCAGACAAGTTTAGTATTTCTCAAAGCCGTCAAATCATACGGGAAGAGCACTTCTCAAAACCCGTCTAATCATACGAGTTTAGTATTTCTCAAAGCCGTCAAATCATACGGGAAGATCACTTCTCAAGATTCTTCTAGTCATACGAGTTTAGTATTTCTCAAAACCCGTCTAATCATACGAGTTTAGTATTTCTCAAAGCCGTCAAATCATACGGGAAGAGCACTTCTCAAAGCCCGTCTAGTCATACGGGTAAAGTATTTTTTAAAGCCGTCAAATCATAGGGGAAGAGCACTTCTCAAAACCCGTCTAATCATACGAGTTTAGTATTTCTCAAAGCCGTCAAATCATACGGGAAGAGCACTTCTCAAGATCCTTCTAGTCATACGGGTAAAGTATTTTTCAAAGCCGTCAAATCATACGGGAAGAGCACCTCTCAAAACCCGTCTAATCATACGGGTTTAGTATTTCTCAAAGCCGTCAAATCATACGGGAAGAGCACTTCTCAAAACCCGTCTAATCATACGAGTTTAGTATTTCACAAAGCCGTCAAATCATACTGGAAGAGCACTTCTCAAGATCCTTCTAGTCATACGAGTTTAGTATTTCTCAAAGCCGTCAAATCATACGGGAAGAGCACTTCTCAAGATCCTTCTAGTCATACGAGTTTAGTATTTCTCAAAGCCGTCAAATCATACGGGAAGAGCACTTCTCAAAACCCGTCTAATCATACGAGTTTAGTATTTCTCAAAGCCGTCAAGTCGTACGGGAAGAGCACTTCTCAAAACCCGTCTAATCATACGAGTTTAGTATTTCTCAAAGCCGTCAAATCATACGGGAAGAGCACTTCTCAAAGCCCGTCTAGTCATACGGGTAAAGTATTTTTCAAAGCCGTCAAATCATACGGGAAGAGCACTCCTCAAAACCCGTCTAATCATACGAGTTTAGTATTTTTCAAAGCCGTCAAATCATACGGGAAGAGCACTTCTCAAAACCCGTCTAATCATACGAGTTTAGTATTTCTCAAAGCCGTCAAATCATACGGGAAGAGCACTTCTCAAAACCCGTCTAATCATACGAGTTTAGTATTTCTCAAAGCCGTCAAATCATACGGGAAGAGCTTTTCTCAAGATTCTTCTAGTCATACGAGTTTAGTATTTCTCAAAGCCGTCAAATCATACGGGAAGAGCACTTCTCAAAACCCGTCTAATCATACGAGTTTAGTATTTCTCAAAGCCGTCAAATCATACGGGAAGAGCACTTCTAAAAGCCCGTCTAGTCATACGGGTAAAGTATTTTTCAAAGCCGTCATATCATACGGGAAGAGCACTTCTCAAAACCCGTCTAATCATACGAGTTTAGTATTTCTCAAAGCCGTCGAATCATACGGAAAGAGCACTTCTCAAAACCGTCTAATCATACGAGTTTAGTATTTCTCAAAGCCGTCAAATCATACGGGAAGAGCACTTCTCAAAACCCGTCTAATCATACGAGTTTAGTATTTCTCAAAGCCGTCAAATCATACGGGAAGAGCACTTCTCAAGATCCTTCTATTCATACGAGTTTAGTATTTCTCAAAGCCGTCAAATCATACGGGAAGAGCACTTCTCAAGATCCTTCTAGTCATACGAGTTTAGTATTTTTCAAAGCCGTCAAATCATACGGGAAGAGCACTTCTCAAAACCCGTCTAATCATACGAGTTTAGTATTTTTCAAAGCCGTCGAATCATACGGGAAGAGCACTTCTCAAAACCCGTCTAGTCATACGAGTTTAGTATTTTTCAAAGCAGTCGAATCATACGGGAAGAGCACTCCTCAAAACCCGTCTAATCATACGAGTTTAGTATTTTTCAAAGCCGTCGAATCATACGGGAAGAGCACTTCTCAAAACCCGTCTAATCATACGAGTTTAGTATTTTTCAAAGCCGTCAAATCATACGGGAAGAGCACTTCTCAAGACCCGTCTAGTCATACGAGTTCAGTATTTCTCAAAGCCGTCAAATCATACGGGAAGAGCACTTCTCAAAACCCGTCTAATCATACGAGTTTAGTATTTCTCAAAGCCGTCAAATCATACGGGAAGAGCACTTCTCAAGATCCTTCTAGTCATACGAGTTTAGTATTTTTCAAAGCCGTCAAATCATACGGGAAGAGCACTTCTCAAGATCCTTCTAGTCATACGAGTTTAGTATTTCTCAAAGCCGTCAAATCATACGGGAAGAGCACTTCTCAAAACCCGTCTAATCATACGAGTTTAGTATTTCTCAAAGCCGTCAAGTCGTACGGGAAGAGCACTTCTCAAAACCCGTCTAATCATACGAGTTTAGTATTTCTCAAAGCCGTCAAATCATACGGGAAGAGCACTTCTCAAAGCCCGTCTAGTCATACGGGTAAAGTATTTTTCAAAGCCGTCAAATCATACGGGAAGAGCACTCCTCAAAACCCGTCTAATCATACGAGTTTAGTATTTTTCAAAGCCGTCAAATCATACGGGAAGAGCACTTCTCAAAACCCGTCTAATCATACGAGTTTAGTATTTCTCAAAGCCGTCAAATCATACGGGAAGAGCACTTCTCAAAACCCGTCTAATCATACGAGTTTAGTATTTCTCAAAGCCGTCAAATCATACGGGAAGAGCTTTTCTCAAGATTCTTCTAGTCATACGAGTTTAGTATTTCTCAAAGCCGTCAAATCATACGGGAAGAGCACTTCTCAAAACCCGTCTAATCATACGAGTTTAGTATTTCTCAAAGCCGTCAAATCATACGGGAAGAGCACTTCTCAAGATCCTTCTAGTCATACGAGTTTAGTATTTCTCAAAGCCGTCAAATCATACGGGAAGAGCACTTTTCAAAACCCGTCTAATCATACGAGTTTAGTATTTCTCAAAGCCGTCAAGTCGTAGGGGAAGAGCACTTCTCAAAGCCCGTCTAATCATACGAGTTTAGTATTTCTCAAAGCCGTCAAATCATACGGGAAGAGCACTTCTCAAAGCCCGTCTAGTCATACGGGTAAAGTATTTTTCAAAGCCGTCAAATCATACGGGAAGAGCACTTCTCAAAACCCGTCTAATCATACGAGTTCAGTATTTCTCAAAGCCGTCAAATCATACGGGAAGAGCACTTCTCAAAACCCGTCTAATCATACGAGTTTAGTATTTCTCAAAGCCGTCAAATCATACGGCAAGAGCACTTCTCAAAACCCGTCTAATCATACGAGTTTAGTATTTCTCAAAGCCGTCAAATCATACGGGAAGAGCACTTCTCAAGATCCTTCTAGTCATACGAGTTTAGTATTTCTCAAAGCCGTCAAATCATACGGGAAGAGCACTTCTCAAAACCCGTCTAATCATACGAGTTTAGTATTTCTCAAAGCCGTCAAATCATACGGGAATAGCAATCTCAAAGGCCGTCTAGTCATACGGGTAAAGTATTTTTCAAAGCCGTCAAATCATACAGGAAGAGCACTTCTCAAAACCCGTCTAATCATACGGGTTTAGTATTTCTCACAGCCGTCAAATCATACGGGAAGAGCACTTCTTAAAGCCCGTCTAATCATACGAGTTTAGTATTTCTCAAAGCCGTCAAATCATACGGGAAGAGCACTTCTCAAAGCCCGTCTAGTCATACGGGTAAAGTATTTTTCAAAGCCGTCAAATCATACGGGAAGAGCACTTCTCAAAACCCGTCTAATCATACGAGTTTAGTATTTTTCAAAGCCGTCGAATCATACGGGAAGAGCACTTCTCAAAACCCGTCTAATCATACGAGTTTAGTATTTCTCAAAGCCGTCAAATCATACGGGAAGAGCACTTCTCAAAGCCCGTCTAGTCATACGAGTTTAGTATATGTCGAAGCCGTCAAATCATACGGGAAGAGCACTTCTCAAAACCCGTCTAATCATACGAGTTTAGTATTTCTCAAAGCCGTCAAATCATACGGGAAGAGCACTTCTCAAAACCCGTCTAGTCATAAGAGTTTAGTATTTTTCAAAGCCGACGAATCATACGGGAAGAGCACTTCTCAAAACCCGTCTAATCATACGAGTTTAGTATTTCTCAAAGCCGTCAAATCGTACGGGAAGAGCACTTCTCAAAGCCCGTCTAATCATACGAGTTTAGTATTTCTCAAAGCCGTCAAATCATACGGGAAGAGCACTTCTCAAAGCCCGTCTAGTCAAACGGGTAAAGTATTTTTCAAAGCCGTCAAATCATACGGGAAGAGCACTTCTCAAAACCCGTCTAATCATACGAGTTCAGTATTTCTCAAAGCCGTCAAATCATACGGGAAGAGCACTTCTCAAAACCCGTCTACTCATACGAGTTTAGTATTTATCAAAGCCGTCAAATCATACGGAAAGAGCACTTCTCAAAACCCGTCTAATCATACGAGTTTAGTATTTCTCAAAGCCGTCAAATCATACGGGAAGAGCACTTCTCAAAATCCTTCTAGTCATACGAGTTTAGTATTTCTCAAAGCCGTCAAATCATACGGGAAGAGCACTTCTCAAAACCCGTCTAATCATACGAGTTTAGTATTTCTCAAAGCCGTCAAATCGTACGGGAAGAGCACTTCTCAAAGCCCGTCTAATCTTACGAGTTTAGTATTTCTCAAAGCCGTCAAATCATACGGGAAGAGCACTTCTCAAAGCCCGTCTAGTCATATGGGTAAAGTATTTTTCAAAGCCGTCAAATCATACGGGAAGAGCAATTCTCAAAACCCGTCTAATCATACGAGTTTAGTATTTCTCAAAGCCGTCACATCATACGGGAAGAGCACTTCTCAAAACCCGTCTAATCATACGAGTTTAGTATTTCTCAAAGCCGTCAAATCATACGGGAAGAGCACTTCTCAAGATCCTTCTAGTCATGCGAGTTTAGTATTTCTCAAAGCCGTCAAATCATACGGGAAGAGCACTTCTCAAAACCCGTCTAATCATACGAGTTTAGTATTTCTCAAAGCCGTCAAATCGTACGGGAAGAGCACTTCTCAAAGCCCGTCTAATAATACGAGTTTAGTATTTCTCAAAGCCGTCAAATCATACGGGAAGAGCACTTCTCAAAGCCCGTCTAGTCATACGGGTAAAGTATTTTTCAAAGCCGTCAAATCATACGGGAAGAGCACTTCTCAAAACCCGTCTAATCATACGAGTTCAGTATTTCTCAAAGCCGTCAAATCATACGGGAAGAGCACTTCTCAAAACCCGTCTAATCATACGAGTTTAGTATTTTCTCAAAGCCGTCAAATCATACGGCAAGAGCACTTCTCAAAACCCGTCTAATCATACGAGTTTAGTATTTCTCAAAGCCGTCAAATCATACGGGAAGAGCACTTCTCAAGATCCTTCTAGTCATACGAGTTTAGTATTTCTCAAAGCCGTCAAATCATACGGGAAGAGCACTTCTCAAAACCCGTCTAATCATACGAGTTTAGTATTTCTCAAAGCCGTCAAATCATACGGGAAGAGCAATCTCAAAGCCCGTCTAGTCATACGGGTAAAGTATTTTTCAAAGCCGTCAAATCATACGGGAAGAGCACTTCTCAAAACCCGTCTAATCATACGGGTTTAGTATTTCTCAAAGCCGTCAAATCATACGGGAAGAGCACTTCTCAAAACCCGTCTAATCATACGAGTTTAGTATTTCTCAAAGCCGTCAAATCATACGGGAAGAGCACTTCTCAAAACCCGTCTAATCATACGAGTTTAGTATTTCTCAAAGCCGTCAAATCATACTGGAAGAGCACTTCTCAAGATCCTTCTAGTCATACGAGTTTAGTATTTCTCAAAGCCGTCAAATCATACAGGAAGAGCACTTCTCAAGATCCTTCTAGTCATACGAGTTTAGTATTTCTCAAAGCCGTCAAATCATACGGGAAGAGCACTTCTCAAAACCCGTCTAATCATACGAGTTTAGTATTTCTCAAAGCCGTCAAGTCGTACGGGAAGAGCACTTCTCAAAGCCCGTCTAATCATACGAGTTTAGTATTTCTCAAAGCCGTCAAATCATACGGGAAGAGCACTTCTCAAAGCCCGTCTAGTCATACGGGTAAAGTATTTTTCAAAGCCGTCAAATCATACGGGAAGAGCACTTCTCAAAACCCGTCTAATCATACGAGTTTAGTATTTTTCAAAGCCGTCAAATCATACGGGAAGAGCACTTCTCAAAACCCGTCTAATCATACGAGTTTAGTATTTCTCAAAGCCGTCAAATCATACGGGAAGAGCACTTCTCAAAACCCGTCTAATCATACGAGTTTAGTATTTCTCAAAGCCGTCAAATCATACGGGAAGAGCACTTCTCAAGATTCTTCTAGTCATACGAGTATAGTATTTCTCAAAGCCGTCAAATCTTCCGGGAAGAGCACTTCTCAAAACCCGTCTAATCATACGAGTTTAGTATTTCTCAAAGCCGTCAAATCATACGGGAAGAGCACTTCTCAAGATCCTTCTAGTCATACGAGTTTAGTATTTTTCAAAGCCGTCAAATCATACGGGAAGAGCACTTCTCAAAACCCGTCTAATCATACGAGTTTAGTATTTTTCAAAGCCGTCGAATCATACGGGAAGAGCACTTCTCAAAACCCGTCTAATCATACGAGTTTAGTATTTCTCAAAGCCGTCAAATCATACGGGAAGAGCACTTCTCAAAGCCCGTCTAGACATACGAGTTTAGTATATGTCAAAGCCGTCAAATCATACGGGAAGAGCACTTCTCAAAACCCGTCTAATCATACGAGTTTAGTATTTTCAAAGCCGTCAAATCATACGGGAAGAGCACTTCTCAAGATCCTTCTAGTCATACGAGTTTAGTATTTCTCAAAGCCGTCAAATCATACGGGAAGAGCACTTCTCAAGATCCTTCTAGTCATACGAGTTTAGTATTTTTCAAAGCCGTCAAATCATACGGGAAGAGCACTTCTCAAAACCCGTCTAGTCATACGAGTTTAGTATTTTTCAAAGCCGTCAAATCATACGGGAAGAGCACTTCTCAAGACCCGTCTAGTCATACGAGTTCAGTATTTCTCAAAGCCGTCAAATCATACGGGAAGAGCACTTCTCAAGATCCTTCTAGTCATACGAGTTTAGTATTTCTCAAAGCCGTCAAATCAGAGGGGAAGAGCACTTCTCAAAACCCGTCTAATCATACGAGTTTAGTATTTTTCAAATTTGTTGAATCATAGGGGAAGAGCACTTCTCAAAACCCGTCTAGTCATACGAGTTTAGTATTTTTCAAAGCAGTCGAATCATACGGGAAGAGCACTTCTCAAAACCCGTCTAATCATACGAGTTTAGTATTTTTCAAAGCCGTCGAATCATACGGGAAGAGCACTTCTCAAAACCCGTCTAATCATACGAGTTTAGTATTTTTCAAAGCCGTCAAATCATACGGGAAGAGCACTTCTCAAGACCCGTCTAGTCATACGAGTTCAGTATTTCTCAAAGCCGTCAAATCATACGGGAAGAGCACTTCTCAAGATCCTTCTAGTCATACGAGTTTAGTATTTCTCGAAGCCGTCAAATCATACGGGAAGAGCACTTCTCAAAACCCGTCTAATCATACGAGTTTAGTATTTTTCAAAGCCGTCGAATCATACGGGAAGAGCACTTTTCAAAACCCGTCTTATCATACGAGTTTAGTATTTCACAAAGCCGTCAAATCATACGGGAAGAGCACGTCTCAAAGCCCGTATAGTCATACGAGTTTAGTATATGTCGAAGCCGTCAAATCATACGGGAAGAGCACTTCTCAAAACCCGTCTAATCATACGAGTTTAGTATTTCTCAAAGCCGTCAAATCATACGGGAAGAGCACTTCTCAAAACCCGTCTAGTCATACGAGTTTAGTATTTTTCAAAGCCGACGAATCATACGGGAAGAGCACTTTTCAAAACCCGTCTAATCATACGAGTTTAGTATTTTTCAAAGCCGTCGAATCATACGGGAAGAGCACTTCTCAAAACCCGTCTAATCATACGAGTTTAGTATTTTTCAAAGCCGTCAAATCATACAGAAGAGCACTTCTCAAGACCCGTCTAGTCATACGAGTTCAGTATTTCTCAAAGCCGTCAAATCGTACGGGAAGAGCACTTCTCAAAGCCCGTCTAATCATACGAGTTCAGTATTTCTCAAAGCCGTCAAATGATACGGGAAGATCACTTCTCAAAACCCGTCTAATCATACGAGTTTAGTATTTTTCAAAGCCGTCAAATCATACGGGAAGAGCACTTCTCAAGATCCTTCTAGTCATACGAGTTTAGTATTTCTCAAAGCCGTCAAATCATACGGGAAGAGCACTTCTCAAAACCCGTCTAATCATACGAGTTTAGTATTTCTCAAAGCCGTCAAATCGTACGGGAAGAGCACTTCTCAAAGCCTGTCTAATCATACGAGTTTAGTACTTCTCAAAGCCGTCAAATCATACGGTAAGAGCACTTCTCAAAGCCCGTCTAGTCAAACGGGTAAAGTATTTTTCAAAGCCGTCAAATCATACGGGAAGAGCACTTCTCAAAACCCGTCTAATCATACGAGTTCAGTATTTCTCAAAGCCGTCAAATCATACGGGAAGAGCACTTCTCAAAACCCGTCTAATCATACGAGTTTAGTATTTCTCAAAGCCGTCAAATCATACGGGAAGAGCACTTCTCAAAACCCGTCTAATCATACGAGTTTAGTATTTCTCAAAGCCGTCAAATCATACGGGAAGAGCACTTCTCAAGATCCTTCTAGTCATACGAGTTTAGTATTTCTCAAAGCCGTCAAATCATACGGGAAGAGCACTTCTCAAAACCCGTCTAATCATACGAGTTTAGTATTTCTCAAAGCCGTCAAATCATACGGGAAGAGCACTTCTCAAAGCCCGTCTAATCTTACGAGTTTAGTATTTCTCAAAGACGTCAAATCATACGGGAAGAGCACTTCTCAAAGCCCGTCTAGTCATACGGGTAAAGTATTTTTCAAAGCCGTCAAATCATACGGGAAGAGCAATTCTCAAAACCCGTCTAATCATACGAGTTTAGTATTTCTCAAAGCCGTCACATCATACGGGAAGAGCACTTCTCAAAACCCGTCTAATCATACTAGTTTAGTATTTCTCAAAGCCGTCAAATCATACGGGAAGAGCACTTCTCAAGATCCTTCTAGTCATACGAGTTTAGTATTTCTCAAAGCCGTCAAATCATACGGGAAGAGCAGTTCTCAAAACCCGTCTAATCATACGAGTTTAGTATTTCTCAAAGCCGTCAAATCGTACGGGAAGAGCACTTCTCAAAGCCCGTCTAATCATACGAGTTTAGTATTTCTCAAAGCCGTCAAATCATACGGGAAGAGCACTTCTCAAAGCCCGTCTAGTCATACGGGTAAAGTATTTTTCAAAGCCGTCAAATCATACGGGAAGAGCACTTCTCAAAACCCGTCTAATCATACGAGTTCAGTATTTCTTAAAGCCGTCAAATCATACGGGAAGAGCACTTCTCAAAACCCGTCTAATCATACGAGTTTAGTATTTCTCAAAGCCGTCAAATCATACGGCAAGAGCACTTCTCAAAACCCGTCTAATCATACGAGTTTAGTATTTCTCAAAGCCGTCAAATCATAAGGGAAGAGCACTTCTCAAGATCCTTCTAGTCTTACGAGTTTAGTATTTCTCAAAGCCGTCAAATCATACGGGAAGAGCACTTCTCAAAACCCGTCTAATCATACGAGTTTAGTATTTCTCAAAGCCGTCAAATCATACGGGAAGAGCAATCTCAAAGCCCGTCTAGTCATACGGGTAAAGTATTTTTCAAAGCCGTCAAATCATACGGGAAGAGCACTTCTCAAAACCCGTCTAATCATACGGGTTTAGTATTTCTCACAGCCGTCAAATCATACGGGAAGAGCACTTCTCAAAGCCCGTCTAATCATACGAGTTTAGTATTTCTCAAAGCAGTCAAATCATACGGGAAGAGCACTTCTCAAAGCCCGTCTAGTCATACGGGTAAAGTATTTTTCAAAGCCGTCAAATCATACGGGAAGAGCACTTCTCAAAACCCGTCTAATCATACGAGTTTAGTATTTTTCAAAGCCGTCAAATCATACGGGAAGAGCACTTCTCAAAACCCGTCTAATCATACGAGTTTAGTATTTCTCAAAGCCGTCAAATCATACGGGAAGAGCACTTCTCAAAACCCGTCTAATCATACGAGTTTAGTATTTCTCAAAGCCGTCAAATCATACGGGAAGATCACTTCTCAAGATTCTTCTAGTCATACGAGTTTAGTATTTCTCAAAACCGTCAAATCATACGGGAAGAGCACTTCTCAAAACCCGTCTAATCATACGAGTTTAGTATTTCTCAAAGCCGTCAAATCATACGGGAAGAGCACTTCTCAAAACCCGTCTAATCATACGAGTTTAGTATTTTTCAAAGCCGTCGAATCATACGGGAAGAGCACTTCTCAAAACCCGTCTTATCATACGAGTTTAGTATTTCACAAAGCCGTCAAATCATACGGGAAGAGCACTTCTCAAAGCCCGTCTAGTCATACGAGTTTAGTATATGTCGAAGCCGTCAAATCATACGGGAAGAGCACTTCTCAAAACCCGTCTAATCATACGAGTTTAGTATTTCTCAAAGCCGTCAAATCATACGGGAAGAGCACTTCTCAAAACCCGTCTAGTCATACGAGTTTAGTATTTTTCAAAGCCGACGAATCATACGGGAAGAGCACTTTTCAAAACCCGTCTAATCATACGAGTTTAGTATTTTTCAAAGCCGTCGAATCATACGGGAAGAGCACTTCTCAAAACCCGTCTAATCATACGAGTTTAGTATTTTTCAAAGCCGTCAAATCATACAGAAGAGCACTTCTCAAGACCCGTCTAGTCATACGAGTTCAGTATTTCTCAAAGCCGTCAAATCGTACGTGAAGAGCACTTCTCAAAGCCCGTCTAATCATACGAGTTCAGTATTTCTCAAAGCCGTCAAATGATACGGGAAGAGCACTTCTCAAAACCCGTCTAATCATACGAGTTTAGTATTTTTCAAAGCCGTCAAATCATACGGGAAGAGCACTTCTCAAGATCCTTCTAGTCATACGAGTTTAGTATTTCTCAAAGCCGTCAAATCATACGGGAAGAGCACTTCTCAAAACCCGTCTAATCATACGAGTTTAGTATTTCTCAAAGCCGTCAAATCGTACGGGAAGAGCACTTCTCAAAGCCTGTCTAATCATACGAGTTTAGTACTTCTCAAAGCCGTCAAATCATACGGTAAGAGCACTTCTCAAAGCCCGTCTAGTCAAACGGGTAAAGTATTTTTCAAAGCCGTCAAATCATACGGGAAGAGCACTTCTCAAAACCCGTCTAATCATACGAGTTCAGTATTTCTCAAAGCCGTCAAATCATACGGGAAGAGCACTTCTCAAAACACGTCTAATCATACGAGTTTAGTATTTCTCAAAGCCGTCAAATCATACGGGAAGAGCACTTCTCAAAGCCCGTCTAGTCATACGGGTAAAGTATTTTTCAAAGCCGTCATATCATACGGGAAGAGCACTTCTCAAAACCCGTCTAATCATACGAGTTTAGTATTTCTCAAAGCCGTCGAATCATACGGAAAGAGCACTTCTCAAAACCCGTCTAATCATACGAGTTTAGTATTTCTCAAAGCCGTCAAATCATACGGGAAGAGCACTTCTCAAAACCCGTCTAATCATACGAGTTTAGTATTTCTCAAAGCCGTCAAATCATAAGGGAAGAGCACTTCTCAAGATCCTTCTAGTCATACGAGTTTAGTATTTCTCAAAGCCGTCAAATCATACGGGAAGAGCACTTCTCAAAACCCGTCTAATCATACGAGTTTAGTATTTCTCAAAGCCGTCAAATCATACGGGAAGAGCAATCTCAAAGCCCGTCTAGTCATACGGGTAAAGTATTTTTCAAAGCCGTCAAATCATACGGGAAGAGCACTTCTCAAAACCCGTCTAATCATACGGGTTTAGTATTTCTCACAGCCGTCAAATCATACGGGAAGAGCACTTCTCAAAACCCGTCTAATCATACGAGTTTAGTATTTCTCAAAGCCGTCAAATCATACGGGAAGAGCACTTCTCAAAGCCCGTCTAGTCATACGGGTAAAGTATTTTTCAAAGCCGTCAAATCATACGGGAAGAGCACTTCTCAAAACCCGTCTAATCATACGAGTTTAGTATTTTTCAAAGCCGTCAAATTATACGGGAAGAGCACTTCTCAAAACCCGTCTAATCATACGAGTTTAGTATTTCTCAAAGCCGTCAAATCATACGGGAAGAGCACTTCTCAAAACCCGTCTAATCATACGAGTTTAGTATTTCTCAAAGCCGTCAAATCATACGGGAAGATCACTTCTCAAGATTCTTCTAGTCATACGAGTTTAGTATTTCTCAAAACCGTCAAATCATACGGGAAGAGCACTTCTCAAAACCCGTCTAATCATACGAGTTTAGTATTTCTCAAAGCCGTCAAATCATACGGGAAGAGCACTTCTCAAAGCCCGTCTAGTCATACGGGTAAAGTATTTTTTAAAGCCGTCAAATCATAGGGGAAGAGCACTTCTCAAAACCCGTCTAATCATACGAGTTTAGTATTTCTCAAAGCCGTCAAATCATACGGAAAGAGCACTTCTCAAGATCCTTCTAGTCATACGGGTAAAGTATTTTTCAAAGCCGTCAAATCATACGGGAAGAGCACCTCTCAAAACCCGTCTAATCATACGGGTTTAGTATTTCTCAAAGCCGTCAAATCATACGGGAAGAGCACTTCTCAAAACCCGTCTAATCATACGAGTTTAGTATTTCTCAAAGCCGTCAAATCATACGGGAAGAGCACTTCTCAAATCCCGTCTAATCATACGAGTTTAGTATTTCTCAAAGCCGTCAAATCATACTGGAAGAGCACTTCTCAAGATCCTTCTAGTCATACGAGTTTAGTATTTCTCAAAGCCGTCAAATCATACGGGAAGAGCACTTCTCAAGATCCTTCTAGTCATACGAGTTTAGTATTTCTCAAAGCCGTCAAATCATACGGGAAGAGCACTTCTCAAAAAACCCGTCTAATCATACGAGTTTAGTATTTCTCAAAGCCGTCAAGTCGTACGGGAAGAGCACTTCTCAAAACCCGTCTAATCATACGAGTTTAGTATTTCTAAAAGCCGTCAAATCATACGGGAAGAGCACCTCTCAAAGCCCGTCTAGTCATACGGGTAAAGTATTTTTCAAAGCCGTCAAATCATACGGGAAGAGCACTCCTCAAAACCCGTCTAATCATACGAGTTTAGTATTTTTCAAAGCCGTCAAATCATACGGGAAGAGCACTTCTCAAAACCCGTCTAATCATACGAGTTTAGTATTTCTCACAGCCGTCAAATCATACGGGAAGAGCACTTCTCAAAACCCGTCTAATCATACGAGTTTAGTATTTCTCAAAGCCGTCAAATCATACGGGAAGAGCTTTTCTCAAGATTCTTCTAGTCATACGAGTTTAGTATTTCTCAAAGCCGTCAAATCATACGGGAAGAGCACTTCTCAAAACCCGTCTAATCATACGAGTTTAGTATTTCTCAAAGCCGTCAAATCATACGGGAAGAGCACTTCTCAAAGCCCGTCTAGTCATACGGGTAAAGTATTTTTCAAAGCCGTCATATCATACGGGAAGAGCACTTCTCAAAACCCGTCTAATCATACGAGTTTAGTATTTCTCAAAGCCGTCGAATCATACGGAAAGAGCACTTCTCAAAACCCGTCTAATCATACGAGTTTAGTATTTCTCAAAGCCGTCAAATCATACGGGAAGAGCACTTCTCAAAACCCGTCTAATCATACGAGTTTAGTATTTCTCAAAGCCGTCAAATCATACGGGAAGAGCACTTCTCAAAACCCGTCTAATCATACGAGTTTAGTATTTCTCAAAGCCGTCAAATCATACGGGAAGAGCACTTCTCAAGATCCTTCTATTCATACGAGTTTAGTATTTCTCAAAGCCGTCAAATCATACGGGAAGAGCACTTCTCAAGATCCTTCTAGTCATACGAGTTTAGTATTTTTCAAAGCCGTCAAATCATACGGGAAGAGCACTTCTCAAAACCCGTCTAATCATACGAGTTTAGTATTTTTCAAAGCCGTCGAATCATACGGGAAGAGCACTTCTCAAAACCCGTCTAGTCATACGAGTTTAGTATTTTTCAAAGCAGTCGAATCATACGGGAAGAGCACTTCTCAAAACCCGTCTAATCATACGAGTTTAGTATTTTTCAAAGCCGTCGAATCATATGGGAAGAGCACTTCTCAAAACCCGTCTAATCATACGAGTTTAGTATTTTTCAAAGCCGTCAAATCATACGGGAAGAGCACTTCTCAAGACCCGTCTAGTCATACGAGTTCAGTATTTCTCAAAGCCGTCAAATCATACGGGAAGAGCACTTCTCAAGATCCTTCTAGTCATACGAGTTTAGTATTTTTCAAAGCCGTCAAATCATACGGGAAGAGCACTTCTCAAAACCCGTCTAATCATACGAGTTTAGTATTTCTCAAAGCCGTCAAATCATACGGGAAGAGCACTTCTCAAGATCCTTCTAGTCATACGAGTTTAGTATTTTTCAAAGCCGTCAAATCATACGGGAAGAGCACTTCTCAAGATCCTTCTAGTCATACGAGTTTAGTATTTCTCAAAGCCGTCAAATCATACGGGAAGAGCACTTCTCAAAACCCGTCTAATCATACGAGTTTAGTATTTCTCAAAGCCGTCAAGTCGTACGGGAAGAGCACTTCTCAAAACCCGTCTAATCATACGAGTTTAGTATTTCTCAAAGCCGTCAAATCATACGGGAAGAGCACTTCTCAAAGCCCGTCTAGTCATACGGGTAAAGTATTTTTCAAAGCCGTCAAATCATACGGGAAGAGCACTCCTCAAAACCCGTCTAATCATACGAGTTTAGTATTTTTCAAAGCCGTCAAATCATACGGGAAGAGCACTTCTCAAAACCCGTCTAATCATACGAGTTTAGTATTTCTCAAAGCCGTCAAATCATACGGGAAGAGCACTTCTCAAAACCCGTCTAATCATACGAGTTTAGTATTTCTCAAAGCCGTTAAATCATACGGGAAGAGCTTTTCTCAAGATTCTTCTAGTCATACGAGTTTAGTATTTCTCAAAGCCGTCAAATCATACGGGAAGAGCACTTCTCAAAACCCGTCTAATCATACGAGTTTAGTATTTCTCAAAGCCGTCAAATCATACGGGAAGAGCACTTCTCAAGATCCTTCTAGTCATACGAGTTTAGTATTTCTCAAAGCCGTCAAATCATACGGGAAGAGCACTTCTCAAAACCCGTCTAATCATACGAGTTTAGTATTTCTCAAAGCCGTCAAGTCGTACGGGAAGAGCACTTCTCAAAGCCCGTCTAATCATACGAGTTTAGTATTTCTCAAAGCCGTCAAATCATACGGGAAGAGCACTTCTCAAAGCCCGTCTAGTCATACGGGTAAAGTATTTTTCAAAGCCGTCAAATCATACGGGAAGAGCACTTCTCAAAACCCGTCTAATCATACGAGTTCAGTATTTCTCAAAGCCGTCAAATCATACGGGAAGAGCACTTCTCAAAACCCGTCTAATCATACGAGTTTAGTTTTTCTCAAAGCCGTCAAATCATACGGCAAGAGCACTTCTCAAACCCGTCTAATCATATGAGTTTAGTATTTCTCAAAGCCGTCAAATCATACGGGAAGAGCACTTCTCAAGATCCTTCTAGTCATACGAGTTTAGTATTTCTCAAAGCCGTCAAATCATACGGGAAGAGCACTTCTCAAAACCCGTCTAATCATACGAGTTTAGTATTTCTCAAAGCCGTCAAATCATACGGGAATAGCAATCTCAAAGCCCGTCTAGTCATACGGGTAAAGTATTTTTCAAAGCCGTCAAATCATACAGGAAGAGCACTTCTCAAAACCCGTCTAATCATACGGGTTTAGTATTTCTCACAGCCGTCAAATCATACGGGAAGAGCACTTATTAAAGCCCGTCTAATCATACGAGTTTAGTATTTCTCAAAGCCGTCAAATCATACGGGAAGAGCACTTCTCAAAGCCCGTCTAGTCATACGGGTAAAGTATTTTTCAAAGCCGTCAAATCATACGGGAAGAGCACTTCTCAAAACCCGTCTAATCATACGAGTTTAGTATTTTTCAAAGCCGTCGAATCATACGGGAAGAGCACTTCTCAAAACCCGTCTAATCATACGAGTTTAGTATTTCTCAAAGCCGTCAAATCATACGGGAAGAGCACTTCTCAAAGCCCGTCTAGTCATACGAGTTTAGTATATGTCGAAGCCGTCAAATCATACGGGAAGAGCACTTCTCAAAACCCGTCTAATCATACGAGTTTAGTATTTCTCAAAGCCGTCAAATCATACGGGAAGAGCACTTCTCAAAACCCGTCTAGTCATAAGAGTTTAGTATTTTTCAAAGCCGACGAATCATACGGGAAGAGCACTTCTCAAAACCCGTCTGATCATACGAGTTTAGTATTTCTCAAAGCCGTCAAATCGTACGGGAAGAGCACTTCTCAAAGCCCGTCTAATCATACGAGTTTAGTATTTCTCAAAGCCGTCAAATCATACGGGAAGAGCACTTCTCAAAGCCCGTCTAGTCAAACGGGTAAAGTATTTTTCAAAGCCGTCAAATCATACGGGAAGAGCACTTCTCAAAACCCGTCTAATCATACGAGTTTAGTATTTCTCAAAGCCGTCAAATCATACGGGAAGAGCACTTCTCAAAACCCGTCTCATTATACGAGTTTAGTATTTCTCAAAGCCGTCAAATCATACGGGAAGAGCACTTCTCAAGACCCGTCTAGTCATACGAGTTCAGTATTTCTCAAAGCCGTCAAATCATACGGGAAGAGCACTTCTCAAGATCCTTCTAGTCATACGAGTTTAGTATTTTTCAAAGCCGTCAAATCATACGGGAAGAGCACTTCTCAAAACCCGTCTAATCATACGAGTTTAGTATTTCTCAAAGCCGTCAAATCATACGGGAAGAGCACTTCTCAAGATCCTTCTAGTCATACGAGTTTAGTATTTTTCAAAGCCGTCAAATCATACGGGAAGAGCACTTCTCAAGATCCTTCTAGTCATACGAGTTTAGTATTTCTCAAAGCCGTCAAATCATACGGGAAGAGCACTTCTCAAAACCCGTCTAATCATACGAGTTTAGTATTTCTCAAAGCCGTCAAGTCGTACGGGAAGAGCACTTCTCAAAACCCGTCTAATCATACGAGTTTAGTATTTCTCAAAGCCGTCAAATCATACGGGAAGAGCACTTCTCAAAGCCCGTCTAGTCATACGGGTAAAGTATTTTTCAAAGCCGTCAAATCATACGGGAAGAGCACTCCTCAAAACCCGTCTAATCATACGAGTTTAGTATTTTTCAAAGCCGTCAAATCATACGGGAAGAGCACTTCTCAAAACCCGTCTAATCATACGAGTTTAGTATTTCTCAAAGCCGTCAAATCATACGGGAAGAGCACTTCTCAAAACCCGTCTAATCATACGAGTTTAGTATTTCTCAAAGCCGTTAAATCATACGGGAAGAGCTTTTCTCAAGATTCTTCTAGTCATACGAGTTTAGTATTTCTCAAAGCCGTCAAATCATACGGGAAGAGCACTTCTCAAAACCCGTCTAATCATACGAGTTTAGTATTTCTCAAAGCCGTCAAATCATCCGGGAAGAGCACTTCTCAAGATCCTTCTAGTCATACGAGTTTAGTATTTCTCAAAGCCGTCAAATCATACGGGAAGAGCACTTCTCAAAACCCGTCTAATCATACGAGTTTAGTATTTCTCAAAGCCGTCAAGTCGTACGGGAAGAGCACTTCTCAAAGCCCGTCTAATCATACGAGTTTAGTATTTCTCAAAGCCGTCAAATCATACGGGAAGAGCACTTCTCAAAGCCCGTCTAGTCATACGGGTAAAGTATTTTTCAAAGCCGTCAAATCATACGGGAAGAGCACTTCTCAAAACCCGTCTAATCATACGAGTTCAGTATTTCTCAAAGCCGTCAAATCATACGGGAAGAGCACTTCTCAAAACCCGTCTAATCATACGAGTTTAGTATTTCTCAAAGCCGTCAAATCATACGGCAAGAGCACTTCTCAAACCCGTCTAATCATACGAGTTTAGTATTTCTCAAAGCCGTCAAATCATACGGGAAGAGCACTTCTCAAGATCCTTCTAGTCATACGAGTTTAGTATTTCTCAAAGCCGTCAAATCATACGGGAAGAGCACTTCTCAAAACCCGTCTAATCATACGAGTTTAGTATTTCTCAAAGCCGTCAAATCATACGGGAAGAGCACTTCTCAAAACCCGTCTAATCATACGAGTTTAGTATTTCTCAAAGCCGTCAAATCATACGGGAAGAGCACTTCTCAAAACCCGTCTAATCATACGAGTTTAGTATTTCTCAAAGCCGTCAAATCATACGGGAAGAGCACTTCTCAAGATCCTTCTATTCATACGAGTTTAGTATTTCTCAAAGCCGTCAAATCATACGGGAAGAGCACTTCTCAAGATCCTTCTAGTCATACGAGTTTAGTATTTCTCAAAGCCGTCAAATCATACGGGAAGAGCACTTCTCAAAACCCGTCTAATCATACGAGTTTAGTATTTCTCAAAGCCGTCAAATCATACGGGAAGAGCACTTCTCAAAACCCGTCTAATCATACGAGTTTAGTATTTCTCAAAGCCGTCAAATCATACGGGAAGAGCACTTCTCAAAACCCGTCTAATCATACGAGTTTAGTATTTCTCAAAGCCGTCAAATCATACGGGAAGAGCACTTCTCAAGATCCTTCTATTCATACGAGTTTAGTATTTCTCAAAGCCGTCAAATCATACGGGAATAGCAATCTCAAAGCCCGTCTAGTCATACGGGTAAAGTATTTTTCAAAGCCGTCAAATCATACAGGAAGAGCACTTCTCAAAACCCGTCTAATCATACGGGTTTAGTATTTCTCACAGCCGTCAAATCATACGGGAAGAGCACTTATTAAAGCCCGTCTAATCATACGAGTTTAGTATTTCTCAAAGCCGTCAAATCATACGGGAAGAGCACTTCTCAAAGCCCGTCTAGTCATACGGGTAAAGTATTTTTCAAAGCCGTCAAATCATACGGGAAGAGCACTTCTCAAAACCCGTCTAATCATACGAGTTTAGTATTTTTCAAAGCCGTCGAATCATACGGGAAGAGCACTTCTCAAAACCCGTCTAATCATACGAGTTTAGTATTTCTCAAAGCCGTCAAATCATACGGGAAGAGCACTTCTCAAAGCCCGTCTAGTCATACGAGTTTAGTATATGTCGAAGCCGTCAAATCATACGGGAAGAGCACTTCTCAAAACCCGTCTAATCATACGAGTTTAGTATTTCTCAAAGCCGTCAAATCATACGGGAAGAGCACTTCTCAAAACCCGTCTAGTCATAAGAGTTTAGTATTTTTCAAAGCCGACGAATCATACGGGAAGAGCACTTCTCAAAACCCGTCTAATCATACGAGTTTAGTATTTCTCAAAGCCGTCAAATCGTACGGGAAGAGCACTTCTCAAAGCCCGTCTAATCATACGAGTTTAGTATTTCTCAAAGCCGTCAAATCATACGGGAAGAGCACTTCTCAAAGCCCGTCTAGTCAAACGGGTAAAGTATTTTTCAAAGCCGTCAAATCATACGGGAAGAGCACTTCTCAAAACCCGTCTAATCATACGAGTTCAGTATTTCTCAAAGCCGTCAAATCATACGGGAAGAGCACTTCTCAAAACCCGTCTAATCATACGAGTTTAGTATTTCTCAAAGCCGTCAAATCATACGGAAAGAGCACTTCTCAAAACCCGTCTAATCATACGAGTTTAGTATTTCTCAAAGCCGTCAAATCATACGGGAAGAGCACTTCTCAAGATCCTTCTAGTCATACGAGTTTAGTATTTCTCAAAGCCGTCAAATCATACGGGAAGAGCACTTCTCAAAACCCGTCTAATCATACGAGTTTAGTATTTCTCAAAGCCGTCAAATCGTACGGGAAGAGCACTTCTCAAAGCCCGTCTAATCTTACGAGTTTAGTATTTCTCAAAGCCGTCAAATCATACGGGAAGAGCACTTCTCAAAGCCCGTCTAGTCATATGGGTAAAGTATTTTTCAAAGCCGTCAAATCATACGGGAAGAGCAATTCTCAAAACCCGTCTAATCATACGAGTTTAGTATTTCTCAAAGCCGTCACATCATACGGGAAGAGCACTTCTCAAAACCCGTCTAATCATACGAGTTTAGTATTTCTCAAAGCCGTCAAATCATACGGGAAGAGCACTTCTCAAGATTCTTCTAGTCATACGAGTATAGTATTTCTCAAAGCCGTCAAATCATACGGGAAGAGCACTTCTCAAAACCCGTCTAATCATACGAGTTTAGTATTTCTCAAAGCCGTCAAATCATACGGAAAGAGCACTTCTCAAAGCCCGTCTAGTCATACGGGTAAAGTATTTTTCAAAGCCGTCATATCATACGGGGAAGAGCACTTCTCAAAACCCGTCTAATCATACGAGTTTAGTATTTCTCAAAGCCGTCGAATCATACGGAAAGAGCACTTCTCAAAACCCGTCTAATCATACGAGTTTAGTATTTCTCAAAGCCGTCAAATCATACGGGAAGAGCACTTCTCAAAACCCGTCTAATCATACGAGTTTAGTATTTCTCAAAGCCGTCAAATCATACGGGAAGAGCACTTCTCAAAACCCGTCTAATCATACGAGTTTAGTATTTCTCAAAGCCGTCAAATCATACGGGAAGAGCACTTCTCAAGATCCTTCTATTCATACGAGTTTAGTATTTCTCAAAGCCGTCAAATCATACGGGAAGAGCACTTCTCAAGATCCTTCTAGTCATACGAGTTTAGTATTTTTCAAAGCCGTCAAATCATACGGGAAGAGCACTTCTCAAAACCCGTCTAATCATACGAGTTTAGTATTTTTCAAAGCCGTCGAATCATACGGGAAGAGCACTTCTCAAAACCCGTCTAATCATACGAGTTTAGTATTTCTCCAAGCCGTCAATTCATACGGGAAGCGCACTTCTCAAAGCCCGTCTAGACATACGAGTTTAGTATATGTGAAAGCCGTCAAATCATACGGGAAGAGCACTTCTCAAAACCCGTCCAATCATACGAGTTTAGTATTTCTTAAAGCCGTCAAATCATACGGGAAGAGCACTTCTCAAGATCCTTCTAGTCATACGAGTTTAGTATTTTTCAAAGCCGTCAAATCATACGGGAAGAGCACTTCTCAAGATCCTTCTAGTCATACGAGTTTAGTATTTCTCAAAGTTGTCAAATCATACGGGAAGAGCACTTCTCAAAACCCGTCTAATCATATGAGTTTAGTATTTTTCAAAGCCGTCGAATCATACGGGAAGAGCACTTCTCAAAACCCGTCTAATCATACGAGTTTAGTATTTCTCAAAGCCGTCAAATCATACGGGAAGAGCACTTCTTAAAGCCCGTCTAGTCATACGAGTTTAGTATATGTCGAAGCCGTCAAATCATACGGGAAGAGCACTTCTCAAAACCCGTCTAATCATACGAGTTTAGTATTTCTCAAAGCCGTCAAATCATACGGGAAGAGCACTTCTCAAAACCCGTCTAGTCATAAGAGTTTAGTATTTTTCAAAGCCGACGAATCATACGGGAAGAGCACTTCTCAAAACCCGTCTAATCATACGAGTTTAGTATTTCTCAAAGCCGTCAAATCGTACGGGAAGAGCACTTCTCAAAGCCCGTCTAATCATACGAGTTTAGTATTTCTCAAAGCCGTCAAATCATACGGGAAGAGCACTTCTCAAAGCCCGTCTAGTCAAACGGGTAAGGTATTTTTCAAAGCCGTCAAATCATACGGGAAGAGCACTTCTCAAAACCCGTCTAATCATACGAGTTCAGTATTTCTCAAAGCCGTCAAATCTTACGGGAAGAGCACTTCTCAAAACTCGTCTAATCATACGAGTTTAGTATTTCTCAAAGCCGTCAAATCATACGGAAAGAGCACTTCTCAAAACCCGTCTAATCATACGAGTTTAGTATTTCTCAAAGCCGTCAAATCATACGGGAAGAGCACTTCTCAAGATCCTTCTAGTCATACGAGTTTAGTATTTCTCAAAGCCGTCAAATCATACGGGAAGAGCACTTCTCAAAACCCGTCTAATCATACGAGTTTAGTATTTCTCAAAGCCGTCAAATCGTACGGGAAGAGCACTTCTCAAAGCCCGTCTAATCTTACGAGTTTAGTATTTCTCAAAGCCGTCAAATCATAAGGGAAGAGCACTTCTCAAAGCCCGTCTAGTCATATAGGTAAAGTATTTTTCAAAGCCGTCAAATCATACGGGAAGAGCAATTCTCAAAACCCGTCTAATCATACGAGTTTAGTATTTCTCAAAGCCGTCACATCATACGGGAAGAGCACTTCTCAAAACCCGTCTAATCATACGAGTTTAGTATTTCTCAAAGCCGTCAAATCATACGGGAAGAGCACTTCTCAAGATCCTTCTAGTCATGCGAGTTTAGTATTTCTCAAAGCCGTCAAATCATACGGGAAGAGCACTTCTCAAAACCCGTCTAATCATACGAGTTTAGTATTTCTCAAAGCCGTCAAATCGTACGGAAAGAGCACTTCTCAAAGCCCGTCTAATCATACGAGTTTAGTATTTCTCAAAGCCGTCAAATCATACGGGAAGAGCACTTCTCAAAGCCCGTCTAGTCATACGGGTAAAGTATTTTTCAAAGCCGTCAAATCATACGGGAAGAGCACTTCTCAAAACCCGTCTAATCATACGAGTTCAGTATTTCTCAAAGCCGTCAAATCATACGGGAAGAGCACTTCTCAAAACCCGTCTAATCATACGAGTTTAGTATTTTCTCAAAGCCGTCAAATCATACGGCAAGAGCACTTCTCAAAACCCGTCTAATCATACGAGTTTAGTATTTTTCAAAGCCGTCAAATCATACGGGAAGAGCACTTCTCAAGATCCTTCTAGTCATACGAGTTTGGTATTTCTCAAAGCCGTCAAATCATACGGGAAGAGCACTTCTCAAAACCCGTCTAATCATACGAGTTTAGTATTTCTCAAAGCCGTCAAATCATACGGGAAGAGAAATCTCAAAGCCCGTCTAGTCATACGGGTAAAGTATTTTTCAAAGCCGTCAAATCATACGGGAAGAGCACTTCTCAAAACCCGTCTAATCATACGGGTTTAGTATTTCTCAAAGCCGTCAAATCATACGGGAAGAGCACTTCTCAAAACCCGTCTAATCATACGAGTTTAGTATTTCTCAAAGCCGTCAAATCATACGGGAAGAGCACTTCTCAAAACCCGTCTAATCATACGAGTTTAGTATTTCTCAAAGCCGTCAAATCATACTGGAAGAGCACTTCTCAAGATCCTTCTAGTCATACGAGTTTAGTATTTTTCAAAGCCGTCAAATCATACGGGAAGAGAACTTCTCAAGATCCTTCTGGTCATACGAGTTTAGTATTTCTCAAAGCCGTCAAATCATACGGGAAGAGCACTTCTCAAAACCCGTCTAATCATACGAGTTTAGTATTTCTCAAAGCCGTCAAGTCGTACGGGAAGAGCACTTCTCAAAGCCCGTCTAATCATACGAGTTTAGTATTTCTCAAAGCCGTCAAATCATACGGGAAGAGCACTTCTCAAAGCCCGTCTAGTCATACGGGTAAAGTATTTTTCAAAGCCGTCAAATCATACGGGAAGAGCACTTCTCAAAACCCGTCTAATCATACGAGTTTAGTATTTTTCAAAGCCGTCAAATCATACGTGAAGAGCACTTCTCAAAACCCGTCTAATCATACGAGTTTAGTATTTCTCAAAGCCGTCAAATCATACGGGAAGAGCACTTCTCAAAACCCGTCTAATCATACGAGTTTAGTATTTCTCAAAGCCGTCAAATCATACGGGAAGAGCACTTCTCAAGATTCTTCTAGTCATACGAGTATAGTATTTCTCAAAGCCGTCAAATCATACGGGAAGAGCACTTCTCAAAACCCGTCTAATCATACGAGTTTAGTATTTCTCAAAGCCGTCAAATCATACGGGAAGAGCACTTCTCAAAGCCCGTCTAGTCATACGGGTAAAGTATTTTTCAAAGCCGTCATATCATACGGGAAGAGCACTTCTCAAAACCCGTCTAATCATACGAGTTTAGTATTTCTCAAAGCCGTCGAATCATACGGAAAGAGCACTTCTCAAAACCCGTCTAATCATACGAGTTTAGTATTTCTCAAAGCCGTCAAATCATACGGGAAGAGCACTTCTCAAAACCCGTCTAATCATACGAGTTTAGTATTTCTCAAAGCCGTCAAATCATACGGGAAGAGCACTTCTCAAAACCCGTCTAATCATACGAGTTTAGTATTTCTCAAAGCCGTCAAATCATACGGGAAGAGCACTTCTCAAGATCCTTCTATTCATACGAGTTTAGTATTTCTCAAAGCCGTCAAATCATACGGGAAGAGCACTTCTCAAGATCCTTCTAGTCATACGAGTTTAGTATTTTTCAAAGCCGTCAAATCATACGGGAAGAGCACTTCTCAAAACCCGTCTAATCATACGAGTTTAGTATTTTTCAAAGCCGTCGAATCATACGGGAAGAGCACTTCTCAAAACCCGTCTAATCATACGAGTTTAGTATTTCTCAAAGCCGTCAAATCATACGGGAAGAGCACTTCTCAAAGCCCGTCTAGTCATACGAGTTTAGTATATGTCGAAGCCGTCAAATCATACGGGAAGAGCACTTCTCAAAACCCGTCTAATCATACGAGTTTAGTATTTCTTAAAGCCGTCAAATCATACGGGAAGAGCACTTCTCAAAACCCGTCTAGTCATAAGAGTTTAGTATTTTTCAAAGCCGACGAATCATACGGGAAGAGCACTTCTCAAAACCCGTCTAATCATACGAGTTTAGTATTTCTCAAAGCCGTCAAATCGTACGGGAAGAGCACTTCTCAAAGCCCGTCTAATCATACGAGTTTAGTATTTCTCAAAGCCGTCAAATCATACGGGAAGAGCACTTCTCAAAGCCCGTCTAGTCAAACGGGTAAAGTATTTTTCAAAGCCGTCAAATCATACGGGAAGAGCACTTCTCAAAACACGTCTAATCATACGAGTTCAGTATTTCTCAAAGCCGTCAAATCGTACGGGAAGAGCACTTCTCAAAGCCCGTCTAATCTTACGAGTTTAGTATTTCTCAAAGCCGTCAAATCATACGGGAAGAGCACTTCTCAAAGCCCGTCTAGTCATATGGGTAAAGTATTTTTCAAAGCCGTCAAATCATACGGGAAGAGCAATTCTCAAAACCCGTCTAATCATACGAGTTTAGTATTTCTCAAAGCCGTCACATCGTACGGGGAGAGCACTTCTCAAAACCCGTCTAATCATACGAGTTTAGTATTTCTCAAAGCCGTCAAATCATACGGGAAGAGCACTTCTCAAGATTCTTCTAGTCATACGAGTATAGTATTTCTCAAAGCCGTCAAATCATACGGGAAGAGCACTTCTCAAAACCCGTCTAATCATACGAGTTTAGTATTTCTCAAAGCCGTCAAATCATACGGAAAGAGCACTTCTCAAAGCCAGTCTAGTCATACGGGTAAAGTATTTTTCAAAGCCGTCATATCATACGGGAAGAGCACTTCTCAAAACCCGTCTAATCATACGAGTTTAGTATTTCTCAAAGCCGTCGAATCATACGGAAAGAGCACTTCTCAAAACCCGTCTAATCATACGAGTTTAGTATTTCTCAAAGCCGTCAAATCATACGGGAAGAGCACTTCTCAAAACCCGTCTAATCATACGAGTTTAGTATTTCTCAAAGCCGTCAAATCATACGGGAAGAGCACTTCTCAAAACCCGTCTAATCATACGAGTTTAGTATTTCTCAAAGCCGTCAAATCATACGGGAAGAGCACTTCTCAAGATCCTTCTATTCATACGAGTTTAGTATTTCTCAAAGCCGTCAAATCATACGGGAAGAGCACTTCTCAAGATCCTTCTAGTCATACGAGTTTAGTATTTTTCAAAGCCGTCAAATCATACGCGAAGAGCACTTCTCAAAACCCGTCTAATCATACGAGTTTAGTATTTTTCAAAGCCGTCGAATCATACGGGAAGAGCACTTCTCAAAACCCGTCTAATCATACGAGTTTAGTATTTCTCCAAGCCGTCAATTCATACGGGAAGCGCACTTCTCAAAGCCCGTCTAGACATACGAGTTTAGTATATGTGAAAGCCGTCAAATCATACGGGAAGAGCACTTCTCAAAACCCGTCCAATCATACGAGTTTAGTATTTCTTAAAGCCGTCAAATCATACGGGAAGAGCACTTCTCAAGATCCTTCTAGTCATACGAGTTTAGTATTTTTCAAAGCCGTCAAATCATACGGGAAGAGCACTTCTCAAGATCCTTCTAGTCATACGAGTTTAGTATTTCTCAAAGCCGTCAAATCATACGGGAAGAGCACTTCTCAAAACCCGTCTAATCATATGAGTTTAGTATTTTTCAAAGCCGTCGAATCATACGGGAAGAGCACTTCTCAAAACCCGTCTAATCATACGAGTTTAGTATTTCTCAAAGCCGTCAAATCATACGGGAAGAGCACTTCTTAAAGCCCGTCTAGTCATACGAGTTTAGTATATGTCGAAGCCGTCAAATCATACGGGAAGAGCACTTCTCAAAACCCGTCTAATCATACGAGTTTAGTATTTCTCAAAGCCGTCAAATCATACGGGAAGAGCACTTCTCAAAACCCGTCTAGTCATAAGAGTTTAGTATTTTTCAAAGCCGACGAATCATACGGGAAGAGCACTTCTCAAAACCCGTCTAATCATACGAGTTTAGTATTTCTCAAAGCCGTCAAATCGTACGGGAAGAGCACTTCTCAAAGCCCGTCTAATCATACGAGTTTAGTATTTCTCAAAGCCGTCAAATCATACGGGAAGAGCACTTCTCAAAGCCCGTCTAGTCAAACGGGTAAGGTATTTTTCAAAGCCGTCAAATCATACGGGAAGAGCACTTCTCAAAACCCGTCTAATCATACGAGTTCAGTATTTCTCAAAGCCGTCAAATCTTACGGGAAGAGCACTTCTCAAAACTCGTCTAATCATACGAGTTTAGTATTTCTCAAAGCCGTCAAATCATACGGAAAGAGCACTTCTCAAAACCCGTCTAATCATACGAGTTTAGTATTTCTCAAAGCCGTCAAATCATACGGGAAGAGCACTTCTCAAGATCCTTCTACTCATACGAGTTTAGTATTTCTCAAAGCCGTCAAATCATACGGGAAGAGCACTTCTCAAAACCCGTCTAATCATACGAGTTTAGTATTTCTCAAAGCCGTCAAATCGTACGGGAAGAGCACTTCTCAAAGCCCGTCTAATCTTACGAGTTTAGTATTTCTCAAAGCCGTCAAATCATAAGGGAAGAGCACTTCTCAAAGCCCGTCTAGTCATATGGGTAAAGTATTTTTCAAAGCCGTCAAATCATACGGGAAGAGCAATTCTCAAAACCCGTCTAATCATACGAGTTTAGTATTTCTCAAAGCCGTCACATCATACGGGAAGAGCACTTCTCAAAACCCGTCTAATCATACGAGTTTAGTATTTCTCAAAGCCGTCAAATCATACGGGAAGAGCACTTCTCAAGATCCTTCTAGTCATGCGAGTTTAGTATTTCTCAAAGCCGTCAAATCATACGGGAAGAGCACTTCTCAAAACCCGTCTAATCATACGAGTTTAGTATTTCTCAAAGCCGTCAAATCGTACGGGAAGAGCACTTCTCAAAGCCCGTCTAATCATACGAGTTTAGTATTTCTCAAAGCCGTCAAATCATACGGGAAGAGCACTTCTCAAAGCCCGTCTAGTCATACGGGTAAAGTATTTTTCAAAGCCGTCAAATCATACGGGAAGAGCACTTCTCAAAACCCGTCTAATCATACGAGTTCAGTATTTCTCAAAGCCGTCAAATCATACGGGAAGAGCACTTCTCAAAACCCGTCTAATCATACGAGTTTAGTATTTTCTCAAAGCCGTCAAATCATACGGCAAGAGCACTTCTCAAAACCCGTCTAATCATACGAGTTTAGTATTTTTCAAAGCCGTCAAATCATACGGGAAGAGCACTTCTCAAGATCCTTCTAGTCATACGAGTTTGGTATTTCTCAAAGCCGTCAAATCATACGGGAAGAGCACTTCTCAAAACCCGTCTAATCATACGAGTTTAGTATTTCTCAAAGCCGTCAAATCATACGGGAAGAGAAATCTCAAAGCCCGTCTAGTCATACGGGTAAAGTATTTTTCAAAGCCGTCAAATCATACGGGAAGAGCACTTCTCAAAACCCGTCTAATCATACGGGTTTAGTATTTCTCAAAGCCGTCAAATCATACGGGAAGAGCACTTCTCAAAACCCGTCTAATCATACGAGTTTAGTATTTCTCAAAGCCGTCAAATCATACGGGAAGAGCACTTCTCAAAACCCGTCTAATCATACGAGTTTAGTATTTCTCAAAGCCGTCAAATCATACTGGAAGAGCACTTCTCAAGATCCTTCTAGTCATACGAGTTTAGTATTTTTCAAAGCCGTCAAATCATACGGGAAGAGCACTTCTCAAGATCCTTCTAGTCATACGAGTTTAGTATTTCTCAAAGCCGTCAAATCATACGGGAAGAGCACTTCTCAAAACCCGTCTAATCATACGAGTTTAGTATTTCTCAAAGCCGTCAAGTCGTACGGGAAGAGCACTTCTCAAAGCCCGTCTAATCATACGAGTTTAGTATTTCTCAAAGCCGTCAAATCATACGGGAAGAGCACTTCTCAAGATTCTTCTAGTCATACGAGTATAGTATTTCTCAAAGCCGTCAAATCATACGGGAAGAGCACTTCTCAAAACCCGTCTAATCATACGAGTTTAGTATTTCTCAAAGCCGTCAAATCATACGGGAAGAGCACTTCTCAAAGCCCGTCTAGTCATACGGGTAAAGTATTTTTCAAAGCCGTCATATCATACGGGAAGAGCACTTCTCAAAACCCGTCTAATCATACGAGTTTAGTATTTCTCAAAGCCGTCGAATCATACGGAAAGAGCACTTCTCAAAACCCGTCTAATCATACGAGTTTAGTATTTCTCAAAGCCGTCAAATCATACGGGAAGAGCACTTCTCAAAACCCGTCTAATCATACGAGTTTAGTATTTCTCAAAGCCGTCAAATCATACGGGAAGAGCACTTCTCAAAACCCGTCTAATCATACGAGTTTAGTATTTCTCAAAGCCGTCAAATCATACGGGAAGAGCACTTCTCAAGATCCTTCTATTCATACGAGTTTAGTATTTCTCAAAGCCGTCAAATCATACGGGAAGAGCACTTCTCAAGATCCTTCTAGTCATACGAGTTTAGTATTTTTCAAAGCCGTCAAATCATACGGGAAGAGCACTTCTCAAAACCCGTCTAATCATACGAGTTTAGTATTTTTCAAAGCCGTCGAATCATACGGGAAGAGCACTTCTCAAAACCCGTCTAATCATACGAGTTTAGTATTTCTCCAAGCCGTCAATTCATACGGGGAGCGCACTTCTCAAAGCCCGTCTAGACATACGAGTTTAGTATATGTCAAAGCCGTCAAATCATACGGGAAGAGCACTTGTCAAAACCCGTCCAATCATACGAGTTTAGTATTTCTTAAAGCCGTCAAATCATACGGGAAGAGCACTTCTCAAGATCCTTCTAGTCATACGAGTTTAGTATTTCTCAAAGCCGTCAAATCATACGGGAAGAGCACTTCTCAAGATCCTTCTAGTCATACGAGTTTAGTATTTTTCAAAGCCGTCAAATCATACGGGAAGAGCACTTCTCAAAAACCGTCTAGTCATACGAGTTTAGTATTTTTCAAAGCCGTCGAATCATCCGGGAAGAGCACTTCTCAAAACCCGTCTAATCATACGAGTTTAGTATTTTTCAAAGCCGTCAAATCATACGGGAAGAGCACTTCTCAAGACCCGTCTAGTGATACGAGTTCAGTATTTCTCAAAGCCGTCAAATCATACGGGAAGAGCACTTCTCAAGATCCTTCTAGTCATACGAGTTTAGTATTTTTCAAAGCCGTCAAATCATACGGGAAGAGCACTTCTCAAAACCCGTCTAATCATACGAGTTTAGTATTTTTCAAAGCCTTCGAATCATACGGGAAGAGCACTTCTCAAAACCCGTCTAGTCATACGAGTTTAGTATTTTTCAAAGCCGTCGAATCATACGGGAAGAGCACTTCTCAAAACCCGTCTAATCATACGAGTTTAGTATTTTTCAAAGCCGTCGAATCATACGGGAAGAGCACTTCTCAAAACCCGTCTAATCATACGAGTTTAGTATTTTTCAAAGCCGTCGAATCATACGGGAAGAGCACTTCTCAAAACCCGCTAATCATACGAGTTTAGTATTTTTCAAAGCCGTCGAATCATACGGGAAGAGCACTTCTCAAAACCCGTCTAATCATACGAGTTTAGTATTTTTCAAAGCCGTCAAATCATACGGGAAGAGCACTTGTCAAGATCCGTCTAGTCATACAAGTTCAGTATTTCTCAAAGCCGTCAAATCGTACGGGAAGAGCACTTCTCAAAGCCCGTCTAATCATGCGAGTTCAGTATTTCTCAAAGCCGTCAAATCATACGGGAAGAGCACTTCTCAAAACCCTTTTAATCATACGAGTTTAGTATTTCTCAAAGCCGTCAAATCATACGGGAAGAGCACTTCTCAAAACCCGTCTAGTCATAAGAGTTTAGTATTTCTCAAAGCCGTCGAATCATACGGGAAGAGCACTTCTCAAAACCCGTCTAATCATACGAGTTTAGTATTTTTCAAAGCCGTCGAATCATACGGGAAGAGCACTTCTCAAAACCCGTCTAATCATACGAGTTTAGTATTTTTCAAAGCCGTCAAATCATACGGGAAGAGCACTTCTCAAGACCCGTCTAGTCATACGAGTTCAGTATTTCTCAAAGCCGGCAAATCATATGGGAAGAGCACTTCTCAAGATCCCTCTAGTCATACGAGTTTAGTATTTTTCAAAGCCGTCAAATCATACGGGAAGAGCAATTCTCAAAACCCGTCTAATCATACGAGTTTAGTGTTTTTCAAAGCCGTCGAATCATACGGGAAGAGCACTTCTCAAAACCCGTCTAATCATACGAGTTTAGTATTTCTCAAAGCCGTCAAATCATACGGGAAGAGCACTTCTCAAAGCCCGTCTAGTCATACGAGTTCAGTATTTCTCAAAGCCGTCAAATCGTACTGGAAGAGCACTTCTCAAAGCCCGTCTAATCATACGAGTTCAGTATTTCTCAAAGCCGTCAAATCGTACGGGAAGAGCACTTCTCAAAACCCGTCTAATCATATGAGTTTAGTATTTCTCAAAGCCGTCAAATCATACGGGAAGAGCACTTCTCAAAACCCGTCTAGTCATACGAGTTCAGTATTTCTCAAAGCCGTCAAATCGTACGGGAAGAGCACTTCTCAAAGCCCGTCTAATCATACGAGTTCAGTATTTCTCAAAGCCATCAAATCATACGGGAAGAGCACTTCTCAAAACCCGTCTAATCATACGAGTTTAGTATTTCTCAAAGCCGTCAAATCATACGGAAAGAGCACTTCTCAAAACCCGTCTAATCATACGAGTTTAGTATTTCTCAAAGCCGTCAAATCATACGGGAAAAGCACTTCTCAAGATCCTTCTATTCATACGAGTTTAGTATTTCTCAAAGCCGTCAAATCATACGGGAAGAGCACTTCTCAAGATCCTTCTAGTCATACGAGTTTAGTATTTTTCAAAGCCGTCAAATCATACGGGAAGAGCACTTCTCAAAACCCGTCTAATCATACGAGTTTAGTATTTTTCAAAGCCGTCGAATCATACGGGAAGAGCACTTCTCAAAACCCGTCTAATCATACGAGTTTAGTATTTCTCCAAGCCGTCAATTCATACGGGAAGCGCACTTCTCAAAGCCCGTCTAGACATACGAGTTTAGTATATGTCAAAGCCGTCAAATCATACGGGAAGAGCACTTCTCAAAACCCGTCCAATCATACGAGTTTAGTATTTCTTAAAGCCGTCAAATCATACGGGAAGAGCACTTCTCAAGATCCTTCTAGTCATACGAGTTTAGTATTTCTCAAAGCCGTCAAATCATACGGGAAGAGCACTTCTCAAGATCCTTCTAGTCATACGAGTTTAGTATTTTTCAAAGCCGTCAAATCATACGGGAAGAGCACTTCTCAAAAACCGTCTAGTCATACGAGTTTAGTATTTTTCAAAGCCGTCGAATCATCCGGGAAGAGCACTTCTCAAAACCCGTCTAATCATACGAGTTTAGTATTTTTCAAAGCCGTCAAATCATACGGGAAGAGCACTTCTCAAGACCCGTCTAGTGATACGAGTTCAGTATTTCTCAAAGCCGTCAAATCATACGGGAAGAGCACTTCTCAAGATCCTTCTAGTCTTACGAGTTTAGTATTTTTCAAAGCCGTCAAGTCATACGGGAAGAGCACTTCTCAAAACCCGTCTAATCATACGAGTTTAGTATTTTTCAAAGCCGTCGAATCATACGGGAAGAGCACTTCTCAAAACCCGTCTAGTCATACGAGTTTAGTATTTTTCAAAGCCGTCGAATCATACGGGAAGAGCACTTCTCAAAACCCGTCTAATCATACGAGTTTAGTATTTTTCAAAGCCGTCAAATCATACGGGAAGAGCACTTCTCAAAACCCGTCTAATCATACGAGTTTAGTATTTCTCAAAGCCGTCAAATCATAAGGGAAGAGCATTTCTCAAAACCCGTCTAGTCATACGAGTTTAGTATTTTTCAAAGCCGTCGAATCATACGGGAAGAGCACTTCTCAAAACCCGCCTAATCATACGAGTTTAGTATTTTTCAAAGCCGTCAAATCATACGGGAAGAGCACTTCTCAAGATCCTTCTAGTCATACGAGTTTAGTATTTCTCAAAGCCGTCAAATCATACGGGAAGAGCACTTCTCAAAACCCGTCTAATCATACGAGTTTAGTATTTCTCAAAGCCGTCAAGTCGTACGGGAAGAGCACTTCTCAAAGCCCGTCTAATCATACGAGTTTAGTATTTCTCAAAGCCGTCAAATCATACGGGAAGAGCACTTCTCAAAGCCCGTCTAGTCATACGGGTAAAGTATTTTTCAAAGCCGTCAAATCATACGGGAAGAGCACTTCTCAAAACCCGTCTAATCATACGAGTTCAGTATTTCTCAAAGCCGTCAAATCATACGGGAAGAGCACTTGTCAAAACCCGTCTAATCATACGAGTTTAGTATTTCTCAAAGCCGTCAAATCATACGGCAAGAGCACTTCTCAAAACCCGTCTAATCATACGAGTTTAGTATTTCTCAAAGCCGTCAAATCATACGGGAATAGCACTTCTCAAGATCCTTCTAGTCATACGAGTTTAGTATTTCTCAAAGCCGTCAAATCATACGGGAAGAGCACTTCTCAAAACCCGTCTAATCATACGAGTTTAGTATTTCTCAAAGCCGTCAAATCATACGGGAATAGCAATCTCAAAGCCCGTCTAGTCATACGGGTAAAGTATTTTTCAAAGTGGTCAAATCATACAGGAAGAGCACTTCTCAAAACCCGTCTAATCATACGGGTTTAGTATTTCTCACAGCCGTCAAATCATACGGGAAGAGCACTTCTTAAAGCCCGTCTAATCATACGAGTTTAGTATTTCTCAAAGCCGTCAAATCATACGGGAAGAGCACTTCTCAAAGCCCGTCTAGTCATACGGGTAAAGTATTTTTCAAAGCCGTCAAATCATACGGGAAGAGCACTTCTCAAAACCCGTCTAATCATACGAGTTTAGTATTTTTCAAAGCCGTCAAATCATACGGGAAGAGCACTTCTCAAAACCCGTCTAATCATACGAGTTTAGTATTTCTCAAAGCCGTCAAATCATACGGGAAGAGCACTTCTCAAAACCCGTCTAATCATACGAGTTTAGTATTTCTCAAAGCCGTCAAATCATACGGGAAGAGCACTTCTCAAGATTCTTCTAGTCATACGAGTTTAGTATTTCAAAAAGCCGTCAAATCATACGGGAAGAGCACTTCTCAAAACCCGTCTAATCATACGAGTTTAGTATTTCTCAAAGCCGTCAAATCATACGGGAAGAGCACTTCTCAAAGCCCGTCTAGTCATACGGGTAAAGTATTTTTTAAAGCCGTCAAATCATACGGGAAGAGCACTTCTCAAAACCCGTCTAATCATACGAGTTTAGTATTTCTCAAAGCCGTCAAATCATACGGGAAGAGCACTTCCTAAGATCCTTCTAGTCATACGAGTTTAGTATTTCTCAAAGCCGTCAAATCATACGGGAAGAGCACTTCTCAAAACGCGTCTAATCATACGAGTTTAGTATTTCTCAAAGCCGTCAAATCGTACGGGAAGAGCACTTCTCAAAGCCCGTCTAATCATACGAGTTTAGTATTTCTCAAAGCCGTCAAATCATACGGGAAGAGCACTTCTCAAAGCCCGTCTAGTCAAACGGGTAAAGTATTTTTCAAAGCCGTCAAATCATACGGGAAGAGCACTTCTCAAAACCCGTCTAATCATACGAGTTCAGTATTTCTCAAAGCCGTCAAATCATACGGGAAGAGCACTTCTCAAAACCCGTCTAATCATATGAGTTTAGTATTTCTCAAAGCCGTCAAATCATACGGGAAGAGCACTTCTCAAAACCCGTCTAATCATACGAGTTTAGTATTTCTCAAAGCCGTCAAATCATACGGGAAGAGCACTTCTCAAGATCCTTCTAGTCATACGAGTTTAGTATTTCTTAAAGCCGTCAAATCATACGGGAAGAGCACTTCTCAAAACCCGTCTAATCATACGAGTTTAGTATTTCTCAAAGCCGTCAAATCGTACGGGAAGAGCACTTCTCAAAGCCCGTCTAATCTTACGAGTTTAGTATTTCTCAAAGCCGTCAAATCATACGGGAAGAGCACTTCTCAAAGCCCGTCTAGTCATATGGGTAAAGTATTTTTCAAAGCCGTCAAATCATACGGGAAGAGCAATTCTCAAAACCCGTCTAATCATACGAGTTTAGTATTTCTCAAAGCCGTCACATCATACGGGAAGAGCACTTCTCAAAACCCGTCTAATCATACGAGTTTAGTATTTCTCAAAGCCGTCAAATCATACGGGAAGAGCACTTCTCAAGATCCTTCTAGTCATACGAGTTTAGTATTTCTCAAAGCCGTCAAATCATACGGGAAGAGCACTTCTCAAAACCCGTCTAATCATACGAGTTTAGTATTTCTCAAAGCCGTCAAATCGTACGGGAAGAGCACTTCTCAAAGCCCGTCTAATCATACGAGTTTAGTATTTCTCAAAGCCGTCAAATCATACGGGAAGAGCACTTCTCAAAGCCCGTCTAGTCATACGGGTAAAGTATTTTTCAAAGCCGTCAAATCATACGGGAAGAGCACTTCTCAAAACCCGTCTAATCATACGAGTTCAGTATTTCTCAAAGCCGTCAAATCATACGGGAAGAGCACTTCTCAAAACCCGTCTAATCATACGAGTTTAGTATTTTCTCAAAGCCGTCAAATCATACGGCAAGAGCACTTCTCAAAACCCGTCTAATCATACGAGTTTAGTATTTCTCAAAGCCGTCAAATCATACGGGAAGAGCACTTCTCAAGATCCTTCTAGTCATACGAGTTTAGTATTTCTCAAAGCCGTCAAATCATACGGGAAGAGCACTTCTCAAAACCCGTCTAATCATACGAGTTTAGTATTTCTCAAAGCCGTCAAATCATACGGGAAGAGCAATCTCAAAGCCCGTCTAGTCATACGGGTAAAGTATTTTTCAAAGCCGTCAAATCATACGGGAAGAGCACTTCTCAAAACCCGTCTAATCATACGGGTTTAGTATTTCTCAAAGCCGTCAAATCATACGGGAAAAGCACTTCTCAAAACACGTCTAATTATACGAGTTTAGTATTTCTCAAAGCCGTCAAATCATACGGGAAGAGCACTTCTCAAAACCCGTCTAATCATACGAGTTTAGTATTTCTCAAAGCCGTCAAATCATACTGGAAGAGCACTTCTCAAGATCCTTCTAGTCATACGAGTTTAGTATTTTTCAAAGCCGTCAAATCATACGGGAAGAGCACTTCTCAAGATCCTTCTAGTCATACGAGTTTCGTATTTCTCAAAGCCGTCAAATCATACGGGAAGAGCACTTCTCAAAACCCGTCTAATCATACGAGTTTAGTATTTCTCAAAGCCGTCAAGACGTACGGGAAGAGCACTTCTCAAAGCCCGTCTAATCATACGAGTTTAGTATTTCTCAAAGCCGTCAAATCATACGGGAAGAGCACTTCTCAAAGCCCGTCTAGTCATACGGGTAAAGTATTTTTCAAAGCCGTCAAATCATACGGGAAGAGCACTTCTCAAAACCCGTCTAATCATACGAGTTTAGTATTTTTCAAAGCCGTCAAATCATACGGGAAGAGCACTTCTCAAAACCCGTCTAATCATACGAGTTTAGTATTTCTCAAAGCCGTCAAATCATACGGGAAGAGCACTTCTCCAAACCCGTCTAATCATACGAGTTTAGTATTTCTCAAAGCCGTCAAATCATACGGGAAGAGACTTCTCAAGATTCTTCTAGTCATACGAGTATAGTATTTCTCAAAGCCGTCAAATCATACGGGAAGAGCACTTCTCAAAACCCGTCTAATCATACGAGTTTAGTATTTCTCAAAGCCGTCAAATCATACGGGAAGAGCACTTCTCAAAGCCCGTCTAGTCATACGGGTAAAGTATTTTTCAAAGCCGTCATATCATACGGGAAGAGCACTTCTCAAAACCCGTCTAATCATACGAGTTTAGTATTTCTCAAAGCCGTCGAATCATACGGGAAGAGCACTTCTCAAAACCCGTCTAATCATACGAGTTTGTATTTCTCAAAGCCGTCAAATCATACGGGAAGAGCACTTCTCAAAACCCGTCTAATCATACGAGTTTAGTATTTCTCAAAGCCGTCAAATCATACGGGAAGAGCACTTCTCAAGATCCTTCTATTCATACGAGTTTAGTATTTCTCAAAGCCGTCAAATCATACGGGAAGAGCACTTCTCAAGATCCTTGTAGTCATACGAGTTTAGTATTTTTCAAAGCCGTCAAATCATACGGGAAGAGCACTTCTCAAAACCCGTCTAATCATACGAGTTTAGTATTTTTCAAAGCCGTCGAATCATACGGGAAGAGCACTTCTCAAAACCCGTCTAATCATACGAGTTTAGTATTTCTCCAAGCCGTCAATTCATACGGGAAGCGCACTTCTCAAAGCCCGTCTAATCTTACGAGTTTAGTATTTCTCAAAGACGTCAAATCATACGGGAAGAGCACTTCTCAAAGCCCGTCTAGTCATACGGGTAAAGTATTTTTCAAAGCCGTCAAATCATACGGGAAGAGCAATTCTCAAAACCCGTCTAATCATACGAGTTTAGTATTTCTCAAAGCCGTCACATCATACGGGAAGAGCACTTCTCAAAACCCGTCTAATCATACGAGTTTAGTATTTCTCAAAGCCGTCAAATCATACGGGAAGAGCACTTCTCAAGATCCTTCTAGTCATACGAGTTTAGTATTTCTCAAAGCCGTCAAATCATACGGGAAGAGCACTTCTCAAAACCCGTCTAATCATACGAGTTTAGTATTTCTCAAAGCCGTCAAATCGTACGGGAAGAGCACTTCTCAAAGCCCGTCTAATCATACGAGTTTAGTATTTCTCAAAGCCGTCAAATCATACGGGAAGAGCACTTCTCAAAGCCCGTCTAGTCATACGGGTAAAGTATTTTTCAAAGCCGTCAAATCATACGGGAAGAGCACTTCTCAAAACCCGTCTAATCATACGAGTTCAGTATTTCTTAAAGCCGTCAAATCATACGGGAAGAGCACTTCTCAAAACCCGTCTAATCATACGAGTTTAGTATTTCTCAAAGCCGTCAAATCATACGGCAAGAGCACTTCTCAAAACCCGTCTAATCATACGAGTTTAGTATTTCTCAAAGCCGTCAAATCATAAGGGAAGAGCACTTCTCAAGATCCTTCTAGTCATACGAGTTTAGTATTTCTCAAAGCCGTCAAATCATACGGGAAGAGCACTTCTCAAAACCCGTCTAATCATACGAGTTTAGTATTTCTCAAAGCCGTCAAATCATACGGGAAGAGCAATCTCAAAGCCCGTCTAGTCATACGGGTAAAGTATTTTTCAAAGCCGTCAAATCATACGGGAAGAGCACTTCTCAAAACCCGTCTAATCATACGGGTTTAGTATTTCTCACAGCCGTCAAATCATACGGGAAGAGCACTTCTCAAAGCCCGTCTAATCATACGAGTTTAGTATTTCTCAAAGCAGTCAAATCATACGGGAAGAGCACTTCTCAAAGCCCGTCTAGTCATACGGGTAAAGTATTTTTCAAAGCCGTCAAATCATACGGGAAGAGCACTT
The DNA here is from genome assembly GCA_963969495.1 of Ceratothoa steindachneri. Taxonomy (NCBI): domain Eukaryota; kingdom Metazoa; phylum Arthropoda; class Malacostraca; order Isopoda; family Cymothoidae; genus Ceratothoa; species Ceratothoa steindachneri. The sequence continues at coordinate 92,678,981 of OZ018322.1, forward strand.
CTCAAAACCCGTCTAATCATACGAGTTTAGTATTTTTCAAAGCCGTCAAATCATACGGGAAGAGCACTTCTCAAAACCCGTCTAATCATACGAGTTTAGTATTTCTCAAAGCCGTCAAATCATACGGGAAGAGCACTTCTCAAAACCCGTCTAATCATACGAGTTTAGTATTTCTCAAAGCCGTCAAATCATACGGGAAGATCACTTCTCAAGATTCTTCTAGTCATACGAGTTTAGTATTTCTCAAAACCGTCAAATCATACGGGAAGAGCACTTCTCAAAACCCGTCTAATCATACGAGTTTAGTATTTCTCAAAGCCGTCAAATCATACGGGAAGAGCACTTCTCAAAACCCGTCTAATCATACGAGTTTAGTATTTTTCAAAGCCGTCGAATCATACGGGAAGAGCACTTCTCAAAACCCGTCTTATCATACGAGTTTAGTATTTCACAAAGCCGTCAAATCATACGGGAAGAGCACTTCTCAAAGCCCGTCTAGTCATACGAGTTTAGTATATGTCGAAGCCGTCAAATCATACGGGAAGAGCACTTCTCAAAACCCGTCTAATCATACGAGTTTAGTATTTCTCAAAGCCGTCAAATCATACAGGAAGAGCACTTCTCAAAACCCGTCTAGTCATACGAGTTTAGTATTTTTCAAAGCCGACGAATCATACGGGAAGAGCACTTTTCAAAACCCGTCTAATCATACGAGTTTAGGTATTTTTCAAAGCCGTCGAATCATACGGGAAGAGCACTTCTCAAAACCCGTCTAATCATACGAGTTTAGTATTTTTCAAAGCCGTCAAATCATACAGAAGAGCACTTCTCAAGACCCGTCTAGTCATACGAGTTCAGTATTTCTCAAAGCCGTCAAATCGTACGGGAAGAGCACTTCTCAAAGCCCGTCTAATCATACGAGTTCAGTATTTCTCAAAGCCGTCAAATGATACGGGAAGAGCACTTCTCAAAACCCGTCTAATCATACGAGTTTAGTATTTTTCAAAGCCGTCAAATCATACGGGAAGAGCACTTCTCAAGATCCTTCTAGTCATACGAGTTTAGTATTTCTCAAAGCCGTCAAATCATACGGGAAGAGCACTTCTCAAAACCCGTCTAATCATACGAGTTTAGTATTTCTCAAAGCCGTCAAATCGTACGGGAAGAGCACTTCTCAAAGCCTGTCTAATCATACGAGTTTAGTACTTCTCAAAGCCGTCAAATCATACGGTAAGAGCACTTCTCAAAGCCCGTCTAGTCAAACGGGTAAAGTATTTTTCAAAGCCGTCAAATCATACGGGAAGAGCACTTCTCAAAACCCGTCTAATCATACGGGTAAAGTATTTTTCAAAGCCGTCATATCATACGGGAAGAGCACTTCTCAAAACCCGTCTAATCATACGAGTTTAGTATTTCTCAAAGCCGTCGAATCATACGGGAAGAGCACTTCTCAAAACCCGTCTAATCATACGAGTTTAGTATTTCTCAAAGCCGTCAAATCATACGGGAAGAGCACTTCTCAAAACCCGTCTAATCATACGAGTTTAGTATTTCTCAAAGCCGTCAAATCATACGGGAAGAGCACTTCTCAAGATCCTTCTATTCATACGAGTTTAGTATTTCTCAAAGCCGTCAAATCATACGGGAAGAGCACTTCTCAAGATCCTTGTAGTCATACGAGTTTAGTATTTTTCAAAGCCGTCAAATCATACGGGAAGAGCACTTCTCAAAACCCGTCTAATCATACGAGTTTAGTATTTTTCAAAGCCGTCGAATCATACGGGAAGAGTACTTCTCAAAACCCGTCTAATCATACGAGTTTAGTATTTCTCCAAGCCGTCAATTCATACGGGAAGCGCACTTCTCAAAGCCCGTCTAGACATACGAGTTTAGTATTTCTCAAAGCCGTCAAATCATACGGGAAGAGCACTTCTCAAGATCCTTCTAGTCATACGAGTTTAGTATTTCTCAAAGCCGTCAAATCATACGGGAAGAGCACTTCTCAAAACCCGTCTAATCATACGAGTTTAGTATTTCTCAAAGCCGTCAAATCGTACGGGAAGAGCACTTCTCAAAGCCCGTCTAATCTTACGAGTTTAGTATTTCTCAAAGACGTCAAATCATACGGGAAGAGCACTTCTCAAAGCCCGTCTAGTCATACGGGTAAAGTATTTTTCAAAGCCGTCAAATCATACGGGAAGAGCAATTCTCAAAACCCGTCTAATCATACGAGTTTAGTATTTCTCAAAGCCGTCACATCATACGGGAAGAGCACTTCTCAAAACCCGTCTAATCATACGAGTTTAGTATTTCTCAAAGCCGTCAAATCATACGGGAAGAGCACTTCTCAAGATCCTTCTAGTCATACGAGTTTAGTATTTCTTAAAGCCGTCAAATCATACGGGAAGAGCACTTCTCAAAACCCGTCTAATCATACGAGTTTAGTATTTCTCAAAGCCGTCAAATCGTACGGGAAGAGCACTTCTCAAAGCCCGTCTAATCATACGAGTTTAGTATTTCTCAAAGCCGTCAAATCATACGGGAAGAGCACTTCTCAAAGCCCGTCTAGTCATACGGGTAAAGTATTTTTCAAAGCCGTCAAATCATACGGGAAGAGCACTTCTCAAAACCCGTCTAATCATACGAGTTCAGTATTTCTTAAAGCCGTCAAATCATACGGGAAGAGCACTTCTCAAAACCCGTCTAATCATACGAGTTTAGTATTTCTCAAAGCCGTCAAATCATACGGCAAGAGCACTTCTCAAAACCCGTCTAATCATACGAGTTTAGTATTTCTCAAAGCCGTCAAATCATAAGGGAAGAGCACTTCTCAAGATCCTTCTAGTCATACGAGTTTAGTATTTCTCAAAGCCGTCAAATCATATGGGAAGAGCACTTCTCAAAACCCGTCTAATCATACGAGTTTAGTATTTCTCAAAGCCGTCAAATCATACGGGAAGAGCAATCTCAAAGCCCGTCTAGTCATACGGGTAAAGTATTTTTCAAAGCCGTCAAATCATACGGGAAGAGCACTTCTCAAAACCCGTCTAATCATACGGGTTTAGTATTTCTCACAGCCGTCAAATCATACGGGAAGAGCACTTCTCAAAGCCCGTCTAATCATACGAGTTTAGTATTTCTCAAAGCAGTCAAATCATACGGGAAGAGCACTTCTCAAAGCCCGTCTAGTCATACGGGTAAAGTATTTTTCAAAGCCGTCAAATCATACGGGAAGAGCACTTCTCAAAACCCGTCTAATCATACGAGTTTAGTATTTTTCAAAGCCGTCAAATCATACGGGAAGAGCACTTCTCAAAACCCGTCTAATCATACGAGTTTAGTATTTCTCAAAGCCGTCAAATCATACGGGAAGAGCACTTCTCAAAACCCGTCTAATCATACGAGTTTAGTATTTCTCAAAGCCGTCAAATCATACGGGAAGATCACTTCTCAAGATTCTTCTAGTCATACGAGTTTAGTATTTCTCAAAACCGTCAAATCATACGGGAAGAGCACTTCTCAAAACCCGTCTAATCATACGAGTTTAGTATTTCTCAAAGCCGTCAAATCATACGGGAAGAGCACTTCTCAAAACCCGTCTAATCATACGAGTTTAGTATTTTTCAAAGCCGTCGAATCATACGGGAAGAGCACTTCTCAAAACCCGTCTTATCATACGAGTTTAGTATTTCACAAAGCCGTCAAATCATACGGGAAGAGCACTTCTCAAAGCCCGTCTAGTCATACGAGTTTAGTATATGTCGAAGCCGTCAAATCATACGGGAAGAGCACTTCTCAAAACCCGTCTAATCATACGAGTTTAGTATTTCTCAAAGCCGTCAAATCATACAGGAAGAGCACTTCTCAAAACCCGTCTAGTCATACGAGTTTAGTATTTTTCAAAGCCGACGAATCATACGGGAAGAGCACTTTTCAAAACCCGTCTAATCATACGAGTTTAGTATTTTTCAAAGCCGTCGAATCATACGGGAAGAGCACTTCTCAAAACCCGTCTAATCATACGAGTTTAGTATTTTTCAAAGCCGTCAAATCATACAGAAGAGCACTTCTCAAGACCCGTCTAGTCATACGAGTTCAGTATTTCTCAAAGCCGTCAAATCGTACGGGAAGAGCACTTCTCAAAGCCCGTCTAATCATACGAGTTTAGTATTTCTCAAAGCCGTCACATCATACGGGAAGAGCACTTCTCAAAACCCGTCTAATCATACGAGTTTAGTATTTCTCAAAGCCGTCAAATCATACGGGAAGAGCACTTCTCAAGATCCTTCTAGTCATACGAGTTTAGTATTTCTCAAAGCCGTCAAATCATACGGGAAGAGCACTTCTCAAAACCCGTCTAATCATACGAGTTTAGTATTTCTCAAAGCCGTCAAATCGTACGGGAAGAGCACTTCTCAAAGCCCGTCTAATCTTACGAGTTTAGTATTTCTCAAAGACGTCAAATCATACGGGAAGAGCACTTCTCAAAGCCCGTCTAGTCATACGGGTAAAGTATTTTTCAAAGCCGTCAAATCATACGGGAAGAGCAATTCTCAAAACCCGTCTAATCATACGAGTTTAGTATTTCTCAAAGCCGTCACATCATACGGGAAGAGCACTTCTCAAAACCCGTCTAATCATACGAGTTTAGTATTTCTCAAAGCCGTCAAATCATACGGGAAGAGCACTTCTCAAGATCCTTCTAGTCATACGAGTTTAGTATTTCTCAAAGCCGTCAAATCATACGGGAAGAGCACTTCTCAAAACCCGTCTAATCATACGAGTTTAGTATTTCTCAAAGCCGTCAAATCGTACGGGAAGAGCACTTCTCAAAGCCCGTCTAATCATACGAGTTTAGTATTTCTCAAAGCCGTCAAATCATACGGGAAGAGCACTTCTCAAAGTCCGTCTAGTCATACGGGTAAAGTATTTTTCAAAGCCGTCAAATCATACGGGAAGAGCACTTCTCAAAACCCGTCTAATCATACGAGTTCAGTATTTCTTAAAGCCGTCAAATCATACGGGAAGAGCACTTCTCAAAACCCGTCTAATCATACGAGTTTAGTATTTCTCAAAGCCGTCAAATCATACGGCAAGAGCACTTCTCAAAACCCGTCTAATCATACGAGTTTAGTATTTCTCAAAGCCGTCAAATCATAAGGGAAGAGCACTTCTCAAGATCCTTCTAGTCATACGAGTTTAGTATTTCTCAAAGCCGTCAAATCATACGGGAAGAGCACTTCTCAAAACCCGTCTAATCATACGAGTTTAGTATTTCTCAAAGCCGTCAAATCATACGGGAAGAGCAATCTCAAAGCCCGTCTAGTCATACGGGTAAAGTATTTTTCAAAGCCGTCAAATCATACGGGAAGAGCACTTCTCAAAACCCGTCTAATCATACGGGTTTAGTATTTCTCACAGCCGTCAAATCATACGGGAAGAGCACTTCTCAAAGCCCGTCTAATCATACGAGTTTAGTATTTCGCAAAGCAGTCAAATCATACGGGAAGAGCACTTCTCAAAGCCCGTCTAGTCATACGGGTAAAGTATTTTTTAAAGCCGTCAAATCATACGGGAAGAGCACTTCTCAAAACCCGTCTAATCATACGAGTTTAGTATTTTTCAAAGCCGTCAAATCATACGGGAAGAGCACTTCTCAAAACCCGTCTAATCATACGAGTTTAGTATTTCTCAAAGCCGTCAAATCATACGGGAAGAGCACTTCTCAAAACCCGTCTAATCATACGAGTTTAGTATTTCTCAAAGCCGTCAAATCATACGGGAAGATCACTTCTCAAGATTCTTCTAGTCATACGAGTTTAGTATTTCTCAAAACCGTCAAATCATACGGGAAGAGCACTTCTCAAAACCCGTCTAATCATACGAGTTTAGTATTTCTCAAAGCCGTCAAATCATACGGGAAGAGCACTTCTCAAAACCCGTCTAATCATACGAGTTTAGTATTTTTCAAAGCCGTCGAATCATACGGGAAGAGCACTTCTCAAAACCCGTCTTATCATACGAGTTTAGTATTTCACAAAGCCGTCAAATCATACGGGAAGAGCACTTCTCAAAGCCCGTCTAGTCAAACGAGTTTAGTATATGTCGAAGCCGTCAAATCATACGGGAAGAGCACTTCTCAAAACCCGTCTAATCATACGAGTTTAGTATTTCTCAAAGCCGTCAAATCATACAGGAAGAGCACTTCTCAAAACCCGTCTAGTCATACGAGTTTAGTATTTTTCAAAGCCGACGAATCATACGGGAAGAGCACTTTTCAAAACCCGTCTAATCATACGAGTTTAGTATTTTTCAAAGCCGTCGAATCATACGGGAAGAGCACTTCTCAAAACCCGTCTAATCATACGAGTTTAGTATTTTTCAAAGCCGTCAAATCATACAGAAGAGCACTTCTCAAGACCCGTCTAGTCATACGAGTTCAGTATTTCTCAAAGCCGTCAAATCGTACGGGAAGAGCACTTCTCAAAGCCCGTCTAATCATACGAGTTCAGTATTTCTCAAAGCCGTCAAATGATACGGGAAGAGCACTTCTCAAAACCCGTCTAATCATACGAGTTTAGTATTTTTCAAAGCCGTCAAATCATACGGGAAGAGCACTTCTCAAGATCCTTCTAGTCATACGAGTTTAGTATTTCTCAAAGCCGTCAAATCATACGGGAAGAGCACTTCTCAAAACCCGTCTAATCATACGAGTTTAGTATTTCTCAAAGCCGTCAAATCGTACGGGAAGAGCACTTCTCAAAGCCTGTCTAATCATACGAGTTTAGTACTTCTCAAAGCCGTCAAATCATACGGTAAGAGCACTTCTCAAAGCCCGTCTAGTCAAACGGGTAAAGTATTTTTCAAAGCCGTCAAATCATACGGGAAGAGCACTTCTCAAAACCCGTCTAATCATACGGGTAAAGTATTTTTCAAAGCCGTCATATCATACGGGAAGAGCACTTCTCAAAACCCGTCTAATCATACGAGTTTAGTATTTCTCAAAGCCGTCGAATCATACGGGAAGAGCACTTCTCAAAACCCGTCTAATCATACGAGTTTAGTATTTCTCAAAGCCGTCAAATCATACGGGAAGAGCACTTCTCAAAACCCGTCTAATCATACGAGTTTAGTATTTCTCAAAGCCGTCAAATCATACGGGAAGAGCACTTCTCAAGATCCTTCTATTCATACGAGTTTAGTATTTCTCAAAGCCGTCAAATCATACGGGAAGAGCACTTCTCAAGATCCTTGTAGTCATACGAGTTTAGTATTTTTCAAAGCCGTCAAATCATACGGGAAGAGCACTTCTCAAAACCCGTCTAATCATACGAGTTTAGTATTTTTCAAAGCCGTCGAATCATACGGGAAGAGTACTTCTCAAAACCCGTCTAATCATACGAGTTTAGTATTTCTCCAAGCCGTCAATTCATACGGGAAGCGCACTTCTCAAAGCCCGTCTAGACATACGAGTTTAGTATTTCTCAAAGCCGTCAAATCATACGGGAAGAGCACTTCTCAAGATCCTTCTAGTCATACGAGTTTAGTATTTCTCAAAGCCGTCAAATCATACGGGAAGAGCACTTCTCAAAACCCGTCTAATCATACGAGTTTAGTATTTCTCAAAGCCGTCAAATCGTACGGGAAGAGCACTTCTCAAAGCCCGTCTAATCTTACGAGTTTAGTATTTCTCAAAGACGTCAAATCATACGGGAAGAGCACTTCTCAAAGCCCGTCTAGTCATACGGGTAAAGTATTTTTCAAAGCCGTCAAATCATACGGGAAGAGCAATTCTCAAAACCCGTCTAATCATACGAGTTTAGTATTTCTCAAAGCCGTCACATCATACGGGAAGAGCACTTCTCAAAACCCGTCTAATCATACGAGTTTAGTATTTCTCAAAGCCGTCAAATCATACGGGAAGAGCACTTCTCAAGATCCTTCTAGTCATACGAGTTTAGTATTTCTCAAAGCCGTCAAATCATACGGGAAGAGCACTTCTCAAAACCCGTCTAATCATACGAGTTTAGTATTTCTCAAAGCCGTCAAATCGTACGGGAAGAGCACTTCTCAAAGCCCGTCTAATCATACGAGTTTAGTATTTCTCAAAGCCGTCAAATCATACGGGAAGAGCACTTCTCAAAGCCCGTCTAGTCATACGGGTAAAGTATTTTTCAAAGCCGTCAAATCATACGGGAAGAGCACTTCTCAAAACCCGTCTAATCATACGAGTTCAGTATTTCTTAAAGCCTTCAAATCATACGGGAAGAGCACTTCTCAAAACCCGTCTAATCATACGAGTTTAGTATTTCTCAAAGCCGTCAAATCATACGGCAAGAGCACTTCTCAAAACCCGTCTAATCATACGAGTTTAGTATTTCTCAAAGCCGTCAAATCATAAGGGAAGAGCACTTCTCAAGATCCTTCTAGTCATACGAGTTTAGTATTTCTCAAAGCCGTCAAATCATACGGGAAGAGCACTTCTCAAAACCCGTCTAATCATACGAGTTTAGTATTTCTCAAAGCCGTCAAATCATACGGGAAGAGCAATCTCAAAGCCCGTCTAGTTATACGGGTAAAGTATTTTTCAAAGCCGTCAAATCATACGGGAAGAGCACTTCTCAAAACCCGTCTAATCATACGGGTTTAGTATTTCTCACAGCCGTCAAATCATACGGGAAGAGCACTTCTCAAAGCCCGTCTAATCATACGAGTTTAGTATTTCTCAAAGCAGTCAAATCATACGGGAAGAGCACTTCTCAAAGCCCGTCTAGTCATACGGGTAAAGTATTTTTCAAAGCCGTCAAATCATACGGGAAGAGCACTTCTCAAAACCCGTCTAATCATACGAGTTTAGTATTTTTCAAAGCCGTCAAATCATACGGGAAGAGCACTTCTCAAAACCCGTCTAATCATACGAGTTTAGTATTTCTCAAAGCCGTCAAATCATACGGGAAGAGCACTTCTCAAAACCCGTCTAATCATACGAGTTTAGTATTTCTCAAAGCCGTCAAATCATACGGGAAGAGCACTTCTCAAAACCCGTCTAATCATACGAGTTTAGTATTTCTCAAAGCCGTCAAATCATACGGGAAGAGCACTTCTCAAAACCCGTCTAATCATACGAGTTTAGTATTTTTCAAAGCCGTCGAATCATACGGGAAGAGCACTTCTCAAAACCCGTCTTATCATACGAGTTTAGTATTTCACAAAGCCGTCAAATCATACGGGAAGAGCACTTCTCAAAGCCCGTCTAGTCATACGAGTTTAGTATATGTCGAAGCCGTCAAATCATACGGGAAGAGCACTTCTCAAAACCCGTCTAATCATACGAGTTTAGTATTTCTCAAAGCCGTCAAATCATACAGGAAGAGCACTTCTCAAAACCCGTCTAGTCATACGAGTTTAGTATTTTTCAAAGCCGACGAATCATACGGGAAGAGCACTTTTCAAAACCCGTCTAATCATACGAGTTTAGTATTTTTCAAAGCCGTCGAATCATACGGGAAGAGCACTTCTCAAAACCCGTCTAATCATACGAGTTTAGTATTTTTCAAAGCCGTCAAATCATACAGAAGAGCACTTCTCAAGACCCGTCTAGTCATACGAGTTCAGTATTTCTCAAAGCCGTCAAATCGTACGGGAAGAGCACTTCTCAAAGCCCGTCTAATCATACGAGTTCAGTATTTCTCAAAGCCGTCAAATGATACGGGAAGAGCACTTCTCAAAACCCGTCTAATCATACGAGTTTAGTATTTTTCAAAGCCGTCAAATCATACGGGAAGAGCACTTCTCAAGATCCTTCTAGTCATACGAGTTTAGTATTTCTCAAAGCCGTCAAATCATACGGGAAGAGCACTTCTCAAAACCCGTCTAATCATACGAGTTTAGTATTTCTCAAAGCCGTCAAATCGTACGGGAAGAGCACTTCTCAAAGCCTGTCTAATCATACGAGTTTAGTACTTCTCAAAGCCTTCAAATCATACGGTAAGAGCACTTCTCAAAGCCCGTCTAGTCAAACGGGTAAAGTATTTTTCAAAGCCGTCAAATCATACGGGAAGAGCACTTCTCAAAACCCGTCTAATCATACGAGTTCAGTATTTCTCAAAGCCGTCAAATCATACGGGAAGAGCACTTCTCAAAACACGTCTAATCATACGAGTTTAGTATTTCTCAAAGCCGTCAAATCATACGGGAAGAGCACTTCTCAAAGCCCGTCTAGTCATACGGGTAAAGTATTTTTCAAAGCCGTCATATCATACGGGAAGAGCACTTCTCAAAACCCGTCTAATCATACGAGTTTAGTATTTCTCAAAGCCGTCGAATCATACGGAAAGAGCACTTCTCAAAACCCGTCTAATCATACGAGTTTAGTATTTCTCAAAGCCGTCAAATCATACGGGAAGAGCACTTCTCAAAACCCGTCTAATCATACGAGTTTAGTATTTCTCAAAGCCGTCAAATCATAAGGGAAGAGCACTTCTCAAGATCCTTCTAGTCATACGAGTTTAGTATTTCTCAAAGCCGTCAAATCATACGGGAAGAGCACTTCTCAAAACCCGTCTAATCATACGAGTTTAGTATTTCTCAAAGCCGTCAAATCATACGGGAAGAGCAATCTCAAAGCCCGTCTAGTCATACGGGTAAAGTATTTTTCAAAGCCGTCAAATCATACGGGAAGAGCACTTCTCAAAACCCGTCTAATCATACGGGTTTAGTATTTCTCACAGCCGTCAAATCATACGGGAAGAGCACTTCTCAAAGCCCGTCTAATCATACGAGTTTAGTATTTCTCAAAGCCGTCAAATCATACGGGAAGAGCACTTCTCAAAGCCCGTCTAGTCATACGGGTAAAGTATTTTTCAAAGCCGTCAAATCATACGGGAAGAGCACTTCTCAAAACCCGTCTAATCATACGAGTTTAGTATTTTTCAAATTTGTCAAATCATACGGGAAGAGCACTTCTCAAAACCCGTCTAATCATACGAGTTTAGTATTTCTCAAAGCCGTCAAATCATACGGGAAGAGCACTTCTCAAAACCCGTCTAATCATACGAGTTTAGTATTTCTCAAAGCCGTCAAATCATACGGGAAGATCACTTCTCAAGATTCTTCTAGTCATACGAGTTTAGTATTTCTCAAAACCGTCAAATCATACGGGAAGAGCACTTCTCAAAACCCGTCTAATCATACGAGTTTAGTATTTCTCAAAGCCGTCAAATCATACGGGAAGATCACTTCTCAAGATTCTTCTAGTCATACGAGTTTAGTATTTCTCAAAACCGTCAAATCATACGGGAAGAGCACTTCTCAAAACCCGTCTAATCATACGAGTTTAGTATTTCTCAAAGCCGTCAAATCATACATGAAGAGCACTTCTCAAAGCCCGTCTAGTCATAAGGTGAAAGTATTTTTTAAAGCCGTCAAATCATAGGGGAAGAGCACTTCTCAAAACCCGTCTAATCATACGAGTTTAGTATTTCTCAAAGCCGTCAAATCATACGGGAAGAGCACTTCTCAAGATCCTTCTATTCATACGGGTAAAGTATTTTTCAAAGCCGTCAAATCATACGGGAAGAGCGCCTCTCAAAACCCGTCTAATCATACGGGTTTAGTATTTCTCAAAGCCGTCAAATCATACGGGAAGAGCACTTCTCAAAACCCGTCTAATCATACGAGTTTAGTATTTCTCAAAGCCGTCAAATCATACGGGAAGAGCACTTCTCAAAACCCGTCTAATCATACGAGTTTAGTATTTCTCAAAGCCGTCAAATCATACTGGAAGAGCACTTCTCAAGATCCTTCTAGTCATACGAGTTTAGTATTTCTCAAAGCCGTCAAATCATACGGGAAGAGCACTTCTCAAGATCCTTCTAGTCATACGAGTTTAGTATTTCTCAAAGCCGTCAAATCATACGGGAAGAGCACTTCTCAAAACCCGTCTAATCATACGAGTTTAGTATTTCTCAAAGCCGTCAAGTCGTACGGGAAGAGCACTTCTCAAAACCCGTCTAATCATACGAGTTTAGTATTTCTCAAAGCCGTCAAATCATACGGGAAGAGCACTTCTCAAAGCCCGTCTAGTCATACGGGTAAAGTATTTTTCAAAGCCGTCAAATCATACGGGAAGAGCACTCCTCAAAACCCGTCTAATCATACGAGTTTAGTATTTTTCAAAGCCGTCAAATCATACGGGAAGAGCACTTCTCAAAACCCGTCTAATCATACGAGTTTAGTATTTCTCAAAGCCGTCAAATCATACGGGAAGAGCACTTCTCAAAACCCGTCTAATCATACGAGTTTAGTATTTCTCAAAGCCGTCAAATCATACGGGAAGAGCTTTTCTCAAGATTCTTCTAGTCATACGAGTTTAGTATTTCTCAAAGCCGTCAAATCATACGGGAAGAGCACTTCTCAAAACCCGTCTAATCATACGAGTTTAGTATTTCTCAAAGCCGTCAAATCATACGGGAAGAGCACTTCTCAAAGCCCGTCTAGTCATACGGGTAAAGTATTTTTCAAAGCCGTCATATCATACGGGAAGAGCACTTCTCAAAACCCGTCTAATCATACGAGTTTAGTATTTCTCAAAGCCGTCGAATCATACGGAAAGAGCACTTCTCAAAACCCGTCTAATCATACGAGTTTAGTATTTCTCAAAGCCGTCAAATCATACGGGAAGAGCACTTCTCAAAACCCGTCTAATCATACGAGTTTAGTATTTCTCAAAGCCGTCAAATCATACGGGAAGAGCACTTCTCAAAACCCGTCTAATCATACGAGTTTAGTATTTCTCAAAGCCGTCAAATCATACGGGAAGAGTACTTCTCAAGATCCTTCTATTCATACGAGTTTAGTATTTCTCAAAGCCGTCAAATCATAAGGGAAGAGCACTTCTCAAGATCCTTCTAGTCATACGAGTTTAGTATTTTTCAAAGCCGTCAAATCATACGGGAAGAGCACTTCTCAAAACCCGTCTAATCATACGAGTTTAGTATTTTTCAAAGCCGTCAAATCTTCCTGGAAGAGCACTTCTCAAAACCCGTCTATTCATACGAGTTTAGTATTTTTTAAAGCAGTCGAATCATACGGGAAGAGCACTTCTCAAAACCCGTCTAATCATACGAGTTTAGTATTTTTCAAAGCCGTCGAATCATACGGGAAGAGCACTTCTCAAAACCCGTCTAATCATACGAGTTTAGTATTTTTCAAAGCCGTCAAATCATACGGGAAGAGCACTTCTCAAGACCCGTCTAGTCATACGAGTTCAGTATTTCTCAAAGCCGTCAAATCATACGGGAAGAGCACTTCTCAAGATCCTTCTAGTCATACGAGTTTAGTATTTTTCAAAGCCGTCAAATCATACGGGAAGAGCACTTCTCAAAACCCGTCTAATCATACGAGTTTAGTATTTCTCAAAGCCGTCAAATCATACGGGAAGAGCACTTCTCAAGATCCTTCTAGTCATACGAGTTTAGTATTTTTCAAAGCCGTCAAATCATACGGGAAGAGCACTTCTCAAGATCCTTCTAGTCATACGAGTTTAGTATTTCTCAAAGCCGTCAAATCATACGGGAAGAGCACTTCTCAAAACCCGTCTAATCATACGAGTTTAGTATTTCTCAAAGCCGTCAAGTCGTACGGGAAGAGCACTTCTCAAAACCCGTCTAATCATACGAGTTTAGTATTTCTCAAAGCCGTCAAATCATACGGGAAGAGCACTTTTCAAAGCCCGTCTAGTCATACGGGTAAAGTATTTTTCAAAGCCGTCAAATCATACGGGAAGAGCACTCCTCAAAACCCGTCTAATCATACGAGTTTAGTATTTTTCAAAGCCGTCAAATCATACGGGAAGAGCACTTCTCAAAACCCGTCTAATCATACGAGTTTAGTATTTCTCAAAGCCGTCAAATCATACGGGAAGAGCACTTCTCAAAACCCGTCTAATCATACGAGTTTAGTATTTCTCAAAGCCGTTAAATCATACGGGAAGAGCTTTTCTCAAGATTCTTCTAGTCATACGAGTTTAGTATTTCTCAAAGCCGTCAAATCATACGGGAAGAGCACTTCTCAAAACCCGTCTAATCATACGAGTTTAGTATTTCTCAAAGCCGTCAAATCATACGGGAAGAGCACTTCTCAAGATCCTTCTAGTCATACGAGTTTAGTATTTCTCAAAGCCGTCAAATCATACGGGAAGAGCACTTCTCAAAACCCGTCTAATCATACGAGTTTAGTATTTCTCAAAGCCGTCAAGTCGTACGGGAAGAGCACTTCTCAAAGCCGGTCTAATCATACGAGTTTAGTATTTCTCAAAGCCGTCAAATCATACGGGAAGAGCACTTCTCAAAGCCCGTCTAGTCATACGGGTAAAGTATTTTTCAAAGCCGTCAAATCATACGGGAAGAGCACTTCTCAAAACCCGTCTAATCATACGAGTTCAGTATTTCTCAAAGCCGTCAAATCATACGGCAAGAGCACTTCTCAAACCCGTCTAATCATACGAGTTTAGTATTTCTCAAAGCCGTCAAATCATACGGGAAGAGCACTTCTCAAGATCCTTCTAGTCATACGAGTTTAGAATTTCTCAAAGCCGTCAAATCATACGGGAAGAGCACTTCTCAAAACCCGTCTAATCATACGAGTTTAGTATTTCTCAAAGCCGTCAAATCATACGGGAATAGCAATCTCAAAGCCCGTCTAGTCATACGGGTAAAGTATTTTTCAAAGCCGTCAAATCATACAGGAAGAGCACTTCTCAAAACCCGTCTAATCATACGGGTTTAGTATTTCTCACAGCCGTCAAATCATACGGGAAGAGCACTTATTAAAGCCCGTCTAATCATACGAGTTTAGTATTTCTCAAAGCCGTCAAATCATACGGGAAGAGCACTTCTCAAAGCCCGTCTAGTCATACGGGTAAAGTATTTTTCAAAGCCGTCAAATCATACGGGAAGAGCACTTCTCAAAACCCGTCTAATCATACGAGTTTAGTATTTCTCAAAGCCGTCAAATCATACGGGAAGAGCACTTCTCAAAGCCCGTCTAGTCATACGAGTTTAGTATATGTCGAAGCCGTCAAATCATACGGGAAGAGCACTTCTCAAAACCCGTCTAATCATACGAGTTTAGTATTTCTCAAAGCCGTCAAATCATACGGGAAGAGCACTTCTCAAAACCCGTCTAGTCATACGAGTTTAGTATTTCTCAAAGCCGTCGAATCATACGGAAAGAGCACTTCTCAAAACCCGTCTAATCATACGAGTTTAGTACTTCTCAAAGCCTTCAAATCATACGGTAAGAGCACTTCTCAAAGCCCGTCTAGTCAAACGGGTAAAGTATTTTTCAAAGCCGTCAAATCATACGGGAAGAGCACTTCTCAAAACCCGTCTAATCATACGAGTTTAGTATTTCTCCAAGCCGTCAATTCATACGGGAAGCGCACTTCTCAAAGCCCGTCTAGACATACGAGTTTAGTATTTCTCAAAGCCGTCAAATCATACGGGAAGAGCACTTCTCAAGATCCTTCTAGTCATACGAGTTTAGTATTTCTCAAAGCCGTCAAATCATACGGGAAGAGCACTTCTCAAAACCCGTCTAATCATACGAGTTTAGTATTTTTCAAAGCCGTCGAATCATACGGGAAGAGCACTTCTCAAAACCCGTCTAATCATACGAGTTTAGTATTTCTCAAAGCCGTCAAATCATACGGGAAGAGCACTTCTCAAAGCCCGTCTAGTCATACGAGTTTAGTATATGTCGAAGCCGTCAAATCATACGGGAAGAGCACTTCTCAAAACCCGTCTAATCATACGAGTTTAGTATTTCTCAAAGCCGTCAAATCATACGGGAAGAGCACTTCTCAAAACCCGTCTAGTCATAAGAGTTTAGTATTTTTCAAAGCCGACGAATCATACGGGAAGAGCACTTCTCAAAACCCGTCTAATCATACGAGTTTAGTATTTCTCAAAGCCGTCAAATCGTACGGGAAGAGCACTTCTCAAAGCCCGTCTAATCATACGAGTTTAGTATTTCTCAAAGCCGTCAAATCATACGGGAAGAGCACTTCTCAAAGCCCGTCTAGTCAAACGGGTAAAGTATTTTTCAAAGCCGTCAAATCATACGGGAAGAGCACTTCTCAAAACCCGTCTAATCATACGAGTTCAGTATTTCTCAAAGCCGTCAAATCATACGGGAAGAGCACTTCTCAAAACCCGTCTAATCATACGAGTTTAGTATTTCTCAAAGCCGTCAAATCATACGGGAAGAGCACTTCTCAAGACCCGTCTAGTCATACGAGTTCAGTATTTCTCAAAGCCGTCAAATCATACGGGAAGAGCACTTCTCAAGATCCTTCTAGTCATACGAGTTTAGTATTTTTCAAAGCCGTCAAATCATACGGGAAGAGCACTTCTCAAAACCCGTCTAATCATACGAGTTTAGTATTTCTCAAAGCCGTCAAATCATACGGGAAGAGCACTTCTCAAGATCCTTCTAGTCATACGAGTTTAGTATTTTTCAAAGCCGTCAAATCATACGGGAAGAGCACTTCTCAAGATCCTTCTAGTCATACGAGTTTAGTATTTCTCAAAGCCGTCAAATCATACGGGAAGAGCACTTCTCAAAACCCGTCTAATCATACGAGTTTAGTATTTCTCAAAGCCGTCAAGTCGTACGGGAAGAGCACTTCTCAAAACCCGTCTAATCATACGAGTTTAGTATTTCTCAAAGCCGTCAAATCATACGGGAAGAGCACTTCTCAAAGCCCGTCTAGTCATACGGGTAAAGTATTTTTCAAAGCCGTCAAATCATACGGGAAGAGCACTCCTCAAAACCCGTCTAATCATACGAGTTTAGTATTTTTCAAAGCCGTCAAATCATACGGGAAGAGCACTTCTCAAAACCCGTCTAATCATACGAGTTTAGTATTTCTCAAAGCCGTCAAATCATACGGGAAGAGCACTTCTCAAAACCCGTCTAATCATACGAGTTTAGTATTTCTCAAAGCCGTTAAATCATACGGGAAGAACTTTTCTCAAGATTCTTCTAGTCATACGAGTTTAGTATTTCTCAAAGCCGTCAAATCATACGGGAAGAGCACTTCTCAAAACCCGTCTAATCATACGAGTTTAGTATTTCTCAAAGCCGTCAAATCATACGGGAAGAGCACTTCTCAAGATCCTTCTAGTCATACGAGTTTAGTATTTCTCAAAGCCGTCAAATCATACGGAAAGAGCACTTCTCAAAACCCGTCTAATCATACGAGTTTAGTATTTCTCAAAGCCGTCAAGTCGTACGGGAAGAGCACTTCTCAAAGCCCGTCTAATCATACGAGTTTAGTATTTCTCAAAGCCGTCAAATCATACGGGAAGAGCACTTCTCAAAGCCCGTCTAGTCATACGGGTAAAGTATTTTTCAAAGCCGTCAAATCATACGGGAAGAGCACTTCTCAAAACCCGTCTAATCATACGAGTTCAGTATTTCTCAAAGCCGTCAAATCATACGGGAAGAGCACTTCTCAAAACCCGTCTAATCATACGAGTTTAGTATTTCTCAAAGCCGTCAAATCATACGGCAAGAGCACTTCTCAAACCCGTCTAATCATACGAGTTTAGTATTTCTCAAAGCCGTCAAATCATAGGGGAAGAGCACTTCTCAAGATCCTTCTAGTCATACGAGTTTAGTATTTCTCAAAGCCGTCAAATCATACGGGAAGAGCACTTCTCAAAACCCGTCTAATCATACGAGTTTAGTATTTCTCAAAGCCGTCAAATCATACGGGAATAGCAATCTCAAAGCACGTCTAGTCATACGGGTAAAGTATTTTTCAAAGCCGTCAAATCATACAGGAAGAGCACTTCTCAAAACCCGTCTAATCATACGGGTTTAGTATTTCTCACAGCCGTCAAATCATACGGGAAGAGCACTTATTAAAGCCCGTCTAATCATACGAGTTTAGTATTTCTCAAAGCCGTCAAATCATACGGGAAGAGCACTTCTCAAAGCCCGTCTAGTCATACGGGTAAAGTATTTTTCAAAGCCGTCAAATCATACGGGAAGAGCACTTCTCAAAACCCGTCTAATCATACGAGTTTAGTATTTTTTAAAGCCGTCGAATCATACGGGAAGAGCACTTCTCAAAACCCGTCTAATCATACGAGTTTAGTATTTCTCAAAGCCGTCAAATCATACGGGAAGAGCACTTCTCAAAGCCCGTCTAGTCATACGAGTTTAGTATATGTCGAAGCCGTCAAATCATACGGGAAGAGCACTTCTCAAAACCCGTCTAATCATACGAGTTTAGTATTTCTCAAAGCCGTCAAATCATACGGGAAGAGCACTTCTCAAAACCCGTCTAGTCATAAGAGTTTAGTATTTTTCAAAGCCGACGAATCATACGGGAAGAGCACTTCTCAAAACCCGTCTAATCATACGAGTTTAGTATTTCTCAAAGCCGTCAAATCGTACGGGAAGAGCACTTCTCAAAGCCCGTCTAATCATACGAGTTTAGTATTTCTCAAAGCCGTCAAATCATACGGGAAGAGCACTTCTCAAAGCCCGTCTAGTCAAACGGGTAAAGTATTTTTCAAAGCCGTCAAATCATACGGGAAGAGCACTTCTCAAAACCCGTCTAATCATACGAGTTCAGTATTTCTCAAAGCCGTCAAATCATACGGGAAGAGCACTTCTCAAAACCCGTCTAATCATACGAGTTTAGTATTTCTCAAAGCCGTCAAATCATACGGAAAGAGCACTTCTCAAAACCCGTCTAATCATACAAGTTTAGTATTTCTCAAAGCCGTCAAATCATACGGGAAGAGCACTTCTCAAGATCCTTCTAGTCATACGAGTTTAGTATTTCTCAAAGCCGTCAAATCATACGGGAAAAGCACTTCTCAAAACCCGTCTAATCATACGAGTTTAGTATTTCTCAAAGCCGTCAAATCGTACGGGAAGAGCACTTCTCAAAGCCCGTCTAATCTTACGAGTTTAGTATTTCTCAAAGCCGTCAAATCATACGGGAAGAGCACTTCTCAAAGCCCGTCTAGTCATATGGGTAAAGTATTTTTCAAAGCCGTCAAATCATACGGGAAGAGCAATTCTCAAAACCCGTCTAATCATACGAGTTTAGTATTTCTCAAAGCCGTCACATCATACGGGAAGAGCACTTCTCAAAACCCGTCTAATCATACGAGTTTAGTATTTCTCAAAGCCGTCAAATCATACGGGAAGAGCACTTCTCAAGATTCTTCTAGTCATACGAGTATAGTATTTCTCAAAGCCGTCAAATCATACGGGAAGAGCACTTCTCAAAACCCGTCTAATCATACGAGTTTAGTATTTCTCAAAGCCGTCAAATCATACGGGAAGAGCACTTCTCAAAGCCCGTCTAGTCATACGGGTAAAGTATTTTTCAAAGCCGTCATATCATACGGGAAGAGCACTTCTCAAAACCCGTCTAATCATACGAGTTTAGTATTTCTCAAAGCCGTCGAATCATACGGAAAGAGCACTTCTCAAAACCCGTCTAATCATACGAGTTTAGTATTTCTCAAAGCCGTCAAATCATACGGGAAGAGCACTTCTCAAAACCCGTCTAATCATACGAGTTTAGTATTTCTCAAAGCCGTCAAATCATACGGGAAGAGCACTTCTCAAAACCCGTCTAATCATACGAGTTTAGTATTTCTCAAAGCCGTCAAATCATACGGGAAGAGCACTTCTCAAGATCCTTCTATTCATACGAGTTTAGTATTTCTCAAAGCCGTCAAATCATACGGGAAGAGCACTTCTCAAGATCCTTCTAGTCATACGAGTTTAGTATTTTTCAAAGCCGTCAAATCATACGGGAAGAGCACTTCTCAAAACCCGTCTAATCATACGAGTTTAGTATTTTTCAAAGCCGTCGAATCATACGGGAAGAGCACTTCTCAAAACCCGTCTAATCATACGAGTTTAGTATTTCTCCAAGCCGTCAATTCATACGGGAAGCGCACTTCTCAAAGCCCGTCTAGACATACGAGTTTAGTATATGTCAAAGCCGTCAAATCATACGGGAAGAGCACTTCTCAAAACCCGTCCAATCATACGAGTTTAGTTTTTCTTAAAGCCGTCAAATCATACGGGAAGAGCACTTCTCAAGATCCTTCTAGTCATACGAGTTTAGTATTTCTCAAAGCCGTCAAATCATACGGGAAGAGCCCTTCTCAAGATCCTTCTAGTCATACGAGTTTAGTATTTCTCGAAGCCGTCAAATCATACGGGAAGAGCACTTCTCAAAACCCGTCTAATCATATGAGTTTAGTATTTTTCAAAGCCGTCGAATCATACGGGAAGAGCACTTCTCAAAACCCGTCTAATCATACGAGTTTAGTATTTCTCAAAGCCGTCAAATCATACGGGAAGAGCACTTCTCAAAGCCCGTCTAGTCATACGAGTTTAGTATATGTCGAAGCCGTCAAATCATACGGGAAGAGCACTTCTCAAAACCCGTCTAATCATACGAGTTTAGTATTTCTCAAAGCCGTCAAATCATACGGGAAGAGCACTTCTCAAAACCCGTCTAGTCATAAGAGTTTGGTATTTTTCAAAGCCGACGAATCATACGGGAAGAGCACTTCTCAAAACCCGTCTAATCATACGAGTTTAGTATTTCTCAAAGCCGTCAAATCGTACGGGAAGAGCACTTCTCAAAGCCCGTCTAATCATACGAGTTTAGTATTTCTCAAAGCCGTCAAATCATACGGGAAGAGCACTTCTCAAAGCCCGTCTAGTCAAACGGGTAAGGTATTTTTCAAAGCCGTCAAATCATACGGGAAGAGCACTTCTCAAAACCCGTCTAATCATACGAGTTCAGTATTTCTCAAAGCCGTCAAATCTTACGGGAAGAGCACTTCTCAAAACTCGTCTAATCATACGAGTTTAGTATTTCTCAAAGCCGTCAAATCATACGGAAAGAGCACTTCTCAAAACCCGTCTAATCATACGAGTTTAGTATTTCTCAAAGCCGTCAAATCATACGGGAAGAGCACTTCTCAAGATCCTTCTAGTCATACGAGTTTAGTATTTCTCAAAGCCGTCAAATCATACGGGAAGAGCACTTCTCAAAACCCGTCTAATCATACGAGTTTAGTATTTCTCAAAGCCGTCAAATCGTACGGGAAGAGCACTTCTCAAAGCCCGTCTAATCCCACGAGTTTAGTATTTCTCAAAGCCGTCAAATCATAAGGGAAGAGCACTTCTCAAAGCCCGTCTAGTCATATGGGTAAAGTATTTTTCAAAGCCGTCAAATCATACGGGAAGAGCAATTCTCAAAACCCGTCTAATCATACGAGTTTAGTATTTCTCAAAGCCGTCACATCATACGGGAAGAGCACTTCTCAAAACCCGTCTAATCATACGAGTTTAGTATTTCTCAAAGCCGTCAAATCATACGGGAAGAGCACTTCTCAAGATCCTTCTAGTCATGCGAGTTTAGTATTTCTCAAAGCCGTCAAATCATACGGGAAGAGCACTTCTCAAAACCCGTCTAATCATACGAGTTTAGTATTTCTCAAAGCCGTCAAATCGTACGGGAAGAGCACTTCTCAAAGCCCGTCTAATCATACGAGTTTAGTATTTCTCAAAGCCGTCAAATCATACGGGAAGAGCACTTCTCAAAGCCCGTCTAGTCATACGGGTAAAGTATTTTTCAAAGCCGTCAAATCATACGGGAAGAGCACTTCTCAAAACCCGTCTAATCATACGAGTTCAGTATTTCTCAAAGCCGTCAAATCATACGGGAAGAGCACTTCTCAAAACCCGTCTAATCATACGAGTTTAGTATTTTCTCAAAGCCGTCAAATCATACGGCAAGAGCACTTCTCAAAACCCGTCTAATCATACGAGTTTAGTATTTTTCAAAGCCGTCAAATCATACGGGAAGAGCACTTCTCAAGATCCTTCTAGTCATACGAGTTTGGTATTTCTCAAAGCCGTCAAATCATACGGGAAGAGCACTTCTCAAAACCCGTCTAATCATACGAGTTTAGTATTTCTCAAAGCCGTCAAATCATACGGGAAGAGAAATCTCAAAGCCCGTCTAGTCATACGGGTAAAGTATTTTTCAAAGCCGTCAAATCATACGGGAAGAGCACTTCTCAAAACCCGTCTAATCATACGGGTTTAGTATTTCTCAAAGCCGTCAAATCATACGGGAAGAGCACTTCTCAAAACCCGTCTAATCATACGAGTTTAGTATTTCTCAAAGCCGTCAAATCATACGGGAAGAGCACTTCTCAAAACCCGTCTAATCATACGAGTTTAGTATTTCTCAAAGCCGTCAAATCATACTGGAAGAGCACTTCTCAAGATCCTTCTAGTCATACGAGTTTAGTATTTTTCAAAGCCGTCAAATCATACGGGAAGAGCACTTCTCAAGATCCTTCTAGTCATACGAGTTTAGTATTTCTCAAAGCCGTCAAATCATACGGGAAGAGCACTTCTCAAAACCCGTCTAATCATACGAGTTTAGTATTTCTCAAAGCCGTCAAGTCGTACGGGAAGAGCACTTCTCAAAGCCCGTCTAATCATACGAGTTTAGTATTTCTCAAAGCCGTCAAATCATACGGGAAGAGCACTTCACAAAGCCCGTCTAGTCATACGGGTAAAGTATTTTTCAAAGCCGTCAAATCATACGGGAAGAGCACTTCTCAAAACCCGTCTAATCATACGAGTTTAGTATTTTTCAAAGCCGTCAAATCATACGGGAAGAGCACTTCTCAAAACCCGTCTAATCATACGAGTTTAGTATTTCTCAAAGCCGTCAAATCATACGGGAAGAGCACTTCTCAAAACCCGTCTAATCATACGAGTTTAGTATTTCTCAAAGCCGTCAAATCATACGGGAAGAGCACTTCTCAAGATTCTTCTAGTCATACGAGTATAGTATTTCTCAAAGCCGTCAAATCATACGGGAAGAGCACTTCTCAAAACCCGTCTAATCATACGAGTTTAGTATTTCTCAAAGCCGTCAAATCATACGGGAAGAGCACTTCTCAAAGCCCGTCTAGTCATACGGGTAAAGTATTTTTCAAAGCCGTCATATCATACGGGAAGAGCACTTCTCAAAACCCGTCTAATCATACGAGTTTAGTATTTCTCAAAGCCGTCGAATCATACGGAAAGAGCACTTCTCAAAACCCGTCTAATCATACGAGTTTAGTATTTCTCAAAGCCGTCAAATCATACGGGAAGAGCACTTCTCCAAACCCGTCTAATCATACGAGTTTAGTATTTCTCAAAGCCGTCAAATCATACGGGAAGAGCACTTCTCAAAACCCGTCTAATCATAAGAGTTTAGTATTTCTCAAAGCCGTCAAATCATACGGGAAGAGCACTTCTCAAGATCCTTCTATTCATACGAGTTTAGTATTTCTCAAAGCCGTCAAATCATACGGGAAGAGCACTTCTCAAGATCCTTCTAGTCATACGAGTTTAGTATTTTTCAAAGCCGTCAAATCATACGGGAAGAGCACTTCTCAAAACCCGTCTAATCATACGAGTTTAGTATTTTTCAAAGCCGTCGAATCATACGGGAAGAGCACTTCTCAAAACCCGTCTAATCATACGAGTTTAGTATTTCTCCAAGCCGTCAATTCATACGGGAAGCGCACTTATCAAAGCCCGTCTAGACATACGAGTTTAGTATATGTCAAAGCCGTCAAATCATACGGGAAGTGCACTTCTCAAAACCCGTCCAATCATACGAGTTTAGTATTTCTTAAAGCCGTCAAATCATACGGGAAGAGCACTTCTCAAGATCCTTCTAGTCATACGAGTTTAGTATTTTTCAAAGCCGTCAAATCATACGGGAAGAGCACTTCTCAAGATCCTTCTAGTCATACGAGTTTAGTATTTTTCAAAGCCGTCAAATCATACGGGAAGAGCACTTCTCAAAAACCGTCTAGTCATACGAGTTTAGTATTTTTCAAAGCCGTCGAATCATCCGGGAAGAGCACTTCTCAAAACCCGTCTAATCATACGAGTTTAGTATTTTTCAAAGCCGTCAAATCATACGGGAAGAGCACTTCTCAAGACCCGTCTAGTGATACGAGTTCAGTATTTCTCAAAGCCGTCAAATCATACGGGAAGAGCACTTCTCAAGATCCTTCTAGTCATACGAGTTTAGTATTTTTCAAAGCCGTCAAATCATACGGGAAGAGCACTTCTCAAAACCCGTCTAATCATACGAGTTTAGTATTTTTCAAAGCCTTCGAATCATACGGGAAGAGCACTTCTCAAAACCCGTCTAGTCATACGAGTTTAGTATTTTTCAAAGCCGTCGAATCATACGGGAAGAGCACTTCTCAAAACCCGTCTAATCATACGAGTTTAGTATTTTTCAAAGCCGTCGAATCATACGGGAAGAGCACTTCTCAAAACCCGTCTAATCATACGAGTTTAGTATTTTTCAAAGCCGTCGAATCATACGGGAAGAGCACTTCTCAAAACCCGTCTATTCATACGAGTTTAGTATTTTTCAAAGCCGTCGAATCATACGGGAAGAGCACTTCTCAAAACCCGTCTAATCATACGAGTTTAGTATTTTTCAAAGCCGTCAAATCATACGGGAAGAGCACTTCTCAAGACCCGTCTAGTCATACAAGTTCAGTATTTCTCAAAGCCGTCAAATCGTACGGGAAGAGCACTTCTCAAAGCCCGTCTAATCATGCGAGTTCAGTATTTCTCAAAGCCGTCAAATCATACGGGAAGAGCACTTCTCAAAACCCTTTTAATCATACGAGTTTAGTATTTCTCAAAGCCGTCAAATCATACGGGAAGAGCACTTCTCAAAACCCGTCTAGTCATAAGAGTTTAGTATTTTTCAAAGCCGTCGAATCATACGGGAAGAGCACTTCTCAAAACCCGTCTAATCATACGAGTTTAGTATTTTTCAAAGCCGTCGAATCATACGGGAAGAGCACTTCTCAAAACCCGTCTAATCAAACGAGTTTAGTATTTTTCAAAGCCGTCAAATCATACGGGAAGAGCACTTCTCAAGACCCGTCTAGTCATACGAGTTCAGTATTTCTCAAAGCCGTCAAATCATATGGGAAGAGCACTTCTCAAGATCCCTCTAGTCATACGAGTTTAGTATTTTTCAAAGCCGTCAAATCATACGGGAAGAGCAATTCTCAAAACCCGTCTAATCATACGAGTTTAGTGTTTTTCAAAGCCGTCGAATCATACGGGAAGAGCACTTCTCAAAACCCGTCTAATCATACGAGTTTAGTATTTCTCAAAGCCGTCAAATCATACGGGAAGAGCACTTCTCAAAGCCCGTCTAGTCATACGAGTTCAGTATTTCTCAAAGCCGTCAAATCGTACTGGAAGAGCACTTCTCAAAGCCCGTCTAATCATACGAGTTCAGTATTTCTCAAAGCCGTCAAATCGTACGGGAAGAGCACTTCTCAAAACCCGTCTAATCATATGAGTTTAGTATTTCTCAAAGCCGTCAAATCATACGGGAAGAGCACTTCTCAAAACCCGTCTAGTCATACGAGTTCAGTATTTCTCAAAGCCGTCAAATCGTACGGGAAGAGCACTTCTCAAAGCCCGTCTAATCATACGAGTTCAGTATTTCTCAAAGCCGTCAAATCATACGGGAAGAGCACTTCTCAAAACCCGTCTAATCATACGAGTTTAGTATTTCTCAAAGCCGTCAAATCATACGGAAAGAGCATTTCTCAAAACCCGTCTAATCATACGAGTTTAGTATTTCTCAAAGCCGTCAAATCATACGGGAAGAGCACTTCTCAAGATCCTTCTATTCATACGAGTTTAGTATTTCTCAAAGCCGCCAAATCATACGGGAAGAGCACTTCTCAAGTTCCTTCTAGTCATACGAGTTTAGTATTTTTCAAAGCCGTCAAATCATACGGGAAGAGCACTTCTCAAAACCCGTCTAATCATACGAGTTTAGTATTTTTCAAAGCCGTCGAATCATACGGGAAGAGCACTTCTCAAAACCCGTCTAATCATACGAGTTTAGTATTTCTCCAAGCCGTCAATTCATACGGGAAGCGCACTTCTCAAAGCCCGTCTAGACATACGAGTTTAGTATATGTCAAAGCCGTCAAATCATACGGGAAGAGCACTTCTCAAAACCCGTCCAATCATACGAGTTTAGTATTTCTTAAAGACGTCAAATCATACGGGAAGAGCACTTCTCAAGATCCTTCTAGTCATACGAGTTTAGTATTTCTCAAAGCCGTCAAATCATACGGGAAGAGCACTTCTCAAGATCCTTCTAGTCATACGAGTTTAGTATTTTTCAAAGCCGTCAAATCATACGGGAAGAGCACTTCTCAAAAACCGTCTAGTCATACGAGTTTAGTATTTTTCAAAGCCGTCGAATCATCCGGGAAGAGCACTTCTCAAAACCCGTATAATCATACGAGTTTAGTATTTTTCAAAGCCGTCAAATCATACGGGAAGAGCACTTCTCAAGACCCGTCTAGTGATACGAGTTCAGTATTTCTCAAAGCCGTCAAATCATACGGGAAGAGCACTTCTCAAGATCCTTCTAGTCTTACGAGTTTAGTATTTTTCAAAGCCGTCAAGTCATACGGGAAGAGCACTTCTCAAAACCCGTCTAATCATACGAGTTTAGTATTTTTCAAAGCCGTCGAATCATACGGGAAGAGCACTTCTCAAAACCCGTCTAGTCATACGAGTTTAGTATTTTTCAAAGCCGTCGAATCATACGGGAAGAGCACTCCTCAAAACCCGTCTAATCATACGAGTTTAGTATTTTTCAAAGCCGTCGAATCATACGGGAAGAGCACTTCTCAAAACCCGTCTAATCATACGAGTTTAGTATTTTTCAAAGCCGTCAAATCATACGGGAAGAGCACTTCTCAAAACCCGTCTAATCATACGAGTTTAGTATTTCTCAAAGCCGTCAAATCATAAGGGAACAGCACTTCTCAAAACCCGTCTAGTCATACGAGTTTAGTATTTTTCAAAGCCGTCGAATCATACGGGAAGAGCACTTCTCAAAACCCGCCTAATCATACGAGTTTAGTATTTTTCAAAGCCGTCAAATCATACGGGAAGAGCACTTCTCAAGATCCTTCTAGTCATACGAGTTTAGTATTTCTCAAAGCCGTCAAATCATACGGGAAGAGCACTTCTCAAAACCCGTCTAATCATACGAGTTTAGTATTTCTCAAAGCCGTCAAGTCGTACGGGAAGAGCACTTCTCAAAGCCCGTCTAATCATACGAGTTTAGTATTTCTCAAAGCCGTCAAATCATACGGGAAGAGCACTTCTCAAAGCCCGTCTAGTCATACGGGTAAAGTATTTTTCAAAGCCGTCAAATCATACGGGAAGAGCACTTCTCAAACCCGTCTAATCATACGAGTTCAGTATTTCTCAAAGCCGTCAAATCATACGGGAAGAGCACTTCTCAAAACCCGTCTAATCATACGAGTTTAGTATTTCTCAAAGCCGTCAAATCATACGGCAAGAGCACTTCTCAAAACCCGTCTAATCATACGAGTTTAGTATTTCTCAAAGCCGTCAAATCATACGGGAATAGCACTTCTCAAGATCCTTCTAGTCATACGAGTTTAGTATTTCTCAAAGCCGTCAAATCATACGGGAAGAGCACTTCTCAAAACCCGTCTAATCATACGAGTTTAGTATTTCTCAAAGCCGTCAAATCATACGGGAATAGCAATCTCAAAGCCCGTCTAGTCATACGGGTAAAGTATTTTTCAAAGCCGTCAAATCATACAGGAAGAGCACTTCTCAAAACCCGTCTAATCATACGGGTTTAGTATTTCTCACAGCCGTCAAATCATACGGGAAGAGCACTTCTTAAAGCCCGTCTAATCATACGAGTTTAGTATTTCTCAAAGCCGTCAAATCATACGGGAAGAGCACTTCTCAAAGCCCGTCTAGTCATACGGGTAAAGTATTTTTCAAAGCCGTCAAATCATACGGGAAGAGCACTTCTCAAAACCCGTCTAATCATACGAGTTTAGTATTTTTCAAAGCCGTCAAATCATACGGGAAGAGCACTTCTCAAAACCCGTCTAATCATACGAGTTTAGTATTTCTCAAAGCCGTCAAATCATACGGGAAGAGCACTTCTCAAAACCCGTCTAATCATACGAGTTTAGTATTTCTCAAAGCCGTCAAATCATACGGGAAGAGCACTTCTCAAGATTCTTCTAGTCATACGAGTTTAGTATTTCAAAAAGCCGTCAAATCATACGGGAAGAGCACTTCTCAAAACCCGTCTAATCATACGAGTTTAGTATTTCTCAAAGCCGTCAAATCATACGGGAAGAGCACTTCTCAAAGAACGTCTAGTCATACGGGTAAAGTATTTTTTAAAGCCGTCAAATCATACGGGAAGAGCACTTCTCAAAACCCGTCTAATCATACGAGTTTAGTATTTCTCATAGCCGTCAAATCATACGGGAAGAGCACTTCTCAAGATCCTTCTAGTCATACGAGTTTAGTATTTCTCAAAGCCGTCAAATCATACGGGAAGAGCACTTCTCAAAACCCGTCTAATCATACGAGTTCAGTATTTCTCAAAGCCGTCAAATCATACGGGAAGAGCACTTCTCAAAACCCGTCTAATCATATGAGTTTAGTATTTCTCAAAGCCGTCAAATCATACGGGAAGAGCACTTCTCAAAACCCGTCTAATCATACGAGTTTAGTATTTCTCAAAGCCGTCAAATCATACGGGAAGAGCACTTCTCAAGATCCTTCTAGTCATACGAGTTTAGTATTTCTTAAAGCCGTCAAATCATACGGGAAGAGCACTTCTCAAAACCCGTCTAATCATACGAGTTTAGTATTTCTCAAAGCCGTCAAATCGTACGGGAAGAGCACTTCTCAAAGCCCGTCTAATCTTACGAGTTTAGTATTTCTCAAAGCCGTCAAATCATACGGGAAGAGCACTTCTCAAAGCCCGTCTAGTCATATGGGTAAAGTATTTTTCAAAGCCGTCAAATCATACGGGAAGAGCAATTCTCAAAACCCGTCTAATCATACGAGTTTAGTATTTCTCAAAGCCGTCACATCATACGGGAAGAGCACTTCTCAAAACCCGTCTAATCATACGAGTTTAGTATTTCTCAAAGCCGTCAAATCATACGGGAAGAGCACTTCTCAAGATCCTTCTAGTCATACGAGTTTAGTATTTCTCAAAGCCGTCAAATCATACGGGAAGAGCACTTCTCAAAACCCGTCCAATCATACGAGTTTAGTATTTCTCAAAGCCGTCAAATCGTACGGGAAGAGCACTTCTCAAAGCCCGTCTAATCATACGAGTTTAGTATTTCTCAAAGCCGTCAAACCATACGGGAAGAGCACTTCTCAAAGCCCGTCTAGTCATACGGGTAAAGTATTTTTCAAAGCCGTCAAATCATACGGGAAGAGCACTTCTCAAAACCCGTCTAATCATACGAGTTCAGTATTTCTCAAAGCCGTCAAATCATACGGGAAGAGCACTTCTCAAAACCCGTCTAATCATACGAGTTTAGTATTTTCTCAAAGCCGTCAAATCATACGGCAAGAGCACTTCTCAAAACCCGTCTAATCATACGAGTTTAGTATTTCTCAAAGCCGTCAAATCATACGGGAAGAGCACTTCTCAAGATCCTTCTAGTCATACGAGTTTAGTATTTCTCAAAGCCGTCAAATCATACGGGAAGAGCACTTCTCAAAACCCGTCTAATCATACGAGTTTAGTATTTCTCAAAGCCGTCAAATCATACGGGAAGAGCAATCTCAAAGCCCGTCTAGTCATACGGGTAAAGTATTTTTCAAAGCCGTCAAATCATACGGGAAGAGCACTTCTCAAAACCCGTCTAATCATACGGGTTTAGTATTTCTCAAAGCCGTCAAATCATACGGGAAGAGCACTTCTCAAAACACGTCTAATTATACGAGTTTAGTATTTCTCAAAGCCGTCAAATCATACGGGAAGAGCACTTCTCAAAACCCGTCTAATCATACGAGTTTAGTATTTCTCAAAGCCGTCAAATCATACTGGAAGAGCACTTCTCAAGATCCTTCTAGTCATACGAGTTTAGTATTTTTCAAAGCCGTCAAATCATACGGGAAGAGCACTTCTCAAGATCCTTATAGTCATACGAGTTTAGTATTTCTCAAAGCCGTCAAATCATACGGGAAGAGCACTTCTCAAAACCCGTCTAATCATACGAGTTTAGTATTTCTCAAAGCCGTCAAGACGTACGGGAAGAGCACTTCTCAAAGCCCGTCTAATCATACGAGTTTAGTATTTCTCAAAGCCGTCAAATCATACGGGAAGAGCACTTCTCAAAGCCCGTCTAGTCATACGGGTAAAGTATTTTTCAAAGCCGTCAAATCATACGGGAAGAGCACTTCTCAAAACCCGTCTAATCATACGAGTTTAGTATTTTTCAAAGCCGTCAAATCATACGGGAAGAGCACTTCTCAAAACCCGTCTAATCATACGAGTTTAGTATTTCTCAAAGCCGTCAAATCATACGGGAAGAGCACTTCTCCAAACCCGTCTAATCATACGAGTTTAGTATTTCTCAAAGCCGTCAAATCATACGGGAAGAGCACTTCTCAAGATTCTTCTAGTCATACGAGTATAGTATTTCTCAAAGCCGTCAAATCATACGGGAAGAGCACTTCTCAAAACCCGTCTAATCATACGAGTTTAGTATTTCTCAAAGCCGTCAAATCATACGGGAAGAGCACTTCTCAAAGCCCGTCTAGTCATACGGGTAAAGTATTTTTCAAAGCCGTCATATCATACGGGAAGAGCACTTCTCAAAACCCGTCTAATCATACGAGTTTAGTATTTCTCAAAGCCGTCGAATCATACGGAAAGAGCACTTCTCAAAACCCGTCTAATCATACAAGTTTAGTATTTCTCAAAGCCGTCAAATCATACGGGAAGAGCACTTCTCAAAACCCGTCTAATCATACGAGTTTAGTATTTCTCAAAGCCGTCAAATCATACGGGAAGAGCACTTCTCAAAACCCGTCTAATCATACGAGTTTAGTATTTCTCAAAGCCGTCAAATCATACGGGAAGAGCACTTCTCAAGATCCTTCTATTCATACGAGTTTAGAATTTCTCAAAGCCGTCAAATCATACGGGAAGAGCACTTCTCAAGATCCTTGTAGTCATACGAGTTTAGTATTTTTCAAAGCCGTCAAATCATACGGGAAGAGCACTTCTCAAAACCCGTCTAATCATACGAGTTTAGTATTTTTCAAAGCCGTCGAATCATACGGGAAGAGCACTTCTCAAAACCCGTCTAATCATACCAGTTTAGTATTTCTCCAAGCCGTCAATTCATACGGGAAGCGCACTTCTCAAAGCCCGTCTAGACATACGAGTTTAGTATATGTCAAAGCCGTCAAATCATACGGGAAGAGCACTTCTCAAAACCCGTCCAATCATACGAGTTTAGTATTTCTTAAAGCCGTCAAATCATACGGGAAGAGCACTTCTTCAGATTCTTCTAGTCATACGAGTTTAGTATTTCTCAAAGCCGTCAAATCATACGAGAAGAGCACTTCTCAAGATCCTTCTAGTCATACGAGTTTAGTATTTTTCAAAGCCGTCAAATCATACGGGAAGAGCACTTCTCAAAAACCGTCTAGTCATACGAGTTTAGTATTTTTCAAAGCCGTCGAATCATCCGGGAAGAGCACTTCTCAAAACCCGTCTAATCATACGAGTTTAGTATTTTTCAAAGCCGTCAAATCATACGGGAAGAGCACTTCTCAAGACCCGTCTAGTGATACGAGTTCAGTATTTCTCAAAGCCGTCAAATGATACGGGAAGAGCACTTCTCAAGATCCTTCTAGTCATACGAGTTTAGTATTTCTCAAAGCCGTCAAATCATACGGGAAGAGCACTTCTCAAAACCCGTCTAATCATACGAGTTTAGTATTTTTCAAAGCCGTCGAATCATACGGGAAGAGCACTTCTCAAAACCCGTCTAGTCATACGAGTTTAGTATTTTTCAAAGCCGTCGAATCATACGGGAAGAGCACTTCTCAAAACCCGTCTAATCATACGAGTTTAGTATTTTTCAAAGCCGTCGAATCATACGGGAAGAGCACTTCTCAAAACCCGTCTAATCATACGAGTTTAGTATTTTTCAAAGCCGTCAAATCATACGGGAAGAGCACTTCTCAAGACCCGTCTAGTCATACGAGTTCAGTATTTCTCAAAGCCGTCAAATCATACGGGAAGAGCACTTCTCAAGATCCTTCTAGTCATACGAGTTTAGTATTTCTCGAAGCCGTCAAATCATACGGGAAGAGCACTTCTCAAAACCCGTCTAATCATACGAGTTTAGTATTTTTCAAAGCCGTCGAATCATACGGGAAGAGCACTTCTCAAAACCCGTCTAATCATACGAGTTTAGTATTTCTCAAAGCCGTCAAATCATACGGGAAGAGCACTTCTCAAAGCCCGTCTAGTCATACGAGTTTAGTATATGTCAAAGCCGTCAAATCATACGGGAAGAGCACTTCTCAAAACCCGTCTAATCATACGAGTTTAGTATTTCTCAAAGCCGTCAAATCATACAGAAGAGCACGTCTCAAGACCCGTCTAGTCATACGAGTTCAGTATTTCTCAAAGCCGTCAAATCGTACGGGAAGAGCACTTCTCAAAGCCCGTCTAATCATACGAGTTCACTATTTCTCAAAGCTGTCAAATCATACGGCAAGAGCACTTCTCAAAACCCGTCTAATCATACGAGTTTAGTATTTCTCAAAGCCGTCAAATCATACGGGAAGAGCACTTCTCAAAACCCGTCTAGTCATACGAGTTCAGTATTTCTCAAAGCCGTCAAATCGTATGGGAAGAGCACTTCTCAAAGCCCGTCTAATAATACGAGTTCAGTATTTCTCAAAGCCGTCAAATCATACGGGAAGAGCACTTCTTAAAACCCGTCTAATCATATGAGTTTAGTATTTCTCAAAGCCGTCAAATCATACGGGAAGAGCACTTCTCAAAACCCGTCTAATCATACGAGTTTAGTATTTCTCAAAGCCGTCAAATCATACGGGAAGAGCACTTCTCAAGATCCTTCTGGTCATACGAGTTTAGTATTTTTCAAAGCCGTCAAATCATACGGGAAGAGCACTTCTCAAAACCCGTCTAATCATACGAGTTTAGTATTTCTCAAAGCCGTCAAATCATACGGGAAGAGCACTTCTCAAGACCCGTCTAGTCATACGAGTTTAGTATTTCTCAAAGCCGTCAAATCATACGGGAAGAGCACTTCTCAAGACCCGTCTAGTCATACGAGTTTAGTATTTCTCAAAGCCGTCAAATCATACGGGAAGAGCACTTCTCAAGATCCTTCTAGTCATACGAGTTTAGTATTTTTCAAAGCCGTCAAATCATACGGGAAGAGCACTTCTCAAAACCCGTCTAATCATACGAGTTTAGTATTTCTCAAAGCCGTCAAATCATACGGGAAGAGCACTTCTCAAGACCCGTCTAGTCATACGAGTTTAGTATTTTTAAAAGCCGTCAAATCATACGGGAAGAGCACTTCTCAAGACCCGTCTTGTCATACGAGTTTAGTATTTCTCCAAGCCGTCAAATCATACGGGAAGAGCACTTCTCAAGATCCTTCTAGTCTTACGAGTTTAGTATTTCTCAAAGCCGTCAAATCATACGGGAAGAGCACTTCTCAAAGCTCGTCTTGTCATACGAGTTTAGTATATGTCAAAGCCGTCAAATCATACGGGAAGAGCACTTCTCAAAACCCGTCTAATCATACGAGTTCAGTATTTCTCAAAGCCGTCAAATCATACGGGAAGAGCACTTCTCAAGATCCTTCTAGTCATACGAGTTTAGTATTTCTCAAAGCCGTCAAATCATACGGGAAGAGCACTTCTCAAGATCCTTATAGTCATACGAGTTTAGTATTTTTCAAAGCCGTCAAATCATACGGGAAGAGCACTTCTCAAAACCCGTCTAGTCATACGAGTTTAGTATTTTTCAAAGCCGTCGAATCATACGGGAAGAGCACTTCTCAAAACCCGTCTAATCATACGAGTTTAGTATTTTTCAAAGCCGTCAAATCATACGGGAAGAGCACTTCTCAAGACCCGTCTAGTCATACGAGTTCAGTATTTCTCAAAGCCGTCAAATCATACGGGAAGAGCACTTCTCAAGATCCTTCTAGTCATACGAGTTTAGTATTTTTCAAAGCCGTCAAATCATACGGGAAGAGCAATTCTCAAAACCCGTCTAATCATACGAGTTTAGTATTTTTCCAAGCCGTCGAATCATACGGGAAGAGCACTTCTCAAAACCCGTCTAATCATACAAGTTTAGTATTTCTCAAAGCCGTCAAATCATACGGGAAGAGCACTTCTCAAAGCCCGTCTAGTCATACGAGTTTAGTATATGTCAAAGCCGTCAAATCATACGGGAAGAGCACTTCTCAAAACCCGTCTAATCATACGAGTTTAGTATTTCTCAAAGCCGTCAAATCATACGGGAAGAGCACTTCTCAAAACCCGTCTAGTCATACGAGTGTAGTATTTTTCAAAGCCGTCGAATCATACGGGAAGAACACTTCTCAAAACCCGTCTAATCATAAGAGTTTAGTATTTCTCAAAGCCGTCGAATCATACGGGAAGAGCACTTCTCAAAAACCGTCTAATCATACGAGTTTAGTATATTTCAAAGCCGTCAAATCATACGGGAAGAGCACTTCTCAAGACCCGTCTAGTCATACGAGTTCAGTATTTCTCAAAGCCGTCAAATCGTACGGGAAGAGCACTTCTCAAAGCCCGTCTAATCATGCAAGTTCAGTATTTCTCAAAGCCGTCAAATCATACGGGAAGAGCACTTCTCAAAACCCTTTTAATCATACGAGTTTAGTATTTCTCAAAGCCGTCAAATCATACGGGAAGAGCACTTCTCAAAACCCGTCTAGTCATACGAGTTTAGTATTTTTCAAAGCCGTCGAATCATACGGGAAGAGCACTTCTCAAAACCCGTCTAATCATACGAGTTTAGTATTTTTCAAAGCCGTCGAATCATACGGGAAGAGCACTTCTCAAAACCCGTCTAATCATACGAGTTTAGTATTTTTCAAAGCCGTCAAATCATATGGGAAGAGCACTTCTCAAGACCCGTCTAGTCATACGAGTTCAGTATTTCTCAAAGCCGTCAAATCATATGGGAAGAGCACTTCTCAAGATCCCTCTAGTCATACGAGTTTAGTATTTTTCAAAGCCGTCAAATCATACGGGAAGAGCAATTCTCAAAACCCGTCTAATCATACGAGTTTAGTGTTTTTCAAAGCCGTCGAATCATACGGGAAGAGCACTTCTCAAAACCCGTCTAATCATACGAGTTTAGTATTTCTCAAAGCCGTCAAATCATACGGGAAGAGCACTTCTCAAAGCCCGTCTAGTCATACGAGTTCAGTATTTCTCAAAGCCGTCAAATCGTACGGGAAGAGCACTTCTCAAAGCCCGTCTAATCATACGAGTTCAGTATTTCTCAAAGCCGTCAAATCGTACGGGAAGAGCACTTCTCAAAACCCGTTCAATCATATGAGTTTAGTATTTCTCAAAGCCGTCAAATCATACGGGAAGAGCACTTCTCAAAACCCGTCTAGTCATACGAGTTCAGTATTTCTCAAAGCCGTCATACGTACGGGAAGAGCACTTCTCAAAGCCCGTCTAATCATACGAGTTCAGTATTTCTCAAAGCCGTCAAATCATACGGGAAGAGCACTTCTCAAAACCCGTCTATCATACGAGTTTAGTATTTCTCAAAGCAGTCAAATCATACGGGAAGAGCACTTCTCAAAACCCGTCTAGTCATACGAGTTCAGTATTTCTCAAAGCCGTCAAATCGTACGGGAAGTGCACTTCTCAAAGCCCGTCTAATCATACGAGTTCAGTATTTCTCAAAGCCGTCAAATCATACGGGAAGAGCACTTCTCAAAACCCGTCTAGTCATACGAGTTTAGTATATGTCAAAGCCATCAAATCATACGGGAAGAGCACTTCTCAAAGCCCGTCTAATCATACGAGTTCAGTATTTCTCAAAGCCGTCAAATCATACGGGAAGAGCACTTCTCAAAACCCGTCTAGTCATACGAGTTCAGTATTTCTCAAAGCCGTCAAATCGTACGGGAAGAGCACTTCTCAAGATCCTTCTAGTCATACGAGTTGAGTATTTCTCAAAGCCGTCAAATCATACGGAAAGAGCACTTCTCAAAACCCGTCTAATCATACGAGTTTAGCATTTCTCAAAGCCGTCAAATCATACGGGAAGAGCACTTCTCAAAACCCGTCTAATCATACGAGTTTAGTATTTCTCAAAGCCGTCAAATCGTACGGGAAGAGCACTTCTCAAAGCCCGTCTAATCATACGAGTTTAGTATTTCTCAAAGCCGTCAAATCGTACGGGAAGAGCACTTCTCAAAGCCCGTCTAGTCAAACGGGTAAAGTATTTTTCAAAGCCGTCAAATCATACAGGAAGAGCACTTCTCAAAACCCGTCTAATCATACGAGTTCAGTATTTCTCAAAGCCGTCAAATCATACGGGGTGAGCACTTCTCAAAACCCGTCTAATCATACGAGTTTAGTATTTCTCAAAGCCGTCAAATCATACGGGAAGAGCACTTCTCAAAACCCGTCTAATCATACGAGTTTAGTATTTCTCAAAGCCGTCAAATCATACGGGAAGAGCACTTCTCAAGATCCTTCTAGTCATACGAGTTTAGTATTTCTCAAAGCCGTCAAATCATACGGGAAGAGCACTTCTCAAAACCCGTCTAATCATACGAGTTTAGTATTTCTCAAAGCCGTCAAATCGTACGGGAAGAGCACTTCTCAAAGCCCGTCTAATCTTACGAGTTTAGTATTTCTCAAAGCCGTCAAATCATACGGGAAGAGCACTTCTCAAAGCCCGTCTAGTCATACGGGTAAAGTATTTTTCAAAGCCGTCAAATCATACGGGAAGAGCAATTCTCAAAACCTGTCTAATCATACGAGTTTAGTATTTCTCAAAGCCGTCACATCATACGGGAAGAGCACTTCTCAAAACCCGTCTAATCATACGAGTTTAGTATTTCTCAAAGCCGTCAAATCATACGGGAAGAGCACTTCTCAAGATCCTTCTAGTCATACGAGTTTAGTATTTCTCAAAGCCGTCAAATCATACGGGAAGAGCACTTCTCAAAACCCGTCTAATCATACGAGTTTAGTATTTCTCAAAGCCGTCAAATCATACGGGAAGAGCACTTCTCAAGATCCTTATAGTCATACGAGTTTAGTATTTTTCAAAGCCGTCAAATCATACGGGAAGAGCACTTCTCAAACCCGTCTAATCATACGAGTTTAGTATTTTTCAAAGCCGTCGAATCATACGGGAAGAGCACTTCTCAAAACCCGTCTAATCATACGAGTTTAGTATTTTTCAAAGCCGTCAAATCATACGGGAAGAGCACTTATTAAATCCCGTCTAGTCATACGAGTTTAGTATTTCTCAAAGCCGTCAAATCATACTGGAAGAGCACTTCTCAAAAGCCGTCTAGTCATACGGGTAAAGTATATGTCAAAGCCGTCAAATCATACTGGAAGAGCACTTCTCAAAACCCGTCTAGTCATACGAGTTTTGTATTTCTCAAAGCCGTCAAATCATACGGGAAGAGCACTTCTCAAAACCCGTCTAATCATACGAGTTTAGTATTTCTCAAAGCCGTCAAATCATACGGGAAGAGCACTTCTCAAAGCCCGTCTAGTCATACGAGTTTAGTATATGTCAAAGCCGTCAAATCATACGGGAAGAGCACTTCTCAAAACCCGTCTAATCATACGAGTTTAGTATTTCTCAAAGCCGTCAAATCATACGGGAAGAGCACTTCTCAAAACCCGTCTAGTCATACGAGTGTAGTATTTTTCAAAGCCGTCGAATCATACGGGAAGAGCACTTCTCAAAACCCGTCTAATCATACGAGTTTAGTATTTCTCAAAGCCGTCGAATCATACGGGAAGAGCACTTCTCAAAAACCGTCTAATCATACGAGTTTAGTATTTTTCAAAGCCGTCAAATCATACGGGAAGAGCACTTCTCAAGACCCGTCTAGTCATACGAGTTCAGTATTTCTCAAAGCCGTCAAATCGTACGGGAAGAGCACTTCTCAAAGCCCGTCTAATCATGCGAGTTCAGTATTTTTCAAAGCCGTCAAATCATACGGGAAGAGCACTTCTCAAAACCCGTCTAATCATACGAGTTTAGTATTTCTCAAAGCCGTCAAATCATACGGGAAGAGCACTTCTCAAAACCCGTCTAGTCATACGAGTTTAGTATTTTTCAAAGCCGTCGAATCATACGGGAAGAGCACTTCTCAAAACCCGTCTAATCATACGAGTTTAGTATTTTTCAAAGCCGTCGAATCATACGGGAAGAGCACTTCTCAAAACCCGTCTAATCATACGAGTTTAGTATTTCTCAAAGCCGTCAAATCATACGGGAAGAGCACTTCTCAAGACCCGTCTAGTCATACGAGTTCAGTATTTCTCAAAGCCGTCAAATCATACGGGAAGAGCACTTCTCAAGATCCCTCTAGTCATACGAGTTTAGTATTTTTCAAAGCCGTCAAATCATACGGGAAGAGCAATTCTCAAAATCCGTATAATCATACGAGTTTAGTATTTTTCAAAGCCGTCGAATCATACGGGAAGAGCACTTCTCAAAACCCGTCTAATCATACGAGTTTAGTATTTCTCAAAGCCGTCAAATCATACGGGAAGAGCACTTCTCAAAGCCCGTCTAGTCATACGAGTTCAGTATTTCTCAAAGCCGTCAAATCGTACGGGAAGAGCACTTCTCAAAGCCCGTCTAATCATACGAGTTCAGTATTTCTCAAAGCCGTCAAATCGTACGGGAAGAGCACTTCTCAAAACCCGTCTAATCATATGAGTTTAGTATTTCTCAAAGCCGTCAAATCATACGGGAAGAGCACTTCTCAAAGCCCGTCTAGTCATACGAGTTCAGTATTTCTCAAAGCCGTCAAATCGTACGGGAAGAGCACTTCTCAAAGCCCGTCTAATCATACGAGTTCAGTATTTCTCAAAGCCGTCAAATCATACGGGAAGAGCACTTCTCAAGATCCTTCTAGTCATACGAGTTTAGTATATGTCAAAGCCATCAAATCATACGGGAAGAGCACTTCTCAAAACCCGTGTAATCATACGAGTTTAGTATTTCTCAAAACCGTCAAATCATACGGGAAGAGCACTTCTCAAAACCCGTCTAGTCATACGAGTTTAGTATTTTTCAAAGCCGTCGAATCATAGGGGAAGAGCACTTCTCAAAACCCGTCTAATCATACGAGTGTAGTATTTTTTAAAGCCGTCGAATCATACGGGAAGAGCACTTCTCAAAACCCGTCTAATCATACGAGTTTAGTATTTCTCAAAGCCGTCAAATCATACGGGAAGAGCACTTCTCAAAACCCGTCTAATCATACGAGTTTAGTATTTCTCAAAGCCGTCAAATCGTACGGGAAGAGCACTTCTCAAAGTTCGTCTAATCATACGAGTTCAGTATTTTTCAAAGCCGTCGAATCATACGGGGTAGCACTTCTCAAAGCCCGTCTAATCATACGAGTTCAGTATTTCTCAAAGCCGTCAAATCATACGGGAAGAGCACTTCTCAAAACCCGTCTAATCATACGAGTTTAGTATTTCTCAAAGCCGTCAAATCATACGGGAAGAGCACTTCTCAAAACCCGTCTAGTCATACGAGTTCAGTATTTCTCAAAGCCGTCAAATCATACGGGAAGAGCACTTCTCAAGATCCTTCTAGTCTTACGAGTTTAGTATTTCTCAAAGCCGTCAAATCATACGGGAAGAGCACTTCTCAAAGCCCGTCTAGTCATACGAGTTTAGTATATGTCAAAGCCGTCAAATCATACGGGAAGAGCACTTCTCAAAGCCCGTCTAATCTTACGAGTTTAGTATTTCTCAAAGCCGTCAAATCATACGGGAAGAGCACTTCTCAAAGCCCGTCTAGTCATACGGGTAAAG
Organism: Ceratothoa steindachneri; assembly: GCA_963969495.1. Classification (NCBI taxonomy): domain Eukaryota; kingdom Metazoa; phylum Arthropoda; class Malacostraca; order Isopoda; family Cymothoidae; genus Ceratothoa; species Ceratothoa steindachneri. Next base: position 92,719,082 of record OZ018322.1, read on the forward strand.
TATTTTTCAAAGCCGTCAAATCATACGGGAAGAGCACTTCTCAAAACCCATCTAATCATACAAGTTTAGTATTTCTCAAAGCCGTCACATCATACGGGAAGAGCACTTCTCAAAACCCGTCTAGTCATACGAGTTTAGTATATGTCAAAGCCGTCAAATCATACGGGAAGAGCACTTCCTCAAAACCCGTCTAATCATACGAGTTTAGTATTTCTCAAAGCCGTCAAATCATACGGGAAGAGCACTTCTCAAAACCCGTCTAGTCATACGAGTTTAGTATTTCTCAAAGCCGTCAAATCATACGGGAAGAGCACTTCTCAAGATCCTTCTAGTCATACGAGTTTAGTATTTCTCGAAGCCGTCAAATCATATGGGAAGAGCACTTCTCAAAACCCGTCTAATCATAAGAGTTTAGTATTTTTCAAAGCCGTCGAATCATACGGGAAGAGCACTTCTCAAAACCCGTCTAATCATACGAGTTTAGTATTTCTCAAAGCCATCAAATCATACGGGAAGAGCACTTCTCAAAGCCCGTCAAGTCATACGAGTTTAGTATATGTCAAAGCCGTCAAATCATACGGGAAGAGCACTTCTCAAAACCCGTCTAATCATACGAGTTTAGTATTTCTCAAAGCCGTCAAATCATACGGGAAGAGCACTTCTCAAAACCCGTCTAATCATACGAGTTCACTATTTCTCAAAGCTGTCAAATCATACGGCAAGAGCACTTCTCAAAACCCGTCTAATCATACGAGTTTAGTATTTCTCAAAGCCGTCAAATCATACGGGAAGAGCACTTCTCAAAACCCGTCTAGTCATACGAGTTCAGTATTTCTCAAAGCCGTCAAATCGTACGGGAAGAGCACTTCTCAAAGCCCGTCTAATAAACGAGTTCAGTATTTCTCAAAGCCGTCAAATCATACGGGAAGAGCACTTCTTAAAACCCGTCTAATCATACGAGTTTAGTATTTCTCAAAGCCGTCAAATCATACGGGAAGAGCACTTCTCAAATCCCGTCTAATCATACGAGTTTAGTATTTCTCAAAGCCGTCAAATCATACGGGAAGAGCACTTCTCAAGATCCTTCTAGTCATACGAGTTTAGTATTTTTCAAAGCCGTCAAATCATACGGGAAGAGCACTTCTCAAAACCCGTCTAATCATACGAGTTTAGTATTTCTCAAAGCCGTCAAATCATACGGGAAGAGCACTTCTCAAGACCCGTCTAGTCATACGAGTTTAGTATTTTTCAAAGCCGTCAAACCATACGGGAAGAGCACTTCTCAAGACCCGTCTAGTCATACGAGTTTAGTATTTCTCAAAGCCGTCAAATCATACGGGAAGAGCACTTCTCAAGATCCTTCTAGTCATACGAGTTTAGTATTTTTCAAAGCCGTCAAATCATACGGGAAGAGCACTTCTCAAAACCCGTCTAATCATACGAGTTTAGTATTTCTCAAAGCCGTCAAATCATACGGGAAGAGCACTTCTCAAGACCCGTCTAGTCATACGAGTTTAGTATTTTTAAAAGCCGTCAAATCATACGGGAAGAGCACTTCTCAAGACCCGTCTTGTCATACGAGTTTAGTATTTCTCCAAGCCGTCGAATCATACGGGAAGAGCACTTCTCAAGATCCTTCTAGTCTTACGAGTTTAGTATTTCTCAAAGCCGTCAAATCATACGGGAAGAGCACTTCTCAAAGCCCGTCTAGTCATACGAGTTTAGTATATGTCAAAGCCGTCAAATCATACGGGAAGAGCACTTCTGAAAACCCGTCTAATCATACGAGTTTAGTATTTCTCAAAGCCGTCAAATCATACGGGAAGAGCACTTCTCAAGATCCTTCTAGTCATACGAGTTTAGTATTTCTCAAAGCCGTCAAATCATACGGGAAGAGCACTTCTCAAGATCCTTATAGTCATACGAGTTTAGTATTTTTCAAAGCCGTCAAATCATACGGGAAGAGCACTTCTCAAACCCGTCTAATCATACGAGTTTAGTATTTTTCAAAGCCGTCGAATCATACGGGAAGAGCACTTCTCAAAACCCGTCTAATCATACGAGTTTAGTATTTTTCAAAGCCGTCAAATCATACGGGAAGAGCACTTATTAAATCCCGTCTAGTCATACGAGTTTAGTATTTCTCAAAGCCGTCAAATCATACTGGAAGAGCACTTCTCAAAAGCCGTCTAGTCATACGGGTAAAGTATATGTCAAAGCCGTCAAATCATACTGGAAGAGCACTTCTCAAAACCCGTCTAGTCATACGAGTTTTGTATTTCTCAAAGCCGTCAAATCATACGGGAAGAGCACTTCTCAAAGCACATCTAGTCATACGAGTTTAGTATTTCTCAAAGCCGTCAAATCGTACGGGAAGAGCACTTCTCAAAGCCCGTCTAATCTTACGAGTTTAGTATTTCTCAAAGCCGTCAAATCATACGGGAAGAGCACTTCTCAAAGCCCGTCTAGTCATACGGGTAAAGTATTTTTCAAAGCCGTCAAATCATACGGGAAGAGCAATTCTCAAAACCTGTCTAATCATACGAGTTTAGTATTTCTCAAAGCCGTCACATCATACGGGAAGAGCACTTCTCAAAACCCGTCTAATCATACGAGTTTAGTATTTCTCAAAGCCGTCAAATCATACGGGAAGAGCACTTCTCAAGATCCTTCTAGTCATACGAGTTTAGTATTTCTCAAAGCCGTCAAATCATACGGGAAGAGCACTTCTCAAAACCCGTCTAATCATACGAGTTTAGTATTTCTCAAAGCCGTCAAATCATACGGGAAGAGCACTTCTCAAGATCCTTATAGTCATACGAGTTTAGTATTTTTCAAAGCCGTCAAATCATACGGGAAGAGCACTTCTCAAACCCGTCTAATCATACGAGTTTAGTATTTTTCAAAGCCGTCGAATCATACGGGAAGAGCACTTCTCAAAACCCGTCTAATCATACGAGTTTAGTATTTTTCAAAGCCGTCAAATCATACGGGAAGAGCACTTATTAAATCCCGTCTAGTCATACGAGTTTAGTATTTCTCAAAGCCGTCAAATCATACTGGAAGAGCACTTCTCAAAAGCCGTCTAGTCATACGGGTAAAGTATATGTCAAAGCCGTCAAATCATACTGGAAGAGCACTTCTCAAAACCCGTCTAGTCATACGAGTTTTGTATTTCTCAAAGCCGTCAAATCATACGGGAAGAGCACTTCTCAAAACCCGTCTAATCATACGAGTTTAGTATTTCTCAAAGCCGTCAAATCATACGGGAAGAGCACTTCTCAAAGCCCGTCTAGTCATACGAGTTTAGTATATGTCAAAGCCGTCAAATCATACGGGAAGAGCACTTCTCAAAACCCGTCTAATCATACGAGTTTAGTATTTCTCAAAGCCGTCAAATCATACGGGAAGAGCACTTCTCAAAACCCGTCTAGTCATACGAGTGTAGTATTTTTCAAAGCCGTCGAATCATACGGGAAGAGCACTTCTCAAAACCCGTCTAATCATACGAGTTTAGTATTTCTCAAAGCCGTCGAATCATACGGGAAGAGCACTTCTCAAAAACCGTCTAATCAAACGAGTTTAGTATTTTTCAAAGCCGTCAAATCATACGGGAAGAGCACTTCTCAAGACCCGTCTAGTCATACGAGTTCAGTATTTCTCAAAGCCGTCAAATCGTACGGGAAGAGCACTTCTCAAAGCCCGTCTAATCATGCGAGTTCAGTATTTCTCAAAGCCGTCAAATCATACGGGAAGAGCACTTCTCAAAACCCGTCTAATCATACGAGTTTAGTATTTCTCAAAGCCGTCAAATCATACGGGAAGAGCACTTCTCAAAACCCGTCTAGTCATACGAGTTTAGTATTTTTCAAAGCCGTCGAATCATACGGGAAGAGCACTTCTCAAAACCCGTCTAATCATACGAGTTTAGTATTTTTCAAAGCCGTCGAATCATACGGGAAGAGCACTTCTCAAAACCCGTCTAATCATACGAGTTTAGTATTTTTCAAAGCCGTCAAATCATACGGGAAGAGCACTTCTCAAGACCCGTCTAGTCATACGAGTTCAGTATTTCTCAAAGCCGTCAAATCATACGGGAAGAGCACTTCTCAAGATCCCTCTAGTCATACGAGTTTAGTATTTTTCAAAGCCGTCAAATCATACGGGAAGAGCAATTCTCAAAATCCGTCTAATCATACGAGTTTAGTATTTTTCAAAGCCGTCGAATCATACGGGAAGAGCACTTCTCAAAACCCGTCTAATCATACGAGTTTAGTATTTCTCAAAGCCGTCAAATCATACATGAAGAGCACGTCTCAAAGCCCGTCTAGTCATACGAGTTCAGTATTTCTCAAAGCCGTCAAATCGTACGGGAAGAGCACTTCTCAAAGCCCGTCTAATCATACGAGTTCAGTATTTCTCAAAGCCGTCAAATCGTACGGGAAGAGCACTTCTCAAAACCCGTCTAATCATATGAGTTTAGTATTTCTCAAAGCCGTCAAATCATACGGGAAGAGCACTTCTCAAAGCCCGTCTAGTCATACGAGTTCAGTATTTCTCAAAGCCGTCAAATCGTACGGGAAGAGCACTTCTCAAAGCCCGTCTAATCATACAAGTTCAGTATTTCTCAAAGCCGTCAAATCATACGGGAAGAGCACTTCTCAAAACCCGTCTAATCATACGAGTTTAGTATTTCTCAAAGCAGTCAAATCATACGGGAAGAGCACTTCTCAAAACCCGTCTAGTCATACGAGTTCAGTATTTCTCAAAGCCGTCAAATCGTACGGGAAGAGCACTTCTCAAAGCCCGTCTAATCATACGAGTTCAGTATTTCTCAAAGCCGTCAAATCATACGGGAAGAGCACTTCTCAAGATCCTTCTAGTCATACGAGTTTAGTATATGTCAAAGCCATCAAATCATACGGGAAGAGCACTTCTCAAAACCCGTGTAATCATACGAGTTTAGTATTTCTCAAAACCGTCAAATCATACGGGAAGAGCACTTCTCAAAACCCGTCTAGTCATACGAGTTTAGTATTTTTCAAAGCCGTCGAATCATAGGGGAAGAGCACTTCTCAAAACCCGTCTAATCATACGAGTGTAGTATTTTTTAAAGCCGTCGAATCATACGGGAAGAGCACTTCTCAAAACCCGTCTAATCATACGAGTTTAGTATTTCTCAAAGCCGTTAAATCATACGGGAAGAGCACTTCTCAAAACCCGTCTAATCATACGAGTTTAGTATTTCTCAAAGCCGTCAAATCGTACGGGAAGAGCACTTCTCAAAGTTCGTCTAATCATACGAGTTCAGTATTTTTCAAAGCCGTCGAATCATACGGGGTAGCACTTCTCAAAGCCCGTCTAATCATACGAGTTCAGTATTTCTCAAAGCCGTCAAATCATACGGGAAGAGCACTTCTCAAAACCCGTCTAATCATACGAGTTTAGTATTTCTCAAAGCCGTCAAATCATACGGGAAGAGCACTTCTCAAAACCCGTCTAGTCATACGAGTTCAGTATTTCTCAAAGCCGTCAAATCATACGGGAAGAGCACTTCTCAAGATCCTTCTAGTCTTACGAGTTTAGTATTTCTCAAAGCCGTCAAATCATACGGGAAGAGCACTTCTCAAAGCCCGTCTAGTCATACGAGTTTAGTATATGTCAAAGCCGTCAAATCATACGGGAAGAGCACTTCTCAAAGCCCGTCTAATCTTACGAGTTTAGTATTTCTCAAAGCCGTCAAATCATACGGGAAGAGCACTTCTCAAAGCCCGTCTAGTCATACGGGTAAAGTATTTTTCAAAGCCGTCAAATCATACGGGAAGAGCACTTCTCAAAACCCATCTAATCATACAAGTTTAGTATTTCTCAAAGCCGTCACATCATACGGGAAGAGCACTTCTCAAAACCCGTCTAGTCATACGAGTTTAGTATATGTCAAAGCCGTCAAATCATACGGGAAGAGCACTTCCTCAAAACCCGTCTAATCATACGAGTTTAGTATTTCTCAAAGCCGTCAAATCATACGGGAAGAGCACTTCTCAAAACCCGTCTAGTCATACGAGTTTAGTATTTCTCAAAGCCGTCAAATCATACGGGAAGAGCACTTCTCAAGATCCTTCTAGTCATACGAGTTTAGTATTTCTCGAAGCCGTCAAATCATATGGGAAGAGCACTTCTCAAAACCCGTCTAATCATAAGAGTTTAGTATTTTTCAAAGCCGTCGAATCATACGGGAAGAGCACTTCTCAAAACCCGTCTAATCATACGAGTTTAGTATTTCTCAAAGCCATCAAATCATACGGGAAGAGCACTTCTCAAAGCCCGTCAAGTCATACGAGTTTAGTATATGTCAAAGCCGTCAAATCATACGGGAAGAGCACTTCTCAAAACCCGTCTAATCATACGAGTTTAGTATTTCTCAAAGCCGTCAAATCATACGGGAAGAGCACTTCTCAAAACCCGTCTAATCATACGAGTTCACTATTTCTCAAAGCTGTCAAATCATACGGCAAGAGCACTTCTCAAAACCCGTCTAATCATACGAGTTTAGTATTTCTCAAAGCCGTCAAATCATACGGGAAGAGCACTTCTCAAAACCCGTCTAGTCATACGAGTTCAGTATTTCTCAAAGCCGTCAAATCGTACGGGAAGAGCACTTCTCAAAGCCCGTCTAATAAACGAGTTCAGTATTTCTCAAAGCCGTCAAATCATACGGGAAGAGCACTTCTTAAAACCCGTCTAATCATACGAGTTTAGTATTTCTCAAAGCCGTCAAATCATACGGGAAGAGCACTTCTCAAATCCCGTCTAATCATACGAGTTTAGTATTTCTCAAAGCCGTCAAATCATACGGGAAGAGCACTTCTCAAGATCCTTCTAGTCATACGAGTTTAGTATTTTTCAAAGCCGTCAAATCATACGGGAAGAGCACTTCTCAAAACCCGTCTAATCATACGAGTTTAGTATTTCTCAAAGCCGTCAAATCATACGGGAAGAGCACTTCTCAAGACCCGTCTAGTCATACGAGTTTAGTATTTTTCAAAGCCGTCAAACCATACGGGAAGAGCACTTCTCAAGACCCGTCTAGTCATACGAGTTTAGTATTTCTCAAAGCCGTCAAATCATACGGGAAGAGCACTTCTCAAGATCCTTCTAGTCATACGAGTTTAGTATTTTTCAAAGCCGTCAAATCATACGGGAAGAGCACTTCTCAAAACCCGTCTAATCATACGAGTTTAGTATTTCTCAAAGCCGTCAAATCATACGGGAAGAGCACTTCTCAAGACCCGTCTAGTCATACGAGTTTAGTATTTTTAAAAGCCGTCAAATCATACGGGAAGAGCACTTCTCAAGACCCGTCTTGTCATACGAGTTTAGTATTTCTCCAAGCCGTCGAATCATACGGGAAGAGCACTTCTCAAGATCCTTCTAGTCTTACGAGTTTAGTATTTCTCAAAGCCGTCAAATCATACGGGAAGAGCACTTCTCAAAGCCCGTCTAGTCATACGAGTTTAGTATATGTCAAAGCCGTCAAATCATACGGGAAGAGCACTTCTGAAAACCCGTCTAATCATACGAGTTTAGTATTTCTCAAAGCCGTCAAATCATACGGGAAGAGCACTTCTCAAGATCCTTCTAGTCATACGAGTTTAGTATTTCTCAAAGCCGTCAAATCATACGGGAAGAGCACTTCTCAAGATCCTTATAGTCATACGAGTTTAGTATTTTTCAAAGCCGTCAAATCATACGGGAAGAGCACTTCTCAAACCCGTCTAATCATACGAGTTTAGTATTTTTCAAAGCCGTCGAATCATACGGGAAGAGCACTTCTCAAAACCCGTCTAATCATACGAGTTTAGTATTTTTCAAAGCCGTCAAATCATACGGGAAGAGCACTTATTAAATCCCGTCTAGTCATACGAGTTTAGTATTTCTCAAAGCCGTCAAATCATACTGGAAGAGCACTTCTCAAAAGCCGTCTAGTCATACGGGTAAAGTATATGTCAAAGCCGTCAAATCATACTGGAAGAGCACTTCTCAAAACCCGTCTAGTCATACGAGTTTTGTATTTCTCAAAGCCGTCAAATCATACGGGAAGAGCACTTCTCAAAGCACATCTAGTCATACGAGTTTAGTATTTCTCAAAGCCGTCAAATCGTACGGGAAGAGCACTTCTCAAAGCCCGTCTAATCTTACGAGTTTAGTATTTCTCAAAGCCGTCAAATCATACGGGAAGAGCACTTCTCAAAGCCCGTCTAGTCATACGGGTAAAGTATTTTTCAAAGCCGTCAAATCATACGGGAAGAGCAATTCTCAAAACCTGTCTAATCATACGAGTTTAGTATTTCTCAAAGCCGTCACATCATACGGGAAGAGCACTTCTCAAAACCCGTCTAATCATACGAGTTTAGTATTTCTCAAAGCCGTCAAATCATACGGGAAGAGCACTTCTCAAGATCCTTCTAGTCATACGAGTTTAGTATTTCTCAAAGCCGTCAAATCATACGGGAAGAGCACTTCTCAAAACCCGTCTAATCATACGAGTTTAGTATTTCTCAAAGCCGTCAAATCATACGGGAAGAGCACTTCTCAAGATCCTTATAGTCATACGAGTTTAGTATTTTTCAAAGCCGTCAAATCATACGGGAAGAGCACTTCTCAAACCCGTCTAATCATACGAGTTTAGTATTTTTCAAAGCCGTCGAATCATACGGGAAGAGCACTTCTCAAAACCCGTCTAATCATACGAGTTTAGTATTTTTCAAAGCCGTCAAATCATACGGGAAGAGCACTTATTAAATCCCGTCTAGTCATACGAGTTTAGTATTTCTCAAAGCCGTCAAATCATACTGGAAGAGCACTTCTCAAAAGCCGTCTAGTCATACGGGTAAAGTATATGTCAAAGCCGTCAAATCATACTGGAAGAGCACTTCTCAAAACCCGTCTAGTCATACGAGTTTTGTATTTCTCAAAGCCGTCAAATCATACGGGAAGAGCACTTCTCAAAACCCGTCTAATCATACGAGTTTAGTATTTCTCAAAGCCGTCAAATCATACGGGAAGAGCACTTCTCAAAGCCCGTCTAGTCATACGAGTTTAGTATATGTCAAAGCCGTCAAATCATACGGGAAGAGCACTTCTCAAAACCCGTCTAATCATACGAGTTTAGTATTTCTCAAAGCCGTCAAATCATACGGGAAGAGCACTTCTCAAAACCCGTCTAGTCATACGAGTGTAGTATTTTTCAAAGCCGTCGAATCATACGGGAAGAGCACTTCTCAAAACCCGTCTAATCATACGAGTTTAGTATTTCTCAAAGCCGTCGAATCATACGGGAAGAGCACTTCTCAAAAACCGTCTAATCATACGAGTTTAGTATTTTTCAAAGCCGTCAAATCATACGGGAAGAGCACTTCTCAAGACCCGTCTAGTCATACGAGTTCAGTATTTCTCAAAGCCGTCAAATCGTACGGGAAGAGCACTTCTCAAAGCCCGTCTAATCATGCGAGTTCAGTATTTCTCAAAGCCGTCAAATCATACGGGAAGAGCACTTCTCAAAACCCGTCTAATCATACGAGTTTAGTATTTCTCAAAGCCGTCAAATCATACGGGAAGAGCACTTCTCAAAACCCGTCTAGTCATACGAGTTTAGTATTTTTCAAAGCCGTCGAATCATACGGGAAGAGCACTTCTCAAAACCCGTCTAATCATACGAGTTTAGTATTTTTCAAAGCCGTCGAATCATACGGGAAGAGCACTTCTCAAAACCCGTCTAATCATACGAGTTTAGTATTTTTCAAAGCCGTCAAATCATACGGGAAGAGCACTTCTCAAGACCCGTCTAGTCATACGAGTTCAGTATTTCTCAAAGCCGTCAAATCATACGGGAAGAGCACTTCTCAAGATCCCTCTAGTCATACGAGTTTAGTATTTTTCAAAGCCGTCAAATCATACGGGAAGAGCAATTCTCAAAATCCGTCTAATCATACGAGTTTAGTATTTTTCAAAGCCGTCGAATCATACGGGAAGAGCACTTCTCAAAACCCGTCTAATCATACGAGTTTAGTATTTCTCAAAGCCGTCAAATCATACATGAAGAGCACGTCTCAAAGCCCGTCTAGTCATACGAGTTCAGTATTTCTCAAAGCCGTCAAATCGTACGGGAAGAGCACTTCTCAAAGCCCGTCTAATCATACGAGTTCAGTATTTCTCAAAGCCGTCAAATCGTACGGGAAGAGCACTTCTCAAAACCCGTCTAATCATATGAGTTTAGTATTTCTCAAAGCCGTCAAATCATACGGGAAGAGCACTTCTCAAAGCCCGTCTAGTCATACGAGTTCAGTATTTCTCAAAGCCGTCAAATCGTACGGGAAGAGCACTTCTCAAAGCCCGTCTAATCATACAAGTTCAGTATTTCTCAAAGCCGTCAAATCATACGGGAAGAGCACTTCTCAAAACCCGTCTAATCATACGAGTTTAGTATTTCTCAAAGCAGTCAAATCATACGGGAAGAGCACTTCTCAAAACCCGTCTAGTCATACGAGTTCAGTATTTCTCAAAGCCGTCAAATCGTACGGGAAGAGCACTTCTCAAAGCCCGTCTAATCATACGAGTTCAGTATTTCTCAAAGCCGTCAAATCATACGGGAAGAGCACTTCTCAAGATCCTTCTAGTCATACGAGTTTAGTATATGTCAAAGCCATCAAATCATACGGGAAGAGCACTTCTCAAAACCCGTGTAATCATACGAGTTTAGTATTTCTCAAAACCGTCAAATCATACGGGAAGAGCACTTCTCAAAACCCGTCTAGTCATACGAGTTTAGTATTTTTCAAAGCCGTCGAATCATAGGGGAAGAGCACTTCTCAAAACCCGTCTAATCATACGAGTGTAGTATTTTTTAAAGCCGTCGAATCATACGGGAAGAGCACTTCTCAAAACCCGTCTAATCATACGAGTTTAGTATTTCTCAAAGCCGTCAAATCATACGGGAAGAGCACTTCTCAAAACCCGTCTAATCATACGAGTTTAGTATTTCTCAAAGCCGTCAAATCGTACGGGAAGAGCACTTCTCAAAGTTCGTCTAATCATACGAGTTCAGTATTTTTCAAAGCCGTCGAATCATACGGGGTAGCACTTCTCAAAGCCCGTCTAATCATACGAGTTCAGTATTTCTCAAAGCCGTCAAATCATACGGGAAGAGCACTTCTCAAAACCCGTCTAATCATACGAGTTTAGTATTTCTCAAAGCCGTCAAATCATACGGGAAGAGCACTTCTCAAAACCCGTCTAGTCATACGAGTTCAGTATTTCTCAAAGCCGTCAAATCATACGGGAAGAGCACTTCTCAAGATCCTTCTAGTCTTACGAGTTTAGTATTTCTCAAAGCCGTCAAATCATACGGGAAGAGCACTTCTCAAAGCCCGTCTAGTCATACGAGTTTAGTATATGTCAAAGCCGTCAAATCATACGGGAAGAGCACTTCTCAAAGCCCGTCTAATCTTACGAGTTTAGTATTTCTCAAAGCCGTCAAATCATACGGGAAGAGCACTTCTCAAAGCCCGTCTAGTCATACGGGTAAAGTATTTTTCAAAGCCGTCAAATCATACGGGAAGAGCACTTCTCAAAACCCATCTAATCATACAAGTTTAGTATTTCTCAAAGCCGTCACATCATACGGGAAGAGCACTTCTCAAAACCCGTCTAGTCATACGAGTTTAGTATATGTCAAAGCCGTCAAATCATACGGGAAGAGCACTTCTCAAAACCCGTCTAATCATACGAGTTTAGTATTTCTCAAAGCCGTCAAATCATACGGGAAGAGCACTTCTCAAAACCCGTCTAGTCATACGAGTTTAGTATTTCTCAAAGCCGTCAAATCATACGGGAAGAGCACTTCTCAAGATCCTTCTAGTCATACGAGTTTAGTATTTCTCGAAGCCGTCAAATCATATGGGAAGAGCACTTCTCAAAACCCGTCTAATCATAAGAGTTTAGTATTTTTCAAAGCCGTCGAATCATACGGGAAGAGCACTTCTCAAAACCCGTCTAATCATACGAGTTTAGTATTTCTCAAAGCCATCAAATCATACGGGAAGAGCACTTCTCAAAGCCCGTCAAGTCATACGAGTTTAGTATATGTCAAAGCCGTCAAATCATACGGGAAGAGCACTTCTCAAAACCCGTCTAATCATACGAGTTTAGTATTTCTCAAAGCCGTCAAATCATACGGGAAGAGCACTTCTCAAAACCCGTCTAATCATACGAGTTCACTATTTCTCAAAGCTGTCAAATCATACGGCAAGAGCACTTCTCAAAACCCGTCTAATCATACGAGTTTAGTATTTCTCAAAGCCGTCAAATCATACGGGAAGAGCACTTCTCAAAACCCGTCTAGTCATACGAGTTCAGTATTTCTCAAAGCCGTCAAATCATACGGGAAGAGCACTTCTCAAGATCCTTCTAGTCTTACGAGTTTAGTATTTCTCAAAGCCGTCAAATCATACGGGAAGAGCACTTCTCAAAGCCCGTCTAGTCATACGAGTTTAGTATATGTCAAAGCCGTCAAATCATACGGGAAGAGCACTTCTCAAAGCCCGTCTAATCTTACGAGTTTAGTATTTCTCAAAGCCGTCAAATCATACGGGAAGAGCACTTCTCAAAACCCGTCTAATCATACGAGTTCACTATTTCTCAAAGCTGTCAAATCATACGGCAAGAGCACTTCTCAAAACCCGTCTAATCATACGAGTTTAGTATTTCTCAAAGCCGTCAAATCATACGGGAAGAGCACTTCTCAAAACCCGTCTAGTCATACGAGTTCAGTATTTCTCAAAGCCGTCAAATCATACGGGAAGAGCACTTCTCAAGATCCTTCTAGTCTTACGAGTTTAGTATTTCTCAAAGCCGTCAAATCATACGGGAAGAGCACTTCTCAAAGCCCGTCTAGTCATACGAGTTTAGTATATGTCAAAGCCGTCAAATCATACGGGAAGAGCACTTCTCAAAGCCCGTCTAATCTTACGAGTTTAGTATTTCTCAAAGCCGTCAAATCATACGGGAAGAGCACTTCTCAAAGCCCGTCTAGTCATACGGGTAAAGTATTTTTCAAAGCCGTCAAATCATACGGGAAGAGCACTTCTCAAAACCCATCTAATCATACAAGTTTAGTATTTCTCAAAGCCGTCACATCATACGGGAAGAGCACTTCTCAAAACCCGTCTAGTCATACGAGTTTAGTATATGTCAAAGCCGTCAAATCATACGGGAAGAGCACTTCTCAAAACCCGTCTAATCATACGAGTTTAGTATTTCTCAAAGCCGTCAAATCATACGGGAAGAGCACTTCTCAAAACCCGTCTAGTCATACGAGTTTAGTATTTCTCAAAGCCGTCAAATCATACGGGAAGAGCACTTCTCAAGATCCTTCTAGTCATACGAGTTTAGTATTTCTCGAAGCCGTCAAATCATATGGGAAGAGCACTTCTCAAAACCCGTCTAATCATAAGAGTTTAGTATTTTTCAAAGCCGTCGAATCATACGGGAAGAGCACTTCTCAAAACCCGTCTAATCATACGAGTTTAGTATTTCTCAAAGCCATCAAATCATACGGGAAGAGCACTTCTCAAAGCCCGTCAAGTCATACGAGTTTAGTATATGTCAAAGCCGTCAAATCATACGGGAAGAGCACTTCTCAAAACCCGTCTAATCATACGAGTTTAGTATTTCTCAAAGCCGTCAAATCATACGGGAAGAGCACTTCTCAAAACCCGTCTAATCATACGAGTTCACTATTTCTCAAAGCTGTCAAATCATACGGCAAGAGCACTTCTCAAAACCCGTCTAATCATACGAGTTTAGTATTTCTCAAAGCCGTCAAATCATACGGGAAGAGCACTTCTCAAAACCCGTCTAGTCATACGAGTTCAGTATTTCTCAAAGCCGTCAAATCGTACGGGAAGAGCACTTCTCAAAGCCCGTCTAATAAACGAGTTCAGTATTTCTCAAAGCCGTCAAATCATACGGGAAGAGCACTTCTTAAAACCCGTCTAATCATACGAGTTTAGTATTTCTCAAAGCCGTCAAATCATACGGGAAGAGCACTTCTCAAATCCCGTCTAATCATACGAGTTTAGTATTTCTCAAAGCCGTCAAATCATACGGGAAGAGCACTTCTCAAGATCCTTCTAGTCATACGAGTTTAGTATTTTTCAAAGCCGTCAAATCATACGGGAAGAGCACTTCTCAAAACCCGTCTAATCATACGAGTTTAGTATTTCTCAAAGCCGTCAAATCATACGGGAAGAGCACTTCTCAAGACCCGTCTAGTCATACGAGTTTAGTATTTTTCAAAGCCGTCAAACCATACGGGAAGAGCACTTCTCAAGACCCGTCTAATCATACGAGTTTAGTATTTCTCAAAGCCGTCAAATCATACGGGAAGAGCACTTCTCAAGATCCTTCTAGTCATACGAGTTTAGTATTTTTCAAAGCCGTCAAATCATACGGGAAGAGCACTTCTCAAAACCCGTCTAATCATACGAGTTTAGTATTTCTCAAAGCCGTCAAATCATACGGGAAGAGCACTTCTCAAGACCCGTCTAGTCATACGAGTTTAGTATTTTTAAAAGCCGTCAAATCATACGGGAAGAGCACTTCTCAAGACCCGTCTTGTCATACGAGTTTAGTATTTCTCCAAGCCGTCGAATCATACGGGAAGAGCACTTCTCAAGATCCTTCTAGTCTTACGAGTTTAGTATTTCTCAAAGCCGTCAAATCATACGGGAAGAGCACTTCTCAAAGCCCGTCTAGTCATACGAGTTTAGTATATGTCAAAGCCGTCAAATCATACGGGAAGAGCACTTCTGAAAACCCGTCTAATCATACGAGTTTAGTATTTCTCAAAGCCGTCAAATCATACGGGAAGAGCACTTCTCAAGATCCTTCTAGTCATACGAGTTTAGTATTTCTCAAAGCCGTCAAATCATACGGGAAGAGCACTTCTCAAGATCCTTATAGTCATACGAGTTTAGTATTTTTCAAAGCCGTCAAATCATACGGGAAGAGCACTTCTCAAACCCGTCTAATCATACGAGTTTAGTATTTTTCAAAGCCGTCGAATCATACGGGAAGAGCACTTCTCAAAACCCGTCTAATCATACGAGTTTAGTATTTTTCAAAGCCGTCAAATCATACGGGAAGAGCACTTATTAAATCCCGTCTAGTCATACGAGTTTAGTATTTCTCAAAGCCGTCAAATCATACTGGAAGAGCACTTCTCAAAAGCCGTCTAGTCATACGGGTAAAGTATATGTCAAAGCCGTCAAATCATACTGGAAGAGCACTTCTCAAAACCCGTCTAGTCATACGAGTTTTGTATTTCTCAAAGCCGTCAAATCATACGGGAAGAGCACTTCTCAAAACCCGTCTAATCATACGAGTTTAGTATTTCTCAAAGCCGTCAAATCATACGGGAAGAGCACTTCTCAAAGCCCGTCTAGTCATACGAGTTTAGTATATGTCAAAGCCGTCAAATCATACGGGAAGAGCACTTCTCAAAACCCGTCTAATCATACGAGTTTAGTATTTCTCAAAGCCGTCAAATCATACGAAAAGAGCACTTCTCAAAACCCGTCTAGTCATACGAGTGTAGTATTTTTCAAAGCCGTCGAATCATACGGGAAGAGCACTTCTCAAAACCCGTCTAATCATACGAGTTTAGTATTTCTCAAAGCCGTCGAATCATACGGGAAGAGCACTCCTCAAAAACCGTCTAATCATACGAGTTTAGTATTTTTCAAAGCCGTCAAATCATACGGGAAGAGCACTTCTCAAGACCCGTCTAGTCATACGAGTTCAGTATTTCTCAAAGCCGTCAAATCGTACGGGAAGAGCACTTCTCAAAGCCCGACTAATCATGCGAGTTCAGTATTTCTCAAAGCCGTCAAATCATACGGGAAGAGCACTTCTCAAAACCCGTCTAATCATACGAGTTTAGTATTTCTCAAAGCCGTCAAATCATACGGGAAGAGCACTTCTCAAAACCCGTCTAGTCATACGAGTTTAGTATTTTTCAAAGCCGTGGAATCATACGGGAAGAGCACTTCTCAAAACCCGTCTAATCATACGAGTTTAGTATTTTTCAAAGCCGTCGAATCATACGGGAAGAGCACTTCTCAAAACCCGTCTAATCATACGAGTTTAGTATTTTTCAAAGCCGACAAATCATACGGGAAGAGCACTTCTCAAGACCCGTCTAGTCATACGAGTTCAGTATTTCTCAAAGCCGTCAAATCATACGCGAAGAGCACTTCTCAAGATCCCTCTAGTCATACGAGTTTAGTATTTTTCAAAGCCGTCAAATCATATGGGAAGAGCAATTCTCAAAACCCGTCTAATAATACGAGTTTAGTATTTTTCAAAGCCGTCGAATCATACGGGAAGAGCACTTCTCAAAACCCGTCTAATCATACGAGTTTAGTATTTCTCAAAGCCGTCAAATCATACGGGAAGAGCACTTCTCAAAGCCCGTCTAGTCATACGAGTTCAGTATTTCTCAAAGCCGTCAAATCGTACGGGAAGAGCACTTCTCAAAGCCCGTCTAATCATACGAGTTCAGTATTTCTCAAAGCCGTCAAATCGTACGGGAAGAGCACTTCTCAAAACCCGTCTAATCATATGAGTTTAGTATTTCTCAAAGCCGTCAAATCATACGGGAAGAGCACTTCTCAGAACCCGTCTAGTCATACGAGTTCAGTATTTCTCAAAGCCGTCAAATCGTACGGGAATAGCACTTCTCAAAGCCCGTCTAATCATACAAGTTCAGTATTTCTCAAAGCCGTCAAATCATACGGGAAGAGCACTTCTCAAAACCCGTCTAATCATACGAGTTTAGTATTTCTCAAAGCAGTCAAATCATACGGGAAGAGCACTTCTCAAAACCCGTCTAGTCATACGAGTTCAGTATTTCTCAAAGCCGTCAAATCGTACGGGAAGAGCACTTCTCAAAGCCCGTCTAATCATACGAGTTCAGTATTTCTCAAAGCCGTCAAATCATACGGGGAGAGCACTTCTCAAAACCCGTCTAGTCATACGAGTTTAGTATATGTCAAAGCCATCAAATTATACGGGAAGAGCACTTCTCAAAACCCGTCTAATCATACGAGTTTAGTACTTTTCAAAGCCGTCAAATCATACGGGAAGAGCACTTCTCAAGATCCTTATAGTCATACGAGTTTAGTATTTTTCAAAGCCGTCAAATCATACGGGAAGAGCACTTCTCAAACCCGTCTAATCATACGAGTTTAGTATTTTTCAAAGCCGTCGAATCATACGGGAAGTGCACTTCTCAAAACCCGTCTAATCATACGAGTTTAGTATTTTTCAAAGCCGTCAAATCATACGGGAAGAGCACTTATTAAATCCCGTCTAGTCATACGAGTTTAGTATTTCTCAAAGCTGTCAAATCATACTGGAAGAGCACTTCTCAAAAGCCGTCTAGTCATACGGGTAAAGTATATGTCAAAGCCGTCAAATCATACTGGAAGAGCACTTCTCAAAACCCGTCTAGTCATACGAGTTTTGTATTTCTCAAAGCCGTCAAATCATACGGGAAGAGCACTTCTCAAAACCCGTCTAATCATACGAGTTTAGTATTTCTCAAAGCCGTCAAATCATACGGGAAGAGCACTTCTCAAAGCCCGTCTAGTCATACGAGTTTAGTATATGTCAAAGCCGTCAAATCATACGGGAAGAGCACTTCTCAAAACCCGTCTAATCATACGAGTTTAGTATTTCTCAAAGCCGTCAAATCATACGAAAAGAGCACTTCTCAAAACCCGTCTAGTCATACGAGTGTAGTATTTTTCAAAGCCGTCGAATCATACGGGAAGAGCACTTCTTAAAACCCGTCTAATCATACGAGTTTAGTATTTCTCAAAGCCGTCGAATCATACGGGAAGAGCACTTCTCAAAAACCGTCTAATCATACGAGTTTAGTATTTTTCAAAGCCGTCAAATCATACGGGAAGAGCACTTCTCAAGACCCGTCTAGTCATACGAGTTCAGTATTTCTCAAAGCCGTCAAATCGTACGGGAAGAGCACTTCTCAAAGCCCGTCTAATCATGCGAGTTCAGTATTTCTCAAAGCCGTCAAATCATACGGGAAGAGCACTTCTCAAAACCCGTCTAATCATACGAGTTTAGTATTTCTCAAAGCCGTCAAATCATACAGGAAGAGCACTTCTCAAAACCCGTCTAGTCATACGAGTTTAGTATTTTTCAAAGCCGTCGAATCATACGGGAAGAGCACTTCTCAAAACCCGTCTAATCATACGAGTTTAGTATTTTTCAAAGCCGTCGAATCATACGGGAAGAGCACTTCTCAAAACCCGTCTAATCATACGAGTTTAGTATTTTTCAAAGCCGTCAAATCATACGGGAAGAGCACTTCTCAAGACCCGTCTAGTCATACGAGTTCAGTATTTCTCAAAGCCGTCAAATCATACGGGAAGAGCACTTCTCAAGATCCCTCTAGTCATACGAGTTTAGTATTTTTCAAAGCCGTCAAATCATATGGGAAGAGCAATTCTCAAAACCCGTCTAATAATACGAGTTTAGTATTTTTCAAAGCCGTCGAATCATACGGGAAGAGCACTTCTCAAAACCCGTCTAATCATACGAGTTTAGTATTTCTCAAAGCCGTCAAATCATACGGGAAGAGCACTTCTCAAAGCCCGTCTAGTCATACGAGTTCAGTATTTCTCAAAGCCGTCAAATCGTACGGGAAGAGCACTTCTCAAAGCCCGTCTAATCATACGAGTTCAGTATTTCTCAAAGCCGTCAAATCGTACGGGAAGAGCACTTCTCAAAACCCGTCTAATCATATGAGTTTAGTATTTCTCAAAGCCGTCAAATCATACGGGAAGAGCACTTCTCAAAACCCGTCTAGTCATACGAGTTCAGTATTTCTCAAAGCCGTCAAATCGTACGGGAATAGCACTTCTCAAAGCCCGTCTAATCATACAAGTTCAGTATTTCTCAAAGCCGTCAAATCATACGGGAAGAGCACTTCTCAAAACCCGTCTAATCATACGAGTTTAGTATTTCTCAAAGGAGTCAAATCATACGGGAAGAGCACTTCTCAAAACCCGTCTAGTCATACGAGTTCAATATTTCTCAAAGCCGTCAAATCGTACGGGAAGAGCACTTCTCAAAGCCCGTCTAATCATACGAGTTCAGTATTTCTCAAAGCCGTCAAATCATACGGGAAGAGCACTTCTCAAAACCCGTCTAGTCATACGAGTTTAGTATATGTCAAAGCCATCAAATTATACGGGAAGAGCACTTCTCAAAACCCGTCTAATCATACGAGTTTAGTATTTTTCAAAGCCGTCAAATCATACGGGAAGAGCACTTCTCAAAACCCGTCTAGTCATACGAGTTTAGTATTTTTCAAAGCCGTCGAATCATAGGGGAAGAGCACTTCTCAAAACCCGTCTAATCATACGAGTGTAGTATTTTTTAAAGCCGTCGAATCATACGGGAAGAGCACTTCTCAAAACCCGTCTAATCATACGAGTTTAGTATTTCTCAAAGCCGTCAAATCATACGGGAAGAGCACTTCTCAAAACCCGTCTAATCATACGAGTTTAGTATTTCTCAAAGCCGTCAAATCGTACGGGAAGAGCACTTCTCAAAGCCCGTCTAATCATACGAGTTCAGTATTTTTCAAAGCCGTCGAATCATACGGGAAGAGCACTTCTCAAAACCCGTCTAATCATACGAGTTTAGTATTTCTCAAAGCAGTCAAATCATACGGGAAGAGCACTTCTCAAAACCCGTCTAGTCATACGAGTTCAGTATTTCTCAAAGCCGTCAAATCGTACGGGAAGAGCACTTCTCAAAGCCAGTCTAATCATACGAGTTCAGTATTTCTCAAAGCCGTCAAATCATACGGGAAGAGCACTTCTCAAAACCCGTCTAGTCATACGAGTTTAGTATATGTCAAAGCCATCAAATTATACGGGAAGAGCACTTCTCAAAACCCGTCTAATCATACGAGTTTAGTACTTTTGAAAGCCGTCAAATCATACGGGAAGAGCACTTCTCAAGATCCTTATAGTCATACGAGTTTAGTATTTTTCAAAGCCGTCAAATCATACGGGAAGAGCACTTCTCAAACCCGTCTAATGATACGAGTTTAGTATTTTTCAAAGCCGTCGAATCATACGGGAAGAGCACTTCTCAAAACCCGTCTAATCATACGAGTTTAGTATTTTTCAAAGCCGTCAAATCATACGGGAAGAGCACTTATTAAATCCCGTCTAGTCATACGAGTTTAGTATTTCTCAAAGCCGTCAAATCATACTGGAAGAGCACTTCTCAAAAGCCGTCTAGTCATACGGGTAAAGTATATGTCAAAGCCGTCAAATCATACTGGAAGAGCACTTCTCAAAACCCGTCTAGTCATACGAGTTTTGTATTTCTCAAAGCCGTCAAATCATACGGGAAGAGCACTTCTCAAAACCCGTCTAATCATACGAGTTTAGTATTTCTCAAAGCCGTCAAATCATACGGGAAGAGCACTTCTCAAAGCCCGTCTAGTCATACGAGTTTAGTATATGTCAAAGCCGTCAAATCATACGGGAAGAGCACTTCTCAAAACCCGTCTAATCATACGAGTTTAGTATTTCTCAAAGCCGTCAAATCATACGAAAAGAGCACTTCTCAAAACCCGTCTAGTCATACGAGTGTAGTATTTTTCAAAGCCGTCGAATCATACGGGAAGAGCACTTCTCAAAACCCGTCTAATCATACGAGTTTAGTATTTCTCAAAGCCGTCGAATCATACGGGAAGAGCACTTCTCAAAAACCGTCTAATCATACGAGTTTAGTATTTTTCAAAGCCGTCAAATCATACGGGAAGAGCACTTCTCAAGACCCGTCTAGTCATACGAGTTCAGTATTTCTCAAAGCCGTCAAATCGTACGGGAAGAGCACTTCTCAAAGCCCGTCTAAACATGCGAGTTCAGTATTTCTCAAAGCCGTCAAATCATACGGGAAGAGCACTTCTCAAAACCCGTCTAATCATACGAGTTTAGTATTTCTCAAAGCCGTCAAATCATACAGGAAGAGCACTTCTCAAAACCCGTCTAGTCATACGAGTTTAGTATTTTTCAAAGCCGTCGAATCATACGGGAAGAGCACTTCTCAAAACCCGTCTAATCATACGAGTTTAGTATTTTTCGCAAGCCGTCGAATCATACGGGAAGAGCACTTCTCAAAACCCGTCTAATCATACGAGTTTAGTATTTTTCAAAGCCGTCAAATCATACGGGAAGAGCACTTCTCAAGACCCGTCTAGTCATACGAGTTCAGTATTTCTCAAAGCCGTCAAATCATACGGGAAGAGCACTTCTCAAGATCCCTCTAGTCATACGAGTTTAGTATTTTTCAAAGCCGTCAAATCATATGGGAAGAGCAATTCTCAAAACCCGTCTAATAATACGAGTTTAGTATTTTTCAAAGCCGTCGAATCATACGGGAAGAGCACTTCTCAAAACCCGTCTAATCATACGAGTTTAGTATTTCTCAAAGCCGTCAAATCATACGGGAAGAGCACTTCTCAAAGCCCGTCTAGTCATACGAGTTCAGTATTTCTCAAAGCCGTCAAATCGTACGGGAAGAGCACTTCTCAAAACCCGTCTAATCATATGAGTTTAGTATTTCTCAAAGCCGTCAAATCATACGGGAAGAGCACTTCTCAAAACCCGTCTAGTCATACGAGTTCAGTATTTCTCAAAGCCGTCAAATCGTACGGGAATAGCACTTCTCAAAGCCCGTCTAATCATACAAGTTCAGTATTTCTCAAAGCCGTCAAATCATACGGGAAGAGCACTTCTCAAAACCCGTCTAATCATACGAGTTTAGTATTTCTCAAAGCAGTCAAATCATA